>CM065590.1:557313083-557925543 GCA_033119425.1 Bufotes viridis | reverse complement strand
GCATTTTAGGGGCCCCTAAAGCGTGAGAATCCAAATGCGTAAAAATGGCCTGTGAAATCCTAAAGGTACTCATTGGTTTTATACTCCATGCTGGGTAAGAGAATATCTCTGTAAATTGACAACTTTGAATAAAAAAATGTAAAAAGTTGTCAGTTTACAGAGATATTTCTCTCACCCAACATGGGTATATGTAAAAATACACCCCAAAACACATTGCCCTACTTCTCCTGAGTACGGCGATACCACATAAGTGACACTTTTTTGCAGCCTGGGTGCGCAAAGGGGCCCAAATTCCAACGAGTACCTTTAGGTTTTACATGGCGGCTCACAATTTAGCCCCACCCAAAATGCCAGAACAGTAAACACACCCCACAAATGACCCCATTTCGGAAAGTAGACACCCGAGGTATCTCACTGAGGGGCATAGTGAGTCCGTCTGAGATTTTTATTTTTTTGCCAGAAGTTAGAAGAAATTGAAACTTTTTTTTTTTTTTTTTCTCAGAAAGTGTCATTTTCCGCTAACTTGTGAAAAAAAATGAAATGATACATGAACTCACCATGCCCCTCCGCGAATACTTTGGGGTGTCTTCTTTCTAAAATGGTGTCATTTGGGGGGTATTTATACTATCCTGACATTCTAGCACCTGAAGAAACATGACAGGCGCTCAGAAAGTCAGAGCTGCTTCAAAATGCCGAAATTCACTTTTTGCACCATAGTTTGTAAACGCTATAACTTTTACCCAAACCAATAAATATACACTTATTGGACTTTTTTATCAAAGACATGTAGAACAATAAATTTAGAGAAAAATTTATATAGAAATGTAGTTTTTTTAAAAAAAAATTACAACAGAAAGTGAAAAATGTCATTTTTTTTGCAAAAATGTTGTTAAATTTGTATTAATGGCAAAAAAAGTAAAAATGTCAGCAACAATGAAATACCACCAAATGAAAGCTCTATAAGAAAAGGAGGTAAAATTCATTTGGGTGGTAAGTTGTATAACGGAGCAATAAACGGGTAAAGTAATGTAGTGCGGAATTGTAAAAAGTGGCCTGGTCATTAAGGGTGTTTAAGCTAGGGGGGGTTGAAGCGGTTAAAGGCATGGAACAGAGGGCACCCTTACAGTCCATACAGTCCAAAAGAAATGCTGGAAGTATCAATGATAGACTATCGCCTCGTGGGACCATCAGCCAGAGGTCCACAGTACTGCCTGGTCATGATTGACCACTTCTCCAAGTTTGCAGTGGTCACCCCAACTCGGGATCAGACGGCTAAGTCCGCAGTCCGGGCCGTCTGTCAAGACTTCATCCGGATCTACGAGTGTCCGAAGCGGATTCACTCAGATCAAGGAGCATGCCTCTAAGAGAAAGTGATGGAGGAGCTACATCGATTGTATGGCATTGTCACTGCCAGTTCTGTGAGAAGGTCAGACAGACGTTCTTCCCTACCTTTTGTATGACGTTCTTTGTTTTGGTTTCACTTTGTCAGCTCCTTTCCTTCTGCCAGGTACTTTGTCAGCTCCTTTCCTTCTGCCAGGTGTCCTTACCTATTATATTCCCTCCCATACTTCCTCACTTTGCGGTTTATACTAGTTCCTGGATGAAGTGTTCACTGCTGGAGGCTGCTGCTGCTGTTTGCCCAGATAAGTCTTTTCCCTTTATTGTGTTTCCTTGCTGGCTTGATTCTAGGTGACCCTGACTCCGTCCGTATTCAGTGCAGGGAGCACTAGGGTTTTCAGGTGTCACACAGTCTTAGGTACATGGGCATGCAATCGTCTACCATTGAGGCCCTTGCATGTGCGTAGCAGTCAGGGAGAGCTCTTAGGGTCTTAAAGGGATCACCTATATGCTCCTTAGTTTGGGATCAAGCCAGTCAGTCGTTTATTTATAAGTTCCAGCTATCTGCAACATCATCCGTGACAGGCATTGAAAGGTCTAGGACAACCGCGTATCATCCCCAAGGGAATGGGGCCTGTCAGCGCTTTAACCAGACACTGCTTCAAATGCTGAGGACACTAGAGGAAGACAAGAAGACGCACTGGCCTGACTATCTGCCTGAATTAGTCTGGGCTTACAATAATCGGGTTCACGTCACCACCGGTTACACCTCATACATGTTACTATTTGATAAGGCGGGTCAGGAAATCGTTGAATTGAATTTAGAACAACCAGAGGACATAACAGAACGATCGACCACCTCATGGGTGAAAGAACACCGTCAGCTACTCCAAACCATCCGCTGGTTAGTAGGTCAGTGGATACCAGAGAGAACTCATACTGACCGTCCTCCAGTCCAGGAGGTTCTTCTGCAGCCTGGGGACCGGGTACTGGTGCGAGAGAAACGTCTAAGAGGCATGTTGAGCGAGCGTTGGGAGGTACAGCCATGCAAAGTGACCCCAATGGTCCGGTCTACGAAGTACAGGTTGAAAATGAGGTGTTTGCCTCACGGATTATAAATAGGAATATATTATGGCCATGTCGGTCCAAAAACCCCAAACCTGCCCAAAGGGCACCTCCCCCTGTCTCGTTTTCAGAACTTGTTATCCCCAATGAAGACGATTATGGAGACTGGTGGACCATTCCTAACACTAAGGAAAGTTCTCAGGCCGTAGGTGATGAAGCTCCTGCCATAGAACCAATTCTGGCCTTGCAGATCGGAAACGGAAACAGTAACTTTTTAATCACCAAACACATGGGCATAGCATTTCTATAGTATGGATCTGCAAAATACAGATAAAATACGGATGACATACAGATGTGTTCCGTGTGCGTTCCGCATTTTTTGTGGCCCTATTGACTTCAATGGGGCCTCGGACTGTGATTTGCAGACAATAATAGGACGTGCACTACTTTTTTGCAGAACGGCCATGCGGACAAGTATTAGGCCTCATCTACATTTCCGTGTCAGTGACACGTTCATGTAAAAAATGCGTACGTGAATCATCTGTGAAGATGTTTTTACCATCCGTGTTTAATCCGTCATTCACCAACGTTTCTCAGCAGAAAACAAATTTTCACAGAATCTCCTATCAGGCTTCAGTGAAAAATGGATGCACCACAGATGCCATCTTTGTTCTGTCCTTGATTTTCCCGGACCCATAGACTTCAATGGTCGTGCTTGGTCCGCATCACGGACCAAACTAGTGCATGCCTCCGTGATTTTATTACTGACCCAGAGTCAGTAAAAAAAATACTGAAATGTGAACAGTTACATTTAAATCAGTGGGTACGTGTGCTGTCCATGGACAAATGCGGACAGCACACGTCAGTGAAAAACGGAAATGTGGACAAGGCCTTAGGGTTAGAGGCCAGTATTAGGGCTCATTCACAAGAACGTAGACCGGTCTGACGATGCAACGATGCAGGTACAGTCTCATCTGGGAGGTCTGCCCCAGTGGAACTTCGCAGGCCGCGCAATGACGTCATTGCACCTCCTACAAACGAGAGATAAATGTCGCTATGCTATATAAGCACAGGAAATAGGAGGTATTTATTTTGTAGATTTTGACGCAGTTTTGACTCCTATTCATTTTAAAGGGAACTCTGGATGTGGATTCGGTCCAGAATCCACACCAAGAATGTAAATCTCACTTCTTTTTTCCACACTGTGGTTTTTAAAAGTGCAAACAGAAAAAAAACCAAGTAATATAATTTACCATGCAGTTTTCCCATGGAAATCAATCTAAGTTTTTTGAGTGGATTTTAGTTGTAGAATATGCACCAAAATCCACACCTAAAATGTGGATAAGTCCTCTTTGGCCGCTTTCACATTAGCGTATTTGCAATGCGGTCTGGATTTTATACCAGAATCTGCTGCCAATGTTAATAAATAAGACTGTTCATATGGGCGTATAATTTCCGTCAGTATTTGAAGTCCGCAGCTTGACTTGAGTTTTGTACATAGTTGTTTCCAAATACGCACATTACAGTCTATGGGAGCACATCAAACATGCAATCCTGATGATATCCTGAAGCAATACTGACAGTATATCATCAAGATTCCGTCCATAATCCAGAGCCAGAATACTAATGGATTTCAATATGCTCATGTTAAAGAGGCCTAAACGGGCTCATGCACACGAACGTATTTTCTTTCCGTGCCCATTTCGGTTTTTTTTCCGCAAAAAAACATAAGTTACTTTGTGTGCATTCCGTTTCCGTATGTCCGTATTTCTGTTCTGCAAAAAAATAGAACATGTCCTGTTATTGTCCGTATTACGGACAAGGATAGTACTGTTCTATTAAGGGCCAGCTGTTCCGTTCACAAAATACGGAATGCACACAGACGTCATCCGTATTTATGGCGGCTCCTTTTTTTGCGGACTGCACAATACATACGCTCGAGTGCATGAGCCCTAAGACCAAAATCAGCCTGGACCTCAAGGCATTCTATCTTTGTCAAATCACATAATAAGCAGAATCCCCTTTAGGGCCCCTGTACATGGTCCGTTGATTGGGGCAATTATTAGGAAGGAGCATTCCTAGGAACACTTGTTCCCAATAACTGTCCTCTGTGCCACCGATCACCTGATGGATGAGGGCAAACACTCATTCTTCGGGTGAAAGTATCATTATTGCAGTCACCTAAATAATCATTTCTAGGCTGTAAACATTGATCTGCTACCCAGTAGCAATGAATCCGTATGTAGTAGCGATAATTCTTCCCCATACAGTGGAGGTGATTGCTGCATGTAAATGCAGCTCTCACCTGTCACAAACAAGCAATTAACGGGAGTGAAGTTTGTTCTTGATAATACAATGCACAGAGTATGTAAAGGGGCTCCTGTGTTGGCATCTGTGTTGGTCCCATGTTCATATGTGTCCACATTGCTTAAAAATGAAGTTTTAATATATGCAAATGAGCCTCTGGGAGCAATGGGAGCGCTGCCGTTGCACCTAGAGGCTCTGCTTTTACTGCAACTGCTGCGCCCTCTGGACTTTGATAGTGTTAGACAGTGAAAACAACATCACGCCTGGTCCTGTCAATCACAGTGCAGAGGGTGTGGTAGTTGCAGAGAGAGCAGAGAAAAGTACAGATCGCCCTGCAAAAAAATGAGCCCTCACATAGCTCCTTCAGTATTAAAACACAAATAAAACTATACATGTGGGTTATCACTGTAATTGTACTGACCCAGAAAATTAAAGTAACAGGTCAGTTTTACAATATGGCAAATGCTATAAAAGCAAACCCACAAGACTGTGGCGGAATTGTGTTTTTTTTAAATAATTTCACCCCATTTGGAATTATTTTCCTTCTTCCCACTACATTGTATGCAACTAAATATAGTGCCATCAGAAAGAACAATTTGTCCTGCAAAAAAACAAGCCATCATACGGCTATGTGAATGAAAAATGTAAAAAGTTATGGCTTTGGGAAGACTGAGAGTAAAAAATGAAAATAAAAAAAATGGAAAATTTTCCTGTCATTAACGGGTTTTCCGAGACATAACTACTGATGACCTATCTTCTGATCAGTGAGGGTCCAACATCTGGGATCCCTGCTGATCAGCTGTTCAAGAAGGCACTAGTGCTCGCAGTAGGGTTACAGCCTTCTCGCTGTTTTGTCTAGGCAGAGTGATGAAATATTCATTGGTCACATGGCCTAGGAGCAGCTCAGGCCCATAGAAGTGAATGGAACTGAGCGCAATACCAAGTGCAGCTGTTATACAATGTACTGTGCTGTGTTTGGTAAGCTGAGAGAAGGCCACTGGCTTCCCAAACAGCTGATCAGCGTGGCTCCCGGGTGTTGGACCCCCACCGATCAGATACTGATGACCTATCCAGAGGATAGCTCATCAGTGTTTAATCCCTTAACGCAAAATGCTGTGCATGTACGGCGGGGGATGATGTGCCAGGACGCATTCCGCCATACATGCACGGCAGGCTGATCGGCCGGGTGCAGGAGCTGCACCCGCCCGATCACTGCAGGGGTCCAGCAGTCCCTGGTAGCCGGGCCCCTGCTGTATCGACCAGATCGCTGTATAAAGTGATGCCGGCGGATTAACCCCTTCTATGCCGGGCGGGTCAATGGGTGCATCGGGTCCCCGCGCTGCTGTGGCAGGGACCCAATGTGTGACAAGGCAGCCCGATGCCATGCAGAGGCTGCCCAATGCCTTGCACGACATAGGGACCTGCCTTCTACGGGTGCCCAGGAGATCCAGCCTCAGGCTGCGTCTCCTAGGCAACCTGTGTTAGTGTATTACTCCATGTCATACACTAACAGGCAATGCATTACAATACAGATGTATTGCAGTGCATTGCAGAGGGGATCAGACTGCCACAAGATGAAGTCCCAGAGTGGGACAGAAATAAAGTTAAAAAAAGGAAAAAAAGTGTTTTCCCCCAAAAAAAAATGTTAAAAGTTAAAAAAAAAAAATAACACCCCTTTCCCCTGATTTTATAATAAAAATTGAAAAAAAAAAAAAACACACATATTAGGTATTGCCGTGTCCGTAACGACCGGCTCTATAGATATATCACATGATACACCCTGTCCGATAGAGACCATAAAAATATAAAAATAAAGACTGTCAAAAAAGCCATTGTTGTCACCTCATATCACTAAAAGTGCAACACCAAGAGATCAAAAAGGTGTATGCCCCCCAAAATAGTACAACTCTAACCGTCACCTCATCCCGCAAAAAATGAGCCCCTACATAGGACAATCACCAAAAAAATAAAAAAACTATGGCTCTCAGACTATGGAGACACTAAAACATGATTTTTTTTGTTTCAAAAAGGCTTTTATTGTTTTAAAAATAAAAAATAACTATGGCATGTGGAATATAGGACAGACAAAGAGAGAGATACGAATAAGACCCAATGAACAGAAGTCAAACATAAAGAGATATATGGAATCTACAGACAGCAAAAAAGCGGAGAAAGAAAAGAATAAGTACCAAGAGACCACATTGTTGCAACACTGTCAGGAAAGAAAACATAAATGGAATGAAATAAAATGGGTGATACTAGAGTATATTAAACCCGGGATGACTCCTGAAGATAATAAACGTAAATTATTGCAACATGAAACTAGGTGGATTACAAAAATGGAAACATTAAAACCAAAGGGGTTAAATGACATTTTTAATTTTAAGGTATTTTTGTGATAAGGTCACTGTGTAACTAATTGATTGTTTTTAAATAAGAATAGAAACCTGAAACAGACTACGCCCATACCATCGAATATATACCCTGGGTTCACACCTGAGCGTTTCTGAGACGCGCGTTTTACGCGCGTATTACAGCGCGTTTTTGCAAATAGTAAACGCGTGTCATACGCGCGTTCGTGACTCTGGAGACCAATTGAAAAAGGCATATCTACGCTTTAACGCGTGTTAAACGCGCGTTTTACGCGCGTTCCCATTAAAGTCTATGGGTGCAAACGCGCGACAAAACGCCCCAAAGATGCTCAAGAATTTCTTTGAGCGTAGGGCGCTTTACAGCGCGTTTAACGCTTAGGTGAGAACCATGCCCATAGGGAAACATGAGTTTTCTCCTGTTGAGCCTTTTGCAGCGCATTCGAACGCGCTGTAAAACGTGCAAGTGTGAACTGAGGGTTAAGGTTGTTGATCTTCATGCATGAGTAAGGGGGCGTGACCCCCGAAACGTCGCGCTTGAAAGAATGTGCTACAACTTGGTGTTCTCTGAATATATGGGCCTGCGAGCCATGCAATATTTTTAATCTTGAAGAATAAAGTTATGAAAGTACCGATGGTTCTTCAGAAGTGTGAGTAATATTCTCCTCATCTATCAAAATATGCTCTAAGTGATATACGGCTGAATTATATGTGAAGATTGTGAATGCTGAGTCAAAGTAAGACTTTGAGTCAGCCTAGTATTAAAACCGTACACAGATTGATTATAGTATCTCAGACTATGGAGACACTAAACATGATTTTTCTTGTTTCAAAAATGATATTAGTGTATAAAACTTAAATAAATAAAAAAAACATACAAATTAGGTATCGCCGCGTCGGCAACAAGCTTCTCTATAAAAATATCACATGATTTAGTTTGTAAAGTCTTTTATTGAAGAAGCCCAGCAGAGGGCGCAATATCAGATACATAAGTACAACATTACATGATAGCACGAAACGTTGCAGCGCAGCCGCATAAAACAATACATCCATTGTACATCTGAGCTATAGATAATGGTTGACATTTGCAACCAACTTCAATTAAACAATAAGGCAGTATTTTATATATAGACAGTATTTTATATTTAAACACATATAGGAGAGACAACTATCTCTAGAACAAGGCATAGAAAACTAAGGCATAAAACTTAGCCTTGTCGGACGGGAGAGAAGACCTAAACACATACTCTGAGTCGAGCAAGCAAGAGAGGAGACAAAGTGACCGGGCTCAAAATAAAGCTGTGACAGCTAGATTGTGTACATGAAGGAGAGAAAAAGGTAGGGGCAGAGTACCAACTGTTAATAGCGAAAAAAGTGAAGTCCAGCTCACCCATTCATTTACTCCAACTAGATTCCCCTGATGCACGGAGATGTAGGTAAGACCTGGATACGGCAGTAAGTGAAGAGAACTCCAGCATCTGGTTCACGAGTAACTTCTCTTTATTTACAGTGTTGGAAATACAACGGCAATAAAATTGATCTTCTCACATCCTCAAACAGTCAACGCGTTTCGAAAAAGTTCTTATTCATGACTGATACACTGTCCAGGCTGCCAAGTCCCCTTATAAAGGTAACATCCACACCCCCCCCCCACCATCCAAAGGTGATTAGGTACAGGTGTGGCTGAATGAAGGAGCAGCCATGGGCAGTGATTAGGTACAGGTGTGGCTGAATGAAGGAGCAGCCTGGACAGTGTATCAGTCATGAATAAGAACATTTTCGAAACGCGTTGACTGTTTGAGGATGTGAGAAGATCAATTTTATTGCCATTGTATTTCCAACACTGTAAATAAAGAGAAGTTACTCGTGAACCAGATGCTGGAGTTCTCTTCACTTACTGCCGTATCCAGGTCTTACCTACATCTCCGTGCATCAGGGGAATCTAGTTGGAGTAAATGAACGGGTGAGCTGGACTTCACTTTTTTTGCTATATTACAAAGATAATTTTCCGTGTCTCCCCGTCTCTCCACTTCCCCGGAGTTCTTCCAAAAAGTGTTAACGGACTGTCGGCAAAGTTTTGTCTTCGATACACATCCAGTTTTATCCATGGCTCATGCACTCACGCCTGACCGCAAAGCTAAAGCAGATCAAGTTTTCTCGACATGTGATTTATCTCTTCAAACCGGTTCTTCAATGGAGAGCAATATAATGCAATTGCATAAAATGTCATAAACATATGATCCCACGTGGATTGAGAATTAAAAAAATCCCGACCACTGTCTTCTCTGATAAATTTGTGGAATCATGGAATGGACTTCTTAGTGACTGTTCAATAAAACTCATGTCATTAATTGTTGACTATGAGGCTGAAAAACTAGTTACTCTTCAATCTGAGATTGAACAATGCAAAAGTCAACTAATACAATATGAATCTCTTCCCAAATACAAGGAATTGTTTGAAAATAATGTTACTTCTATACAACTATTGGAACAAAGCATCATGGAAACAAAGCACAAGAAGTTTCAGCGAGATATGTACGATTATGAACACAACCAAGTATATGAATGGGGAAGAAGGGAGAACCCCTTTCAAACACCAAAACCTATTTTGAAAAAATACCAGGATAAAAGAAACAAAAACAAAAATAACAGAAAAATGTCTTCTGTCAGCTTTGAGTCCTCAGATGCCGAATGTTCGGATACCAATTCAGAGACTCAGATACTGAATAAACCCAGGATTGAACCTAGAGAGAGTACGACAAATGCTCAATCGTCCTACTATAAAAAGCAAAAAAACTACCCCGCCAGTGATGGGATGACAAAAAAGATCCAGACGGGGGGGAAGGAAGCATACTAACAAAGAAAAAAGCTCACACTATGGCAACTCGCCATCAAAGGAAATAATACATAAAACCGAGTACAATACCATTTATGATGTTATCAATTTATCTGCAGTAATGTTAACCAAACATCAATATGAAGTATTGTCATTAGGTTTGAATTTTGTTCCCTCTACCGATTTTGACATGTTTTCCACCCTCCTGGATATTAACAAATTTATGAGAAATCTCACGGTAAAAAAACATTTCATGGGAGTGGAAAACGTCTCAGAACCGGACCCCTTACCTGCTTCTCATGTTGACAATGTGTTCTCTGGCTTATCCTTTAAAGAGCAAACCTCTCTCATGATCCTCACAGAATTACAGCAGGATCAGGATAGTGAAGCTGTGGATTTGGAGACACGGAAATTTTGTGTCACCAATCCACAGTTTTATCCTATCAAATCCCGTACGAGTGGTATGGATACCTTCCAGGAGGTAATTGAGAGAGAATTATCTTTAATTAATGTACAAAAAAATAATCATAATAAAAACAATTTATCGAAAAAACAAAGAACAGCACTTAGGGAGTTGAAGGACATGCAAAATATTGTTATTAAGATGGCAGATAAAGGCGGAGCGGTGGTGATTCTTGATAAAAGCGTATATGAGGGTTGCATGATGGATATTGTGATGGACTCCTCCACATATATAAAGTTAGACTCTAATCCCATAGAAACATATAAGAGAGAATATCTCGGGATCTTGTGTGAGGGTAGGGATCTAGGATATTTCTCACACAAAGAGTATTCTTATTTGAATGTGGAGACGCCCATCACGCCCATAATACATGCATTGCCCAAGATTCATAAATCTGTCAACCCACCCCCGCTCCGCCCTATAGTATCTGGCATAGGTTCTTTGACTGAGAGGCTGAGTCAGTGGCTAGATTCCATTTTGCAGCCTCTGGTCAAACGAACCCCGGGATATATAAAAGACACTGGTGATGTATTACGAAGCTTTTTTCAAAAAAAGTGGTGCTCAAATTATTCCTGGATGGTGGCTGACGTTGTCAGTCTCTATCCTTCAATCCCACATAATGTTGCACTCCTTGCATTGGAATTTCATTTACACAAATACAGTCACCATAATCAGGAATTTATTGATTATATCTTAAAGGTGACGGAGTTTTTGCTGGTACATAATTATTTTTGTTTTAATGGTCTGTACTTCCTACAAATTCGAGGAGTTTCAATGGGAGCCAAATTCTCCCCATCCCTAGCAAACATTACCATGTCTTATTGGGAGGAGCGCTTCATATATAGCACAGACAATCCCTTTCTGGAGGCCATTGAATGGTATGGCAGGTACATCGATGATATGCTCATCATCTGGGCCGGCGATGTACCTGCCTTACCCTTATTTGAAGCTTATCTTAATGACAATCCCTATAATTTACGCTTCTTGTGTTCACATAATGCTGACAGTATTGACTTTCTGGACCTAACCCTAACGGGGCAGGTAGGCGAATACATACAAACCAAAACATATCGCAAACAAGTAACGGGAAACTCTATACTCAGAGCAGACAGTCATCATCCCATACACACAATTAAGGCCATACCTGTGGGGGAATTCATACGGGCAAGACGGAACTGCAGCGATGATATGTCATTTAATAAGGAAGCACAGACCATTATAACACGTCTTACTGCCAGACATTATCCCATGTGGATGATTCAACGTGCACAAAATATTGCACGGAATAGAAATAGAAGTGACTTGTTGTTCGAGACAACAAACAACTTCCAACAGTGGTCCTGACGTATAGCAATCAGTTTTACCAGATACAGCAAGCCATTTCCAAATGTATTTCTCTGTTGTTTGAGGACCAGATCATGTATGGGCTGTTGAGAGAGGGGCACAGGGTGGTCTCAAGACGACCTCCGTCTCTTGCGGCCTCACTGTCCCCCTCTCTCTTTACCCCAGAACAAACAACAAAACCTGAACCAACATGGTTGAAATATACCGGATTCACACGTTGCGGTAGTCACCCTTGCAGAGCCTGCGGTTTTGTGACCCCGCGCAAAACTTTCCGGGATTCAGAGAACAATAATCAATTCCCAATAAAAACTTACATCAATTGTAATACCACAGGTGTGGTCTACATTATTGAATGTATAGAATGTAGACTTCTATATGTTGGATGCACAACACAGAAATTCAAGTCTCGATTATTGGAGCATTTGAACTATGTTACAAACAGTACATATTTGAATGTCTCCAATGCTGCCAGGCATTTTATTAATGTGCATGATAGAAGTCTGCAGCATTTTTCTGCCTACGCAATAGAACGGGTCACACTTCCACCAAGAGGAGGCAATCATAAAAAACTTATATCACAACGAGAAGCTTTTTGGATTCTAAGATTGAAAACTAGATATCCTGCAGGCTTAAATCTAAGAAGGGAACTAATGTACATATATTGAGATCCAGCAGAGTCAGGATATAGAATTTTAGCGCTGCCATTTTTATTATTATCTTATCACTAGGGTGATTGTGTTTTAGTCCCTATTCAGACACTGCGGTTTTATTTACACCATACCCAGCGTGACAGGACTATACACGGGAGATGGATGTAGATATTGAAATGTTAGCTTGAATCAATGTGTGACAAATGTCCATTCACGTTTTAATGCAAGTTTTTTTCTTTATGACTATGTTTTCATCCCCCTTTTTTGCTCTGTTCGTCTATATGAAATAAAAAAAGTGGGCGGTTACACTGCCCATGGCTGCTCCTTCATTCAGCCACACCTGTACCTAATCACCTTCGGATGGTGGGGGGTTGCTGTTACCTTTATAAGGGGATTTGGCAGCCTGGACAGTGTATCAGTCATGAATAAGAACTTTTTCGAAACGCGTTGACTGTCTGAGGATGTGAGAAGATCGATTTTATTGCCGTTGTATTCCCAACACTGTAAATAAAGAGAAGTTACTCGTGAACCAGATGCTGGAGTTCTCTTCACTTACTATGGCTGATGAGACCCTGAGGGTCTCATCAGCCTTAGTGTAAATGTAGCACTGACTATACAGTGCATTGCAATAGATGACTATTGCAATGCACTGTACAGTGATCAGGCCCACTGGATCTTCAGGATCCAGATGGGTCTTGATAAGTAAAAAAAAAAAAAAAAGTTAAAAAATAAATAAATAATTTCAATGAGAATAAAATAAAAATGGTCTTTTTTCAAATCTGTTTGTCATAAAAAATAAAACAATATATACATAATTGGTATCGCCACGTCCGTAAAAAACAGCTCTATAAAAATAACACATGACCTAACCCCTTAGTTGAACACCGTAAAAAATAAAAAATGACACCTTATGACAAAAATTCTAACACAAAGCGATCAAAAAGGCGTATGCCGCCCAAAATAGTACCAATAAAACCGCAAAAAATGAGCCCCTACCAAAAACAATCGCCCTAAAAAGTCAAAAACTATGGCTTTGAGACTAAAACATGATTTCTTTTGTTTTAAAAATGCTTTTTCGTGTTAAATGTCAATTTTTTAAAAAAAAAGTAGACATATAAGGTATCGCCACGTCCGTAAGGACCTGCTCTATAAAAATACCACATGACCTAACCCCTCAAGTGAACACTGTAAAAAACTAATAATAAAAACTTTGTCAAAAAGCCATTTTTTGTCACCTTACATCACAAAAAGTGTAATAGCAAGCGATCAAAAAGTCACATGACCCCAAAAATAGTACCAATCTAATCGTCACCTCATCCCGCAAAAATGATACCCAACCTAAGACAATCGCTTAAAAACTGAAAAAACTATGGCTCTCAGACTATGGAGACACTAAAACATGATTTTTTTTGTTTAAAAAATGATTGTGTAAAACCTAAATAAATAAAAAAAGGATACATATTGTCCGTGAGGGCCTGCTCTATAAAAATATCACATCATCTAACCCCTCAGCTGAACACCGTAAAAAAATAAAAATAAAAACTGTGCCAAAAAAAGCAATTTTTGTGAACTTACATCACAAAAATTGCAACACCAAGCGATCAAAAAGGTGTATGCCCCCCCAACATAGTACCAATCAAACCGACACCTCATCCCGCAAAAAATGAGACCATAACTAAAACAATCAGTCAAAAAATAAAAAAGCTATAGCTCTCAGAATATGGAGACACTAAAACATCATTTCTTTGTTTAAAAAATGCTATTATTGTGTAAAACTTAAATAAATAAGAAAAAGTATACATATTGGGTATTGCCACATCCGTAACGATCTGTTCTATAAAAAATAAAAAACAGTGCCAAAACAGCCCTTTTTTGGTTACCTTGCCTCACAAAAAATGTAATATAGAGCAATTAAAAATCATATTTACCCCAAAATAGTACCAATAAAACTGGCACCTTATCCCCAGTTTCCAAAATGGGGTAAATTTTTGTGAGTTTCTACTGTAAAGGTGCATCAGGGGGGCTTCAAATGGGACACGGCATCTAAAAATCAGTCCAGCAAAACCATATGGCGCTCCTTTCCTTCTGTGCCGTGCCACCTGTCCTTACATCAGTTTATGACCACATGTTGTGTGTTCCTGTAAACCGTAGAATCAGGGCAATAAATATAGAGTTTTGTTTGGCTGTTAACCCTCGATGTGTCCCCATGACACTAATTCTGCCGCCCATGTATGTCCCCCTTTCACAGCAGTGATACAGCACATATGTGTCCCCATGACAGTAATTCTGCCGCCCATGTATGTCCCCCTATCACAGCAGTGATACAGCACATATGTGTCCCCATGACAGTAATTCTGCCGCCCATGTATGTCCCCCTATCACAGCAGTGATACAGCACAGATGTGTCCCCATGACAGTAATTCTGCAGCCCATGTATGTCCCCCTATCACAGCAGCGATACAGCACAGATGTGTCCCCATGACAGTAATTCTGCAGCCCATGTATGTCCCCCTATCACAGCAGCGATACAGCACAGATGTGTCCCCATGACAGTAATTCTGCCGCCCATGTATGTCCCCCTATCACAGCAGTGATACAGCACAGATGTGTCCCCATGACAGTAATTCTGCAGCCCGTGTATGTCCCCCTATCACAGCAGTGATACAGCACATATGTGTCCCCATGACAGTAATTCTGCCGCCCATGTATGTCCCCCTATCACAGCAGTGATACAGCACAGATGTGTCCCCATGACAGTAATTCTGCCGCCCATGTATGTCCCCCTATCACAGCAGTGATACAGCACAGATGTGGCCCCATGACAGTAATTCTGCAGCCCGTGTATGTCCCCCATCACAGCAGTGATATAGCACAGATGTGGCCCCATGACAGTAATTCTGCCGCCCATGTATGTCCCCCTATCACAGCAGTGATACAGCACAGATGTGTCCCCACGACAGTAATTCTGCCGCCCATGTATGTCCCCCTATCACAGCAGTGATACAGCACATATGTGTCCCCATGACAGAATATATATAGTATAAGGCAGTGCTATTATATTATAAAGACTAGTTTACCATTAGTTTTCTTTGTCCACGCAACAGAGAATGTTCACACAGTTCTACCACTTGTGTATGTGATAGCAGGAGGGGGGCGTGTTTCAGTGTGGAGAGCACCTATTGGTTGAGGTGCAGAAACTAGTGCACGAGGAGCTCAATGCATTGTGGGTAGTGAGGGCAGGCGGGATTAGCCTCAGGGTGAGGGCAGCAGCAGCCATCTTAACTGAATAAGGAAATTGCAGTTTTGTGCAGACTGGTTGCTAAGGGCTGGATCTTATGAAATATGGGGCGAGTAAGTCTAATAGTTATTGATTCTGGAATATCATGTTATTGGTAACTACATAAATGAACATTGAAATTTTGGTCTAAATGTGACAGTTATCCTTTAACATATTCTCTAGGCCAGGAGTGCTTACGTGGCAGACCACAGCGGTCAAGACCACTGCATTTCCTACTGTCAACTGTATCTGCTTACTCTGGGGGCAACTTCATGGTGGCTTCACAGTGTGGAAGGCAAATCAGGGGACATCAAAAAGTGCGGTGGGCACTTTGATGCCATGACTTTGTGTAAGTACTTTAAAAGGGGACCTCACCGTGTGGAGGCACTTAAAGGCTATGTGCACCTTCGGAGGCAATTTTTATTTTATGATTGCATTAAAATAACTTTTGGCAGGTAACAGACAAGCGGCGTAGAGGAGAGGGAAGGAGAGTACCCTTCCACTAGGGAGAGGGAGGAGTGCTGACCCCTAGCTCACCTGGCACTAACCCTGCTAACCCGTACGCCGATCACGTGCCTTGTCCTTGGCTTACCCTGATATAAGCCCTAGGTAGTGAATTGGGGGATAGAAGCACCAGTCCTCACCACTGACACCTGGGGTAACAACAGGGAAAGGACAAACAACACAAACCCCACAAACAATCCCCGAAGGGAGACAACAAACAGGAGAGAACCGGAGATCCGACAGCACCAGTTCCAACAGCAACTCCACCAAAGGTAACATAGCATATAAGACCGAAAAAAGACATTTGTCCATCCAGTTCGGCCTGTTTCCTACAAGTTGATCCAGAGTAAAGGTAAAAAAAAAACTGTGAGGCAGAAGCCAATTTTCCAGGTCAGAAGGTCAGAATAGAAGATCTGGAAAGAAGGTCTATATCTGTCAACAAGGGCAGAAAGGGAGAATATATAGTAGCTGGGAGCGGCAGACAGAGAACAGCCAAAAGGAAAACCTACAGATTCCTAAATGGAACAAAAAGGATCGCAACCTATACAGGAAAACCAGGACCGGAATCCATTCCCACCATTAAGTCATGGATCGATCTCTTGAAACAGAATAGCCACCCGCTGCGACCTTCTGACCCCAGGCACAACAGGGTCAGCGATAGCTCATGACACCCTTGTGACAGAAATGCCATCTCCTTGCACAGGTGGTTGCAATGACATCACCGTGACCTTCTAAGCCAAGACCTGGACGAAGCGATGACGTAGACACCAAAGCCTGCGTCCTGACTACGTCCTGCTCTGTTCTACTGCCTCACAGGCTTTAGGGGGGATGTGAACTATAGGCTCCCATGTCCCACTGCAAAGTGCCGCCCCCTCAGGGGCAGTCCAGACCCCCATGGCAGGAGTGGCCCTGGTTCAGACAAAGCCAAGTAAACACAGACCCCAGAAGAACAATCAAGTACAATGCAACAATCACTGCAATAAATACAGACCCCAGAAGACCACAGTCCAGGGTTCACAACCTACTAATTGTACTAAAATTGTTTCTGGATTGAAAATACTGATAATAAAAATGATCTGATTTAAAAAAATCCAATACAAACTGGACCCATAATTGGAGAAACTACCTAACCCCAGAGACTGACAGATCCTCAGTTTGTACTAACTAAGCGCCCACAGCCTGCTCAACGACTCTGGGCGGCACCGACAGAACTTAAAGTGTAGGGGGAGCAGGCTGTGCCGGCAGTGTGACCAGGAGGTCATGGAGGATGAGGCCCACTTTCTGCCCCAAATACCCGGTCAGCGACACTTCAGGAGACATTCTGATCTGTGCCCAGACTTTAACTGCATGGAGGAGTTAGAGAAACTTATTGGGGGAAGAGTAGAACACAAAGGTCATAGCAGCACAATATGTCAGTGCCTGCCATAGACTGAGAGGAGCCGGATGTAACATGGACTATTGTACACCCACCCTGGAAGTACCCCTATCCCCATCCCTACCATATTACAGTATTTTTTGGACTATAAGATGAATCATCACCATGCAGGAGGCGTATGGTGAAGGAAGCACTGCGCCGGTTCTGCTGACCCTTTCTCGCCGTCTTCTGGGCGCAGCACTACACTGTGTCCTGAGAGAGTACAGCATCTGGACGTACTGCACATAGGCTCGCAACACCACTTGATGCCATGGGAAGTCAGGACACAGCGCAGCGCGGGCTGGAAGAAGACCAGGGAGCCGTAACTCTTGGATCTGCAGAGTGGTCGCACCAACCAGAGCTAGCGAGGTAAGTTTATTTTTCTAATATCTGATCTGAGGTCTGATCTAAAGGTCATAGGGGTTTGATAAGAGGTTGATTGGGGTCTGATCTGAGACTGATGGGGGTCTGATGGAGGCTGGGGTGAATTTGAAGGATGTCTGATCTGAAGGTTATGGAGGTTGGCGGTCTGATGTGAGACCAATTCGGGTCTGATCAGAGGCTGATTAAAAATGGGGGTCTGATCTAAGGCTGATTGGCATCTGATCTGAGGCTAACAGAAGTTAGGGGTGTTGGATCTGAGGCTGATGGAGCTGGGGGGGGGGGGGGGGGGGTCTGATATGAGGTCTGATAGTCTGAAGCAGCTTTGTGGTCAAATTTTTAAGGTCTCTTCTGAGGTCTGATGAGGATTGAGGATCTTATTTGAGGTGTAATGAACAATATTTTTTCTTATTTTCCTCCTCTGAATCATAGATAAATATTATACAGTTGTGTTCAAAATTATTCAACCCCAATGCTGTAAAGGGTTTTAGGGAATTTAGTGTGCATTTGTAATTGTGTTCAGGATGAAATCTTACAAGGACTTTTTAAAGAACCAAATGCAACTAAAATGACATCAATTGTTTTTGTAATACAGTATTAAATATTTTTTTTGTGATTTCTTCATTGACACAATTATTCAACCCCTTAAAGACGACCACTCTTAAGAACAGAGGTTCATTCAAGTGTTTTCGATCAGGTATTGAAAACCCCTGTGGATGTCAAGGAGCAGCAATCAAGCAGAATAAGCACCAATTAGGCAGATTTAACCCCTTTAGGACACATGATGTACCGGTACGTCATGAGTAGTTCCGATCACTGCTGCTCAGCCGGCAGTGATCGGAACAAGGTACCTGCTGAAATCATTCAGCGGGTACCTTGTTACAAAGCTCAGGGGGGTCCTGTGACCCCCCCCCCCCCCCCGGTATGGGCGATCGCTGCAAACCGCAGGTCAATTCAGACCTGCGTCTTTGCAGCTCTTTTAGCCATCTCTGATCCCCACGGATCAAAGAGTTAATGCCCCTAAAGTGTTCAATTTTAACCCCCCCTGCAGCCCCCAATCATATTATGGCGGCGGGGGTGCAGGGGGGGCGGTGCGGGAGGCCTCTGTCCTCTTTCTATTCCCTGGTGTCTAGTGGATCTATCAGAGTGTCAGCACATTGCTGACACTCTGATAGAAACGGCTGGCTTCTGTGCTTGATCAGATGCCAGCCGCTTAACCCCTTCTATACCGCGGTCCGTACGGACCGCGGTATGGAAGGGTTAACAGGGAGGGAGCTCCCTCCCTCTCCCATCGGGGGGCTGCTGTGCCTTTGCAGCCCACCAACAGGATGAGATCACAGAGGGAGGGAGCCCCACTCCCTCCCCATCCATCACCTGCTGCTTTCTTATGGCAGCGGGTGATGGTTGCCATGGAGACAGGACGCTTTCAGAAGCGTCCTGCTCTCCGTGGTGCTGAAAGTCTGAATAGACCTTCTAAAGGTCTATTCAGACTTTGTAAAGTACAAAATACAGCACAGTGCACTTTATGGTGTACTGTACTGTATAGAGATGAGCGAACTTTAAAAAAAAGTCCGGTGTTCGGCGTTTGGGTTGTGGTAAGTCGCGCATCCCGTTTTGGATTCCACTATAGCGGCATATGGAATCCATAAGGGGCGGCTGCCACCAACCCGAACTGTTGAACAGCCGAAGGACCTGGGGTGACGTCACCGTCATGTGATCAGTGCAGGGGGCGTGGCTCAGTGGGGGATCAAATCCAGTGCTGAGCCACGCCCCCTGCACTGATCACATGACAGTGACGTCACCCCAGGTCCTGCGGCTGTTCAACAGTTCGGGTTGGTGGCAGCCGCCCCTTATGGATTCCATATGCTGCTATAGTGGAATCCATAACGGAATGCGCGACTTACCACAAACCGAACACCGGACATTTTTTTAAAGTTCGCTCATCTCTAGTACTGTATTATACAGACACCAGATCCACTGGATCTTTCAGAACCAAGTGGGTCTGGGTCAAAAAAAAAAATGTAAAAAAGTGAAAAAAAACATATCACTGAATAAAAATGTAAAAAAATAAAATACACTACACATATTAGGAATCGCCGCGTCCGTAAAAACCTGCTCTAGAAAAATATCACATGACTGAACTGCTCAGGTGAACACCGTAAAAAAAAAAAAAAAAGAAATGGTGTAAATAAGCCATTTTTTGGCACCTTACATCACTAAAAGTGTGATACAAAGCGATCAAAAAGACGTATGCCTCCCAAAATAGTACCAATCAAACCGCCATCTCATCCCGCAAAAAATGAGCACCTACCTAAAACAATTGGCCAAAAAGTAAAAAAAAATATGCCTCTCAGACTAAAACATGATTTTTTTTGTTTCAAAAATGCTTTTTAGTGTTAAACGTAAAAGAAAAATAACTAAAAAGTAGACATATTGGGTATCTCCACGTCCGTAAGAATCTGCTCTATAAAAATATCACGTGACCTAACCCCTCAAGTAAACACTGTAAAGAAAAAAAAAAAAAAACTTTGTCTAAAAGCCATTTTTTTGTCACCTTACATCACAAAAAGTGTAATAGCAAGCGATCAAAAAGTCATATTACCCCCAAATAGTGCCAATCTAAATGTCACCTCATCCCGCAAAAATTATACCCAACCTGAGACAATTACCTAAAAACTGAAAAATATATGGCTCTCAGACTATGGAGACACTAAAACATGTTTTTTTTTTTTTATTCAAAAAGGATATTAGTGTGTAAAACCAAAATAAATAACAAAAAAGGAAAAAAGGTATACATATTAGGTATCGCTGCGTCCGTAAGGACCTGCTCTATAAAACTATAACATGACCTAACCCCTCAGATGAACGCCGTAAACATAAAAAATAAAAACGTTGTCAAAAAAGCCATTTTTTTATCACCTTACATCACAAAAAGTGTAATAGTAAGCGATAAAAAAGTCATATGCACCCCAAGATAGTGCCAATCAAACCGCCATCTCATCCCGCAAAAAATGAGCCCCTACATAAGACAGTCACCCAAAAAGAAAAAGAAAACTATGGCTTTCAGAATGTGGAGACACTAAAAAATAATTTTTTTCTAAAAAAATTTATTATGTAAAACTGAAACAAAAAACCCCAAAAAGTAGTCATATTTGGTATTGTCACGTCCGTAACAACCTGCTCTATAAAAATAGCACACAATCTAACCTGTCAGTTCATTGATGTAAATAACAAAAAATAAAAACGGTCCGAAAGCAGCTATTTTTTTGCAAATTTTCCATTTTAATCCATTTTTCCAGTAACAAAACAAGGGTTAACAGCCAAACAAAACTCAAGAGTTATTGCCCTGATTCTCTTGTTTGCACCCCAAATGTGGTCGTAAACTGCTGTATGGCCAAACGGCAGGGCGTAGAAGGAAGGGAACGCCATATGATTTTTGGAAGGCAGATTTTGCTAGACTGGTTTTTTGACACTATGTCCCATTTGAAGCCCCCCTGATGCACCCCTACAGTAGAAACTCCAAAAAAGTGACCCCATTTTGGAAACTACGGGATAAGGTGTCAGTTTTGTTGGTACTATTTTAGGGTAAATATGATTTTTGGTTGCTCTATATTACACTTTTTTTGAGACAAGGTAACAAAAAATAGAAATTCTGAAATTTCATCTCCATTTGCCAATAACTCTTGTGGAACACCTAAAGGGTTAACAAAGTTTGTAAAACTGGTTTTGAATACCTTGAGGGGTGTAGTTTCTTAGATGGAGTCACTTTTATGGAGTTTTTACTCTAGGGGTGCATCAGGGGGGCTTCAAATGGGACATGGTGTCAAAAAACCAGTCCAGCAAAATCTGCCTTCCAAAAACCATATGGCGTTCCTTTCCTTCTGCGCCCTGCAGTTTGGCCACACAGCAGTTTACGACCACATTTTGGGTGTTCGTGCAAACTGCAGAATCGGGGGAATAAATATTAAGTTTTGGTTGGCTATTAACCCTTGTTTTATTACTGGAAAAAATGGATTACAATGGAAAATTTTACAAAAAATTGAAATTCTGAAATTTTATCTCCATTTGCCATTAACTCTTGTGGAAAACCTAAAGTTTGTAAAATCAGTTTTGAATACCTTAAGGGGTGTAGTTTCTAGAATGGGGTCATTTTTTGGAAGTTTTATTATGTAAGCCTCACAAAGTGACTTCAGACCTGAACTGGTCCCTAAAAAGTGGGTTTTCAGAAAAATTTCAAGATTTGCATCTAAACTTCTAAGCCTTGTAACATCCCCAAAAAATAAAATGGCATTCCCAAAATGATCGATACATGAAGTAGACATATGGGGAATGTAAATCAATAACTTTTTTTGGCGGTATTGCTATGTATTATAGAAGTAGAGAAAATGAAACTTGGAAAATTGCTAATTTTTCTAAATTTTTGGTAAATTTGGTATTTTTTTATAAATAAAAATGAAATTTTTCGACTTCATTTTACCACTGTCATGAAGTACAATATGTGACGAAAAAACAATCTCAGAATGGCCTGGATAAGAAAACGCGTTTTAAAGTTATCACCACATAAAATGACACTGGTCAGATTTTGAAAAATGGCCGAGTCCTTAAGGTGAAATAGGGCCGTGTCCTTAATATCTCCGATTTTAGGTATGATGTTTGATTTCCATTGTCTCGCTATTAGCGTGCGGTATACGATGAAAATATGTATAATTGGCGTTCTTGGTGCGGGTTCGATGTTCTCAATTCCCAAGTTCAACAGACATAGGGCCGTGTCCTTAAGGGGTTAAAATGACTGTGATCCTCAGCTCCTTCTAGACATTTACTGGTGTGTTTACAGACATGGTGAAGTCAGGAGAATGGTCCAGGAAGACAAGAGAAGAGGTGATTTCTCTTCACAGGAAGGGCAATGGCTATAAGAAGATTGCAAAGATGTTAAACATACCAAGAGACACCATAGGAAGCATCATTCACAAATTCAAGGCAAAGGGCACTGTTGAAACGCTACCTGGTCGTGGCAGAAAGAAGATGCCGACTTCGACTGCTGTGCGCTACCTGAAGCGCAAAGTGGAGAAAAGTCCCCGTGTGACTGCTGAGGAACTGAAAAAAGATTTGTCAGATGCGGGTACAGTATGCCAAAAGTCACGTGGACAAACCACAAAAGTTTTGGGATAGTGTTCTGTGGACTCAGGAAACAAAATTAGAACTGTTTGGGCCCATGGATCAACGCTATGTTTGGAGAAGGAAGAACAAGGCCTATGAAGAAAAGAACACCTTGCCTACTGTGAAGCATGGCGGGGGGTCAATCATGCTTTGGGGCTGTTTTGCTTCTACAGGTACAGGGAAGCTTCAGCGTGTGCAAGGTACCATGAATTCTCTTCAGTACCAGGAGATATTGGATGAAAATGTGATGCAGTCCGTCACAAACCTGAGGCTTGGGAGACGGACTTTTTAACAGGACAATGATCCCAAGAATACCTCCAAGTCCACTAGAGCATGGTTGCAGATTAAAGGCTGGGACATTTTGAAGTGGCCATCGCAGTCACCAGACTTAAATCCGATTGAGAACCTCTGGTGGGACTTAAAGAAAGCAGTTGCAGCGCGCAAGCCTAAGAATGTGACTGAACTGGAGGCTTTTGCCCATGAAGAATGGGCGAAGATACCCGTAGATCGCTGCAAGACACTTGTGTCAAGCTATGCTTCACGTTTAAAAGCTGTTATAACTGGAAAAGGATGTTGTACTAAGTACTAAGATTGAATGTCACTTGGGGGTTGAATAAAACTGATAATGATGTGAGCACAGAAAAGACATTTGTGGTTATTTCATTATAAAACTTATGTTATATTTGTCTGACTTAGGGTCCTTTCACACTTGCGTTCTGAGGATCCGGCAGGCACTTCCGTCCCGCCGGATCCATCAGAACGCAAGTCGCCTGAAAGCATTAGAAGACTGATCTGGATCCTGATCAGTCTTCGAATTGCTTTCAGGTTACTATGGCAGCCAGGACGCTATTAAAGTCCTGGTTGCCATAGTAGGAGCGGGGGAGCGGTATACTTACAGTCCGTGCGGCTCCCGGGGCGCTCCTGAATGACGTCAGAGCGCCCCATGCCCATGGATCACGTGATCCATGCGATCACGTTATCCATGCATGTGGGGCGCCCTGACGTCACTCTGGAGCGGCCCGGGAGCCGCACGGATGGTAAGTATACTGCTCCCCCGCTCCCCACTACATTTTACCATGGCAACCAGGACTTTAGCGTCCTGCTGCCATGGTAACAATTGAAAAAAAGCTAAACGTTGATGCGCCGAAACAACGTTTAACTTAAGGCCGGATCCGGATTAATGCCTTTCAATGGGCATTAATTCCGGATCCGGCCTTGCGGCAATGTTTCGGATTTTTGGATTGCTGCGTCCAAAAAACGTTCCGGTCCTGAACTGAAGACATCCTGAACGGATTTCTCTCCATTCAGAATGCATTGGGATAATACTGATCAGGATTTTTCCGGCATAGAGCCCCGACGACGGATCTCTATGCCGGAAAACAAAAACGCCAGTGTGAAAGGGCCCTTACAAATGCCTCCTTGATTTAATTGTAAACAAGATGAATGAAATGATCAAAATCAATGTCAAACTGGCCAAAACACTCAATGTCAGTGGGAGTTGAATAATTTTGAACACAACTGTACTCTGGGGTGTCTCACACTCCAAAAAATATGGGATTTCCCACTTGCTGTGGCAATGCTGATATGTGTTTAGTACTGATAATAAAGCTTATTTGGACTGAACTGTCTTGAGACATCATAGGAATAGTTATAGACAGATCGACAGACAGATAGAAAATTAGACAATCGATCAACCAAGAGAATGGGGGTCTTGTGCTCCTCAGTATGAATGTAGCAGAGGTCATACATGCGCGCGGCCTCTCATTCAGCTCTATGGAGATAGCTGCGCTCTTGTACTTCTCCGAATGACCCATAGTCTTAAAAACTGCGGCATGCATGACAGTCTGCCGCTCCATTCAATGGGGATCACGGGCCTCTGTTCTTGTGATGGGGAGCTGGACCCACACCTATGAGTGAGGCTTGGGTGGGAATGAGTGCACTTCCTACACATGATCTAATAGACAATAAGGGGCAGTATTATTATTATTAGCATAGCGGTGAGATCCCTTGCCTGCAGGGCTATTGTGCAGCTGTACGGTTTTCATTTTATATTATATCAGGTATAGAGATCCTTCCGCACTCCAACCTGAACCTACAACTCCCAGCATCCACACTTGCTCTGCTGTTATCAGGAATTTCAAATTAGTCAAAAGGGCATGCTGGGAAATGTAGTTTCACAACAGCTAGCGTGCCGATAGCTGCTGACCCCCGTGTCATGGGTATCATTGCTGCCAAACTGCCCAAAAAAATATAGGCGGTGGTCTTCTACTGTATTCCACATGGGATGATTAAAGGGGTCGGTCACTTTTTGAAGCCCCCTCTACAATGTAATAAACAGGTGGGTGCTGGGAAACCTGCCGTCCATGGACTCCGTGTGCAAACAGAGGCCGCCAGCAGCAGCCGCGTCTACAGCAATCAAGATGGCGGAGGTCACGTCATTTACCCGTGTGCCCGGCTGTGTCCTCTTCTGTGCCGGCTCAGAGAGCACTCAGCGCATGCACAGATACAGGGCTCCTGCTGCGTGTCTGCACATGCGCTGATTGCATTCAACTGCCATTTTCACTGCTATGGACGCGATGATGGAGTCAACTGTTTACACACAGAATCCGTGCGAGGGGCCAAGAACTGGTGAGCTGCACCAAGAGATGGGGGAGGGATGGGTTTCCTATGTCAGCGCCCAGCAGTGTGTGGCATAAAGGGGTCGCCCATTCCATCCACTGAAAATAAATGGCGGCACGCTCCACTGGGCGCCATATAACCAATGTATTCTCTATGTAACATGGACCCCACAGAGCACCACACAGCGACATAATGAGGGCCTACACTGCACAGTCCTGAGCGGCAGGGACTCTGTGCCCGGATTCATCCAGACTGGAGATTCCTACGTCAGATGCACCAGATATATGAAGAGGAAGAGGATTCCTAATAAATCAGACACATCTCAGGCCCTTCTGTGCCAGAAACTGAATTCTACGCCATCTTGTAGCTGGATTAGATGTGACTTATAATTTATGCCGGTTCCTGCTGTAAATTATAGTAAATCTGGTGGAGGCTCCGCTCTTCCCCTCTTTTAGCCACTTTGGAAAATTGGCAACAAGCACAAAAACCTGCCTATTATGGTGTAAATTCAGCATGTGCCACAATCTGTGATAATTTTCCGCCACTATTGTACACACATAAACTTCATGATGAGTTTTCCTTACAGACAAATTCGGAGGGGATCCAAAAAGAACAAAAAAAGTTTAATAAAATATCAGAAAATAGAAACACAAGAGACTAATAATCTAGAGGAGATAACAACCATTGAAGATACTGAGCAGTTGGCAGGAAGCAACATGGCGGCCAGGCTGTGGTGATGTCACAGAGCAGTGATCTACAACAGGTTCCTCTCTATGACATCACAATGTCCAGGACCCTAGAAGACACCTCTGCACAGTCAGCTCAGCGCCATTTTCTTGAGTTCATACCTCGGTGTTTACTTCATTTTGGCTCTGGAAGAGTGAGCTAGAACCTATTCTAGTGTTTTCTTCCTATTATTTTGTGCTTAGACTTTCTTCCTCAAGGCCCAGAAACATCGGGGCCACTTGAGGACATTTTCTTCAGGTCCGGCTCGGGAAACCAGAGATGGGATCCCGGGAATTACGACGTCTGAATGCCGATAATAACACCTGGCTCCGTCGGCCCGAGAACGAGGGTAAGTGACTCTGAAGAAGAGTTGGGCAGACTGTGATTTCATTATCTGTAGAGGGGACAACTAGTCTAACCTCCAACAGGACACATGGGTGCAGCCATGTCATCTGGTGAGAACTGGGATGGTAAAGGGGTTGGAGATGTTAAATGGGGGAATTTACCAAGCCTTGAATACAAGAATTCTGGCTGAAAAAAGTCCCAAAATTGAGATCTGAGACTTTTCGGTGCTTACTTGCTCACCTATTTTCAGACATTTTGCATAGATACTCCACGCACTCAAGCTGAAGTGGGTGGCATGGTTAGCCTGTCTATCTGACTTAAGCCAGAGCAATAGAAAGAGAAATGAAACTTAAAAATAAAAAAAAACAATCGCAAAAATGTCTCAGTCTTGCTCCAATGAAGGAGAGGTGCAGAAAGTGGAGGAACATCTCCAGACAGAAATGTTAGACTTTAGCCTCATTCACAGGTCGGTGATTTGGTCGGTAATTTCCATCAGTGATTATCAGCCAAAAATCAGGACTGGAGCCTCCATAGAGATCAGGTACAAGGCAAAGATCTGCACCGGTTCTGTGTTTAGAGACGGACCTGGTTTTGACTCAAAATCACTCATAGAAATCACTGACCAAAACAATGATATGTGAATCAGACAGCAAATTTTTCAAACTTCTTGTGAAATTTCATTAATTTGGCACAAATTATAGCAACGCAGTCTCCTGGAAAACGGACTATAAAAATACCCCCATAGTCGTTGATGTTTTTCTCCATCTTCTACAGTTCATAAGGTAGGTCCCCTTGTTGGACAAGAGTTTGTCCTGTCCATAAGATGAGCACTGATGGAGGGTCCTGTGACCAGACACATCACTCAGCCTCCTCCATACAGACACACGGCACCTGACTTCTGTACTTGCTCGGCTGGGAGTTCAGTGCAGGTGCCGTGTGTCTGTATGGAGGAGGCTGAGTGATGTGTCTGGTCACAGGACCCTCCATCAGTGGTCTTCTTATAGACAGGACCCAGTGAGGACAACACAAAAGACTTGGCCAACAAGGGGACGAAATGTATGAAATGTAGAAAATGTCATCTTACATACATACTGGTTAAAGGGGTTGTCAAGACGTTTTTAAGTGATGACCCATCCTCAGGATAGACCATCACAGGATGATCGGAAGGGGTCCGGCACCCCACATCCTTGTCGATCAGCTGTTCTGTGTCGTTCTGTCACCAGAAGTCACCGATGGAGCTACAGAGCCCTCAACATTACAGTGGACGGCGCTCGTCACAGCTCCCAGTGACTTCAATGACAGCAGCAGCGCCGGCCTCTACAATGCTGAGCGTGCAGGGTAGTTTCAGCTGATCGGTGTGCGGGCGGTGTGTCCGATTACTGCCGACCAGCTACAGAAGACAGATATAGAAGAACAAATATTAGATAGATAGATCCAGTGACTGGAGCCCATATTCTGTTTTATCAATCATATACTGGAAATACTTCCATTCTTCTTCATTTCTTCGCTCTTTTAGGTCAGACTATCCTCCGAGAGCGATTAAGATCTGCTCAGAGAACATCTGGGAGAGACAGACAACATCTTAATGTCTCCAGGACCAGGGCTCCCCCTCGGCAAATACCATCTGCCAGAGAGAGGAGCCGTTCTCCAGTAACACCTGCGCCGGCCCAAGACCCCCGACCATCTGGGGCGAGCAGCCGGGAGAGTGCTGGGCCCACCACCCCTGAGTTCCACCTTCCTCGGCCCATACCACCGAGCCGCAGGACCAGGGAGATACAGCCACCCAGGAGGTCTCCCATACACTCTGCAGAGCGCCTTTATAACATCTTAATACAGCTGCAGAGGATGGGCACCATGAGACCTCAGGCCATACCACCGCCAGAGCCCCCAACACCGGCTCCACTGGGTGTGCCCCACCAGCCTCCACCGAGCTCCAGGGCCGCGCAAATTGGAGACCTCCCTGCAAAGACCATCAGTGCAGAGGAGAAACGGTCCTGTGTCATCTGCCTCACTGATTACATCCGGGGTGAGCAGGTGACATCCCTGCCCTGCGGCCACGTGTACCACCAGGCCTGCATCGCCCAGTGGCTCCAAAACAGCCACCGCTGTCCCCTGTGCCGCAGGGACTGCTTTTAGCGGCTCCAAAAATATCATCTCCATCTTCTGTCAATACCACCAAGACAGAAGAAAACTGCACGGGGCGCCGAGGGGGCGTGAAAATTGCTGTAAGAGTCTTTGGAGTTTTCCCAGGTAAGTGACTTTCACATTCAGCAGAATTCACATCATTTTCTCACTCACCCTTTTAACCTCTGCTACATCAGTTGACATCTATATTTGTTTTTTAGATTCCCACCTATGGGAAGACTCCATCTTGGTCACCATCCAATTTCATGCACATAAAGAGCAATGACAAATCCACTGCAGGTGCAGCGCTCTGGGGATGTAGCACCGGGGTCAGTCTCTGGACTTCCTGATCTGCAAAAATCTCTTCTTCTTCTCCTCCTCAAAAAAAGACTAACCAACACCGACAGCATTAGAGGAGAGACCTGCAAGACACCCTTATGTCCACCTACCTCTCACCTGAAGAACATCACCTACAGGAGGAGGACACACTTTCATTCTCTGAGTCTAGAAGGCCTACAAGACTTATCTGATCTGCACGGCTTCCTCCAGGCCTTGGGACCTGACATTACTTCCTACAACTGGTACCTGATAACGGGTATCCCTTCTCCAGGTTCCAAATTCCTGCTCGATCCATCAGCGCCTGCCATGGGGACTTTCTAATGGACGGTAATAGACCAGGTAACATCTCTGGTCCACCTCCACTTCTTGATGAATAAATATTGCTGGTGACTTATCGTACTTCTGCTCGTCCATTCTTATTGATGAGTGAATGTTTTCTCCATCTTTCTGATCACAGCGGGCTGCCTTCCATTTCCCTCCAGCAGGGGGCAGGGCTTGGTCCCTGTAATAATACAGCAGGGGCCTCCTCTACATCCCTCTTTGGGTGCCGTCCCTCCAGGTGTTCCCTCCTCACACAGCACCTCCTCCCTAATTGTGCTCCATATAGTCCCTAGACCTGAGTCATCAAATTGTGTTTTCTAACATTTTTAAAGGGGAACCTATCCTCATCATTTTACAAGGTCAAATAATCGTTTATTCATGTCCAGTGTTTGTCCAACAACCCACTGCAACCCACTGGTGTACTCTTAGATCTAAAGGTGTAAAGCACATTACAGCCACGCCACAGATATTATTAAGATGCATCAATCCATACACTTGGTGCAGACACACAAAGACTTAAAACCGACACAAAAACAACCCTAAATGATAAATGCCCCCTTAATGCTTAAATATGTTCTCGTGCTCTATGCAAAATAAAATAAAAATTTGAGTCCTATCTTACATATTTTGGGGGTTATTATCTCCCCTTGGGGAGAGCGCCATAGTCGTCATGAAGAGACTTATAGGCCATACACGCTCCTCTGGAATTCTGGGAAGAAAGGTATGCAAATGAGCTCTTAACAAGCTCCGCCTCTGATGCCACCAGACATCAGGTAGTTATCCTCTAATTCAATGTTTAACCCTTTAAACAGGTCTTGAAGCCAGCACCTCACCTGCAGACAGCTATTAGGGGTAATTGCCCCTCGTCAGTGCAGAGCAGATAGTACTGGCTTAACTGAGTGAGAGGCCTAGATCAAGAACTGACATAGGAAAGCTATTATCTGCATAGAGAGATCCCAGTCGGCACTGCTAAGAGTGGTAAACGTCAGGCAGGTGTAATAGGGGTACAGATTTATGGGAGGGTTAAAGAGGGGAGCGTCCGTTATTTGGGAAAGTGGTGCGAGAAGGGAACATGTTATTTAACTGTTATTGCTGAATTGTTATAAAAATGTGAATTGTCATGTCTCTTGATCCCTGCAAGCCGGTAGGGGTGTAGTGAGGAGAGTTGGCCACTAGAGGGATCCCTAGGATAGATATATAAAAGGCTTAGTGAGGGGAGGAGGAGTTCAGTTTCTGTTCAGTTCAGTGGAGTGAAGTTAAGATGTAGTTGCAGAGAAGTTCAGGCCCCTGAGCCTGGTGAAGCCAAGGAGACCTGGGTCTATGACCTGGGGAAGGGTGTGCAGTTGAGGAAACAGCCGGAAGGGTCCTGCCTGGAGGTGAATATAGACAACCGGAGATAGGAGGACGCCAGTTCCAAGGGCCAAGTGGAACAATACCCTTAGGCCGGGCTGAGAGACTGAGAAACGGAGCAGGGAAGGAAAAGAATCACTGGATACCAGCCAGACGGGGCTGAGGACACAGAGCAGAGCCTTAGTGAGGAGAAACACAGGAAGGGCGCAGGGATCAGGAGGTATGCTACCCATGTCCTGCATTGAAGGCCCGTTGGTGTACCGTTCACTGGAAAAGGTCTGCTGTGACAAAGACGTGATTGTTCCCTGGTTAAGTGTGTGGCCGGCAGAGGAATCTGCTTGAGGTTGAGAAACGTTGTGCAACCCTTTAAGTAAAGACTTTGACAACTTAACTGAATCGCCTGGTCCTCAATTATTCCCGCTAGCAGGGGAGTGCTACAGCTGCTATACACTGAGACCACCATCTGGAGCAGAAGACGGAAGGGATCCATAAGTCCATCAAAGCATACCTCTCAGGTGGGTGACGCACTGCACCACAACACCCAGCAAACCCTGGTCCCCCCTGACCCCGCAGGTAGCTTACACAGGATTCACACCTGCACTGCAGTAATGCGATAATACGGTGGTGCTCAGCTAGGTAAGTCCTTCATCCAATATACATGTATAGAAAAGAAACAGCGGCACTCACCAGCAATTTCTCACCTGCAGCCTTTATTTTCAGTTAAAAAAGGCCATTTCTGCTTGTGCATTGTCCTGCATCTGCTGTGTTTTTAACCGAAAATAAAGGCTGCAAGTGAAAAATTGCCGGTAAGTGCCGCTATTTCTTTTCTATACATGTATATATGACATAGGATAGCTCCTTTACATCGGGCGGCATCAGAGCTTGCTAAGAGCTCATTTGCAAACTTTCCCAGAATTTCAGAGGAGCATGAATGGAGCCTCCTCTCTCCGATTAACCCCTTAAGGACGCACGACGTACCGGTACGTCATGAGTAGTTCCGATCACTGCTGTTCAGCCGGCAGTGATCGGAACAAGGTACCTGCTTAAATCATTCAGCAGGTACCTTGTTACAATGCCCAGGGGGTCCCCCATATCAGAGATCGCTGCAAACCGCAGGTCAATTCAGACCTGCGGTTTGCAGCACTTGTGCGATCTTTGACCCCGCGGTCTGTGACTGCGGGCATCAGAGAGTTAATGCCCCCGAAGTGTTAATTTTTAACTCCCCCCCTGCAGCCCCCAATCATATTTTTGCTGCGGGGAAGCAGGGAGGGTGGTTGCGGGAGGCCTCCTCTGTAATATTCCCTGGTGTCTAGTGGATCTATCAGAGTGTCAGCACATTGCTGACACTCTGATAGAAACGGCTGGCATCTGTGCTTGATCAGATGCTAGCCGTTTAACCCTTCCATACAGCGGTCCGTACGGACCGGGGTATGGAAGGGTTAGCAGGGAGGAGCTCCTCCCTCTCACATCGGGGGGCTGCTGTGCCTTTGCAGCCCCCTAACAGGATCGGATCGCAGAGGGAGGGAGCCCCCCTCCCTCACCCGCTGCTCTCTTATGGCAGCGGGTGATGGTTGCCATGGAGACAGGACGCTTTCAGAAGCGTCCTGCTCTCCATGGTGCTGAAAGTCTGAATAGACCTACTAAAGGTCTATTCAGACTTTGTAAAGTAAAAAATACAGCACAGTGCACTATATAGTGTACTGTACTGTATTATACAGACACCAGATCCACTGGATCTACAAGAACCAAGTGGGTCTGGGTAAAAAAAATGAAAAAACACATATCACTGAATAAAAATAAAAAAATACACTACACATATTAGGTATCGCCACGTCCGTAAAAACCTGCTCTATAAAAATATCACATGACTGAACTCCTCAGGTGAACGCCATAAAAAAAAAAAAAGAAAATAAATGGTGTAAATAAGCCATTTTTTGGCACCTTACATCACTAAAAGTGTAATACAAACCGATCAAAAAGGCGTATGCCTCCCAAAATAGTAGTAATGAAACCGCCATCTCATCCCGCAAAAAATGAGCACCTACCTAAAACAATTGGCCGAAAAATTAAAAAACTATGCCTCTCAGACTAAAACATGATTTTTTTTTGTTTCAAAAATGCTTTTTAGTATTAAATGTAAAAAAAAAAACTAAAAAGTAGACATATTGGGTATCTCCACGTCCGTAAGAATCTGCTCTATAAAAATATCACATGACCTAACCCCTCAAGTAAACACTGTAAAAAAAATTAAATAAAAACTTTGTCAAAAAGCCATTTTTTTGTCACCTTACATCACAAAAAGTGTAATAGCAAGCGATCAAAAAGTCATATGAGCCCCCCAAATAGTGCCTAACCGTCACCTCATCCCGCAAAAAATGAGCGCCTACATAGGACAATCGCCCCAAACAAAAAAAATTATGGCTCTCAAACTATGGAGACACTAAAACATGATTTTTTTTTTTGTTTAAAAAAATGATATTATTGTGTAAAACTTTATATAAACAAATAAAAAGTATACATATTAGATATTGCCGCGTCCGTCACAACCTGCTCTATAAAAATAACACATGACCTAACCCCTCAGCTGAACACAGCAAAAAAAATAACAAAATACAGTGTCAAAAGCCATTTTTATCACCTTACATCACAAAAAGTATAATAGGAAGCGACCAAAATGTCATATGCACCCCAAGATAGTGCCAATCAAACCGCCATCTCATCCCGCAAAAAATGAGCCCCTACATAAGATAGTCGCCTAAAAATAAATAAAAACTATGGCTTTCAGAATGTGGAGACACTAAAAATATTTTTTTTCAAAAATGCTTTATTAAGTAAAACTGAAACAAAACCCCCAAAAAGTAGTCATATTTGGTATTGTCGCGTCCGTAACAACCTGCTCTATAGAAATAGCACACAATCTAACCTGTCAGTTCAACGATGTAAATAGCAAAAAATAAAAACTGTCCCAAAACAGCAATTTTTTTTCCAAATTTTTCATTTTAATCCTTTTTTCCAGTAACAAAGCAGGGGTTAACAGCCAAACAAAACTCAAATTTATTGCCCTGATTCTCTTGTTTGCACAAACACCCCATATGTGGTCGTAAACTCCTGTATGGCCAAACGGCAGGGCACAGAATGAAGGGAACGCCATATGGTTTTTGGAAGGCAGATTATGCTGGACTGGTTTTTTGACACCATGTCCCATTTGAAGCCCCCGATGCACCCCTACAGTAGAAACTCCCAAAAAGTGACCCTATTTTGGAAACTACGGGATAAGGTGTCAGTTTTGTTGGTACTATTTTAGTGTAAATATGATTTTCAGTTGCTCTATATTACACTTTTTTTGAGACAATGTAACAAAAAATAGAAATTCAGAAATTTCATCTCCATTTGCCAATAACTCTTGTGGAACACCTAAAGGGTTAACAAAGTTTGTAAAACCGGTTTTTAATACCTTGAGGGTGTAGTTTCGTAGATGAAGTCACTTGTGACGAGACCAATCTCGCCACATTGCATTGGAGAAACCTGGTTGCTCGCCTGCTGCCTTTGGACTATGGCCCCCTGTTAAAAGACATTTTTACCTGCAGAAAAGCTTAATTCGTGCTTTTCTGCCTGGGGTTCGGTAGTTTTGGTTGAATGTGTTATACCCCAGATAGGAATCCCATGGAGCCCATTCGTATGAAACTGACTGTAAAGACTTTGGCTCCATGGCGATTAAACTGTATTCGTGTGGTCTGAGCGCCATTCACTTAATAATGTGCGCTCAGACCTGAGCTATCTGGGGATATGTTAAATGTATAGTTTTAATGTAATGTGTCTTACCTGGTGTATTTTAACAGTAATGCTTGTTTTGTGTCCCCATGTGCATAATGGAGTCTTGTCTCTGACATGTCTGTGTTTTATGTATAAAATGGGACTTTGTGTATTGTACAGTATTTTAATGCTTTGTGCTAACCATGTGCATAATGGAGTCTTGTCTCTGTCCTGGGAGATAATTTAATTACTTCTCAATTGTCTCCTGAACAGAGGAGAGGAAGCCAGGATGCATTGTGGTAAAAAGTATGTGTAATTGGGTTACCTCTCAGGATAAGGGGAGGGAATCTGTGGGTTGCAACTAATATGTTACTGGATATTTTATACCTCCCTGTGGGCGGTCCTGTATTTGCAAGACTGTAATAAAAACCAGGCTGGGTGTGCCAGCACCTCAGACCACTGCTGGACCCTCAACACAGAGCCTTGTCTCGTTCTTGGGGGATTCACTGTATGCTGTTAGAGACTGATTGCCAGGAGTGTAAGCTGATTGTCTGCTTTTCCTGTTCGTCTGCTAGCAGCTATTTGGGAGGTTCCAGTACGGGAGTTGGAGTGCTATTTTGTATCCAGTTCGGGAGTTTGGTGTTCTGCAGTAGCTGTGCCTATATTTCTGTAAAGGGGCCGATCGCCTAAACGGTTTTTACCCCTTGTCTGCGAAACGGTCCGTTACAATTGGTGGCGAGCAGCGGGATCGTTCCTACAGCCAGAAGGACAGCTACAGGAGACACCATTTCCTTGAATTTACAAGTGGGGCAACGCATGTCCCAGTACAGCGACCCTAAAAGCAACAGAATGGAACCAGCAGTGTCATACGAGGAGGAGGACCTGGATGGCCGGGATGCATTAAGGAAAGGCATCTGGTACCAGGCCCTGGACAATGTACAATACCAGCGGGGTGAGAGTCTCCCCAGTGAAGAGCAGCGGTGGCAGAAGCAAGTGGCCCTGCGGATGCCCTTTCTGGGAGAGCAGCCCCTGGATGAATGGGTGAAGGAACTAGAGCACCGGGTATGGCAGGAGCTATGGCTGGAGGATGCCTACCAGGCGCTCTGGTGGTATATGGCACAGTATATACCCTGGACAGCCGAGCATGACAAGCCAGAGGGAGAGGAGTTTGATGGTTCTGGCTTGTTATGGGAGTCCTTTGCAGAGCCTGACTTCGGGAGTCCTGCGCAGAACAGACTTCAGGACATTTTCTACGAGAGGGAGGCTAGGCATGACGGGGATGACCCCAGGGCCGGGCCGACACAGAGGCTGGGGAGGCTCCAGCCTCAGGGCGCTCCAGCCTCAGGGCGCAGGCAGGGGCTGGGGAGAGGGACTGACAGGGGGGAACCGCTCAGCGCTCCCTCCTGTCATTCCCTGAGCCGGGCCCCATCAGAGCGCTCCTCTCACCTCCATTATGCTGCTTCAGGCCCCCAGCATCAGGCCCCGCTGCCTCAGGCTCTAACTAGAAACAGAGTAAGCAGGTAGGCGGAGCCTAACGGACCTCCGTTAGGCTCCGCCCACCTGCTTAATGTGAGGCAGCGCTGGGGCCTGATCCTGAAGCCTGGAGAAGTGACCATAATGGAGGTGAGAGGAGCGCTCTGATGGGGCCCGGCATTAAGTACAGTGAAAATGCCGGGCCCCCTTTCATTAAGTCTGTGACAACATGGGGGCAGAAAGAGCATGACAACATGGGGGGTAAAAGAGCATGAAAAGATAGGGGAGAATGACAGGGGCAGAAAAAGCATGACAAGAAGAGGGATTATGACAAGAGGGGGAGAATGATAAGAGGGGGGCATGACAAATTACTATGTGGGGGCACTGCTGTGTGGTTGAGGGGGTGTGGGGGACACTACTGTGCGGGGGCAGTGTGGGGACATTACTGTGTGGGGGCAGTGTGGCGGACATTACTGTGTGGGGGCAGTGTGGCGGACATTACTGTGTGGGGGCAGTGTGGCGGACATTACTGTGTGGGGGGCAGTGTGGCGGACATTACTGTGTGGGGGCAGTGTGGCGGACATTACTGTGTGGGGGGCAGTGTGGCGGACATTACTGTGTCGGGGGGCAGTGTGGCGGACATTACTGTGCGGGGGCAGTGTGGCGGACATTACTGTGTGGGAGTGGCATTATACAAAAGCTCTGCAGATGCAACTCCCATGTATTGGGTCACCACAATTTGGGTGGTCAATCACTAAATGAACCCTGTTATGGGGAGAATCTGTGGATGACACATATTTGTCCCACAGACACCTCCTCCCCCAAAACAGGGTTAATTTACTGAATGACCACCAATAAAAGAGGTGGGATCACATATGCTATTTCATAATGACAGCAGGGCCCGTGCAGTGACTGTATTCTACTACCCCCATCCCCAGCTCACTGGATATAATCTTATTAACTATATAACTGTAGTAAATCACTACAGTTATATAGTTAAGATTATATACAGTGTGTGTGTGTGGGGTGTAGTAGAATACAGTCACTGCACGGGCTCGCTGGCGCTGTCATCAAAAAAGCAGATACAACCCCACAGCCTTACCCCTTGTATTGGGGTCATTCCTACATGGACCCTGTTATGGGGAGGGGGGATCTGTGGATGACACATATGTGTCATCCACAGATTCCCCAATAACAGTATCATCCATCACAGATCCCCCATAGCAGTGTCATCCACAAGTTGGAGGGGGGCGCACTTGGGCAGCTCAGCCTCTGTTGGTGGTGGACCTTGTCCCAGCCCTGGATGACCCCCATGAGGTAGAGCAAGACCTGGCTCACCTAGCAACCCTGGAGTGGGAACTGGAGCAGGACTACCGAGATCTCTTCCACTCCATTGGGAAGGCTCAGCAGGACAGCAAGGTGACAGATCCAGTTCCAGACCCATTCCGCTGGGAAGATATTATTGAAATTTACTGGGAGGAGCCCCAGGCGGCAGGTGGAGAGGGGACCGAGGTCTCCCCACCGGTATTGCAGGGAATTGGGAGCCTGAGCTCCATTCCCCAGCGGGAGATATTGCAGGGAATTGGGAGCCTGAGCTCCATTCCCCAGCGGGAGATATTGCAGGGAATTGGGAGCCTGAGCTCCATTCCCCAGCTGGGAGATATTACAGGGAATTGGGAGCCTGAGCTCCATTCCCCAGCGGACGAGGCTGAGCTACAGGGGGCAGAGGTAGTTGTTCCTGCCCCACAGCAGCAGCGTGATTTTTCGGGAATTGGGAGCCCGGTCTCCATTCCCCAGTGGCAGTATTATTTGTTGGGAATTGGGAGCCCGGTCTCCAGTCCCCAGCGGCAGAGTAACCAGCAGGGAATAGAGAGCCCAGTCTCCTTTCTCCAGCAGCAGGACTCTGTATTGGGAGGAGAGACAGTCGGTCTCCCTCCACTGAGGAGGAAGGTATGTATGGGAGAGGAGCTTACTACCACCTCTCCCCAGCGGCGGATCATTAATGGGCAGGGAATAGAGAGCTCAGTCTCCTTTCCCCAGCAGCAGAGCTGTGTAACCAAAGGGGAGACAGTCGGTCTCCAGCAGCAGGACTGTATATCTGGATGAGGATGAGAAGAACCGGCCCTTTCCCCTATCCGGACCGGATTACCCTGCGGAAAGACAGCAACGTCGAGAGAGACTGGCCAGCCCACGAGTTTCTGTAAAAGATCCGGAGATGATCCATGAAACGACCCCAGGTGCCATCTGGATGGAGGTGGCAGCGGATTCCTGCAACGCGTCGAGGCCTGCAGCGACGGTGGCGGTTGCTGAAGAGGTGGAGGTCCCCGCGGTGCCGGAGCTACCTGTCCAGGGTAAGACGGCGACACGAGCCTATAGGCAGCCAGTGTATTGGGAGGAGAGAGTCCCTGGCAGTGAGGAGACCCGGTTGAGGCCTTTTCCCAGGTCCGTTGAATAGGCCCGGACAATACGGTGGCGACCTTTGAGAATCGTCACTGCCGACGGTTTCCAGCTGTGGCCGGCTCATCCAGAGCAATTGTGGTTTCCTCGCAAGGATGACTCCTCGGATAGCGAGCCGGAGGAGTACGACACGTATTTGTGACAGGTGAAACGTGTCTAGCTGAATGAGTACAGGAGCCATGCGTATGTCAGGCTGGTGGAAGCTATCTGCCAGTTTCCCCACGGCCGGTGGCAGCGTTGTATAGGAACTGCCCCAGAAGTACCACTGCTCCCAGCCTGACCTTTGTGTGTTCCTAGGACCTGCTGTTTAATTCCTGTATCCTTCCAGGATGTCCCAGTTGTGCTAGTTGCATTTTATTTCCCCTGTTTTAACCCCCATTTCAGGTTGACAGGGATCTGCGTATGTCAGCGTTTTATAGGGACCGCAGAGTTCGCCAGGATAACGTGCCCCTGGTATTGTTAGAACTCTGCATTGTTTTAGATAAATGCTGCTGACATACGGTGTTTACAACTGTTTTAAGGTAAAGGTGCCCAGAGGTGGACTTTCAGGTGTGGACCTCTGTGTTTTATCTTTATATAATATGAGGACTGTTGTATGTATAAAGGACTATCCTGGCGTACGCTGTGCCAGGACAACGCCGTGTTCCAGACCTGTTCCCTGTGAGTAGAGGGCGGCGCCCCTGTCATTGAACTTTATCCCTTGCCAGTGTATCCGGATGTGAAAAGTTTGAGAGCAGATGTTATGCGTTGTTGGGTATATGCGTATATGTGCCTGCTAACTTTTTATTTACAGGTCCCGGATAGGTAGAGCACGGAGACGTGCTCAATTTAAGCGGTGGGGAAATGTAATAGGGGTACAGATTTATGGGAGGGTTAAAGAGGGAGCGTCCGTTATTTGGGAAAGTGGTGCGAGAAGGGAACATGTTATTTAACTGTTATTGCTGAATTGTTATAAAAATGTGAATTGTCATGTCTCTTGATCCCTGCAAGCCGGTAGGGGTGTAGTGAGGAGAGTTGGCCACTAGAGGGATCCCTAGGATAGATATATAAAAGGCTTAGTGAGGGGAGGAGGAGTTCAGTTTCTGTTCAGTTCAGTGGAGTGAAGTTAAGATGTAGTTGCAGAGAAGTTCAGGCCCCTGAGCCTGGTGAAGCCAGGGAGACCTGGGTCTATGACCTGGGGAAGGGTGTGCAGTTGAGGAAACAGCCGGAAGGGTCCTGCCTGGAGGTGAATATAGACAACCGGAGATAGGAGGACGCCAGTTCCAAGGGCCAAGTGGAACAATACCCTTAGGCCGGGCTGAGAGACTGAGAAACGGAGCAGGGAAGGAAAAGAATCACTGGATACCAGCCAGACGGGGCTGAGGACACAGAGCAGAGCCTTAGTGAGGAGAAACACAGGAAGGGCGCAGGGATCAGGAGGTATGCTACCCATGTCCTGCATTGATGGCCCGTTGGTGTACCGTTCACTGGAAAAGGTCTGCTGTGACAAAGACGTGATTGTTCCCTGGTTAAGTGTGTGGCCGGCAGAGGAATCTGCTTGAGGTTGAGAAACGTTGTGCAACCCTTTAAGTAAAGACTTTGACAACTTAACTGAATCGCTTGGTCCTCAATTATTCCCGCTAGCAGGGGAGTGCTACAGCTGCTATATACTGAGACCACCATCTGGAGCAGAAGACGGAAGGGATCCATAAGTCCATCAAAGCATACCTCTCAGGTGGGTGACGCACTGCACCACAACACCCAGCAAACCCTGGTCCCCCCTGACCCCGCAGGTAGCTTACACAGGATTCACACCTGCACTGCAGTAATGCGATAATACGGTGGTGCTCAGCTAGGTAAGTCCTTCATCCAATATGCATGTATAGAAAAGAAACAGCGGCACTCAGCAGCAATTTCTCACCTGCAGCCTTTATTTTCAGTTAAAAAAGGCCATTTCTGCTTGTGCATTGTCCTGCATCTGCTGTGTTTTTAACCGAAAATAAAGGCTGCAAGTGAAAAATTGCCGGTAAGTGCCGCTATTTCTTTTCTATACATGTATATATGACATAGGATAGCTCCTTTACATCTGGCGGCATCAGAGCTTGCTAAGAGCTCATTTGCAAACTTTCCCAGAATTTCAGAGGAGCATGAATGGAGCCTCCTCTCTCCGATTAACCCCTTAAGGACGCACGACGTACCGGTACGTCATGAGTAGTTCCGATCACTGCTGTTCAGCCGGCAGTGATCGGAACAAGGTACCTGCTTAAATCATTCAGCAGGTACCTTGTTACAATGCCCAGGGGGGTCCCCCCCATATCAGAGATCGCTGCAAACCGCAGGTCAATTTAGACCTGCGGTTTGCAGCACTTTGTGCGATCTTTGACCCCCGCGGTCTGTGACTGCGGGCATCAGAGAGTTAATGCCCCCGAAGTGTTAATTTTTAACCCCCTGCAGCCCCCAATCATATTTTTGCTGCGGGGAAGCAGGGAGGGTGGTTGCGGGAGGCCTCCTCTGTAATATTCCCTGGTGTCTAGTGGATCTATCAGAGTGTCAGCACATTGCTGACACTCTGATAGAAACGGCTGGCATCTGTGCTTGATCAGATGCTAGCCGTTTAACCCCTTCCATACAGCGGTCCGTACGGACCGGGGTATGGAAGGGTTAGCAGGGAGGGAGCTCCCTCCCTCTCACATCGGGGGGCTGCTGTGCCTTTGCAGCCCCCTAACAGGATCGGATCGCAGAGGGAGGGAGCCCCCCTCCCTCACCCGCTGCTCTCTTATGGCAGCGGGTGATGGTTGCCATGGAGACAGGACGCTTTCAGAAGCGTCCTGCTCTCCATGGTGCTGAAAGTCTGAATAGACCTACTAAAGGTCTATTCAGACTTTGTAAGTAAAAAATACAGCACAGTGCACTATATAGTGTACTGTACTGTATTATACAGACACCAGATCCACTGGATCTACAAGAACCAAGTGGGTCTGGGTCAAAAAAAATGAAAAAAACACATATCACTGAATAAAAAAAAAAAAATACACTACACATATTAGGTATCGCCACGTCCGCAAAAACCTGCTCTATAAAAATATCACATGACTGAACTCCTCAGGTGAACGCCACAAAAAAAAAAAAGAAAAGAAATGGTGTAAATAAACAATTTTTTGGCACCTTACATTACTAAAAGTGTAATACAAACCGATCAAAAAGGCGTATGCCTCCCAAAATAGTAGTAATGAAACCGCCATCTCATCCACGCAAAAATGAGCACCTACCTAAAACAATTGGCCGAAAAATTAAAAAACTATGCCTCTCAGACTAAAACATGATTTTTTTGTTTCAAAAATGCTTTTTAGTATTAAATGTAAAAAAAAACTAAAAAGTAGACATATTGGGTATCTCCACGTCCGTAAGAATCTGCTCTATAAAAATATCACATGACCTAACCCCTCAAGTAAACACTGTAAAAAAATTAAATAAAAACTTTGTCAAAAAGCCATTTTTTGTCACCTTACATCACAAAAAGTGTAATAGCAAGCGATCAAAAAGTCATATGACCCCCAAATAGTGCCTAACCGTCACCTCATCCCGCAAAAAATGAGCCCCTACATAGGACAATCGCCCCAAAAAAAAAAAAAATTATGGCTCTCAAACTATGGAGACACTAAAACATGATTTTTTTTTTGTTTAAAAAAATGATATTATTGTGTAAAACTTTATATAAACAAATAAAAAGTATACATATTAGATATTGCCGCGTCCGTCACAACCTGCTCTATAAAAATAAAACATGACCTAACCCCTCAGCTGAACACAGCAAAAAAAATAACAAAATACAGTGTCAAAAGCCATTTTTATCACCTTACATCACAAAAAGTATAATAGGAAGCGACCAAAATGTCATATGCACCCCAAGATAGTGCCAATCAAACCGCCATCTCATCCCGCAAAAAATGAGCCCCTACATAAGATAGTCGCCTAAAAAATAAATAAAAACTATGGCTTTCAGAATGTGGAGACACTAAAAAATATTTTTTTTTCAAAAATGCTTTATTAAGTAAAACTGAAACAAAAACCCCCAAAAAGTAGTCATATTTGGTATTGTCGCGTCCGTAACAACCTGCTCTATAGAAATAGCACACAATCTAACCTGTCAGTTCAACGATGTAAATAGCAAAAAATAAAAACTGTCCCAAAACAGCAATTTTTTTTGCAAATTTTTCATTTTAATCCATTTTTCCAGTAACAAAGCAGGGGTTAACAGCCAAACAAAACTCAAATTTATTGCCCTGATTCTCTTGTTTGCACAAACACCCCATATGTGGTCGTAAACTCCTGTATGGCCAAACGGCAGGGCGTAGAAGGAAGGGAACGCCATATGGTTTTTGGAAGGCAGATTATGCTGGACTGGTTTTTTGACACCATGTCCCATTTGAAGCCCCCCCCGATGCACCCCTACAGTAGAAACTCCCAAAAAGTGACCCTATTTTGGAAACTACGGGATAAGGTGTCAGTTTTGTTGGTACTATTTTAGTGTAAATATGATTTTCAGTTGCTCTATATTACACTTTTTTTTGAGACAATGTAACAAAAAATAGAAATTCAGAAATTTCATCTCCATTTGCCAATAACTCTTGTGGAACACCTAAAGGGTTAACAAAGTTTGTAAAACCGGTTTTTAATACCTTGAGGGGTGTAGTTTCGTAGATGAAGTCACTTGTGACGAGACCAATCTCGCCACATTGCATTGGAGAAACCTGGTTGCTCGCCTGCTGCCTTTGGACTATGGCCCCCTGTTAAAAGACATTTTTACCTGCAGAAAAGCTTAATTCGTGCTTTTCTGCCTGGGGTTCGGTAGTTTTGGTTGAATGTGTTATACCCCAGATAGGAATCCCATGGAGCCCATTCGTATGAAACTGACTGTAAAGACTTTGGCTCCATGGCGATTAAACTGTATTCGTGTGGTCTGAGCGCCATTCACTTAATAATGTGCGCTCAGACCTGAGCTATCTGGGGATATGTTAAATGTATAGTTTTAATGTAATGTGTCTTACCTGGTGTATTTTAACAGTAATGCTTGTTTTGTGTCCCCATGTGCATAATGGAGTCTTGTCTCTGACATGTCTGTGTTTTATGTATAAAATGGGACTTTGTGTATTGTACAGTATTTTAATGCTTTGTGCTAACCATGTGCATAATGGAGTCTTGTCTCTGTCCTGGGAGATAATTTAATTACTTCTCAATTGTCTCCTGAACAGAGGAGAGGAAGCCAGGATGCATTGTGGTAAAAAGTATGTGTAATTGGGTTACCTCTCAGGATAAGGGGAGGGAATCTGTGGGTTGCAACTAATATGTTACTGGATATTTTATACCTCCCTGTGGGCGGTCCTGTATTTGCAAGACTGTAATAAAAACCAGGCTGGGTGTGCCAGCACCTCAGACCACTGCTGGACCCTCAACACAGAGCCTTGTCTCGTTCTTGGGGGGATTCACTGTATGCTGTTAGAGACTGATTGCCAGGAGTGTAAGCTGATTGTCTGCTTTTCCTGTTCGTCTGCTAGCAGCTATTTGGGAGGTTCCAGTACGGGAGTTGGAGTGCTATTTTGTATCCAGTTCGGGAGTTTGGTGTTCTGCAGTAGCTGTGCCTATATTTCGGTAAAGGGGGCCGATCGCCTAAACGGTTTTTACCCCTTGTCTGCGAAACGGTCCGTTACAATTGGTGGCGAGCAGCGGGATCGTTCCTACAGCCAGAAGGACAGCTACAGGAGACACAATTTCCTTGAATTTACAAGGGGGGGCAACGCATGTCCCAGTACAGCGACCCTAAAAGCAACAGAATGGAACCAGCAGTGTCATACGAGGAGGAGGACCTGGATGGCCGGGATGCATTAAGGAAAGGCATCTGGTACCAGGCCCTGGACAATGTACAATACCAGCGGGGTGAGAGTCTCCCCAGTGAAGAGCAGCGGTGGCAGAAGCAAGTGGCCCTGCGGATGCCCTTTCTGGGAGAGCAGCCCCTGGATGAATGGGTGAAGGAACTAGAGCACCGGGTATGGCAGGAGCTATGGCTGGAGGATGCCTACCAGGCGCTCTGGTGGTATATGGCACAGTATATACCCTGGACAGCCGAGCATGACAAGCCAGAGGGAGAGGAGTTTGATGGTTCTGGCTTGTTATGGGAGTCCTTTGCAGAGCCTGACTTCCGGAGTCCTACGCAGAACAGACTTCAGGACATTTTCTACGAGAGGGAGGCTAGGCATGACGGGGATGACCCCCATGAGGTAGAGCAAGACCTGGCTCACCTAGCAACCCTGGAGTGGGAACTGGAGCAGGACTACCGAGATCTCTTCCACTCCATTGGGAAGGCTCAGCAGGACAGCAAGGTGACAGATCCAGTTCCAGACCCATTCCGCTGGGAAGATATTATTGAAATTTACTGGGAGGAGCCCCAGGCGGCAGGTGGAGAGGGGACCGAGGTCTCCCCACCGGTATTGGAGGGAATTGGGAGCCTGAGCTCCATTCCCCAGCGGGAGATATTGCAGGGAATTGGGAGCCTGAGCTCCATTCCCCAGCGGGAGATATTGCAGGGAATTGGGAGCCTGAGCTCCATTCCCCAGCGGGAGATATTACAGGGAATTGGGAGCCTGAGCTCCATTCCCCAGCGGCAGGCTGAGCTACAGGGGGCAGAGGTAGTTGTTCCTGCCCCACAGCAGCAGCGTGATTTTTCGGGAATTGGGAGCCCGGTCTCCATTCCCCAGTGGCAGTATTATTTGTTGGGAATTGGGAGCCCGGTCTCCAGTCCCCAGCGGCAGAGTAACCAGCAGGGAATAGAGAGCCCAGTCTCCTTTCTCCAGCAGCAGGACTCTGTATTGGGAGGAGAGACAGTCGGTCTCCCTCCACTTAGGAGGAAGGTATGTATGGGAGAGGAGCTTACTACCACCTCTCCCCAGCGGCGGATCATTAATGGGCAGGGAATAGAGAGCTCAGTCTCCTTTCCCCAGCAGCAGAGCTGTGTAACCAAAGGGGAGACAGTCGGTCTCCAGCAGCAGGACTGTATATCTAAAGGGGAGACAGTCGGTCTCCCTCCAACAACCAGGCTTCAACCAGGCTACCCTCCCAGTAGCGCTGGCAACAGGGCAGAGTGACGCGGGTCTCTGCCCATGCAGCACCCCACCAAGTCAGCGTATCCGCACTCCAGCACAGCCGTGGTGAGGCACCTGGACATGGACAAGCTTCTCCTCTACCCAGTTGCAGTAACTATTTATTGTGGGTGGGCTGTGCTGTTGATTGTGTTTTGTGGGTGGGCTGCTGGACTAACAAGGGCACTGACCGGCAGGAGGTCAGATACCCTGTTAGTCTGTTTGGAAAAGGGGAGAGATGTGACGAGACCAATCTCGCCACATTGCATTGGAGAAACCTGGTTGCTCGCCTGCTGCCTTTGGACTATGGCCCCCTGTTAAAAGACATTTTTTACCTGCAGAAAAGCTTAATTCGTGCTTTTCTGCCTGGGGTTCGGTAGTTTTGGTTGAATGTGTTATACCCCAGATAGGAATCCCATGGAGCCCATTCGTATGAAACTGACTGTAAAGACTTTGGCTCCATGGCGATTAAACTGTATTCGTGTGGTCTGAGCGCCATTCACTTAATAATGTGCGCTCAGACCTGAGCTATCTGGGGATATGTTAAATGTATAGTTTTAATGTAATGTGTCTTACCTGGTGTATTTTAACAGTAATGCTTGTTTTGTGTCCCCATGTGCATAATGGAGTCTTGTCTCTGACATGTCTGTGTTTTATGTATAAAATGGGACTTTGTGTATTGTACAGTATTTTAATGCTTTGTGCTAACCATGTGCATAATGGAGTCTTGTCTCTGTCCTGGGAGATAATTTAATTACTTCTCAATTGTCTCCTGAACAGAGGAGAGGAAGCCAGGATGCATTGTGGTAAAAAGTATGTGTAATTGGGTTACCTCTCAGGATAAGGGGAGGGAATCTGTGGGTTGCAACTAATATGTTACTGGATATTTTATACCTCCCTGTGGGCGGTCCTGTATTTGCAAGACTGTAATAAAAACCAGGCTGGGTGTGCCAGCACCTCAGACCACTGCTGGACCCTCAACACAGAGCCTTGTCTCGTTCTTGGGGGGATTCACTGTATGCTGTTAGAGACTGATTGCCAGGAGTGTAAGCTGATTGTCTGCTTTTCCTGTTCGTCTGCTAGCAGCTATTTGGGAGGTTCCAGTACGGGAGTTGGAGTGCTATTTTGTATCCAGTTCGGGAGTTTGGTGTTCTGCAGTAGCTGTGCCTATATTTCGGTAAAGGGGGCCGATCGCCTAAACGTTTTTTACCCCTTGTCTGCGAAACGGTCCGTTACATCACTTTTTTGGAGTTTCTACTCTAGGGGTGCATCGGGGGGCTTCAAATGGGACATGGTGTCAAAAAACCAGTCCAGCAAAATCCGCCTTCCAAAAACCATATGGCGATCCCTTTATTCTGTGCCCTGCCGTTTGACCATATAGCAGTTTACGTCCACATATTGGGTGTTTCTGAAAACTACAGATTTGGGGTAATAAATATTGAGTTTTGGTTGGCTGTTAACCCTTGCCTTGTTACTGGAAAAAATGGATTAAAAAGTAAAATTTTCCCAAAAAAATCAAAATTCTGAAATGTTATCTCCATTTGCCATTAACTCTTGTGGAAAACCTTAAAGGTTAACAACGTTTGTAAAATCAGTTTTGAATACCTTGAGGGGTGTAGTTTCTAGAATGGGGTCATTTTTGGGTGGTTTATATTATGCAAGCCTCACAAAGTGACTTCAGACCTGAACCCTGGTCCCTAAAAAGTGGGTTTTTGAAAATTTCTGAATAATTTCAAGATTTGCTTCTAAACTTCTAAGCCTTGTAACGTCCCCAAAAAATGAAATGGCATTCCAAAAATGATCCATACATGAAGTAGACATATGGGGAATGTAAATCAATAACATTTTTTTGGTTGTAGTACTATGTATTATAGAAGTAGAGAAATTGAAACTTGGAAAATTGCTAATTTTTCAAAATTTTTGGTAAATTTGGTATTTTTTTTATAAATAAAAATACATTTTTTTGACTCCATTTTACCAGTGTCATGAAGTACAATATGTGACGAAAAAATGTTCTCAGAATGGCCTGGATAAGAAAAAGCGTTTTAAAGTTATCACCACATAAAGTGGTCAGATTTTCAAAAAATGTCCGGGTCCTTAAGGTGAAATAAGGCCGAGTCCTTAAGGGGTTTCTTGTCCTGGTCTCCTTGGTAAGAGCGCTACAAAGTCTTGTGTAATCTGGTTCTATAGTAAGACTTACCTTTCTCTGTCTTCTACTACCTATATTAGCAGAAAGTAGGGGACAGGTAGAATGAAGTATGACCGTAGGATCTGACTACACAGTGTTTGCTTGTAGTCTGTTACCATGGAAACAGATCGACTTAGGGGCTGTTGCCACACAAAATGATAACTTTTAGTTAATCCACTGCAAAATCGTTTTCTCCATGTCAGATGATTTGCGAGAAATAGTCAAGAAAGCGTTTAGGCTAGGCGAGATGGAGTAAAGACGCGCATTGCCCTGGCTCCTACTGTATCCTGACTTAATTCTGGTCATCCGTGGCTATACCTGCTTCTCCTGCTTCCCTGTGACTTATTGGGGTCCATAGGACGTGGTGCCCCTTGTATTAGCCCTCCCGGGACAGCTGGTGCTGGATACTGCGCGAGACACCGAGTCCTTGGCTGAGCCTGCGGTGCGCTACCGGCGCCATCTTGGACGGAGGGGACCTACCCGACATCCTGCCTTCCTGCCGCTGCTCCTAGGTGCCCTCCTAGACTTCTCCTGTGGTGCTGACACCACGCCTGTCCGTCGCTGCGGTCGGCGGTCCCTGGGTGAATCGGCGGGTGGACTGGCAGCCCCCGGCCGCGGACGCCATCTTCTCCCTGTGGAGTCACGTGCGGGCGCCTTCCCCTCAACGAGACCTCGGCTGCCCTGCACATCAGAGTGTAGCGCTTCGCTATTGCCTGCTGTCGGCTCTCCTCTCACTCCTCCTCGGGCCTGCCGGTGAGTTGCCTGCTGGGTACATCTGCTGTGGGGATTCCTCCTGTGGCCGAGATTGTGCCCCTGATTTGGCCCAGAGATCTACTGCCACAGCCTGCTTGATACTGTGGGCTACCACTGCTGCTGGAGGACTCCTGGGGGCTTAGTCGCCCTAACTATCTGCCTTCTCTGCTCTGGGACTTCCCCGCTGGCCCTTTGATCTTTTGCTCTATGGGCCGCAAAACTGGTGGTCCTGGGACTGTCTCTGGTTCTAAGCTACTTGTAAACAACATGACCAAACTGAATCTCAGGGGGACGGCTCCCCCCCAGAGTCTGCTGAAGTGAATCTGGAGAAAATAATGACTGCCATTACTGCTTGTCAATCCACGCTTACGGTTAAGATCGACCATGTTCAGGCAGACCTAACGTGCCTTCGGCATGAGAATGATAAAATACGTGACAGAAATGTGGAGGCGGAGGTTGGGGGAGGTGGAGGAAGTGGCGCTCCGTGGAGAGAATAATGTGAGAACCCTGCAACAACAGGTGAAGTCTCTGATGGCGAGAGTGGAGGATGCGGAAAACCGTAACAGACGGAATAATGTCCGTATTATGGGCCTCCCTGAGAGGGCGGAGGGCCAATCCCCGGAGGACTTTGCTGAGCAGCTTATCAGACGTAGTCTGGCTCCAATTAATCTATCCGCCAGTTTCGCAGTGGAAAGGGCGCACCGGATCCCGACCAGACCGCAGCCCCCGGGGGCCCCCTCGCGGCCTTTTCTTTTAAAAGTCCTCAACTACCGGGACCGTGACGCCATCCTTGCAGCGGCTCGTCGACTGAAGGAAATAAAATTCGACAATACTAAACTTTCCTTTTATCCGGATTTCTCCACCGAGGTCCAGAAACAACGTCGGCAATTTATGGCAGTGAAGGCGCGTCTATGAGAGAAAGGACTGGCCTACACTATGCTGTATCCTGCTCGTCTTCGGATTCAAGACGGAGATTCCACCAAGTTCTTCTCTACGCCTGAGGAAGTGTCGGACTGGCTTGACCGGCGGGGAGTACTGCGGGGGGTGCTAATTGTTGTGTATCTCTTTTTACTGTTTTTGCACTACTCCACTGGATGACCTGATTATGAGTTGGGGGCTTTGTTTTTGTTAGACGTCCCTACTCTTCCTGGGGAAGGGGGATTCCTATTCTCCCTTTCTGGTCAGGCGCCGAACGGAGTAACTGCTTTAGTGGGTGCTCCTGGGTGTCTTGAAGGAAAGTTCTTTGTGATAGTTCAGGAAGTTTTAAAGCTCGGATAAGTTGGGGGATCTGGGCGGGGGGGGGGAGCTAAGCCTATACATGTGGGCTGTTCGGGGAACTGTTTTCTTATTTGTTTTGTTCTGGTGTTTGTGTGGTTGTGAATGGTCTCGGCGGTTTTGGTCTCCTCTGGATTATGTCAATAGATTTCCTCCATGATGGCTACCCTTCGGGTTATCTCCTGGAATGTTAGGGGGCTCAATGACAAAATTAAACGATCTCTTGTGTTTAATTATCTTAAGGGCCTCCATCCATGGTTGTGCTGCAGGAGACTCACCTGGTGGGTCGCAAGCTGTTGGCGCCGAGAAAACCTTGGGTGGGTTCCACGTACCATGCTACCTTTACTTCACATGTCAGAGGCGTCTCAGTGTTAGTGACTAGATCACTTCCTTTTCATCTGCACTCAGTCCACACGGATGCCTCTGGTAGGTTTGTAATTGTTTATGAATCAGTGAGAAATCTTGACTATATTATAGTGGGTCTTTATATCCCTCCTCCATTCCGTAGCATGGTGTTGGGTGAGGTGATGAGGGTGGTGGCGACTCTGCCGACTGCCTCGGTAATTATTTTAGGGGACTTCAATGCGGTTTAAGACCCGGAGGCGGATAGACTTCGTCCCCAGTCTACTCATAGCAACTCACTTCGACACTGGGCTGAGGCTTATGACCTGACGGAGGGCTGGAGGTATCTGCATCCGAGTGACCGTACTTATTCCTGCTATTCATCGTCGTATGCATCTCTGTCCCGTATTGAATTGCTGTTTATTAGCAGGGATTTGCTGCCCCTCTTGACTGCTGTGGAGTACTTGCCGAGAGGTATCTCCGACCATGCCCCATTGATGGTCTCGCTCACTCAACCGATGCGCCCCCCTGATAAGCTGTGGCGGTTGGCTACTAAATGGTTGGAGGTCCTCCCGGTAACGTGGGAGGTTCAACAGGCAGCCTTAGATTATTGGGTGAACAATGAGGGCTCTTCTAACTCAATTGTTGAGTGGGAGGCCTTTAAGGCGGTCATGAGAGGCTCCTTCATACATGCCATCGCTGCGCCCTGCAAGGAGCTGAATGTGACTAAGACGCGACTTGAGACAGATGTGACTGTTACTGAAAACACTTATATTCGGAATTCTACAGAAGAAAATAGGGTGGAGTGGGAACAGGCGCAACGGAAGCTACGGCTGCATTTGCTGGAGTATACCCAGAAGAGGTTGCTGTACCAGAGACAGGTGGTTTTTTCGGATGGAGACAAGAATGGACGGGCCCTCGCTTTCCTATCTAGGACTGAAACGTCCCACACGGTAGTTCCCACTATTCTGGGAACGGATGGGAAGCGATGGTGCCGACCTGACGAAATATGTGCCCAATTTGCTCGCTATTCTGATCTCTACACTTCCAGAACCCAGGTTGCGCCGAGCGAGGTGAGGGACTTCTTGCAAGCAGTTAATATCTCTGTTCTGTCCAGGGAGGATAGAAATTTTCTAGATGGCCCTATAGAGGAGGGGGAGATTAAGCGGGCGATTGAGGATATAGCAGTGGGGAAGACGCCTGGTCCGGATGGGTTCCCGGCAGAATGGTCCAAGTTGGATGTGGACAATCACTGTGCTCGGTTGGCTAAGTTGTTCCATTATGCCTTTGACACCGATGGCTTGCCCCCCTCTTTTATGGAGGCTATTATTGTAGTTATCCATAAAGCCGGGAAACCTATAGACCAGTGCAGTTCTTTTAGGCCAATCTCTCTCCTAAATACAGATGCGAAAATACTAGCTAAGATACTGGCTAGGAGATTGGGGGAGGTTGTTTTGTCCATCATAGACCCGGACCAGTCGGGCTTTATGACGGGCAAAACGACGGACATCAACCTGAGGAGGTTGTTTACCAATTTACAAGTTAGCCATGATAACGCTGGAGCGCGGGCAGTAGCCTCCCTGGATAATGAGAAGGCATTTGATTCGGTAGAGTGGTTGTTTATATGGGAAACCCTGAGACGAATGCACTTCCCCCCGTCTTTCATCAAATGGGTCCAGTTGTAGTACGAGGCCCCAACGGCCCGTGTGCGAGTCAATGGTTACTTGTCCTCTCCCTTTCGTCTATATAGGGGAACGAGACAGGGTTGCCCGCTGTCGCCCTTACTATTTGCCATCGTCATGGAACCCCTTACCCAGTTGATCAATAACAGTGTACTTATAGAGGGTTGGACGATAGCGGGGATCCAAGAAAAACTGTCTCTATACGCAGATGACATGTTAGTGTACCTGGCGGATGCGGGCCCTTCATTAGAAGCGCTTCTAGATATGGTGGATGTGTTCGGCAAATATGCGGGACTTAGAGTCAATTGGTCAAAGTCCAGTTTGTGTTTTATTGACGAGGAAGGTAAGGATACTTTGTCCCCAATGTCACCGCTGAAAGTAGTTGACAGCTTTATGTATCTGGGAATTCGTATTCACAGAGATCCCAAACAATTTTATAGACTGAATGTTGTCCCTACTATGGAATATATTACCCGAAAACTGGAGGCATGGGAGAACCTGCCTCTGTCTCTGGTAGGTAGGATCAATATTATAAAAATGGTTTTGCTACCTAAATTGCTATATATTGTAAGAGGGCGCAAGGTGCCGTCATGGACGGAAGATACGTGTCACCGAGGTTCCTGGCCTCGGTGAGGTGAGAGCCGGGTTTTTTGTGTCAGCAGCAGCTAGTGCTGCTTGACATTGATAGATAGCATGGCTGCAAAGCCGATCCGGGCCGGCTCTTACCGGGAGCAGCTAAAGAGTAGGGTGGGTGGTTGCTCCCCACGGTCCAGTCCGGGTTTTGGGCTGGGTTTAAAAACTCAGCCAGCACCAGCAGCTGGGAGAGTGATTGTCCTGGAGCTGCTAATAGTGCTGGGAGCTGAGGGCTGTGTTTTTGGGACCTGCGGCTGGAGCCAAGCTGGAGGGCTCAAACCCCTGTGAAAACGAACAGGCTGCCTGAAAAAGCCTGTCTATGGACTTGCTAACACCAAGGAGCTAAGGTGACTCTTCCGTTTATGGACTTTTGTGTGTGTGAACAAACACCAAGCCACCTGTTTTTTGTGATGCTCTTTTGTTGTGTGAATAAAACACGGACATTTAATTTACAAGCTTGAACGTTGCCTCTGTACTACACCCGCTGGTCCTGTCTACCAGAGCGAATCCCCACATTTGGTGTCGGATGCGGGCATGCGCAGTGAGGCTGGCGTAAACGCCGAAGTTTTTTCCAAAGTGAATGTCATATGTCAAGCCGGCAAAGTTTCAACACGTGAACTCTGACAAGATGGAGGCAGTTGTAAAGGCTCTCGTGGAGGCCAATTTACAGCAGCGGGAGGCCAACAAGCAGCAGCAGGAGACAAACCAGCTGCTGTTGCAACATGTAATGGCTTTGCAAGCGACTGGAGCCTCTCACCGTGCCCATGATGCCCGGAAAGCGGTCCGTGCAGCAATTCCCAAGATGACCCCGAGGATGATGCCGAGACCTACCTGGCAGTCTTCGAAAAAGTGGCCGTGAGGGAGAAGCTGCCCCGTGACCAGTGGGCTGAGGTGGTCGCTCCGTTCCTGGCTTCCGGACCCCAGCAGGTGTTTTTCGACTTGTCGGACGCCCAAGCGGCCGATTATGACACCGTGAAAGGAGAGATCCTAGCCAGACTGGGGGTGAACGTGCTGGTCCGCGCTCAAAGAGTCCACCAGTGGGACTTTAAAACGACTGAACCTGCTAGGCCGCAGTACTACGATCTGCTGCACAGGCTGCAAAAGTGGCTGCAGCCTGATCTACTAAGTCCCACTGCCATGCTGGATCGACTGTTGGCGGACATCTTTTGGAGGGCCCTGCCTTATCCCCTCCAGCACTGGGTCGGCCAGGCGTCTCCGGTAAGTGCCCTGGAGATGGTCGACCTGGTGGAGCGTTACGAGGCCACCAGAAACCTGCAGGGGAGTCTTGCTGGGAAGGGGCCAGTCAAACCCCGGAGGCCTCCACCCCAGTTCCGACGACCGGCGACAGAGAGACCTGCACGGAATGTATCCCCTGCGGATCCGCCTCCCGTGGTATGCTGGAGGTGTCAGGAGCCAGGCCACATCAGGGCCGACTGTCCGCATCAGGGTGAGCCGATGGATGTGAACTACGGGTATCGCCACTCCCTGTATGCACGGAAGCTGTGTGCAACTGGCACCCGTGAGGGGCAGGACAATACCCACCTGTGTCAGGTAGAGGTGGGAGATTCTCTGGCGGTGGCCCTGCTGGACTCCGGGAGTTTAGTCTCCCTGGTAAGAGCTGCACTAGTGACTTTGTCCACAGCTGCTGGTAAGTGGACCCACGAGGTGGCTGTCGCTACCAAACTCCCACATGAACTGATTCTTGGGAGGGACTTCCCCGGTTTTCCGGCGCTGTGGTCGGCGATAAAACTGTCTGATGGACCCGAGACAGGGGTAACCCTAGGAGAGTGGCCTGATACCACTGGAAGGCCAGAACCCTGGGAGCCCGAATCTGAAGGGCCAGCGGTAGGGGTGACCACTGCTCCAGCGGTAGAGGGGGAGACAACCCCACTGAGTGTAATGGTGGGAGACACGGAGGACTTGCCACCGGGACCTGAGTTGGCAGACCTCAATGTCTCCGGGGAAAATTTTGGGACCGCCCAACACCGGGACCAAACCCTAACCAGGGCCTGGGAAAGTGTTGTAATAATTGACGGTAAACCCCAGAAACCTGGGGCTGAATTAATGTTTCCACGGTTTATTATTCTTCAGGATATGTTGTATCGGGTGAACCAAATCCGAGGTGAGCCAGTTGAACAGTTGGTGGTGCCCACCGCATATCGCAAGCTTGTTATGGAGCTTGCCCACCAACATGTTCTTGGGGACACATGGGGTGGCAGAAAACGCAGGACCGCGTACTACAGCGATTTTACTGGCCCGGTTTGTTTAAGGAAGTAGAGGAGTTCTGTAAGTCCTGTCCGACCTGTCAGGTAAATAGCCCCCATCCGCATTACAGAAGTCCCCTGGTCCCTCTCCCAATAATTGAGGTCCCATTCGAGCGTATTGCCATGGATCTGGTCGGACCCGTACCGAAGTCTGCTAGGGGTCACCAACATATCCTGGTGATTCTGGACTATGCCACTCGGTATCCAGAGGCGGTGCCTCTTCGACACACATCGGCTAGGCTCATTGCAAAGGAGTTAATGGAGATGTTTACCCGGGTGGGCCTACCTAAGGAGGTTCTGACGGACCAAGGGACCCCTTTTATGTCTAAGATTATGAGGGAATTGTGTAAACTGTTGCATATAAAGCAGTTACGGACGTCCGTTTACCATCCGCAAACGGACGGCCTTGTGGAAAGATTTAACCAAACTTTAAAAAATATGCTAAAAAGGGTGGTGTCCCGAGATGGGAAGGACTGGGATCTGCTTCTGCCCTATCTCATGTTCGCAGTGCGAGAGGTGCCCCAGGCCTCTACTGGGTTCTCACCCTTCGAACTGCTTTATGGCAGACGCCCACGGGGCCTGTTGGACATCGCTAAGGAAGCATGGGAGCAACAGCCCGTCCCCACAAAAGCGTAATTGAATATGTTACCCAGATGCAGGAACGTATGGAGAGGGTGTTACCGCTGGTCCGGGGAGCATATGGAGGCAGCACAACAGGCCCAAAGTAGAGTCTATAATCGTCAGGCTCGAGTACGAGACTTTAATCCCGGAGACCGAGTTTTAGTTCTGGTACCCACCCTTGACAGCAAATTTCTAGCTAGGTGGCAGGGGCCCTATGAAGTGCTCGAGAAAGTGGGGAAGTAAATTACAAGGTGCACCAGCCAGGCGGCGGAAGCCGGAGCAGGTGTATCATGTGAATTTGCTGAAGCCATGGAAGGATAGGAACTCGTCCAGCGATGACAGCCCCGGCCAGGGCTTCTAGGTGAGAAGGATCCAGCCCCTCACCTCGAAGTCCGGGAAGCAGCCGCCACCGTAAAAATTTCAGATAGCCTGTCCTCCAAACAGGTCCAGGAAGTTAAGGAGTTCATTAGTCGGAACACGGATGTGTTCTCGGACCTCCCTGGGCGCACATCCCTAATCCAGCATGACATTATCACTGAGCCTCAGGCCAAAGTCCGGTTAAAGCCGTATCGGGTACCCGAGGCTCGGCGACAAGCCATTGTGAAGGAAGTGCAGCTGATGCTCCAGTTAGGTGTCATCGAGGAGTCAAAAAGTGATTGGGCCAGTCCGATAGTCTTAATACCCAAGCCGGACGGGACATTGAGGTTCTGTAACGATTTCCGTAAGCTGAATGAGGTGTCCAAGTTTGATGCGTATCCCATGCCGCGGGTGGATGAGCTCATTGAAAAATTGGGCCAAGCCAGGTATTTTTCTGTCTTGGACCTCACTAAAGGGTACTGGCAGGTACCCTTAACGGAGGCTGCCAAGGAAAAACTGCTTTTATCACACCGGAGGGGTTGTATCAGTACAAGGTATTACCCTTTGGTCTACATGGCGCCCCGCCACGTTTCAAAGGCTTATGGATATTGTGCTTCGTCCACATCGACGGTACGCCTCAGCGTATCTGGATGATATCATTGTCCATAGCACCGACTGGGAGAGTCACCTACCGAAGGTACAGGCCGTAGTGGACTCCCTTAGGAAAGCTGGCTTAACTGCTAACCCAAAAAGTGTGTGATAGGGTTAGAAGAGACCAAATACCTAGGGTATGTCATTGGGCGGGGGTGGTCAAACCTCAGGTAAACAAAATTGAGGCAATTAAGAATTGGCCCCGACCTGTCACTACGCGGCAAGTAAAATCATTCCTGGGCATGGTGGGATACTACATGAGGTTTATTCCCAACTTTGCTACAATTGCTGCTCCATTGACAAGCCTTTTAAAGGGACGCAGGTCAGTGTCGATCCAGTGGAATGAGCAGGCGGATAAGGCTTTCTCTGCTCTGAAGTCGGCCCTGTGTGGGTCCCCGGTTTTGGTGACGCCCGACTTCAAGAGAGAGTTTGTGGTACAGACCGATGCCTCTGAAGTGGGCCTCGGGGCTGTACTCTCTCAGGAAATCAATGGGGAGGAGCATCCCGTGGTTTTCCTGAGTCGCAAACTCACCCCAGCCGAAACCAGGTACAGTATAGTGGAGAGAGAGTGCCTGGCCATCAAGTGGGCACTAGAGTCTCTCCGCTATTATCTGCTAGGGAGAAAGTTCCGTCTGGTGACCGACCATTCCCTCTAAAGTGGATGTGCCAGGCGAAAGACAGGAATGCTCGGGTCACCAGATGGTTCTTGTCTCTGCAGAACTTCAAGTTCACAGTGGAACACAGGGCAGGCCGCTTGCAAGGAAATGCGGATGCACTGTCTCGAGTACAGTGTTTGGCGTGTGTTCACCCTGTCGGGGTTGAACAAAGGGGGAGGTATGTAAGAGGGCGCAAGGTGCCGTCATGGACGGAAGATACGTGTCACCGAGGTTCCTGGCCTCGGTGAGGTGAGAGCCGGGTTTTTGTGTCAGCAGCAGCTAGTGCTGCTTGACATTGATAGATAGCATGGCTGCAAAGCCGATCCGGGCCGGCTCTTACCGGGAGCAGCTAAAGTGTAGGGTGGGTGGTTGCTCCCCACGGTCCAGTCCGGGTTTTGGGCTGGGTTTAAAAACTCAGCCAGCACCAGCAGCTGGGAGAGTGATTGTCCTGGAGCTGCTAATAGTGCTGGGAGCTGAGGGCTGTGTTTTTGGGACCTGCGGCTGGAGCCAAGCTGGAGGGCTCAAACCCCTGTGAAAACGAACAGGCTGCCTGAAAAAGCCTGTCTATGGACTTGCTAACACCAAGGAGCTAAGGTGACTCTTCCGTTTATGGACTTTTGTGTGTGTGAACAAACACCAAGCCACCTGTTTTTTGTGATGCTCTTTTTGTTGTGTGAATAAAACACGGACATTTAATTTACAAGCTTGAACGTTGCCTCTGTACTACACCCGCTGGTCCTGTCTACCAGAGCGAATCCCCACAATATTTATAGGGTTGCACCAATTAGAATTCCGAGGTCGCACTTTGTGTCTCTTGACAGACAATTAGCTGGCTTTCTGTGGAGACTCCAGGCCCCCAGATTGGCGAGGAAAACGCTGAAAGCTCACTTTTCCCATGGGGGTTTGAGGCTTCCGGATATGCATACTTACTATACTGCCTCGCTTTTAGTCTATGCGTCTTGGTGGATCAAGGCGGATGCTAATAACCCCGCTGTGGTCCTGGAGGCTGCCTTGGCAGGTTCTTATGAGGCACTGTCGAATATGGTCTATAGAGGAGGGGGGACGTCTGCGACACATTGCTGCACAGAGGCTATGTCCGTTGTGATTGAGGCATGGAAGAGGTGTGTGGCGGTGCACTCCCTAACTCCCACCGGAGATGTATGGTCTCCATATATCCCCCTGTGGCGAAACAAGCATCTTAGGGAACTAGTGAGTCTCGATGGATATGAATTTTGGCCACAAAAAGGATTAAGTACCTTGCACACCTCTTTCAAGATGGGGTCTTTCGATCGTTTGAGAGCCTACGGAATGAGTTTTCGCTTGCTCGTGTGGATTTTTACCGCTACCTCCAACTGAGACATGCTTGTACAGCTCAATTTCCATCTCTTTCACTCCAGTTGGACTGCGGTCCGCTGGAGAAGATTGCTAGGCGAGTGCAGCCGATCAAGCCTATCTCCTCCTTTTACAGAGAACTTATGTTGCAGAGGGAGTCCCCGCTCTGGCGATCCTTTGAGCGTTGGACCGTGGACATCCCGGAGCTGGAGTCCTCTCACCTGGGTGAGCTTCAGTCTACATGGTGCTCCTCCGTCATCAGTGCTCGAGATCAATTAATTCAGGTTAAGTGGATCCATAGATCATACTTGACACCCGTGAGACTATATTACATGCGTCAATTGTCTACTCCGGAGTGTACGCGGTGTAGAGAGCGGAGAGGGTCACTTTATCATATGGTGTGGTTGTGTCCTTCCATACAGAGGTTCTGGGGAGAAATTTGTCGCTTTATCAATACCACTCTGGGCCTTCCTGGGCTCTGTTTGCCTGCGGTGTGTCTGTTGGGGCTGGTAGGGGAGGTGGAACCTACAAGGTATGGTAGGAAAATTCTTAGACTACTGATGTTCTATGCCAGGAAGGTAATTCTCCTTAATTGGAAGCCTCCTAAACTACCAACCAAGGCGGAGTGGATTCAACTCATTAACTCGAATCTCCAGATGTACAAATTAACTTATGCAGCAAGAGGGGTGCCTGACCGATTTGATAAGATATGGGGTAACTGGGTACAGGCCCAGGCTACTGTTTAATAGTATTCACTGAGGGGGAGCCGGACCGCTCAGATGTGTGACTGTGTGTGTGAATGGCTGTCTTTCATGTAACCCAGCGCGGTTTGTATCTTGGCGAAGTTTATTTCTATATTGTATACTCCCTTATAATGCTGACCTTTTTACTTGAACAGATAAGGCTACTTTAACATCTGCATTTTCCTTTCCGGTTTTGAGATTCATAATGCAGAGGACCTCAAAATCCCATGAAAACACAACAGTTTGAAACTGGCTGCATCCGTTCAGAATGGATCCGGTTGTATTATATTGAAAATGAACGTGCCGGATCTGACATCAAATACCACTGACGTCAATGGGCGTCGAATAGATTTAAAAAAAAAAAAAGTGGATCCGGCACAATTGACATGGCTTTTTATTGCAGATCTGACATGTTCAGTTTTCCATGCCGCATACAAAGACGCTGCTTACACGGGTGGTGTCCATGTGTTGTCCGTTTTTCTCATGAACCCTTTCACTTGAACAGATAACTCATGAGCCAAAATACGAGCAAAGTGGTGCATGGTGGGATTTTCTCTGCCCGGACTAATGGTCTGGGTTTAAAATCAGACATGGGACTGGACCCTCTGACTATAAGGAGTCCGGCCGCGTGCTGTACGTTCTACGCTCGGACCGCACAGAGATGTGATGAGCTCTTGAGAGAGCACAGACCACAGAATCACAGTTGCAGTCTCTTGTCGACAATTCCTATCATCTTATAGGGGTTCTCTGAGCTACAGATATTGACGATCTATCCTCAGGATAGGTAATCAATATCCAATAATCAGACCACCAGTGACCAGCGTTTTCGGACTGCAGTGGCACTGGATAGTGACGGTGTACAGAGAGGAAACAGAAGGATCTGTCCTGAATGTCGTTTCTGAAACTCGCCTACCATTCACTTGAATGGACGCTGAGCTGCAGTGCCCCGGCATGGCCACTAATCGGTGTATGGAGCTGTCAGCTTTGGCTCAATATACTCAGCCTGTAAGAGCTGATCATTGGGCGTGCCGATCCCCCAAGTGATCGAGTCAGAGACTCTCCAGGGGCGGGCTGGCTATACCATCACAGTGGTATCATCTGCGTGACTGAGTACACCAAGGGCGAGAGGGTGACATCCCTGTCCTGCGGCCATATGTGCCACCAGGCCTGCATCGTCCAGTGGCTCCAGAACAACCCCGCTGTCCCCTTTGCTGCAGGGACTGCTTTTAGCTGAGCAGAAAAACATCATCTCCATCTTCTGTCATCACCACCAAGACAAAAAGAAAACTGCACAGTACTCCGAGGGGCGTGAAAACTGCTGTAACAATGTTAGGAGTTTGCACGGGTAAGTGCCTTTTACATGCAGCAACATTTCCATAATTTTCCCACTAAGACCTACAACTGGTTTTCCTCCATATATATTTCACACTGTAATAGAAAAGATCCACAGATGTTCTCAATAAGGAAATAAAGGGGTATTCCGGAACCATGAAAAGCCGGCCTGATGGGCTGGGAATGTCTGAGAACAATAAAGGATATTGCTCTATAACCTTGTGGCTCCTGGTCTGATGGTGCCCGGGCCCCGCTGCTCTCCACTTCCTGCTTGTGGACTCGACACGGCAGGAAATAGATGGGAATGCCGCTCCACCAATCACTCCCATCATCCAATGACTGGCAGAGTGGCATTTCCACCCATTTACTGCCATGTCGGGTACACAAGCAGGAGGTGGAGTGCAGCGCGGTCTGGGTGTCATCACATTGGGGAGGTGAGTAACATCCATGATTGTTTTAAAAGATTGCCAGCCCATCTTCCAACTGCGTGTTCAGGGGATGTAGCACCTGAGTCAGTCTCTGGACCTCCTGATCTGCTAAAGTGTCTTCTTCTCCTCAAAAAAAGACTTGTCAACACCAACTACATCTGCAAGGCTGCCTTAAGTCCACCGACCTCTAACCTGAAGAACATCACCTACAGGTGGAGGACACACTTTCGCCCTCTGCATCTACAAGGCCTACAAGACTTATCTGATCTGCACGGCTTCCTCCAGGCCTTGGGACCTGACATTACTTCCTACAACTGGTACCTGATAACGGGTATCCCTTCTCCAAGTTCCAAATTCCTGCTCGATCCATCAGCGCCTGCCATGAGGACTTTCTAATGGACGGTAATAGACCAGGTAACATCTCTGGTCCGCCTCCACTGGACTCCACTACTCGAAGAATAAATATTGCTGGTGACTTAATGTACTTACACTCCTATTGATTAGAAAATGTTTTTCTTTCTCCTTTTTGAGCACAGCGGGCTGCCTTCCATACTTCCACCAGTCGAGTGCAGGTCTTGGTCCCTGATTTAGCGTAGTTTGAGGCGTCCTCTAAATCCCATATTGAGTTACATCCTCTCCAGGTATTTCCTTCAGATACAGCTCCACCTCCCTAATTGTGCTTAACATATTCTCTAGGCCAGGAGTGCTTACGTGGCAGACCACAGCGGTCAAGACCACTGCATTTCCTACTGTCAACTGTATCTGCTAACTCTGGGGGCCAATTCAAGGTGGCTTCACAGTGTGTGGAAGGCAAATCAGGGGACATCAAAAAGTGCGGTGGGCACTTTGATGCCATGACTTTGGGTAAGTACTTTAAAAGGGGACCTCACCGTGTAGAGGCACTTAAAGGCTATGTGCACTTCAGAGGCAATTTTTCTTTTATGATTGCATTAAAATAACTTTTGGCAGGTAACAGAAAAGCGGCGGAGAGGGGAGGGAAGGAGAGTACCCTTCCACTAGGGAGAGGGAGGAGTGGTGACCCCTAGCTCACCTGGCACTAACCCTGCTAACCAGTACACCGATCACGTGCCTCGTCTTTGGCTTACCCTGATATAAGCCCTAGGTAGTGAGTAGGGCGGTGGGAGCACCAGTCCTCACCACTGACACCTGGGGTAACAACAGGGAAAGGACAAACAACACACAACCCCAAAAACAATCCCCGAAGGGAGACAAACAGGAGAGAACCGGAGATCCGACAGCACCAGTTCCAACAGCAACTCCACCAGAGGTCAGAATAGAAGATCTGGAAAGAAGGTCTATGTCTGTCAACAAGGGAAGCAGAAAGAGAGAATATATAGTAGCCGGGAGCGGCAGACAGAGAACAGCCAAAAGAAAAAACCTACAGATTCCTAAATGGGACAAAAAGGATTGCAAACCTATACAGGAAAACCAGGACCGGAATCCATTCCCACCATTAAGTCATGGATCGATCTTTTGAAACCGAGTAGCCACCCGCTGCGACCTTCTGACCCCAGGCACAACAGGGTCAGCGATAGGTCATGACACCCTCGTGACAGAAATGCCATCTCCTTGCACAGGTGGTTGCAATGACATCACAGTGACCTTCTAAGCCAAGACCTGGACGAAGCGATGACGTAGACACCAAAGCCTGCGTCCTGACTACGTCCTGGGCTCATGACCACGTGATTGAGCAATCTGATTTCCAGCTTAGCAGGTCGAAGTGATGTCATCGCAACTTCCTGCTCTGTTCTACTGCCTCGCAGGCTTTAGGCCTAGTCCTATAAGGCAGAACGGTGGGGATGGGAACCATAGGCTCCCATGTCCCACTGCAAAGTGCCGCCCCCTGAGGGGCAGTTCAGACCCCCATGGCAGGAGTGGCCCTGGTTCACACAAAGCCAACAATCAAGTACAGTGCAACAATCACTGCAATAAACACAGACCACAGAAGACCACAGTCCAGGGGTCACAACCTACTAATTGTACTAAAATTGTTTCTGGATTGAAAATACTGAAAATAAAAATGATCTGATTTAAAAAAATCCAATACAAACTGGACCCATAATTGGAGAAACTACCTAACCCCAGAGACTGACAGATCCTCAGTGTGTACTAACTGAGCGCCCATAGCCTGCTCAACGACTCTGGGCGGCACCGACAGAATTTAAGGGGGGGCAGACTGTGCAGGCAGTGTGACCAGGAGGTCATGGAGGATGAGGCCCACTTCCTGCCCCAAATACCCGGTCAGCGACACTCACTTCAGGAGACTTTCTGATCTGTGCCCAAACTTTAACTGCATGGAGGAGTTAGAGAAACTAACTGGGGGAAGAGTAGAACACAAAGGTCATAGCAGCACAATATGTCAGTGCCTGCCATAGACTGAGAGGAGCCTGATGTAACATGGACTATTGAACCCCCACCCTGGAAGTACCCCTATCCCCATTCCCTACCCAATTACGGTATTTTTTGGACTATAAGACAAGTTTTTCCCCCAAAAGTGAGGGGAAAATAACTAGAGTGTTAATGACTGCTTCCATTATGGATGTGGTCATCACCATGCAGGAGGCGTATGGTGAGGGAAGCACTGCGCTGGTTCTGCGTACCCTCTCTCGCTGTCTTCTGGGCTCAGCACTACACACTGTGTACTGAGAGAGTACAGCATCTGGACGTACTACATATAGCCTCGCATTACCACTGGACGCTATGGGAAGTCAGGACACAGCGCAGCGCGGGCTGGAAGAAGACCAGGTAGTCGTAAACTCTTGGATCTGCAGAGTGGTCGCACCAACCAGAGCTAGCGAGGTAAGTTTATTTTTCTAATGTCTGATCTGAGGTCTGATCTAGAGCTCGTAGGGGTCTGATCAGAGGTTGATTGTGGTCTGATCTGAGACTGATGGGGGTCTGAAGGAAGCTGGGGTGAATTTGAAGGGTGTCTGATTTGAAGCTTATGGAGGTTGGGGGCTGATGTGAGGCCGATTGGGGTCTGATCAGAGGCTGAAGAAAAGTGGGGGTCTGATCTAAGGCTGATTGCCATCTGATCTGAGGCTAACAGAAGTTAGGGGTGTTGGATCTGAGGCTGATGAGGTTGGGGGGGGGGGGGGGGTCTGATATGAGGTCTGATAGTCTGAAGCAGCTTTGTGGTCAAATATTTTAGGGTCTCTTCTGAGGTCTGATGAGGATTGAGGATCTTATTTGAGGTGTAATGAACAATATTTTGTTTCTTCTTTTCCTCCTCTGAATCATAGATAAATCTTATACTCTGGGGTGTCTCACACTCCAAAAAATATGGGATTTCCCACTTGCTGTGGCAATGCTGATATGTGTTTAGTACTGATAATAAAGCTTATTTGGACTGAACTGTCTTGAGACATCATAGGAATAGTTATAGACAGATCGACAGACAGATGGAAAATTAGACAATCGATCAACCAAGAGAATGGGGGGCTTGTGCTCCTCAGTATGAATGTAGCAGAGGTCATACATGCGCGCGGCCTCTCATTCAGCTCTATGGAGATAGCTGCGCTCTTGTACTTCTCCGAATGACCCATAGTCTTAAAAACTGCGGCATGCATGACAGTCTGCCGCTCCATTCAATGGTGATCACGGGCCTCTGTTCTTGTGATGGGGAGCTGGACCCACACCTATGAGTGAGGCATGGGTGGGAATGAGTGCACTTCCTACACATGATCTAATAGACAATATTAGAATAGCGTTAGATCCCTTGCCTGCAGGGCTATTGTGCAGCTGTACGGTTTTCATTTTATATTATATCAGGTATAGAGATCCTTCCGCACTCCAACCTGAACCTACAACTCCCAGCATCCACACTTGCTCTGCTGTTATCAGAAATTTCAAATTAGTCAAAAGGGCATGCTGGGAATTGTAGTTTCACAACAGCTAATGTGCCGATAGCTGCTGACCCCCGTGTCATGGGTATCATTGCTGCCAAAAAAAATATAGGCGGTGGTCTTCTACTGTATTCCACATGGAGATGATTAAAGGGGTCGGTCACATTTTGAAGCCCCCTCTACAATGCCATAAACAGGTGGGTGCTGGGAAACCTGCCGTCCATGGACTCCATGTGCAAACAGAGGCCGCCATCAGCAGCCGCGTCTACAGCAATCAAGATGGTGGAGGCCACGTCATTTACCCGTGTGCCCGGCCGTGTCCTCTTCTGTGCCGGCTCAGAGAGCACTCAGCGCATGCGCAGATACAGGGCTCCTGCTGCGTGTCTGCACATGCGCTGAATGCTTTCAACTGCCATTTTCACTGCTATGGATGTGATGCTGGAGTCAACTGTTTACACACAGAATCCGAGCGAGGGGCCAAGAACTGGTGAGCTGCACCAAGAGATGGGGGAGGGATGGATTTCCTATGTCAGCGCCCAGCAGTGTGTGGCATAAAGGGGTCGCCCATTCCATCCACTGAAAATAAATGGCAGCACACTGCACTGGGCGCCATATAACCAATGTATTCTCTATGTAACATGGACCCCACAGAGCACCACACAGCAACATAATGAGGGCCTACACTGCACAGTCCTGAGCGGCAGGGACTCTGTGCCCGGATTCATCCAGACTGGAGATTCCTACGTCAGATGCACCAGATATATGAAGAGGAAGAGGATTCCTAATAAATCAGACACATCTCAGGCCCTTCTGTGCCAGAAACTGAATTCTACACCATCTTGTAGCTGGATTAGACGTAAATTTCGGTTCCTGGTGTAAATTATAGTAAATCTGGTGGAGGCTTCGCTCTTCCCCTCTTTGAACCACTTTGGAAAATTGGCAACAAGCAGAAAAAGTCGCCTATTATGGTATACATTCAGCATGTGCCACAATCTGTGACTTTTTTCCGCCACTATTGTACACACATACACTTCAAGATGCAGTTTTCTACAGACAAAGCCGGGAGGGGATCCAAAAAGAACAAAAAGTTTAGTAAAATATCAGAAAATAGAAACATAAGAGACTAATAAGCTAGAGGACACAACAACCATTGAAGATACTGAGCAGTTGGCAGAAAACAACATGGCGGCCAGGCTGTGGTGATGTCACAGAGCAGTGATCTACAACAGGTTCCTCTCTATGACATCACAATGTCCAGGACCCTAGAAGACACCTCTGCACAGTCAGCTCAGCGCCATTTTCTTGAGTTCATACCTCGGTGTAAACTTCATTTTGGCTCTGGAAGAGTGAGCTAGAACCTATTCTAGTGTTTTCTTCCTATTATTTTGTCCTTCGATTTTCTTCCTCAAGGCCCAAAAACATCGGGGCCACTTGAGGACATTTTCGTCAGGTCCGGCTCGGGAAACCAGAGATGGGATCCCGGGAATTACGACGGCTGAATGCCGATAATAACACCTGGCTCAGTCGGCCCGAGAACGAGGGTAAGTGACTCTGAAGATGAGTTGGGCAGACTGTGATTTCATTATCTGTAGAGGGGACAACTAGTCTAACCTCCAACAGGACACATGGGTGCAGCTATGTCATCTGGTGAGAACTGAGATGTTAAATGGGGGAATTTACCAAGCCTTGAATACCAGAATTCTGGCTGAAAAAATTCCCAAAATTGAGTTCTGAGACTTTTCGGTGCTTACTTGCTCACCTATTTTCAGACATTTTGCATAGTTACTCCGCGCACTCAAGCTGAAGTGGGTGGCATGGTTAGCCTGTCTAGCTGATTTAAGCCAGAGCAATAGAAAGAGAAATAAAATTTAAAAAGAAAAAAAAAACGCAAAAATGTCTCAGTCTTGCTCCAATGAAGGAGAGGTGCAGAAAGTGGAGGAACATCTCCAGACAGAAATGTTAGACTTTAGCCTCATTCACAGGTCAGTGATTTGGTCGGTAATTTCCATCAGTGATTATCAGCCAAAACCAGGACTGGAGCCTCCATAGAGATCAGGTACAAGGCAAAGATCTGCACCGGTTCTGTGTTTAGAGACGGACCTGGTTTTGACTCAAAATCACTCATAGAAATCACTGACTAAAACAATGATATGTGAATCAGACATTGAGCAGGCAGCAAATTTTTCAAATTTCTTGTGAAATTTCATTAATTTGGCACAAATTATAGCAACACAGTCTCCTGGAAAACGGACTATAAAAATACCCCCATAGTCGTTGATGTTTTTCTCCATCTTCTACAGTTCATAAGGTAGGTCCCCTTGTTGGACAAGAGTTTGTCCTGTCCATAAGATGAGCACTGATGGAGGGTCCTGTGACCAGACACATCACTCAGCCTCCTCCATACAGACACACGGCACCTGACTTCTGTACTTGGTCCGCTGGGAGTTCAGTGCAGGTGCCGTGTGTCTGTATGGAGGAGGTTGAGTGATGTGTCTGGTCACAGGACCCTCCATCAGTGCTCATCTTATAGACAGGACTCAGTGAGGACAACACAAAAGACTTGGCCAACAAGAGGACCTACCTTATGAAATGTAGAAAATGTAATCTTACATACATACTGGTTAAAGGGGTTGTCAAGACGTTTTTAAGTGATGACCCATTCTCAGGATAGACCATCACAGGATGATCGGAAGGTGTCTGGCACCCCACATCCTGGTCGATCAGCTGTTCTGTGTCGCTCTGTCACCAGAAGTCACCGATGGAGCTACAGTGGACAGCGCTCGTCACAGCTCCCAGTGACTTCAATGACAGCAGCAGTGACAAGCGCCGGACTCTACAATGCTGAGCGTGCAGGGTAGTTTCAGCTGATCGGTGTGCGGGCGGTGTGTCCGATTACTGCCGACCAGCTACAGAAGACAGATATAGAAGAACAAATATTAGATAGATACATCCAGTGACTGGAGCCCATATTCTGTTTTATCAATCATATACTGGAAATACTTCCATTCTTCTTCATTTCTTCGCTCTTTTAGGTCAGACTATCCTGCGAGAGCGATTAAGATCTGCTCAGAGAACATCTGGGAGAGACAGACAACATCTTACTGTCTCCAGGACCAGAGCTCCCTCTCGGCAAATACCATCAGCCAGAGAGAGGAGCCGTTCTCCAGTAACACCTGCGCCGGCCCAAGACCCCCGACCATCTGGGGCGAGCAGCCGGGAGAGTGCTGGGCCCACCACCCCTGAGTTCCACCTTCCTCGGCCCATACCACCAAGCCGCAGGACCAGGGAGATACAGCCACCCAGGAGGTCTCCCATACACTCTGCAGAGCGCCTCTATAACATCTTAATACAGCTGCAGAGGATGGGCACCATGAGACCTCAGGCCATACCACCGCCAGAGCCCCCAACACCGGCTCCACTGGGTGTGCCCCACCAGCCTCCACCGAGCTCCAGGGCCGCGCAAATTGGAGACCTCCCTGCAAAGACCATCAGTGCAGAGGAGAAACGGTCCTGTGTCATCTGCCTCACTGATTTCATCCAGGGTGAGCAGGTGACATCCCTGCCCTGCGGCCACGTGTACCACCAGGCCTGCATCGCCCAGTGGCTCCGGAACAACCCCCGCTGTCCCCTGTGCCGCAGGGACTGCTTTTAGCGACTCCAAAAACACCATCTGCATCTTCTGTTAATACCACCAAGACAGAAGAAAACTGCACGGGGCGCCGAGGGGGCGTGAAAATTGCTGTAAGAGTCTTTGGAGTTTTCCCAGGTAAGTGACTGTTACATGCATCAAAATTCCCACTTTCTCACTTACTATTTTAAGCTCTGCTACATCTGTTCATATCTTTATATTTATTTTTCAGATTCCCACTGATGGGAAGACTTCATCTTCATCACCATCCAATTTCATGCACATAAACAGCAATGACAAGACCGATACGGGTGCAGCACCTCACAGACTATAAATACCACCAGGAGTCTTATTTTTGGGGCTGGGCTCCCAGCTAAGCCCCTGCACCCCTCCAACGTCAGCATTTCCCTCTCCTGATGTCACAGAGGAATGTTCTGGGGATGTAGCACCTGAGCCAGTCTCTGAGCCTCCTCATCTGCCAACGTCTCCTCTTCATCTGCTCAAAAAAAGACTTGTCAACACCGACAGCATCAGAGGAGACATCTGCAAGACACCCTTATGTCCACCTACCTCTAACCTGAAGAACATCACCTACAGGTGGAGGACACACTTTCGCCCTCTGAGTCTAGAAGGCCTACAAGACTTATCTGATCTGCACGGCTTCCTCCAGGCCTTGGGACCTGACATTACTTCCTACAACTGGTACCTGATAACGAGTATCCCGTCTCCAGACTCCAAATTCCTGCTCGATCCATCAGCGCCTGCCATGGTGACTTTCTAATGGACGGTAATAGACCAGGTAACATCTCTGGTCCACCTCCACTTCTTGATGAATAAATATTGCTGGTGACTTATCATACTTCTGCTCGTCCATTCTTATTGATGAGTGAATGTTTTCTCCATCTTTCTGATCACAGCGGGCTGCCTTCCATTTCCCCCCAGCAGGGGGCAGGGCTTGGTCCCTGTAATAATACAGCATGGGCCTCCTCTACATCCCTCTTTGGGAGCCGTCCCCTCCAGGTGTTCCCTTCTCACACAGCACCTCCTCCCTAATTGTGCTCCATATACTCCCTAGACCTGAGTCATCAAATTGTGTTTTCTAATGTTTTTTACCCCCTTCCTGACCCGGCCTAGTTTAGCAAATCTGACATGTGTCACTTTATGTGGTAATAACTTTGGAACGCTTTTATTTATCCAGGCCATTCTGAGATTGTTTTCTTGTGACACATTGTACTTCATGTTAATGGTAAATGTGAGTCAATATGTTTTACCTTTATTTATAAAAAATAACAAAAGTTAATTAAAATGTGAAAAAATTTGCTGTTTTCAAAATCACAGATAGTGATGACTCATGAAATATTCATTACTTAACATTCCCCATATATCAACTTTATGTTGGCATCATTTTGGCAATGTAATTTTATTTTTTTAGGACTTTAGAAGGTTTAGAATTTTTTAGCAATTTTTCAACTTTTTGAAGGACTAGTTCATTTCTTAAGTCACTTACATAGTGGAAACCCCCAATAAATGACCCCATTGTAGATACCACACCCCTCAAGTTACCCGAAACTGATTTTACAAACTTTGTTAACCCGTTAGGTTAGGACTTGACAAATCCCGGTCACCATGGCGATCAGGAATTTGGTCCTGGCACCTGGGTATTTGTCAGCCGTTTTCAAAGGTGCCCGAGCGCAGGGCTGGCGTGTCCTATAGACGGACTAGGAGCGCCGGCCCCCCTCATGCAGCAGCTGCCCGAGCGCTCTATATTGAGTCTCAGGCGGCTGCAGCATTGCCCGGGCTGGCGCGTCCATGAGGGCGCATCGCCCGCGAGCAGCAAGAGGAGAGGGGCGGACAGGAGGGAAGCGCTCAGCGCTCTCTCCTGTTAGTCCCACATTGTAGCGTGGCCGAGCCCTGTATAGTCCGCGGGTACAGGGAGCATCTGTCTCCTGTACCCGGCCGGACTGACAGGAAGTGCGCACACAGTGTGCACTTCCTGTCAGTCCGTCTGGGTACAGGAAACAAAAGCTCTTATACCCACGGACCATACAGAGCACGGCCACGCTACACTAGAGGTAGGGGATAGGAAGAGAATGACAAGAGGGGGGAAAGAGAATGACAAGAAGGGGAGAGAGAATGACAAGAAGGGGAGAGAGAATGACAAGAGGGGGGGGGAGAATGACAAGAGGGGGAAAGAGAATGAAAAGAGGGGGAAAGAGAATGACAAGAGGGGGGGGGAGAATGACAAGAGGGGGGGGAGGAGAATGACAGGGGGGGGGAATGAAAAGGGGGGAGAAAGAGAATGACAAGGGGGGAGAAATAGAATGACAAGGGGGGAGAAAGAGAATGACAAGGGGGGAGAAAGAGAATGACAAAGGGGGGGAAAGAGCTGGGGGTTGTAGTGATGTGGGGACTGCAGAGGCTAAGCCCCAGCTGGGGGTTGTAGTAATGCAGAAATTGCAGAGGTTGAGCCCCAGGTGGGAGTTGTAGTGATGTGGTACGGCAGAGGCCGAGCGCCAGCTGGGGGTTGTAGTGCTCAGTAAAGTGTCATTGTGCCCGCTGTGTTTCAGCCCTCCGGACCCTTCTGCCCTCCCATCCGGACCCTGTAATCCTTGTAAGGGCTTCCACATGGCATGGCGACCGCCAGGGGCGATCACTTGGATGCTGGCAGCCTTTTGAAGAGGGGGAGCACTATGGGGGCCCTATATACTCGCACATTATGGGGGGCACTATGGAGAAGAGGGGAAGGAGCACTATGGGGGCATCTACTGGGGGCCCTATGTACTGGCATGCATCATTGGGGGGGCTCTATGGCGAAGTGGGGGGGGAGCACTATGGTGGCATCTACTGGGGGCTTTATGACGCGGCTCCGCCTGGCTCCTAACTTTTTTCGCTGGCTCCTAGGATTCCAAGGAAATTCGTCAAGCCCTGCTTTAGGTGTTCCACAAGAATAAAAGGAAAATGGAGATAAAATTTCTAAATTTCACTTTTTTAGCATATTTTCCATTGTAATCCATTTTTTTCTTTAACACATCGAGGGTTAACAGCCAAACAAAACTCAATATTTATTACCCTGATTCTGCTGTTTACATAAACCTGGTGGTGAACTGGTGTAAGGGCACACAGCAGGGCGCAGAAGAAAAGGAACGTCGTATGGTTTTTTAGAAGGCAGGTTTTGCTGAACTGGTTTGAGATGCCATGTCCCATTTGAAGCCCCCCTGATGCACCCTTACAGTAAATACTCCCAAAAAGTAGCCCCATTTTGGAAACTAGAGGATAAGGTGACAGTTTTATTGGTACTATATTGGGGTACATATGATTTTTAATTGCTCTATATTACGTTTTTTATGAGGCAAGGTAACCAAAAAATGGCTGCTTTGGCAATGTTTTCATTTTTTACAACATTCCTCTGACAGGATAGATCATGTGCTATTTTTATAGATCAGGTTGTTACGGACACAATGATATCAAATATGTCTACTTTCTTTGTTTCAGTTTTACATAATAAAGCATTTTTGAAATAAAATTATGTTTTTTTTTTGTCTTTATTTTCTGAACGCTATTTTTATTTTTCTGCCGATCATCTGGTGCAGGGACTCGTTTTTTGCAGGAAGAGTGGATGTTTTTATTGGTACCATTTTTGAGTACATATGATTTTTTTATCATTCATTATCACACTTTATAGGGAAAGGTGACAAGAAATTGGTTGTTTTGGCGCAGTTTTTTTTTACAGCGTTCATCTGAATGGTTATGTCATGTGACACTTTTATAGATCAGATCGTTACAGACGTGGCAATACCTAAGGGTACTTTCACACTTGCGTTGGTGAGGATCCGTCTGTTTATTTTCACAGACGGATCCGCACCTATAATGCAAACGTTTGTATCCGTTCAGAACGGAGCCGTTTGCATTAGTTTTAAAGAAAAATGACAAAGTCCATAGCTGATCCATTTTCAATTACATTGAAAGTCAATGGGGGACGGATCCGTTTTCAAATGCACCATATTGTGTCGTTGAAAACGGATCCGTCCCCATTGACTTACATTGTAATACAAAACGGATCCGTTAGGCTCCGCCTCTTCAGACGGACACCAAAATGCTGCGAGCTGCATTTTGGTGTCCGCCACCAAAACAGAATAGAGGCGGAACGGAGCCGAACTGATGCATTCTGAACGGATCCTTATCTATTCAGAATGCATTGGGGCTGAACTGATCCGTTTTGGACCGTTTGTGAGAGCCCTGAAACGGATCTCACAAACGGAATCCAAAACGCTAGTGTGAAAGTACCCTAATATGTATACTTTTTCTTATTTATTTAAGTTTTACACAATAATAGCACTTTTGAAACCAAAAAAATGATATTTTAGTGTCTCCATAGTCTTTTTTATTTTTTGCAGATTGTCTTAGCTTCCATGTCTCCATGTTCTGACAGCTATAGTTTTTCTATTTTCTTATGTAGGGTCTAATTTTTTACGGGATGAGGTGACGGTTTTATCGGTACCATTTTGTGGGACATACGCCTTTTTGATCACTTGGTGTTGCACTTTTGTGATGTAAGGCTGGCTTCACACGTCCACAGAAATACAATCCTGCGGCGGCGGCAGGGAGCGCACAGCGTCATAGCAACCAATGACACCGTGCGCTACGGCTGTAAAGAACAAATCCAGCCCGCATTACCACGGACTGCACACCTCCGGGTTTAACGGACGTGTGAAGCCAGCCTAAGGTGACGAAAATGGCTTTTCTTGACACAGTTTTTATTTTATTTTTTATGGTGTTTATCGGACGGGGTGGATCATGTGATATATTTGTAGAGCCGGTCGTCACAATACCAAAAATGTTTTATTCATCTTTTCTATTAACTTTTTTTTTAATTACTTAATTTTTTTCTATAAAACACTTTCTTTTATTATTATTTTTTTTACACTTTGCATCCCCGATAAGATCATACAAGACCTCTGGGGGACATTTTACTTAACTTTTTTTTTTTTCCACTGCCGATTTCTCCTGTAACTGGGGCTGACATAGAAGCTCCAGTTACAGGGTAAATGCACCCCCCAGAGAGGCTGTACAGCAGAATACAGCGCTGCGCAGCCTCAGTGCAGGGCTGATCGAGGCCTGTTGAAGACCTGACAGCTCCTGCACTCCCCCGCCCCGGTGGTCACCTGAGCATCGCGCTTCCTGCTCTGTATACACAATGCTCATTTAGCGCTGTGTACCTGGGAACTGTCCCTGCCTTCTCTCTGGGGTGTCCTGCTGTCACTGACAACAGGCACCCCGCCCGGCAGCTGCAAGATTAGCGTGCAGCTGCCATCTCTGAATGGACGTTCAGAAACGTCCATTCAGAGACAAACCAACAACTCAGGGACGTTTATAGTCAATGGGCGGTCAGGAAGTGGTTAAAGGGAACTTGTCGTCGTCATTTTACACAGTCAAATAATTGCTTATTTATATCCAGTGTTTGCCCAACTCCCTCGTTACCTGTTTAACTTGTGTAATTATACAAAATTAGGGGGTCAATTATTAAATCAGACATTTATAGTCATGAGAGATGCGACATGCAACGAGAGTCGCACAAAAATCCAACTTGGATGGATTTTTTTGACTGTAGCGTCGTGGTCGCAGCATGTCGCAGTGCGACACCATTGACTATTATTGTAAAAAATGTTGCGCGGCTTTTCTACAACAAAGCGTCAGCCCTAGTCTAAAAGCTAAAAGTGAGATTAGACCTGGATTACGGCGGATTTACTGTGTGCGACTTTTGCAAATGTCACAAAAAAGTTGTAACCCACTGGTGAACTATTACATCTATAGGCGTAAACCACATTACACTCACGCCAAATCCATTATTAAGGTGCACCAATTCATACACTTGGTGCGGGCACACAAAGCAAAGCCAGACTGAAAACGGACACAAAAACAACCTCACAGAGCTCTCACCACTCCGGACAGGTCTGTTTTAACCTCTTCACCATCATGTTACTGTACGCCATGGACTGCACTGCCTTAGGCCACCATGACATACAAACCATCAAAAAATGTGGTGATAAAAAAGCAGGAGGCGCTCATACCCATATGCAGTTCTATAGGGGAGCACATCCTGCACTTGTAGTCCGTTGCTAATGGCAATCACCAGCAAAAAATGCATACAATGGGCATTTGAGAGACCTTGACGCTGGTGCCCGAGCTTAAGACATGTCCTCCTAGTAGGATATGTCGAACTAACCTCTCAATTTTTAACATCAGTGTGAGGGTTTAGTGTGACGGCAGTGTGCACCTATCTCTGGTTCTGTGTTTGTTCTGAATTCTTGCCACATCCACATAAATTTCATCTTATGTAGGATGTCCATTGTGGTACTTGTAGTCCGTTGCTGGCATCATCCATTGTATGCATTTTTTGCTGGTGATTGCCATTAGCAACGGACTACAAGTGCAGGATGTGCTCCCCTATAGAAATGCACAACTGCATATGGGTATGAGCGCATCCTGCTTTTTTAACACCACATTTTTTGATGGTTTATATATATGTACGGAGGTGTATAAACTCCAATTTAAATGTGCCTGTCTTTCATCTTCAGGTCACATTTGGGTGCACCTGCTAGGCTCTGGGCTATATCAGTCAGTCTTGGGTAGGGCTCATAGACACCTCCCACCTCCCATTGCAAGCATGGCCACATGCTGGAGGTAACAGAGGAGATGTTTGTCAGTCGTCCTAGTGCTCCTGTAATTGCCCACTGGCCCCTGATATCGCCCATATGGCGCAGGTAGGTGAGTGTTAGGGCCTCGGGCTACTTGAGAGACCTTGACGCTGGTGCCCAAGCTTAAGACATGTCCTCCTAGTAGGATATGTCGAACTAACCTCTCAATTTTTAACATCAGTGTGAGGGTTTAGTGTGACGGCAGTGTGCACCTATCTCTGGTTCTGTGTTTGTTCACCATGACATACAAGGTTCGTCATAGCAGCAATCTGGGGGTTGTGTCCAGCCTTGATTGGGGGGTGGGGTTGGAGGGATGCAGGAATGCTGCAATGCTAAGGGGGGGATTATAGATAGCCATACTGAACAGGGGGGATGTAGTTGGTAAGCCCCTTTCATACTGAGGACCCTAAGAACCATGGCATAGAAGGGGTTATGTCTGCACTGTGAAGCAGACTGTCAGCTGTATGTTACAGCTGACAGTCTGCACCGCTCTGCCACCCTGAATAGGTGGAGGGTAGAGGAGGGAGAGAGTCAGTGCACGCTCCCGCGTGGAGCCGGGAGGAGTTACAGAGAATCCATCAGATAACGGACTCTCTGTAAACTCACCGAGAGCAGCAGGCTGTAGAACAGAAACACAAGAGGATAGATAAATACAACCAATTGGAGAAATGATTTTCTCCACAGAATAAATGAATTGGTGTAAAAAAATATATTTTTTTCTTTTACAAAGGTGTCCAAATCCTCTAAAGTAGAGAATTAATTCCAGAAGTTTAACCCAATCCAGCAGTAACTCACTGCAATATATCACAACAGTATAAAATGAGTATAAAGTGAGTTCAACACGTTAGGATTAAAGGGGTCGTCCCAAGAAAAATATTCAAGTTTTCAAACCAGCACCTGGATCTAAATTCTTTTGTAATTGCACAAAATGAAAAATGTTGTATAGCCACTGAGCTACTCAATAAAATGTATCTGTATGGCGCCACCTGCTGTTTGTTCTTTTCCTTATTTCTTTGTCCGGCTCACTGAGAAGGCCGCACATGCTCAGTTCCATCCTTCAACTGCCTCCTGAGCTGTGCCAGGGAGAAAGCTGCAGAAGAATAGACATGCACCCTTAGATGCAGCAGGAAGGAAACTCCCCTTGAGCTGCTAGCTTGCTGTATATCTTGCAGAGCAATGAATATGGAGACCTCTGGGTCCATGTGAGGTACAGGGCTGCTTCTAGCTTTGTTAGAAAGAGGTTGTCATGTACTGTATTGTAATCTTTACAATAATGATGGGAGAACCCCTTTAATGTAGAGCAGCAATACAACCTGAAGGAGACAACTATACGTGACATCAAACGGTATCAGATTAGCCATATGTGTCATACATTACCCCCACCCCTGAGGAATAGAGAAATCGTAAATGTCCAAATCACCTAAAAGAGAAAGGTTAAAAACAAAAGCAAAACAATGCAAAAGTCTATTGCCACAATATTAAAGGGGTATTCGCATCTCAGATATTAACGGTGTTGTCTCACTTCAGCAAATACCATATATTATGAAGAGCAAGATAATGTTAATACAAGGCACTTACTAATGTATGGTGACTGTCCATATCGCTTCCTTTGCTGGCTGGATTAATTTTCCTTTACATTATACACTGCTCGTTTCCATGGTTACGACCACCCTGCAATCCATCAGTGGTGGACATGATTGCACACTATAGGAAAAAGGGCTGGCCTCCCTAGTGGCCGGCACTGTGGGGGTGCACATAGGCTGGTGCTTTTTCCCATAGTGTGCTAGCCAGACCACCACTGATGGACTGCAGGGTCCAGCCAGCAAAGGAAGCAATATGGATAATAATAACACATTAGGAAGTGCCTTGTATTAAGTTTCTCGACATAATAAATGCTATTTCCTGAAGGGAAACAACCGTTTTAAGGGCATTATTTCTATGGGAATGCTGAAAACAGCCGAGCGCCACAGTCGGTTACTTTCAAAAGTCTCAATGAAATGAGCAAGAAGTACACTGTGCAAGCGCGGCCACAGCTCTATTCCCTTCTATAGGGCATACGAAAAAAGCCGATCCACTACTTGCCTATTTTCTGCACTCCCATAGACATTAATAGATTACCGGCAGTGGGGCGCCCTCCTTCAATTTGAGGGCTCAGTTCTAAGGAAAGGTGCAGATCCCAGAGGTGGGACTCAAACCTATCAGACACCGGGGGCTTCTCCTAGCGATATGCCCCCCAAAGTTCATGATAGGAAAATCCATGTGCGTAATATGAAGCATACCCAAAGAACAATAACTGAATAAAGTTACATGCATGGAGTTAATGAATAACCGATGTTGGGGTGAGTGTGCCCAGTTCATGGCTCCATCGGACTTACAGGAGTTCTCCGGGAACTAAGAAAATGAAAATACTTAAACATTACTTTATTATAAATATATTCCCAAGGGGGCGTGGCCTGGCAATGGAGGAGTGAGAACTAACTAACCTCTCAATTTTTAACATCAGTGTGAGGGTTTAGTGTGACGGCAGTGTGCACCTATCTCTGGTTCTGTGTTTGTTCACCATGACATACAAGGTTCGTCATAGCAGCAATCTGGGGGTTGTGTCCAGCCTTGATTGGGGGTGGGGTTGGAGGGATGCAGGAATGCTGCAATGCTAAGGGGGATTATAGATAGCCATACTGAACAGGGGGATGTAGTTGGTAAGCCCCTTTCATACTGAGGACCCTAAGAACCATGGCATAGAAGGGGTTATGTCTGCACTGTGAAGCAGACTGTCAGCTGTATGTTACAGCTGACAGTCTGCACCGCTCTGCCACCCTGAATAGGTGGAGGGTAGAGGAGGGAGAGAGTCAGTGCACGCTCCCGCGTGGAGCCGGGAGGAGTTACAGAGAATCCATCAGATAACGGACTCTCTGTAAACTCACCGAGAGCAGCAGGCTGTAGAACAGAAACACAAGAGGATAGATAAATACAACCAATTGGAGAAATGATTTTCTCCACAGAATAAATGAATTGGTGTAAAAATATATTTTTTTCTTTTACAAAGGTGTCCAAATCCTCTAAAGTAGAGAATTAATTCCAGAAGTTTAACCCAATCCAGCAGTAACTCACTGCAATATATCACAACAGTATAAAATGAGTATAAAGTGAGTTCAACACATTAGGATTAAAGGGGTCGTCCCAAGAAAAATATTCAAGTTTTCAAACCAGCACCTGGATCTAAATTCTTTTGTAATTGCACAAAATGAAAAATGTTGTATAGCCACTGAGCTACTCAATAAAATGTATCTGTATGGCGCCACCTGCTGTTTGTTCTTTTCCTTATTTCTTTGTCCGGCTCACTGAGAAGGCCGCACATGCTCAGTTCCATCCTTCAACTGCCTCCTGAGCTGTGCCAGGGAGAAAGCTGCAGAAGAATGGACATGCACCCTTAGATGCAGCAGGAAGGAAACTCCCCTTGAGCTGCTAGCTTGCTATATATCTTGCAGAGCAATGAATATGGAGAACTCTGGGTCCATGTGAGGTACAGGGCTGCTTCTAGCTTTGTTAGAAAGAGGTTGTCATGTACTGTATTGTAATCTTTACAATAATGATGGGAGAACCCCTTTAATGTAGAGCAGCAATACAACCTGAAGGAGACAACTATACGTGACATCAAACGGTATCAGATTAGCCATATGTGTCATACATTACCCCCACCCCTGAGCAATAGAGAAATCGTAAATGTCCAAATCACCTAAAAGAGAAAAAAAGAGAGAGGTTAAAAACAAAGCAAAACAATGCAAAAGTCTATTGCCACAATATTAAAGGGGTATTCGCATCTCAGATATTAACGGTGTTGTCTCACTTCAGCAAATACCATATATTATGAAGAGCAAGATAATGTTAATACAAGGCACTTACTAATGTATGGTGACTGTCCATATCGCTTCCTTTGCTGGCTGGATTCATTTTCCTTTACATTATACACTGCTCGTTTCCATGGTTACGACCACCCTGCAATCCATCAGTGGTGGACATGATTGCACACTATAGGAAAAAGGGCCGGCCTCCCTAGTGGCCGGCACTGTGGGGGTGCACATAGGCTGGTGCTTTTTCCCATAGTGTGCTAGCACGACCACCACTGATGGACTGCAGGGTCCAGCCAGCAAAGGAAGCAATATGGATAATAATAACACATTAGGAAGTGCCTTGTATTAAGTTTCTCGACATAATAAATGCTATTTCCTGAAGGGAAACAACCGTTTTAAGGGCATTATTTCTATGGGAATGCTGAAAACAGCCGAGCGCCACAGTCGGTTACTTTCAAAAGTCTCAATGAAATGAGCAAGAAGTACACTGTGCAAGCGCGGCCACAGCTCTATTCCCTTCTATAGGGCATACGAAAAAAGCCGATCCACTACTTGCCTATTTTCTGCACTCCCATAGACATTAATAGATTACCGGCAGTGGGGCGCCCTCCTTCAATTTGAGGGCTTAGTTCTAAGGAAAGGTGCAGATCCCAGAGGTGGGACTCAAACCTATCAGACACCGGGGGCTTCTCCTAGCGATATGCCCCCCAAAGTTCATGATAGGAAAATCCATGTGCGTAATATGAAGCATACCCAAAGAACAATAACTGAATAAAGTTACATGCATGGAGTTAATGAATAACCGATGTTGGGGTGAGTGTGCCCAGTTCATGGCTCCATCGGACTTACAGGAGTTCTCCGGGAACTAAGAAAATGAAAATACTTAAACATTACTTTATTATAAATATATTCCCAAGGGGGCGTGGCCTGGCAATGGAGGAGTGAGAACGCATTTCACCTCGGCTCCCGCTCCTGGATAATAACCCCGCATCTCACCAGCCTGCACCGCAGAATGGGCTCCCGACGCAAGAAGAGCCTGCACGTGCCCTCCAGCCAGCCGGACAGCTCGTCAGCACAGGAGATCGCGAGGTTCCTGACAGCCGGCGCACAACAAGCGACATCTTCACCGCAATCCCCGACGGCAGCAGTGGCGGGAGACACAGCGCCTACACCGCCGGGCGTGGACATGCCCGCACAGCAGCACCCAGACCACAGAGGACTGGAGGGACCCGAAACCGACGCCAGCCAGGACAAAGAGATACTCGGGCATACCGCACACAATGTCCCGCAGCACCAGCTAAACAGCAGCCTAGGGCGGGAAACGGCCACCATTACAGGTCTTATAGGCGCCCAGGAATTGGATGTGGGGGCAGATACTAACAGTTGTCCATCACTGTCGGGCATTTTCATAGGTATATATATTGATACCTGGTCATATTATATTCAAAATAGATGCTCATTGTCTTTAAGAGACAGGCTGAAGTTGAACCAAAGTTTTCATACACGGCTGGAACAGGCCAAGATTTGAAGTCACACAGAGTTCAGTCTGTGTAAAAAGTTTATACTGAATACAGAGAATATTGTTTTAAAAGTTATTGCCACAGATGTGGGCTTATCTGTTGGGAGTACACTGGATTCTCCAGACATGTCTTAGAGAACAAGGCCCATTCATACCATAATGGCCCATAGATCAATAGTGTCAGAGAGACTCCAAGTTGTCTATCTTTAGTTGATACAAAATGTCTACATTAATCCTTATCGCCGAATTTCCGACGACAAAGGTCAAAGTTATATGATGCAAAAATACCCTAGTTAACTCTTTATAGTATGGTGTTAATAGCTTGCACAACAGTGCCATCCAGAGACAGATGGATATCGTTACACCATCCTCCATTAGTTGCATTATGGGTAAACATGATCTCATAGGATCTTATTACATATGTTTACACCCCCTCAATTGATTGGAGAATACTAATCCAGGGGGTGGTAATGTTAGATTACAAGGGAGATAATTACCCTAGATAGATGAGCATCAAAAAAAGAAAGGAGGGAGAGGCAAGAAGGAGAAAAAGCAAGGAACAAAGGAGGAAGCATAGCATTCCAACATTCCAGGAGCCAACACCCAAGATGAAAGCCATGGTGATGGACCATCCAGCTTTCCTAGGAGCAGAAGTGAGATTCCTGCTAGGACTTGGTAAGAAACACAAAGAATGATGTTTCATTTTATTAAGACTATTTAGATAATGTGGGTAAAATCATAGCATCTATGTTGGCGAACATATTAATTTATTTATCATCTCTTTATATGAGATGTAGTCTTAGATATAGAATAATTGTGAGCCTTCATTCTACCTGCAGAAGAATCAAGTTTCATAATTTATCAGAGTATTAAATGATTGCATATATATATGCGGAGATATATTGATAGTAGCATTCTTCGCCAAGCTAGATGATAAATTCCCACTGGAAGATTTGTTCCAAGTTCTTCCAATTTCTGTTGTCTTAATAGTCTTACCAGGTTATACAGATATGAAAGTAGTATTGACAGAAGTATTAAAAGTAGTCTAGGATTTGACTACTATCTTCTAAGTTATATACTTGAATGGATTTGCCCATTACTACATGTGAGGTGTATTTTAGTTTGGTTAGAGAGGGGTGGGGAATGTATTTATCATTCCATATAGATGTCTAGGATTAGACACGCCTCTGAACAGGAGTAATGTATATAATTTAACTTCTTGTTTTGATATCCTAACCAAATAGCTTTGTTATAATGTGACAAGCTGCTCTTACCCACATGTGTTTATTTACTTATTGTGAAGCTTCTAGTGCCTGATATCAATGCCATATATATTAATTGGCAGATATCATTGTTTATTTACTTATGATAAGCTTGTAATGCTTCATATATCATTGCCATATATATTCCTTGGCATATATAATCGTGTTTATATACTTATTTGTTTATAATCGTGTAACTAATACAATTTGCATATTTTTATAATACCTGTGTATTATTGTATAATGTCAAAATTACATCTTTAGCATTAATGTCATCTCTCATGAAAAGAACTTATTATCTGAGGAAATAGTCGGCCTCAGATGTGAATTGTATCGATTGGGTTATCTACAATTCACCAGGTCATAATTTAGACAAGTTATGGAAAATTCTTAATTATTTTTATGACCATAATTAATAATTATTAATTGAATTATTATTATCCCGACATCACCCAGCCTCTCAGGGGACTCAGATTTTATACCCCCCCAGTCCACACATGTGGTACTAGCTGGACCGCAGTCCCCACATAATGATAACCCTACTCACAGGGAGCTGCATGACCTGCGTTTGCAAATATGCTCCATGCCAACAAGGGAAGACATGGAGACTTATGTCTCTAGACTTGAATTGCTTTACAAGAAGTCAGTGGCCTTAAATCGGATTTACTGGCCTTGGGTGAGAAGATGGCCAACACCGAACACTCATTAGGGGCGATTACTGAAGCTCAGACCTCGCAGGCCGCTATGTTAGAACAACACTCTTTTCAAATCACCCGTCTAGCAGACATGCTGGATGATACTGAGAACAGAGACAGACGCAATAATATCAGAGTGAGAGGCCTCCCTGACTCGGTAACCGGGACCTTTAAAGTACTATCTGCTCAATTTTCAACAATCTTTTAACCTCTTTAGGACCAAGGGCGTACATGTACACTCTGCGAATATCCGATCACCGCTGCGCACGTGGCGGTGATCGGAACAAGATGCCTGCTGAAATCAATCAGCAGGCACCTTGGCACAATGCCCAGGGGGGTCCTGTGACCCCCATGTCAGCGATCGCAGCAAACCGCAGGTCAATTCAGACCTGCGGTTTGCTGTGCTTTCTGTAGTCTCTGATCCCCGCAGTCTGTGACCGCGGGGATCAGAGACTAAAATATGCCCCAAACATATAAATATTAACCCCCCCCCTGCACCCCGCCATATTAGTGTCCCCCCAGGCGGTGCAGGGGGGGGAGGAGTGCGGGCGGTGCTGCGGGTGGGCGGCGCGGGAGGCCTCCTTTCAAATGCTTTCCCTGGTGTCTAGTGGGTATAGCAGGGGGTCAGCACATTGCAGATGTCAGCAGTTTAACCCCTTCTATACTGCGGTCTGTACGGACCGCGGTATAGAAGGTGTTAACATGGAGGGAGCTCCCTCCCTCTCCCATCGGGGGGCTGCTGTACCCTTGCAGCCCCCCGACAGGATAGGATAGCAGAGGGAGGGAGCTCCCCTCTCTTCCCATCACCCGCTGCTCTGTTATGGCAGCGGGTGATGGTTACCATGGCAGCAGGACGCTTTCAGAAGCGTCCTGCTCTCCATGGCACTGAAACTCTGAATAGGCTTTTGTTAAGGCAAAAGCCTAGTCAGACTTTGTAAAGTAAAAAATACAGTAAGTACACTATATAGTTTGTATTGGGATCGGTTGGTCCATGATCCGTGTCCGTACACCAACTTTGTGGAAATCAAACAGGTGAGAGCTGCTTAATATCAAGTTTCTATAGTGTACTTGCTGTATTATATAAACACCAGATCCACTGGATCTACAAGAACTGTGTCAAAAAAATAAAAAAATAAAATACACTACACATATTAGGCATCGCCGCGTCCGTAAAAATCTTCTCTATAAAAATATCACGTGACCTAACCCCTCACGCAAATACCGTAAAAAACAAAACAAAAATGGTGTAAAAAAGCCATTTTTTGTCACCTTGCATCACAAAAAGTGTAATAACAAGTGATCAAAAAGGCGTATGCCTCCCAAAATAGTACCAATAAAACCGCCATCTCATCCCGCAAAAAATGAGTTCTTATATAGGACAATCGCCCAAAAAAATAAAAAAAATATGGCTCTCAGACTATGGAGACACTAAAACATAATCTTTTTTTTCTAAAATGCTATTATTGTGTTAAAGTAAAATAAATAAATAAAAAGTATACATATTATGTATTGCCGCATCCGTAAAAACCTGCTCTATAAATATATCACATTATCTAACCCCTCAGGTAAATACCGTTAAAAAAATTAAAATAAAAACAATGTAAAAAAAAACATTTTTGCCACCTCACATCTCAAAAACGGTAATAGCAAGCGATCAAAAAGTTATATGCACCCAAAAATAGTGCCAATCAAACCTTCATCTCATCCCACAAAAAATGATACCCCCACATAGGACAATCACCCCAAAAAAATAAAAAAAATATGGCTCTCAGACTATGGAGACACTAAAACATGATTTGTTTTGTTTTAAAAAATGATAATATTGTGTAAAACTTAAATAAATAAATAAAAAGTATACATATTTTGTATCGGCGCGTCCGTCGCAACCTGCTCTATAAAAAAAACACATGACCAAACCCCTCAGGTGAACACAACAAAAAAATAAAATAAATAAATAAGGTGTCAAAAGCCATTTTTGTCACCTTACATAACAAAAAGTGTAATAGCAAGCGACCAAAATGTCATATGCACCTCAAGATAGTTCCAATAAAACCAACATCTCATTCCGCAAAAAATGAGCCCCTACATAAGACAGTCGTCCAAAAAATAAAATATGGCTTTCAGAATGTGAAGACACAAAAAAATCATTTTTTTCAAAAATGCTGTATTATGTAAAACTGAAACAAAACCCCCCAAAAGTAGCCATATTTGGTATTGCCGCGTCCGTAGCAACCTGCTCTATAGAAATAGCACGCAATCTAACCTGTCAGTTCAACGATGTAAATAACAAAAAATAAAAACGGTCCGAAAATAGCTATTTTTTTGCAAATTTTACATTTTGACCAATTTTTCCAGTAACAAAGCAAGGGTTAACAGCCAAACAAAACTCAATATATATTGCCCCGATTCTCTAGTTTGCAGAAACACCCCATATGTGGTCGTAAACTGCTGTATGGCCAAATGGCAGGGCGTAGAAGGAAGGGAACGCCATATGGTTTTTGGAAAGCAGATTTTGCTGGACTGGTTTTTTGACACTATGTCCCATTTGAAGCCCCCCTGATGCACCCCTACAGTAGAAACTCCAAAAAAGTGACCCCATTTTGGAAAGTACGGGATAAGGTGGCAGTTTTGTTTGTATTATTTTAGGGTAAATATGATTTTTGGTTGCTCTAAAATAGAAATTCTGAAATTTCATCTCCATTTGCCAATAACTCTTGTGGAATACCTAAAGGGTTAACAAAGTTTGTAAAATCGGTTTTGAATACCTTCAGGGGTGTAGTTTCTTAGATGGAGTAACTTTTTTGGAGTTTCTACTCTAGGGGTACATCGGGGGGCTTCGAATGGGACATGGTGTCAAAAATCCAGTCCAGCAAATCCACCTTCCAAAAACCACAAGGCGCTCCTTTCCTTCTACGCCCTGCCGTTTGGCCATACAGCAGTTTACGACCACATATGGGGTGTTTCTGCAAACTACAGAATCGGGGCAATAAATATTAAGTTTTGTTTGGCTATTAACCCTTGCTTTGTTACTGGAAAAAATTGATTCAAACGGAAAATTTTCCAAAATATCGAAATTCTGAAATTTTATCTCCATTTGCCATTAACTCTTGTGGAAAACCTAAAGGGTTAATGACGTTTGTAAAATCAGTTTTAAATACCTTGAGGGGTGTTGTTTCTAGAATGGGGTCATTGGGTGGTTTCTATTATGTAAGCCTCACAAAGTGACTTCAGACCTGAACTGATTCCTAAAAAGTGGGTTTTTGAAAATTTCTGAAAAATTTCAAGATTTGCTTCTAAACTTCTAAGCCTTGTAACATCCCCAAAAAATAAAATGGCATTCCCAAAATGATTGATACATGAAGTAGACATATGGGGAATGTAAATCAATAACTTTTTTGGGCGGTATTACTATGTATTATAGAAGTAGAGAAATTAAAACTTGGAAAATTGCTAATTTTTCAAAATTTTTGGTAAATTTGATATTTTTTTTATAAATAAAAATGAAATTTTTCGACTTCATTTTACCACTGTCATGAAGTACAATATGCCGACACTGTGCCTGCGCAGGATTTCAGGCTGCCGGCGAGAGGCGGATCGGGGATACTTGCGGTGGGGGGCACTTAGCCTCGCCTCTGGGAGGCGATTTTACATCTTAAAGGCGTTCTTCTTTTTAAAATTTAGACGGGCCCAGCACATAAGGGGGGCGTTCCTGGGCACCTTGGTAAAGGAATAACGCCCCTCTGGGCTCCTTACAGCTTAATTTGCATATCGGAAAGAGTGTTTTTTTGAAGAAATGACAAGGCACACAAGTAAAACAAGAACACATATGGAAAGAAGGTAATTTATTACACATGGATTCATGAAAAAAAAAATTAGCTAATATGCTGGTGACAGATTCCCTTTAAATATGTTCTCGTGCTCTATGCAAAAGAAAATCAAACTGAGTCATATCTTACATATTTTGGGGTTATTATCTCTCCTTGGGGAGAGCGCCATAGTCGGCATGAAGAGACTTATAGGCCATACACGCTCCTCTGGAATTCTGGGAAGAAAGGTATGCAAATGAGCTCTTAACAAGCTCCGCCTCTGATGCCACCAGACGTCAGGTACTTATTCTCTAATTCAATGTTTAACCCTTTAAATAGGTCTTGAAGCCAGCACCTCACCTGCTGACAGCTATTAGGGGTAATTGCCCTTCGTCAGTGCAGAGCAGATAGTACTGGCTTAACTGAGTGAGAGGCCTAGATCAAAAACTGACATAGGAAAGCTATTATCTGCATAGAGAGATCCCAGTCGGCACTGCTAAGAGTGGTAAACGTCAGGCAGGATTCACACCTGCACTGCAGTAATGCGATAATACGGTGGTGCTCAGCTAGGTAAGTCCTTCATCTAATATACATGTATAAAAAAGAAATAGCGGCACTCACCAGCAATTTCTCACCTGCAGCCTTTATTTTCGGTTAAAAACACAGCAGATGCGGGACCTTTTCTGCTTGTGCAGTGTCCCATATCTGCTGTGCTTTTAACCGAAAATAAAGGCTGCAAGGGAATAATTGCCGGTAAGTGCCGCTATTTCTTTTCTATACATGTATATATGACATATCATAGCTCCCTTACATCTGGCGGCATCAGAGCTTGCTAAGAGCTCATTTGCAAACCTTCCCAGATTTTCACAGGAGCATGAATGAAGCCTCCTCTCTCCGATTAAGGTGCTCTACATAAGGATAAATAGTACCCTCCAAAAATTGACCTAGGCCTCTCATCCAATTAAGTCAGTGCTTTGCACTGATGAGGGGCAATCACCCTGAAACAGATGTCTGCAGATGAGATTCTGGCTTAGTTAATATCCAAGTTATGTCTCAAGGCCTGTTCAAAGGATTGAATGTTGGGATAGCTACCTTACATTAGGTAGCACTAGAGGCAGAGCTTGTGAACATCTTACATTTCTGTATGCAGAGGAAAGGGCAGTGTGGTTGGACTGGTTGCAAACACTAAGCGCAAGGTGTTTAATCTTGTCCTGGTCTTAGTAAGAGTGCTACAAAGTTTTGTGTAATCTGGTCCTATAGTAAGACTTACCTCCCTCTGTCTTCTACTACCTATGTTAGCAGAAAGGTGAAAGGTAGAAGGGAGTATGACTGTAGGATCTGACTACACATGTTTCTGCTTGTATGTTCTACACTCGAACCGCACAGCGATGTAATCTGCTCTTGAGAGACCTGTCCACCTACCTCTAACCTGAAGAACATCACCTACAGGTGGAGGACACACTTTCATTCTCTGAGTCTACAAGTCCTACAAGACTTATCTGATCTGCACGGCTTCCTCCAGGCTTGGGACCTGATATTACTTCCTACAACTGGTACCTGATAACGGGTATCCCTTCTCCAGATTCCAAATTCCTGCTCGATCCATCAGCGCCCGCCATGGGGACTTTCTAATGGACGGTAATAGACCAGGTGACATCTCTGGTCCACCTCCACTTCTTGAAGAATATATATTGCTGGTGACTTAATGTACTTACACTCCTATTGATTAGAAAATGTTTTTCTATCTCCTTTTTGAGCACAGCGGGCTGCCTTCCATACTTCCACCAGTCGGGTGTAGATCTTGGTCCCTGATTTAGCCTAGTTTGAGGCGACCTCTAAATCCCATATTGAGTTACGTCCTCTCCAGGTATTTCCTTCAGATACAGCTCTGCCTAACTAATTGTGCTTAACGTATTCTCTAGGCCAGGGGTGCTTACGTGGCAGACCACAGCTGTCAAGACCACTGCATTTCCTACTGTCAACTGTATCTGCTTACTCTGGGGGCTACTTCATGGTGGCTTCACAGTGTGTGGAAGGCAAATCAGGGGACATCAATAAGTGCGGTGGGCACTCAGATGCCATGACTTTGTGTAAGTACTTTAAAAGGGGACCTCACCGTGTGGAGGCACTTAAAGGCTATGTGCACCTTCGGAGGCAATTTTTCTTTTATGATTGCATTAAAATTATTTTTGCCTAAAAATCATATTTTCAATTGGCCTTTATTATTATTATTATTTATTTTTCTAGCTGTGTGACTGGTACTTTCACTTTGCGCTGGCCATCTAATAACCCTTATCTCTAAACTACTGAGAGGTCATAAAAACTTATTTAAAGGGACAATGACCGGCCGGTACAGCATATAAAGTGTTTTATATCATACTATCGGTGTTAATGTGCTTAACGCAATCATACTATTATCCCCCTGTCTGCCTTTCCTATACTTTAAAAAAAGTTTTTCTTGATATGTAAATTACCTGCACTGGGCGGCTTTTCATGCTCCCGAAGCGGCCGAATTACTGCACATGCCCAGTACTGTCTAACTGGCATCGGCCTCACATGTTAGCTGTGCGCATGCGCCACATAGAGCGCCACATAGAGTAGTCAGCCGCACTCAGGTACTGGAGCTAGAGGGTGCCAGTAAGACAGTCCTGGGCATGCGCAGGATTTTGGCCGCGTCGGGAGCATGAAAAGCCGCCCAGTGCAGTGAATATTAATGAGCTGGATGGCACTAGGAGACTGCAGTTGGGGCGAGGCTGGGCACAAAGCTGGAAGAAGAACCGCCCTTGGGCACAAAGTCAGGTAATTTACATATCAAGAAAAACTTTTTAAAGTATAGGAAAGGCAGACAGGGGGGATAATAGTATGATTGGGTTAAGCACAGTAAGACCGATAGTATGATATAAAACACTTTATATGCTGTACCGGCCGGTCAGTGTCCCTTTAAGCCACATTCTTATCAGTAAGATAAGAAATGAGCTACAATGAGTGCTTATAATGTCAGAGAGCAGAGATAAGGAGTCCTTCAGCTCCCAAGATGACAGAAAAGACCAAAAAATCTACAGGCCGCTAGTAAAGCATTGTAGCTCTGTACAGAAAAAAGGATTCCATATTGGTAATAAAGACCAATTGAAAAAATGATTTTTAGCTCCAAATAAGTACAACGCAATAATAAAAAAAAGCTGCCCTCAAAGGTGTACATAGCCTTTACGGGATCATCCTGTTGTGAGGGGCCACTAAGGAACATCATACTGCATGGGGGGGCACTAAGGTGGCATAAAACCGAGGATCGGTATTAAGTCAGCATCTATCTGTCTGAGGGGCACTAAGGGGGCATAATACTGTCTGAGGGGCCCTAAGGGGACATTCTGATTGTGTTGGGTCCCTAAGGGGATTGGGTGACATTAGAGGTGAGGCTTATAATTAGAGAAATAATCTTACCGCAGTGCTCTACACACCATTGGTATTCCCCCACTTTTCTATACATTTTTGTTAACATGTCCCTAATTCCCTAAAAACAGTTTTTGTAATACACTTTATTAATGTTTTTCTTTTTATACACTTTATCCTCCCTAAAACGCACCTTTCCGTGTGTGCTTAAAATCTACTTCTCTGTGCACCGGTGACTGCTCAGAGGTGTACGGAGAACACATTTTATCAATGGGGCCACAGCGCGGGGAGTACGGGAAGGAGCAGCAATGTGCCCCCTGGAGGTTTACTGAATCCTGGCATTGCATATGGGCACCCTGTATACATGTGCTATGTCGGGATTAGGCTACTTTCACACCCGTCATGGATCAGCAAAAACGCTTCTTTCGCGATAATACAACCATCTGCATCCGTTATGAATAGATCCGGTTGTATTATCCAATAGCCAAGACAGATCCGTTTTCTATTGTGTCTGAGAAAACGGATCCGTCCCCATTGACTTACATTGTGAGTTATGACGTATCCGTCTTGCTCCGCACCATATCGCGGACAGAAAAACACCGATTACATTCTAGTGCATTCCGATTCGTTCAGTTCTGTCCCCAATGACAATGAATGGGGACAAAAATGAAGCGTTTTCACCACGCAATTGAGATCCTATGACGGATCTCAATAGCGGAAGGGAAAAGTGCAGATGTGAAAGTAGCCTTAGCTGAGCGGAGCGGGCAGAAGAAGGAGCCGCTCCACTCAGCTAATCCTGGCATAGCACATGTATACAGGGTACCCGTGTGCTATGCCAGGATTTAGTAAACCTCCGGGGAGCACATTGCGGCTCCTGCCCGTACTCACTGCGCTGCGGCCCCATTGATAAAATGTGGAGAAGTCAGCGGTGCACAGAGAAGTAGATTTTAAGCGTACAGCTAAACGTGCTCTTTAGGGAGGGAAAAAGTCTTGTTCTGGTCATCATGGTAATAAAGCTACAAACAAAGGGGGTCATTTACTATCAGAAATACGCCTATGTTAGGCATATTGCGGTACAAAAGAAGCGGTCTTACATTTAGACTGGCGCTGGATGCGCCGAAGTTATGTAAAGGCCGGTACTTCTACATAACTGTGGCGGATCCACTGCCAGTGCAAAGAATTATTAAAAAAGGCGCGTAAAATGCCGGTCTTAATAAATGACCCCCAAAGTCTGGTGTAATCTGGTCCTATAGTCAGACTTACCTCCCTCTCTTCTACCATATATGTTACCAGAAAGTAGGGGACAGCTAGAAGAGAGTATGACTGCAGGATCTGACTACACAGAGATTGCTTGTAGTCTGTTACCATGACCCCTACTATGTCAAGGCCACAAAATCAGAGCAATACAGATAGATAGATAGATAGATAGATAGATAGATAGATAGATAGATAGACGGATGGATAGCTGATATCTATTTATCTATCTACAGGTATCTATCTATCTTTATGTATCTACTTTTCATACATATAAAAAAAAAAAAAATACACAAAATATTTACCTGTGTCCCGCTCTATGTTGCCGGCTGTGAATGAGGCCACAGACTGAGGCCTAAAATTATCACCTCTGATATGGCAGGTAACAGACGTGCGACGCAGAAGGAAGGAGAGTGCCCTTCCACTAGGGAGAGGGAGGAGTGGTGACCCCTAACCCACCTAGTACTGGCACCTGGCTGCCCTGACGTCCCTAGACAGGATGCTCACCAGTACGCCGATCATGTACCTCATACCTGGCTTACCATGAAATAAGTCCTAGGTAGTGGAAAGGGTGGTGGGAGCACCAGTCCTCACCACTGACACCTGGGGTAAAAACAGGGTAAGGACAAACAACACAAACACCAAAAACAAACAGGAGAGAACCGGAGATCCGACAGCACCAGTTCCAACAGCAACTCCACCAGAAGATCTGGAAAGAAGGTCTATATCTGGCAACAAGGGAAGCAGAAAGAGAGAATATATAGTAGCTGGGAGCGGCAGACAGAGAACAGCCGAAAGGAAAAGCTACAGATGCCTAAATGGGACATAAGTAAGGGGGCTACTGGCACATAAGGGGGGCTACTGGCACATAAGGGGGCTACTGGCACATAAGGGGTGACTGCTGGCACATAAGTGGGAGGGCTACTGGCACATAAGGGGGGCTACTGGCACATAAGGGGGGGCTAGTGGCACGTAAGGGGACTACTGGCACTTAAGGGGGCTACTGCTGGCACATAAGGGGGCTACTGGCACATAAGGGGGGCTACTGGCACATAAGGGGGGCTTGCTGGCACATAAGGGGGGCTTGCTGGCACATAAGGGGGACTACTGGCACTTAAGGGGGCTATTATTATTGTTATAAGGCTGCCTCTGTACTACTATAATTATAATGGCCCCCTCTGTACTATTCTTATGTTAATAGCCCCCACTGTATTAGTATTATTATTTATACAGAGGGGGCCGTTATTATAATAATAGTACAGAGAGGGCCTTTATATTAATAATAATACAGAGCTGTGCTGCCATGTCATGGAGGGGGAGAATTGGGATATTCCCTATATACCCCCATCAACAGTGCTGCCATGGAAGGGGAGAAATGTGGTTGTGGTGGGGGGGTGTGCTCTGCAAATAAAGCAGTGTATTATATTATGGGGGCACTAGGAGGAAGGTGGGAGAGGAGCACTATGGGGGCATTTACTAGGGGCACTATATAGGGGTATTTTATACTGGTACATTATGGGGACATTAGCTCCATTAGATCCATATTCTGAAATCTTTCTCATTAGGATAAAACACATAAGCTCCGCCGATCCCCACAATATACAGTATACCGCTACACCGATCCCCACAATATACAGTATACCTCTACACCGATCCCCACAATATACAGTATACCTCTACACCGATCCCCACAATATACAGTATACCGCTACACCGATCCCCACAATATACAGTATACCTCTACACCGATCCCCACAATATACAGTATACCTCTACACCAATCCCCACAATGTACAGTATACCTCTACACCGATCCCCACAATATACAGTATACCTCTACACCGATCCCCACAATATACAGTATACCTCTACACTGAGCCCCACAATATACAGTATACCTCTACACCGATCCCCACAATATACAGTATACCTCTACACCGATCCCCACAATATACAGTATACCTCTACACCGATCCCCACAATATACAGTATACCTCTACACCGATCCCCACAATATACAGTATACCTCTACACCGATCCCCACAATATACAGTATACCTCTACACCGATCCCCACAATATACAGTATACCTCTACACCGATCCCCACAATATACAGTATACCTCTACACCGATCCCCACAATATACAGTATACCTCTACACCGATCCCACAATATACAGTATACCTCTACACCGATCCCCACAATATACAGTATACCTCTACACCGATCCCCACAATATACAGTATACCTCTACACCGATCCCCACAATATACAGTATACCTCTACACCGATCCCCACAATATACAGTATACCTCTACACCGATCCCCACAATATACAGTATACCTCTACACCGATCCCCACAATATACAGTATACCTCTACACCGATCCCCACAATATACAGTATACCTCTACACCGATCCCCACAATATACAGTATACCTCTACACCGATCCCCACAATATACAGTATACCTCTACACCGATCCCCACAATATACAGTATACCTCTACACCGATCCCCACAATATACAGTATACCTCTACACCGATCCCCACAATATACAGTATACCTCTACACCGATCCCCACAATATACAGTATACCTCTACACCGATCCCCACAATTTACAGTATACCTCTACACCGATCCCCACAATATACAGTATACCTCTACACCGATCCCCACAATATACAGTATACCTCTACACCGATCCCCACAATATACAGTGTACCTCTACACCGATCCCCACAATATACAGTATACCTCTACACCGATCCCCACAATATACAGTATACCTCTATACCGATCCCCACAATATACAGTATACCTCTACCCCGATCGCCACAATATACTGTACACCTCTACACCGATCGCCACAATATACAGTATACCTCTACACCGATCCCCACAATATACCGTATACCTCTACACCGATCCCCACAATATACAGTATACCTCTACACCGAACCCCACAATATACAGTATACCTCTACACCGATCCCCGCAATATACAGTATACCTCTAAACCGATCCCCACAATATACAGTATACCTCTACACCGATCCCCACAATATACAGTATACCTCTACACCGATCCCCCGGCCAAAGTGTGAAGTGGTGTCCGAGATCCCCAAGGGCCAAGCCAAGAAACTGTAATTTTTCATGTGAAATATGTTTGTCATACACATGTAGCATACATTGCGCACAGCGTCATTGGTTGCTATGACGCCATGCGCTTCGTGCCGCCGTTACAGTACTGTAAGGGCAGATCATCTGAGGGGGCGCAGGGGGGGTGCAATTTTTAGCTTGCCTAGGGCGGCAAAAATCCTTGCACCGGCTCTGCTCACACTCCAAAAAATATGGGATTTCCCACTTGCTGTGGCAATGCTAATATGTGTTTAGTACTGATAATAAAGCTTATTTGAACTAAATTGTCTTGAGACATCATAGGAATAGTTATAGACAGATCGACAGACAGATAGAAAATTAGACAATCGATCAACCAAGAGAATGGGGGTCTTGTGCTCCTCAGTATGAATGTAGCAGAGGTCATACATGTGTGCGGCCTCTCATTCAGCTCTATGGAGATAGCTGCGCTCTTGTACTTCTCCGGATGTCCCATAGTCTTAAAAACTGCGGCATGCATGACAGTCTGCCGCTCCATTCAATGGGGATCACGGGCCTCTGTTCTTGTGATTGGGAGCTGGACCCACACCTATGAGTGAGGCTTGGGTGGGAATGAGTGCACTTCCTACACATGATCTAATAGACAATAAGGGGCAGTATTATTATTATTAGCATAGCGGTGAGATCCCTTGCCTGCAGGGCTATTGTGCAGTTGTACGGTTTTCATTTTATATTATAACAGGTATAGAGATCGTTCCGCACTCCAACCTGAACCTACAACTCCCAGCATCCACACTTGCTCTGCTTTTTTCAGAAATTTCAAAGAAATCAATAGGGCATGCTGGGAAATGTAGTTTCACAACAGCTAGTGTGCCGATAGCTGCTGAACCCCGTGTCATGGGTATCATTGCTGCCAAAAAAAATAGGCGGTGCTCTTCTATTGTATTCCACATGGAGATGATTAAAGGGGTCGGTCACATTTTGAAGCCCCCTCTACAATGCAATAAACAGGTGGGTGCTGGGAAACCTGCCGTCCATGGACTCCGTGTGCAAACAGAGGCCGCCAGCAGCAGCTGCGTCTAAAGCAACCAAGATGGCGGAGGTCAAGTCATTTACCCGTGTGCCCGGCTGTGTCCTCTTCTATGCCGGCTCAGAGAGCACTCAGCGCATGCGCAGATACAGGGCTCCTGCTGCGTGTCTGCACATGCGCTGAATGCTTTCAACTGTCATTTTCACTGCTATGGACGTGATGCTGGAGTCAACTGTTTACACACAGAATCCATGCGAGGGGCCAAGAACTGGTGCGCTGCACCAAGAGATGGGGGAGGGATGGGTTTCCTATGTCAGCGCCCTTCAGAGTGCGGCATAAAGGGGTCGCCCATTCCATCCACTAAAAATAAATGGCAGCACACCCCACTGGGCACAATATAACCAATGTATTCTCTATGTAACATGGACCCCACAGAGCACCACACAGCGACATAATGAGGACCTACACTGCACAGTCCTGAGCGGCAGGGACTCTGTGCCCGGATTCATCTAGACTGGAGATTCCTACGTCAGATGCACCAGATATATGAAGAGGAAGAGGATTCCTAATAAATCAGACACATCTAAGGCCCTTCTGTGCCAGAAACTGAATTCTACGCCATCTTGTAGCTGGATTAGATGTGACTTATAATCTATTTCTTTCCCTCTTTGAACCACTTTGGAAAATTGGCAACAAGCACAAAAACCTGCCTATTATGGTGCAAATTCAGCATGTGCCACAATCTGTGACTTTTTTCCGCCACTATTGGACACACATAAACTTCCTGATGCGGTTTCCCTACAGACAAAGCCGAGAGGGGATCCAAAAAGAACAAAAAGTTTAATAAAATATCAGAAAATAGAAACATAAGAGGCTAATAATATAGAGGAGATAACAACCATTGAAGATACTGAGCAGTTGGCAGGAAGCAACATGGCGGCCAGGCTGTGGTGATGTCACAGAGCAGTGATCTACAACAGGTTCCTCTCTATGACATCACAATGTCCAGGACCCTAGAAGACACCTCTGCACAGTCAGCTCAGCGCCATTTTCTTGAGTTCATACCTCGGTGTTTACTTCATTTTGGCTCTGGAAGAGTGAGCTAGAACCTATTCTAGTGTTTTCTTCCTATTATTTTGTGCTTTGATTTTCTTCCTCAAGACCCAAAAACATCGGGGCCACTTGAGGACATTTTCTTCAGGTCCGGCTCGGGAAACCAGAGATGGGATCCCGGGAATTACGACGTCTGAATGCCGATAACAACACCTGGCTCCGTCGGCCCGAGAACGAGGGTAAGTGACTCTGAAGAAGAGTTGGGCAGACTGTGATTTCATTATCTGTAGAGGGGACAACTAGTCTAACCTCCAACAGGACACATGGGTGCAGCTATGTCATCTGGTGAGAACTGGGATGGTAAAGGGGTTGGAGATGTTAAATGGGAGAATTTACCAAGCCTTGAATACCAGAATTCTGGCTGAAAAAAGTCCCAAAATTGAGTTCTGAGACTTTTCGGTGCTTACTTGCTCACCTATTTTCAGACATTTTGCAGTTACTCCACGCACTCAAGCTGAAGTGGGTGGCATGGTTAGCCTGTCTAGCTGATTTAAGCCAGAGCAATAGAAAGAGAAATGAAATTTAAAAAGAAAAAAAAAACTATCGCAAAAATGTCTCAGTCTTGCTCCAATGAAGGAGAGGTGCAGAAAGTGGAGGAACATCTCCAGACAGAAATGTTAGACTTTAGCCTCATTCACAGGTCAGTGATTTGGTCGGTAATTTCCATTAGTGATTATCAGCCAAAACCAGGATTGGAGCCTCCATAGAGATCAGGTACAAGGCAAAGATCTGCACCGGTTCTGTGTTTAGAGACGGACCTGGTTTTGACTCAAAATCACTCATAGAAATCACTGACCAAAACAATGATATGAGCTGGCAGCAAATTTTTCAAACTTCTTGTGAAATTTCATTAATTTGGCATAAATTATAGCAACACAGTCTCCTGGAAAACGGACTATAAAAATACCCCCATAGTTGTTGATGTTTTTCTCCATCTTCTACAGTTCATAAGGTAGGTCCCCTTGTTGGACAAGAGTTTGTCCTGTCCATAAGATGAGCACTGATGGAGGGTCCTGTGACCAGACACATCACTCAGCCTCCTCCATACAGACACACGGCACCTGACTTCTGTACTTGCTCGGCTGGGAGTTCAGTGCAGGTGCCGTGTGTCTGTATGGAGGAGGCTGAGTGATGTGTCTGGTCACAGGACCCTCCATCAGTGGTCACCTTATAGACAGGACCCAGTGAGGACAACACAAAAGACTTGGCCAACAAGAGGACCTACCTTATGAAATGTAGAAAATGTCATCTTACATACATACTGGTTAAAGGGGTTGTCAAGACGTTTATAAGTGATGACCCATCCTCACAATAGACCATCACAGGATGATCGGAAGGGGTCCGGCGCCCCACATCCTTGTCGATCAGCTGTTCTGTGTCGCTCTGTCACCAGAAGTCACCGATGGAGCTACAGAGCCCTCAACATTGCAGTGGACAGCGCTCGTCACAGCTCCCAGTGACTTCAATGACAGCAGCAGTGACAAGCGCCGGACTCTACAATGCTGAGCGTGCAGGGTAGTTTCAGCTGATCGGTGTGCGGGCGGTGTGTCCGATTACTGCCGACCAGCTAGAGAAGACAGATATAGAAGAACAAATATTAGATCGATAGATCCAGTGACTGGAGCCCATATTCTGTTTTATCAATCATATACTGGAAATACTTCCATTCTTCTTCATTTCTTCGCTCTTTTAGGTCAGACTATCCTGCGAGAGCGATTAAGATCTGCTCAGACAACATCTGGGAGAGACAGACAACATCTTACTGTCTCCAGGACCAGAGCTCCCCCTCGGCAAATACCATCTGCCAGAGAGAGGAGCCGTTCTCCAGTAACACCTGCGCCGGCCCAAGACCCCCGACCATCTGGGGCGAGCAGCCGGGAGAGTGCTGGGCCCACCACCCCTGAGTTCCACCTTCCTCGGCCCATACCACCGAGCCGCAGGACCAGGGAGATACAGCCACCCAGGAGGTCTCCCATACACTCTGCAGAGCGCCTTTATAACATCTTAATACAGCTGCAGAGGATGGGCACCATGAGACCTCAGGCCATACCACCGCCAGAGCCCCCAACACCGGCTCCACTGAGTGTGCCCCACCAGCCTCCACCGAGCTCTAGGGCCGCGCAAATTGGAGACCTCCCTGCAAAGACCATCAGTGCAGAGGAGAAACGGTCCTGTGTCATCTGCCTCACTGATTACATCCGGGGTGAGCAGGTGACATCCCTGCCCTGCGGCCACGTGTACCACCAGGCCTGCATCGCCCAGTGGCTCCAAAACAGCCAGCTCTGTCCCCTGTGCCGCAGGGACTGCTTTTAGCGGCTCCAAAACACCATCTCCATCTTCTGTCAATACCACCAAGACAGAAGAAAACTGCACGGGGCGCCGAGGGGGCGTGAAAATTGCTGTAAGAGTCTTTGAAGTTTTCCCAGGTAAGTGACTTCACATGATTTTCTCACTCACCCTTTTAAGCTCTGCTACATCAGTAGACATCTATATTTGTTTTTTAGATTCCCACCTATGGGAAGACTTCATCTTGGTCACCATCCAGTTTTATGCACATAAACACCAAAGACAAAACCACTGCAGGTGCAGTGCTCTGGGGATGTAGCACCGGGGTCAGTGTCTGGACCTCCTGATCTGCAAAACTCTTCTTCTTCTCCTCCTCAAAAAAAGACTAATCAACACCGACAGCATCAGAGCAGAGACCTGCAAGACTGCCTTATGTCCACCTACCTCTCACCTGAAGAACATCACCTACAGGTGGAGGACACACTTTCATTCTCTGCATCTACAAGGCCTACAAGACTTATCTGATCTGCACGGCTTCCTCCAGGCCTTGGGACCTGACATTACTTCCTACAACTGGTACCTGATAACGGGGATCCCTTCTCCAGATTCCAAATTCCTGCTCGATCCATCAGCGCCTGCCATGGGGACTTTCTAATGGACGGTAATAGACCAGGTAACATCTCTGGTACACCTCCACTTCTTGATGAATAAATATTGCTGGTGACTTATCGTACTTCTGCTCGTCCATTCTTATTGATGAGTGAATGTTTTCTCCATCTTTCTGATCACAGCGGGCTGCCTTCCATTTCCCCCCAGCAGGGGGCAGGGCTTGGTCCCTGTAATAATACAGCAGGGGCCTCCTCTACATCCCTCTTTGGGTGCCGTCCCCTCCAGGCATTCCCTCCTCACACAGCACCTCCTCCCTAATTGTGCTCCATATAGTCCCTAGACCGGAGTCATCAAATTGTGTTTTCTAACATTTTTAAAGGGGAACCTGTCCTCATCATTTTACACGGTCAAATAATTGTTTATTCATGTCCAGTGTTTGTCCAACAACCCACTGCAACCCACTGGTGTACTCTTAGATCTAAAGGTGTAAAGCACATTACAGCCACGCCACAGATATTATTAAGGTGCATCAATCCATACACTTGGTGCAGCCACACAAAGACTTAAAACCGACACAAAAACAACCCTAAATGATAAATGCCCCCTTAATGCTTAAATATTTTCTCGTGCTCTATGCAAAAGAAAAGAAAAATTTGAGTCATATCTTACATATTTTGGGGGTTATTATCTCTCCTTGGGGAGAGCGCCATAGTCGTCATGAAGAGACTTATAGTCCATACGCGCTCCTCTGGAATTCTGGGAAGAAAGGTATGCAAATGAGCTCTTAACAAGCTCCGCCTCTGATGCCACCAGACGTCAGGTACTTATCCTCTAATAATTCAATGTTTAACCCTTTAAACAGGTCTTGAAGCTAGCACCTCACCTGCAGACAGCTATTAGGGATAATTGCCCCTCGTCAGTGCAGAGAAGATAGTACTGGCTTAACTGAGTGAGAGGCCTAGATCAAGAACTGACATAGGAAAGCTATTATCTGCATAGAGAGATCCCAGTCGGCACTGCTAAGAGTGGTAAACGTCAGGCAGGATTCACACCTGCACTGCAGTAATGCGATAATACGATAGTGCTCAGCTAGGTAAGGCCTTATTCACATGTCCGCAAGTGTTTTGCGGATCCACGGAGCCGCGGATCCGCAAAACACGGACACACCGGCAATGTGCATTCCGCATTTTTGCGGACCGCACATTGCCCGAACTCCATAGAAAATGCCTCTTCTTGTCCGCAATTGCAGACAAGAATAGGACATGCTCTATTTTTTTTGCGGAGCCGCGGACCGGAAGATCGGCGGCGCGCTCCGCAAAATCGGATGCGGAGAGCACAGTGTGTGCTCTCCGCATCGTTCCCGGCCCCATTCACAGTCAATGGGTCCGCATGTATTCCGCAAAATTGCGGAATACATGCGGACTACATTGCGGACGTGTGAATAGGGCCTAAGTCCTTCATCTAATATACATGTATAGAAAAGAAACAGCGGCACTCAGCGGCAATTTCTCACCTGCAGCCTTTATTTTCAGTTAAAAAAGGCCTTTTCTGCTTGTGCATTGTCCTGCATCTGCTGTGTTTTTAACCGAAAATAAAGGCTGCAAGTGAAAAATTGCCGGTAAGTGCCGCTATTTCTATTCTATACATGTATATATGACATAGGATAGCTCCTTTACATCGGGCGGCATCAGAGCTTGCTAAGAGCTCATTTGCAAACCTTCCCAGAATTTCAGAGGAGCATGAATGGAGCATCCTCTCTCCGATTAACCCCTTAAGGACGCACGACGTACCGGTACGTCATGAGTAGTTCCGATCACTGCTGTTCAGCCGGCAGTGATCGGAACAAGGTACCTGCTGAAATCATTCAGCAGGTACCTTGTTACAATGCCCAGGGGGGTCCTGTGACCCCCCCATATCAGCGATCGCTGCAAACCGCAGGTCAATTTAGACCTGCGGTTTGCAGCACTTTGTGCGATCTTTGACCCCCGCGGTCTGTGACTGCGGGCATCAGAGAGCCCCCAATCATATTTTTGCTGCGGGGTGCAGGGAGGGTGGTTGCGGGAGGCCTCCTCTGTAATATTCCCTGGTGTCTAGTGGATCTATCAGAGTGTCAGCACATTGCTGACACTCTGATAGAAACGGCTGGCATCTGTGCTTGATCAGATGCCAGCCGTTTAACCCCTTCCATACCGCGGTCCGTACGGACCGGGGTATGGAAGGGTTAACAGGGAGGGAGCTCCCTCCCTCTCACATCGGGGGGCTGCTGTGCCTTTGCAGCCCCCTAACAGGATCGGATCGCAGAGGGAGGGAGCCCCCCTCCCTCACCCGCTGCTCTCTTATGGCAGCGGGTGATGGTTGCCATGGAGACAGGACGCTTTCAGAAGCGTCCTGCTCTCCATGGTGCTGAAAGTCTGAATAGACCTACTAAAGGTCTATTCAGACTTTGTAAAGTAAAAAATACAGCACAGTGCACTATATAGTGTACTGTACTGTATTATACAGACACCAGATCCACTGGATCTACAAGAACCAAGTGGGTCTGGGTCAAAAAAAATGTAAAAAACACATATCACTGAATAAAAAAAAATAAAATACACTACACATATTAGGTATCGCCACGTCCGTAAAAAACCTGCTCTAGAAAAATATCACATGACTGAACTCCTCAGGTGAACGCCATAAAAAAAAAAAAGAAAAGAAATGGTGTAATTAAACAATTTTGGCACCTTACATCACTAAAAGTGTAATACAAACCGATCAAAAAGGCGTATGGCTCCCAAAATAGTAGTAATGAAACCGCCATCTCATCCCGCAAAAAATGAGCACCTACCTAAAACAATTGGCCGAAAAATAAAAAAACTATGCCTCTCAGACTAAAACATGATTTTTTTTGTTTCAAAAATGCTTTTTAGTATTAAATGTAAAAAAAAAAAACTAAAAAGTAGACATATTGGGTATCTCCACGTCCGTAAGAATCTGCTCTATAAAAATATCACATGACCTAACCCCTCAAGTAAACACTGTAAAAAAAAATAAATAAAAACTTTGTCAAAAAGCCATTTTTTTGTCACCTTACATCACAAAAAGTGTAATAGCAAGCGATCAAAAAGTCATATGACCCCCCAAATAGTGCCTAACCGTCACCTCATCCCGCAAAAAATGAGCCCCTACATAGGACAATCGCCCAAAAAAAAAAAAAAAATTATGGCTCTCAAACTATGGAGACACTAAAACATGATTTTTTTTTTGTTTTAAAAAATGATATTATTGTGTAAAACTTTATATAAATAAATAAAAAGTATACATATTAGATATTGCCGCGTCCGTCACAACCTGCTCTATAAAAATAACACATGACCTAACCCCTCAGCTGAACACAGCAAAAAAAATAAAAAAAAAATGGTGTAAAAAAAAAACATTGTTTGTCACCTTACATCACAAAAAATGTAATACCAATTGACCAAAAAGTCATATGCACCCTAAAATAGTACCAATCAAACTGTCATCTCATACCAAAAAAAAAAAAAACTATGGCTTTCAGAATATGGAGACACTAAAAAATATATTTTTTCAAAATTGCTTTATTATGTAAAACTGAAACAAACAACAAAAAAAAGTAGTCGGGTTGCGGGTACCTAACTACAGTACCTCCCTTTATTTCAGATTAGGAATTATAGTAGGATTCTTGTTAGGCCTCTTGCACACGACAGTATTTTGCGGACTGTATACTGGCCGTTTTTTCAGTTCAGTATACTGACAGTATACTGAACCATTCACTTCAATGGGACCGCAAAAAATACTGAAGTGTCTCCGTATGCCTTCCGTTTCCGTTTTTCCGTTCTGTTTAAATATAGAACATGTCCTATTCTTGTCCACAAATCACGTTCAGTGGCTCCATTCAAGTCAATGGGTCCGCAAAAAAAACCGGAAAGCATATGGAAAGGCATCTGTATGTCTTCCGTATCCGTTCCGTTTTTGCTGAACAATCTATTGAAAATTTTAAGACCAGCCTAATTTTTATTATGGAATTACTGTATACTGTATGTGTGATACTGAAAAACGGAACGGAAAAACTGAACCAAAACGGAAACACAACAGAAGCAAAAAACAGAAAAACGGATCCGATAAAAACGGCCCGCAAAACACTGAAAAAGCCGTATAGTCGTGTGCAAGAGGCCTTATGGATCTCTCCCAGGAGTGGCAACAAAATGACTTTGACTCTTTCCTTAGTATAAAGGCTAGACCTACAATAACATTGTTATATTAAACGTTGAGAGACAGATGGAGGTCTAAGGATCGCAAGAGAATATTCAATAAGTGGGGACAGATATTGAAAATAGAGGAAATTTCCAAACATGTCTATTTAAGTCTGTCAGCATTATATAACGCTATAGTTAACGAGAAGTGGAGAGAAACCCATATTAAAATATTGCACCGCGCAATTTATGGCTTTAATCTACCTGGTCAAAGAGGGATCTAGAAAGATTGACAGCATGTCCCAAATGTCGGTTGCCAAAGACAGATCTGTTCCACAGCCTATGGAGCTGTCCCAATTTGGAGGGGTTCTGGTTGCAGAGGGGTCAGATCCTTTGTCAGATTAGCACCTTTCGGGGAAATATCACTCCATCTCTCGTATTACTACATGTTGCTAAAGAGTCAGAGACCCAAGAAGATCGCGGGGAGGGGGGGGGCAACCCACAATGGTTTTATCGCAGGTGGGCCATAGGCTATTGATGATAGCCAAGCAAAGTTTATTACGGTGGTGGCCTAGACCTGAGGTCCCGACTAGTGACATGATACTCACCCAACTTAGACATGAATTTAATCTGGAGTGGCTGGAAGCGCTCAATAGAAAATATAAAAGGGTAAAAAACTGTATCAGATTTGGAAGAGATTTCTTCTCGCATATGTCTCGGAGTCGGAGTATCCAAAAATAATGACCCCTTTTAAACTGGCGACTTGGTATTTGGTAGAAGATCTGATGGATGGGCTGGGGAAACTGAAGGTGAGTTGAAATCTGAGCTAGTTAATCAAAATCGGGTTTTTGTCAAAAATTTGACATGGGGGAGGGGGATCAAGGACAGGCTGAGAGGTAGGTTTCATCAAGAGAGTGGGGGGGGGGCAGTTTTCAGTTTTGGGTTATTTTAATTTCTGTCTGCTTTTTAGAAACTTTGCCTACATGATGTTCCTTTTGTCGTTGATTACAACAATGACTCTGTTTGTATTGTATACTTTTATTTGGCAATGGAAAATTCAATAAACAAATGTGAAAAAAAAAAAAAGTTGTCATATTTGGTATTGTCGCATCCGTAACAACCTGCTCTATAAACATAGGACATGATCTAACCTGTCAGATGAACGTTGTAAATAACACAAAAAGTGTAATATAAAGCAACCAAAAATCAAATATACCCTAAAATAGTACCAACCAAACTGCCACCTTATCCCGTTTTTTCCAAAATTGGGTCACTTTTTTGGACTCTCTAGGGGTGCATCAGGGGTCTTCAAATGTGACATGGCAAGTTAAAATTATCCCAGTGAAATATGCTTGCCAAAAATCTTATGGCATCCCTTTCCTTCTGCGCCCTGCCATGTGCCTGTACACCAGTTTACGACCACATATGGAATGTTTCTGTAAACTACAGAATCAGGGCAATAAATATTGAGTTTTGTTTGGCTGTTAACCCTTGCTTTATTAGCGGAAAAGTGAAATTCTGAAATTTCATCTCCATTTCCATCAATTCTTGTGGAACACCAAAAGCAGGGATGCTCAACCTGCGGCCCTCCAGCTGTTATAAAACTACAACTCCCACGATGACCTTCTGTAGGATGATAGCTGTAGGCTGTCAGGGAATGATTGGAGTTGTAGTTTAGCAACAGCTGGAGGGCCGCAGGTTGAGCATGCCTGACCTAAAGGGTTAACAACGTTTGTAAAATCAGTTTTGAATACATTGAGGGGTGTAGTTTCTAAAATGGGTTCACTTTTTGGTAGTTTCTACTCTAGGGGTACATCAGGGGGGCTTCAAATGGGACATAGTGTAAAAAAAAATAGTCTATCAAAATCTGCCTTCCAAAAACCATAGGGCGTTCCTTTCCTTCTGCGCCCTGCCGTGTGGCCATACAGCAGTTTACGACCACATATGGGTTGTTTCTGTAAACTACAGAATCAGGGCAATAAATATTGAGTTTTGTTTGGCTGTTAACCTTTGATTTGTTAGCGGAAAAAAAAAAGATTAAAATGGAAAATCTACCAAAAAAGTGAAATTCTGAAATTTCATCTCCGTTTTCCATTAATTCTTGTGGAACACCTAAAGGGTTAATAACGTTTGTAAAATCAGTTTTGAATACATTGAGGGGTGTAGTTTCTAAAATGGGGTCATTTTTTGGTGGTTTCTATTATGTAAGCCTCACAAAGTGACTTCAGACCTGAACTGGTCCTTAAGGCTAGGTCTACACGACGACATTTGTTGCACGACAAATAGGGCACAACTACACTGCAACATGTGTCGTGCGACATTGATGTTGCACTAATGTCGTGCGAAAATTTTTATAATGGTAGTCTATGATGTCGCATTCCGACATGCTGCGACTGTGACGCGACAGTCACAGAAAAATCCATCTTGAATGGATTTTTTGCAACTGTCGTGTCGCAGTCGCAGCATGTCGCAATGTGACACATACACTACCATTATAAAAATTGTCGCGCGACATTAATGCAACAAAATTTTCTAGATTTGCTTCTAAACTAATAAGCCTTCTTACGTCCCCAAAAAATAAAATGGCATTTACAAAATAATCCAAACATGAAGTAGACATATGGCAAATGTAAAGTAATAACTATTAAATGATGTATCACTATTTGTTTTATAGGCAGAGAAATAGAAATTTGGAAAGTTGTGCATTTTTCTAAATTTTTGGTAAATTTGGTATTTTTTAATAAATAAAAATTAAATATTTTGATTTAAATTTACCACTGTCATGAAGTACAATATGTGAAGACAAAACAGTCTCAGAATGGCCTGGATAAGTAAAAGCATTTTAAAGTTATCACCACATAAAGTGACACATGTCAGATTTGCAAAAATCAGTCTGGTCCTTAAGTTGAAACCTGAACTGGTCCCTAAAAAGTGGGTTTTTGAAAATGTCTGAAAATTTTCAAGATTTGCTTCTAAACTTCTAAACCTTGTACTGTCCCCAAAAAATAAAATGGCATTCCCAAAATGATCCATACATGAAGTAGACATATGGGGAATGTAAACTAATAACTTTTTTGGGTGGTATTACTATGAATTATAGAAGTAGAGAAATTGAAACTTGGAAACTTGCAAATTTTTTAAAATTTTTGGTAAATTTTGTATTTTTTTAATAAATAAAAATGAATTTTTTTTACTCCATTTTACCAGTGTCATAAAGTACAATATGTGACGAAAAAACAGTCTCAGAATGGCCTGGATAAGTAAAAGTGTTTTAAAGTTATTCACACATAAAGTGACACTGGTCAGATTTGCAAAAAATGGCCTGAGTCCTTAGGGTGAAAATGAGCCCGGTCCCTAAGGGGTTAAAGTTGTTATCCAAACCCCTCCCACATGTGCCGGGCCCCTTCACTGGTAATATACTTACCCCGCTCCCAGTGCCACTCCTGGTCCCCGTACAGCCGCTGCTGCTTCTCCCTGCACACGGATGAAAACATCAGGTGTCTGGGGGGAGCAGCCAATGGCAGGCAGGGACGGGGACGAGCCTCCCTAGCATCGCGGGTGACACTAGGGAGGCTTGTCCGCGTCCCCGCCTGCCGTTGGCTGCTCACGCCCCCCCACGACACCAGATGTTTTCATCTGTGTGCAGGAGGAAGCAGGAGTGGCGGTGCGGGGACCAGGAGCGGAGCAGGGAGCGGGGTAAGTATATTACCAGTGAGGGGCCCGGCACATGTGGGGGGGATTTGAGAAATTGGATAACCCTTTTAAAGTTCCCTAGGGAGGCTGAGAATAAATAGAAAAAAAGAAACATTCAGATCACCTCCCTTTCCCCATTTCTAACAATGAAAAAAATAGATCATTGGCATCACCACATCCAAAAATGCCTGAACTAAATGCATAACTGTTGAGGAAGGGTTGAAATATATATACATATATATGTATCCCCTTATAGAATGTGTATCAACTCGTATCAACTTGATACAGGCCCATGTTTAGCCTGTAGGCCATGGCTGGCATTGTTATCTGTTAAATGTCATTCATATAGATATAATAGGACAGGAGATTGCAGACTTTATGGCTCAGTTACAGGCAGTGTTGTGGGTGGAATTTGGGATTGTGTAGTGTAGTTAGTATTGTATTTGTAGTGTTGTGTTATCTAGTACATATCTGTGTGCGTCAGTGTTAATAAATACCGTTTTACTGATAGAATTGTGTAGCGTGTATTTATTAGCTTTTAGCGTAGTGAGTTAGGCGCATGCAGATAGTAAGTGTAAGCGACTTGGTGACATGCTAGGTAATAGAAGTGTGTTGTTAAGGTATAAATAGGTGGAGTCACACTCTGCTGTCAATCACTCTGCGTCCAATCCCAATCAGAGCTGCGTTACCTGATCGGACTAGAATTTAGTGCGCAGCGCAACATCACATCAATGTTGCCTGTCCGCCCTAGTCCCCAGTATAACACAGCACTGCCGAGAAACCTTGAGCACAACTGCGTCACCTGTATCGATCAGAGACCCTGGCTTGCACATCGTGACATCCCACTAAACTGTGTTCCAATGTCACCCGTACCGCAAGCCAGCACTTTCTCGATCCACAGTATAACACAGTTCTACTCAAAGGGGACACAAGAATAAATCAAAGACAGCAGCGACTGGACTCACAGCAGGGAATGTAATCTACAAAAATCAGCAGGGTGAGACACATGCATGCACAAGGAACACCGCCATCCACATGAAAAAAAACATATACACAGACAACAAAAACACACAACACGGACATACACGGGGAACAAACTGTGTAACAAATAGTACAGGGGTGTCAAATGTAGCCTAGCCTAGCTTGGCCATTCTGACCCCTCCTACCTGGCTCGCCAATGTAAAGGAAATATTAATTATTATTAATATTGATAATTAATATGTATAATTAATATCAATAATTAATATTCATAATTAATATTTCGTCTCCTGGCTGGCTCGCCAATGTAAAGGGGGAATATTAATTACCAATATTAAGCGAATATCAGTAATTAATATTCATAAATAGGCGTAAACCGTCTATAGATAGTCACGCCTGTTTATGTCCTTATCAACACACTTCTATTACCTAGCATGTCACCAAGTCGCTTACACTTACTATCTGCATGCGCCTAACTCACTACGCTAAACGCTAATAAATACACGCTACACAATTCTATCAGTAAAACGGTATTTATTAACACTGACGCACACAGATATGTACTAGATAACACAACACTACAAATACAATACTAACTACACTACACAATCCCAAATTCCACCCACAACACTAGCTAATACAAGTTACACATACACACACTACAGCTATCCACCCAACCTGGCTCTAAGCTATCCCTATGGGAGTAACAAAGGGTTAACACACACTCAACTGCTGCTGGGCTATAGGCAGGGCAGCAGTGAAGGGGTTAACACAAGGGGCAGGGGACTGTGGGTAGCAGGGCTTGCTTGGACCTGCAAGGGTTAATGCAGGCCACAGATACACCGGGCTGAATGCTGCTGCAGGTGTACAGCAGGGATTAATGCAGGGCAGGGAGCCAGGGTTCAGGGATGGCAAGGTAGGGGTAAATGCAGGGATAATGGGTAGGGAGGTACAGGTCTGCAGGGGTTACACCAACAGGGGTTGATGCTGCTGGGCAGGGAAGGGGTACATGGGACTGTAGGGCTATGGGAAATCAGGGCAGGGGTTGGGGGTACTCAGCCATCTTCGGGTCCCATCTGTGTGTGTCCTTCCCAGTCAAGAGCCGAGTTCAGAAGCAAGACCTACTATGTAGTGCCATCCCTAATATCAGTGAAGTCCCCTGTACCTTGTGAGCCCTCCCCCCAAGTAGTTTGGGAATAGGGGGGGAGGAAACAGGTTTAGCATGTAAGCCATGTGCTGATCAAAAGGTGCCATAAAGTCTGCAATCTCCTGTCCTGGACCCACATCCTATTTAGCATCTCTATGCTAACTACCCCCCAGGGACAGTTGGGCGATTTAACAGATAACAATGCCAGCCATGGCCTACAGGCTAAACATGGGCCTGTATCAAGTTGATACGAGTTGATACACATTCTATAAGGGGATACATATATATGTATATATATTTCAACCCTTCCTCAACAATAACTATAAATGTATTTCTGACGTATGGTGAACAGCGTAACAGAAAAAAAAAATCTAAATGGCCGATTCGCCAAAAAGTCATACACACCCCAAAATGACGTCAATTAAAAATATAGATCGCCCCCCAAAAATTCAGCTCTCACACAGCTCCGTAGATGTAAATATAAAAACATTACAAGGGCCAGAATATTACGAAAGGAAAAAACAATTTGTCAAAGATTTAATTTTTAAAAAATGTTAAAACACATAAAAAATGGGAAAAAAAATTGTATCACTGTAATCGTACTGACCTGCATAATGAAACTAACATTGCTTTTTGCACCACATAAGGAACACTGTAAAAACAAAACCCATAAAACAATGACGGAATTGCCTTTTTTCCAATTCCACCCCATTAAGATTTTTTCAGCTTCCCGCTACATTGTATGCAATATTAAATTATGCCATTAGAAAGTACAATTTTTCCTGCAAAAAAAGGAAAACAAGGGAAAAGCGCTGTGCTGGGAAGGAGTCTATATATTGTTTGCTATCTCTTTATATATGGTGATGATGTACCATGCACTGTGTACCCTGGATTCTTGGGTTGCTCGGAACGGGCAGAAAGGAGCAGATGAAGGGGAGTGGTTTGGCACTAAGGGGCTAAGTCTAAGTCCATATGTGATGCCTGATGCCTTTAATTGTTATGCTTGGGCTTGTCCATCAGTGTGTAGTCCCCTAGAGAAAGGGTACTTTGGAGTATGGACATTTGCCCCTATTGCTACTATACAAAGCCATCAACTCCCTACTCTATTGCATTTTGCAGGGTTAACTTTTATATATCATTTATATGTTTATTGTAATATTTCCTGTTCATTTGCACTGTTATTACACTATATCTGCACTGCATTGTGGGAAGGGTTAATGCACAGCCAGCTAAGGCTACTTTCACACTAGAGTTTCTATTTTCCGGTATTGAGATGCGTCAATACCGGAAAAACGCTTCCGTTTTGTCACCATTCATTGTCAATGGGGACAAAATATAGCAGAACAGAACGGAATGCTCCAAAATGCTTTCCGTTCCCTTTCATTGCGTTCTCATACCGGACAGCAAACAGCAGCATGCTGTGGTTTTCTTTCAGTCATGGGATGCGGAGCAAGACGGATCTATGACACTATCTGGCACAATAAAAAACGGATTCGTCCCCCATTGACTTTCAATGGAGTTCATGACAGATCCATCTTGGCTATGTTACAGATGATACAACAGGATCCGTTCATAACGGATGCAGATGGTTGTATTATCAGTAACGGAAGCGTTTTTGCTGAACCCTGCCCGATCCAGCAAAAACGCTAGTGTGAAAGTAGCCTAATATTGAGAGACTTTGGGACTTTCTGTCTATGCACTGAGAAGTTAGAAATCTTCAACAGTTACAATAAGGGATTATGCAATGCTTAGTCATTTCCATAGACTTGCATTGGAACTTTATACAAGTCTACAACAGATTGAAACTGTAACAATGTTTCTGATAGGTTGTGATTCTACACTTAACCCATCCTACTAGAAGGTTCTAGTTCAATTGGAAACTGTATATAAGCAGAGCAATTATGGCTCCTAGTTATTTGCAGATAGGGACCATTATTTAGTAGAAGAGACTCGGCACGAGTGACCCGATGATGACACTGAGGTATGGATACTCTGCCACAGACCACTCCAAACCCAGCCACTGCAAGTTCTGCGCTGGTAAGCTGGGAGCTGGAGTGGCATGTTCATCGCAAGAGAGGCGGCAGGCTGGAGGTTTTAGTGAGTGACAAGGACCCTGTGATAGTGGGTCACCTAGTGTGTTTTTGGGGTAATTGTAGGTTTGTTTTCGGTATTGCCTAGCAAGGAAGGCCTGGAGAATGTTACTAGTACCGGCTGGAATAGAGTAGTGAGTGTGGCAAGGTACAACAGGCAGCTCACCAAGCACAGAGCAGTACATTGGATATTGGCTGTGCTTGGTACTGCAGCTCAGCCCCATTCAATTGAATAGGACTGAGCTGTGACCGATTACCTTCATGTCACTGGCCTAGGAAGAGGACACAGCGCTCCAGTGAACTTACACAAGTATCGTGGTCCCTTCACATAGCTGATCGGGAGGGATGCCAGTAGTCGGACCTCTGCAAATCTGATATTGATCTCCTATGCTGAGGATGGGCCATCAATATGAAAATCTCAAGCAACCCTGTGGCAAACCTAGCCACTTCAGTATAGCAAAGACTGGGTTCATGTGTTCATTTTACCCTCTAAAACACTGAGGGCATTCGTATGCTAGTTCCATGATCAGATGTTGTATGCCACACATCCCCTCAGCCTGGAAGATAACTCCATTAGGCCTCATGCACACGACCGTTGTTTGTTTCCGCGTCCGTTCCGGTTTTTTTCACGGATAGGATGCTTCCCCATTCATTTCAATGGGTCCGTCAAAAAATGCGGATGGTCAACCGTTTTCCTTCCGCTTCCGTGATCCGTGTTTTCATTCCGTCCAAAAAATAGTGCAGGTCCTATTTTTTTCACGGTCGCGGACAAGGATAGGCATTTTTACAATGATCTGCCATAAAAATCGGATCCGTCAAAAAAAACGGTCCGTCATCCGTTTTTTTTTGACGGACGCGAAATTTCACGGAGGAGCGGACGCGGAGGCAGGCAACGGTCGTGTGCATGAGGCCTTAACCTTATATCCATTGTGTTTTATGGAACAATACCCCCTGGAGAATTGTACATTGTCTAATCACGAACTGGTTACAGGCCACACAACACCTCCCCTCGGCCTAGGAGATAACCGCATTAATATTGTATCCATTGTGTTGCTACTGAACAACCAGACGAATGCTCAGCAGGTCACTGATTACTTTTTGTCTTACAAGTAACGAACCATAAGAGAATAGCATTGCAGGTTAAGTTCAACAGAGTCCACCAGGAGAAAACCCCTGGAATGTCTTTATGGAAACCCCTTGCATGGGGACGTGTATATAAACGGTTACATTGCAATAAAAGTGTTGTTGACTCCCAGACTATGTGTCGTCTAGTCCTTGGGAAGAAGGGATCCTTGTAACGCTACCTGGATTATTGTATGCTGTTCCAGTCTACCAGCGGAGATACCGTGGATTATACCATTACTCCGCTACAATTGGTGGCAGCAACCGGATTCAAACCTCACAGCAAAGCAGCGTTCGGGAGTTATTTATACGAACAGGGAAGTGGAAAGCGGTTCGTGGAAACAGCCATTCGTACAAAAACCGGAGTTCAGCAATATGTTCGACTATACGTACGGACGGTGAATGGAGACGAACTATGCCGCACTGAAACGAGCTACACTAAAAGAACTGTTGGAAGCAAGGGGTAAAATAGCCAGCAACAAGACAAAAGCTACCCTTATTGCTGAACTCATGGAGGGAGACCGAGCAAATATACTGGCTCCTCCACCGCAGAGGGAAGAAACCGAGTTCCAAAAAGAACTCAGAACCAGATTAGAGTTTTACCCAGAAACACCACCCACGGAGACGTTGGATAGATTAATGGCAGATGTACAGGAGTATATCATGGCCAGACAGCTACAAACAGGCCGGCGATCCAGAGAGGGGTCATCCGCACCATTCAGCATCACCCAGGGAAAAAATAAGATTCCCTATCAAGCATTTAAAAATTATGCCGATACAGAGGACGACATTGACGGATATCTACAGGACTTTGAAAGACTGTGCCAGCTACATGATATCAGCCCAGCAGACCAGGTACCCCTGCTTGCCGGTAGATTATCTGGCCGTGCAGCAGAGGCGTACCGCACAGTTCCGGATGAGGACAGCAGAGACTACCAGAAGGTAAAACAGGCCATTCTAGCACGTTATGCCATTACCCCGAGGCATGCAGATGTAAATTCCGGGAACTTAAAAAGCAGGAAAAGGATTCTCATGCAGAATGGGCTCACCGCTTACACAGAGCTGCCATGGGGTGGATACAAGCGACCCAAGCCACTACCCTGGAGGACCTACTACAACTGGTCCTCCTAGAACAATTCTTCAAGGGGCTGGCACCAGAGGTACAAGACTGGGTAAAGGATCGAAAGCCCCGTACACTAAGCGGCGCAGCCAAGCTAGCGGACGAGCACCAGGACGCAAGACGATACCAACGTCCGCCCCCCGCTTATTCTCCAGACCTGCAACCCCTCCTCCAGCTCCTGCGACTTTGACTCTGTCACGACCAGGGAGCCCCTACCCAACACGCACCGAGATACCCACCCCGGCCTAGTATACGATGCCACACCTGCAACCAGTTGGGCCATGTGCACCGGGAATGCCCACGGAACCGTAACCGCCAAACCTGGTCCAATCGGGGCCAACCCCAGGGGCTCGGGCGACGGTACATTGCTACCAGAGTGAAGCCAACGCCAGACACACTTCAGCCGCCTCCGTGGAAGAACAACTGGGGGTACTACATGAGGCCAACCCCATCCAAGCAGCTTCCGACAATAGACAAGGTCATCGCCAGGGTGTATACCTAGCGGGAAACATGTGCAAGGGCTACGTGACTCGGGGGCCACTTTGACTTTGGTCCGGAACCACCTCATCCCCAAGGAGGCCCGCACCGGAGAGTGTGTAGCCGTGCGAGTAGCAGGGGAGCCATCTACAAAGTACCTACTGCCAAGGTGCATTTGAATTGGGGAGTAGGTTCAGGGGATGTGGAAGTGGGGCTCATGCAAGACTTGCCTGCAGATGTTATTTTGGGCAACGACTTGGGGAGCTCACGTCAGCTTTTGTTCCCCAACCCATGGTACAAGAGGCATACCCAGTCGTCACCAGACAGCAGGCCCGCACCATGGCACCATCCACACACTCCGAGGCTCAGGTAAGCGAACCACCCCGTTCTCCCGATGCCCTCCCTGGGATGCCCCGTTAGAATTTGGCAGTGAAGTAGCTTTAGATCCCTCCTTACAGGTGTATAAAGACAGGATAGCCAACAGCCAGGCCGGGTTAGAGGGAGAGAGATATGCCTGGGACAAGGGCCTATTATACCGCTACGCTGAAAAAATAGTAGCTGGGTCTATCCCGATGCCCACTAAACAGCTGATAGTACCCCAAAAATATAGGCAGGATTTACTGCGCATTGCCCACGACATACCCCTGTCAGGACATCTAGGGGTCAGCCGAACTAAACATCGGCTGACTCAGAACTTTTCTGGCCAGGTATCTCAAAGGATATCAAGCAATTTTGCCAAACCTGCGATACCTGCCAGAGAGTAGGGAAGCGAGGAGATCGCTATAAAGCGAAGCTCCAACCCCTTCCAATTATTGAGGAACCATTTAGTCGAGTGGCAGTAGACCTCATCGGCCCCCTAGCTAAACCCAGTCCCTCCGGCAAGAAGTACATCTTGACCGTAGTGGACTATGCCACCAGGTATCCAGAGGCGGTGGCGCTGACCAATGTTCATGCAGAGACCATAGCGGATGCCCTGATGCAAATCTTCTCCCGCATGGGATTTCCCAGGAGATTATTTCAGATAGGGGCACCCAATTCACTGCAGAGGTCACCCACCAACTCTGGAAGGTATGCGGTATTAAACCCATCTTAAATTCGGCTTATCACCCCCAGTCCAACGGTCTCTGCGAGCGTTTCAACGGAACTCTGAAGCAGATGATCCGTGCGTTTGTAGACACCAGAAAGGACTGGGAAAGGTTCTTACCTCATTTGCTATTTGCATACAGGGAGGTTCCCCAAGAGTCCACCGGGTTCTCCCCTTTGAACTACTGTTCGGGAGAAGGGTGAGAGGTCCCTTAGATCTCATCCGAGAACACTGGGAAGGAGAGGTGAACACTAGGGGTACCCCTATCGTCCCATACGTGCTAGAGTTTCGTGAGCGCCTGGAGGAATTGACTCAGACAGTTCGCACCAACCTCCAGGCAGCCCAACAACGACAGCGCAGATGGTATGATAGGGGGCCAGAGACCGCAGCTTTCAGATAGGGCAGAAGGTGCTAATCCTGAGGCCGGTCCACAATGACAAGCTGCAGGCCTCCTGGCAGGGCCCATACAAGGTGGTAGAACAGATCTGTGATACAACCTATGTGATTGGCCCCTGCGCTGGGGTGGGTAGCAGACGCATGCTCCACGTGAATATGCTGAAGCCATACTACGGCGCGTGGAAAATGTAGCTGCCATCTGTGCCTCTGCCGCAGAGGACTTTGATAACTTACCCCTCCCAGACCTCCTAGAGAGGGAGACCAGAACGAGGGCCTGGGAGAAGTACAGTTAGGAGGCGCCTGAGCCCCCAGAACGGGCACAAGCACAAAGGTTAATTCAGGATAAAGGGGCCACGTTCTCTAATCTCCCGGGTACACACCCCTAGCTACCCATAGGGTAGAGACCCCCGGGCAAACCCGCTACGACAACCCCGTACCGCATACCAGAGTCCGTAAAGGAGAACATGCGCAAAGAGATTGAGGAAATGTTACAGTTAGGGGTTATAGAACACTCCTGACAGCCCCTGGGCCTCCCGGTAGTGCTAGTGCCGAGCGGGATGGGACAACCCGCTTCTGCGTAGACTACAGGAGGCTCAATGACAAAACCGTATCTGACGCCTACCCTATGCCCCGGATAGACGAGCTCCTGGATAAAATGGCCAGAGGCCAGTACCTCACTACAATAGATCTTTGTAAGGGGTACTGGCAGATTCCCTTAGCCGAGGAAGCCATCCCCAAGTCAGCGTTTGTCACCCCGTTTGGCCTGTACCAGTTTAAGGTCATGCCATTCGGGATGAAAAACGCCCGGCTACTTTTCAGAGGATGGTGGATCGGTTATTGGACGGGTTCCAGAAGTGCGCTTGTGCCTATTTAGATGACATAGCCATTTTTAGTCACTCCTGGGCCGAACACCTGACCCACATAGGAGCCATACTAGACCGCATCAGGGAAGCAGGGTTAACCCTTAAACCCAGTAAATGCCATATAGGGATGGCTGAAGTCCAATATCTAGGCCACCGAGTAGGGAGCGGTCAACAGAAACCCGAGCCTGCCAAGGTAGAGGCCGTAGCCAAGTGGCCAACCCCCCGTACTAAGACCCAAGTCTTAGCCTTCCTGGGTACCGCCGGGTACTACCGGAAATTTGTGCCCAATTACAGCACCCTAGCCAAGCCCCTCACGGATTTGACCCGTAAAAACCTCCCCAAGCTAGTAGTCTGGACCCCAGAGTGTGAACTGGCCTTCCAGCAACTGAAAACCGCTCTGATTAATGCACCTGTACTCGCTGCTCCTGATCCAACTAAACGATTCCTTGTCCACACAGACGCTTCTATGTTTGGATTGGGAGCAGTGCTGAGCCAAGTCGGAGCAGATGGCGGCGAGCACCCAGTGGCTTACCTAAGCAGAAAACTCCTGCCCAGAGAAGTAAGCTACGCCGCCATCGAAAAGGAATGTCTGGCCGTGGTGTGGGCCCTTAAAAAGCTGCAGCCCTACTTGTATGGGCAACCTTTTTCCTTATTCACAGATCACAACCCGTTGGTGTGGCTGAACAGGGTGTCAGGAGACAATGCCAGGCTGCTGCGTTGGAGCTTAGCGCTGCAGCCTTTTGACTTTACCATCCACTACCGCCCTGGGAAACAGAATGGCAACGCTGACGGGTTATCCAGACAAACAGAACTTGAAAAGTGATCTGTGAGCACTCCTCCGGACATCCCCAAGGCGATCCGTTGGGATCAGACTGTGTATGCCGGCTTGTGGTTCTGGGGGAGCATTGTGGCAAACCTAGCCACTTCAGTATAGCAAAGACTGGGTCCATATGTTCATTTTACCCTCTAAAACACTGAGGGCATTCGTATGCTGGTTTCATGATCAGATGTTGTATGCCACACATCCCATCCCCTCAGCCTGAAAGATAACTCCATTAACCTTATATCCATTGTGTTTTATGGAACAATACCCCCTGGAGAATTGTACATTGTCTAATCACGAACTGGTTACAGGCCACACAACACCTCCCCTCGGCCTAGGAGATAACCGCATTAATATTGTATTCATTGTGTTGCTACTGAACAACCAGACGAATGCTCAGCAGGTCACTGATTACTTTTTGTCTTACAAGTAACGAACCATAAGAGAATAGCATTGCAGGTTAAGTTCAACAGAGTCCACCAGGAGAAAACCCCTGGAATGTCTTTATGGAAACCCCTTGCATGGGGACGTGTATATAAACGGTTACATTGCAATAAAAGGGTTGTTGACTCCCAGACTATGTGTTGTCTAGTCCTTGGGAAGAAGGGATCCTTGTACCGCTACCTGGATTATTGTATGCTGTTCCAGTCTACCAGCGGAGATACTGTGGATTATACCATTACTCCGCTACAAACCCCTTTAAGGGCTCATTCACATGACCGTACCCCATGCCCATGCTGTGGACTGCAAATTGGCAATGCATGGGCACTGGTTGGCAATGCACGGGCACCAGCCGTTTGAATCCCATATTGCAGCGTGGACCCATTCAAGTCAAAATACAGGAAAAGATAGGACATGTCCCATCTTTTATAGTGCGAAGGACTATAACAGCCCATGGGAGCGCTTCGTAGTGCTTCTGATCCATGCCTCGGTTCCACACCCCACCATATTTTGTGGATTGCGGACCCGTTCAAGTCAATATATTGCAGACCTGATGTTTGCGGTCCACAATATGGGCACGGCTGTTCTACAGTTGTGTGAATGAGCCCTTAGAATGAGACCTGATACACAATTTGTGAGAATTCAAGAGCATGTAAATGCAGTTTCTTACCAGCAGGTGGCGCCTTTGTGCCTTATAGAGTGAATTTCTCTCCTGCTTTAGGTATCTGTGGGCACAGAAGAGTAGAGCATCGAATACCCTGATTTAGGCTATTCCACCAATAATAACCGTTAATGCTCATGAAAAGCAATGACTCTGGAGCTATATGTATACACGTAAATCTTTTGTTCTTTATTTGACCTACATTGAGCCTCGTTTTACAAGAGTTTATTACAGGATCTGTAAATTGCCTAGTAAATGATACACAGGAGGAGATTACTAAAGATGTCATCTACATATGTACGCCGTAACGAGGGAAAATACATTTACAGAACCGTGTAGTAAACCTGAAAAAAGGACCATAATGGCGATTAATCACTGAGCAAGAGAACCTGTGAAACACATGTTGGGTCTCTGAGATCCAGAAATACTCATTATATAAGGAAAAACTGTCACATAGAACATACTATCTGATCCAGCGGGAGGAACTGAGCAGATTGGTATATAGTTTCATGGGGGAAGATTCATTCACAATCATACAACAAAGGATGTCACTCATGAGTAGGACCACCTACTGGACTCCTATCATAGAAATAGGAGACTTGCACCATACATGTATGGCGGAAGTCTGGACTTTAAAGGTGGCACCCACTCAGAAGTTGAGTGGGCACCATAGCTGCAGAGTCCATAATTGGTGATAATGCCAATAACGGACATTAAACCCCTCAGATGCTGTAGTCACTTGCGACCACAGCATCTGACCAGTCTTTTTCTGGGAGCGCTACACTCCCAGGGAAGGAACGACTTCCCCGTGCCGAGATCGAGGGAGCCATTCAGTTGCTATGGCTTTCTGGAGGCTCTGAGGCCTGTCATAGTGACGATGCTATAAAGCAGGGATGGCCAACCTGAGGCTCTCCAGCTGTTGCAAAGCCGCATCTCCCAGCATTCCCACACCGCCTATAGCTATCAGTCTACAGTAAAGCATGGTGGGAGTTGTAGTTTTACAACAGCTGGAGAGCCACAGATTGGCCATCCCTGCTATAAGGCATAATGTTTAACATAATGTTAAAAGTATGATTGTATATTCAACAATCTGTATTGTAATGTTCACGTAAAAAACAATAAAGTTTGTTTACAAAAAAAAAAGAGCCTTCACACAGATCCGTAGATGTAAAGATAAAAAAGTACTGGGAGTCAGAATATCTTTTTAAAGTATTAAAACACAAGAAAAACTATAAAAATGTGGTATCGCTGTAATTGTACTGAAGTTAAGGTGTTGGTTTTACCGCATAGGGTACACTGTAAAAACAAAACCCATAAATCTATGTCAGAATTGTGTTTTTTTTTGCCCAATTCCGCCTCATCTGGAATTTTTTTTCCAGCTTCCCACTATATTGAATGTAGTATAATATGGTTCTATTCTAAAGTAAAACTTGCCCCGGAAAAAATAACACTTTATATAGCTATGTGAACAGAAAAAGATTATGGCTCCTGGAAGGCAGGGAGTGAAAAAGAAAAACGCAAAAACAAAAATTAGCCTGGGCCTTAAGGGGTTAAAGGGGTTATCCGAGTTAAATCAATATATGTTAAGGTGGCTTAAAACATTATTAAAAAATACATTTCTAATGTACTCATTATTTATTCTGCCGTGTTTCCACACGGCCGATGCGGGTGACGTGACCCCAGACGTCACTCACCAGGCTCCGGTGGTGACGTCTCGTGTACAGGCTTCTCCCTGCTTGAGGGAGTGGCCCGGCTCTGTACACGAAACATCAGAGCCTTTGGTGCCGCCCCTCTCTCCCTGTATCTGGCTGCCGCGGCTTCTGTGAGGGATCGCGCATGCGCGATACTTACCAGTGCTGGCAGCCGTGAAGAAAGATTCCATGGATTCCATAGCTCCCTCCCTCTGGTCCACCAGTGTGCCCGTTGCCCTGCGTCTGGCGATCTTTACTAGCCTCAGCTGGTAGCTCAAAACCACCCCAGGAACATCCAAAAGTAAATCATTGTCCATAATATAGATATTGCTGTGATATAGCTTAGATAGAGATAGGTGTCTATATGACAGCTATATCTATCTAAGCCACATGGCGGCTATATGTATCTAAGCTATATGACGGCTATATGTATCTAAGCTATATGACGGCTATATGTCTCTAAGCTATATGACAGCTATATCTATCTAAGCCACATGGCGGCTATATGTATCTAAGCTATATGACGGGCTATATGTGTCTAAGCTATATGACGGCTATATGTCTCTAAGCTATATGACGGCTATATGTCTCTAAGCTATATGATGACTATATGTATCTAAGCTATATGACGGCTATATGTATCTAAGCTATATGACGGCTATATGTCTCTAAGCTATATGACAGCTATATCTATCTAAGCCACATGGCGGCTATATGTATCTAAGCTATATGAGGGCTATATGTATCTAAGCTATATGAAGGCTATATGTATCTAAGCTATATGACGGCTAAATGTATCTAAGCTATATGACGGCTATATGTATCTAAGCTATATGATGGCTATATGTATCTAAGCTATATGACGGCTATATGTCTCTAAGCTATATGACAGCTATATCTATCTAAGCCACATGGCGGCTATATGTATCTGCGCTATATGACGGCTATATGTATCTAAGCTATATGAAGGCTATATGTATCTAAGCTATATGACGGCTATATGTCTCTAAGCTATATGACAGCTATAACTATCTAAGCCACATGGCGGCTAGATGTATCTAAGCTATATGACGGCTATATGTATCTAAGCTATATGACGGCTATATGTCTCTAAGCTATATGACAGCTATATCTAAGCGACATGGCGGCTATATGTATCTAAGTTATATGATGGCTATATGTATCTAAGCTATATGACGGCTATATGTCTCTAAGCTATATGACAGCTATATCTATCTAAGGTATATTAGATAAATATAGCTGTCATAGGTAAGATACATATAGATGTCATATAGCTTAGATACATATAGCCGTTATATAGCTTAGATACATATAGCCGTCATATAGCTTAGATAGATATAGCTGTCATATAGTTTAGATACATATAGCTTTCATATAGCTTATATAGATATAGCTGTCATATAGATTACATATATATAGCCACGGGCGTAGGAAGCGGGGGTGACGGGGGGGGTTGGATCCCCCCCAGGAAATAATGCGGGGGGGACAGTTATGCTAAAATCCCCCCCAGCGGCAGGGGGACAATGTGTGCGGCGGTGGCGGGGCACAGGGAGTTCCATTGTGGAAACGTTCATCTCCATAGTCATCTGTATCGCCGTCCTCAGGACAGTGATACAGATGGCTGTGCTGAGAAGCAAGAGAGTGAGAGGCGTCTCCCTTCCCTGCTCCTCTGATAGGCTGCAGGCCTAGTGCCGGCAGCCTATCAGATGTTGGTACAGGCGGCGCGAAGACATCATCAAGCCGTCTGTGAGCCGTACAGCGCGGGACACAAGCCGGAAGAGGCCTGCATCGCATCGCTGTGACTGATGGAGGTAAGTATAAGTGTCTTGTTTTGTGTGTGTGTGTGTGTGTGTGTTTTGTTTTTTTTAAACCGGACCCACTGGCCCATAAGAGGGGGGAGAGATTTTGGCACTTGGGGGAGATATGTGGGTGTGGCTTGAGGGTGGGGCGGGGACACAGGGGCCCCATAAGTGCTGTACCCCCAGATTTTTGGGGCTTCCTACGCCCATGTATATAGCTGTCATATAGCTTAGATAGATATAGCCGTCATATAGCTTAGATACATATAGCCGCCATGTGGCTTAGATAGATATAGCTGTCATATAGCTTAGATAGATATAGCTGCCATATAGCTTAGATAGATATAGCTATCATAGAGCTTAGATACATATGGCCGCCATGTGGCTTAGATACATATAGCCATCATATATCTTAGATACATATAGCTTCCATTTAGCTTAGATACATAAAGCTGCCATAGAGCTTAGATACATATAGCCGCCAAGTGGCTTAGATACATATAGCCATCATATAGCTTAGATACATATAGCCGCCATGTGGCTTAGGCTACTTTTACACTGGCGTCTTGTGCGGATCCGTCATGTATCTGCACAGACGGATCCGCACTAATAATACAACCGCATGCATCCGTTCAGAACGGATCCGTTTGTATTATCATGAACATAGGCAAAACGGATCTGTCTTGAACACCATTGAAAGTCAATGGGGGACGGATCCGTTTTCTGTTGTGTCATATTGTGTAATTGAAAACGGATCCGTCCCCATTGACTTACATTGTGTGTCAGGACGGATCCGTTTGGCTCAGTTCCATCAGACGGATACCAAAACGCTGCAAGCAGCCTCCAGAGCGGAATGGAGACTGAACGGAGCCAAACTGATGCATTCTGAACGGATCCTTATCCATTCAGAATGCATTGGGGCAAAACTGATCCGTTTTGGACCGCTTGTGAGAGCCCTGAAATGGATCTCACAAGCGGACTAAAAAACGCCAGTGTGAAAGTAGCCTTAGATAGATATAGCTGTCATAGCTTAGATACATATAGGTGTCATATAGCTTAGATCTTAGACGATCTTCTGCCTGTGTGAGCTAGGAGATGATCATGTGACAGTTTTTTTTAATGCAAAGTTAGGATGTGCAGAGCAGGGTGAGGGGAAGGTCAGATTATCCACACCCACAAATATTCATGAGGGAGAGCTCCGGCATTGTTGTTACACGCCCCCACAGCTTATAAACAAAGCAATAATAACAGAATCATGCAAAGGTGTAAGTATGGGTTTTTCTATTAAGAAATCAAGCTTAAAGGGGTTCTGCAGTTTGTTTAAACTGATGATCTATCCTCTGGATAGATCATCAGCATCTGATCGGCGGGAGTCCGTACAGACAGACCGCTGTATGGAAGAGGTTAACAGGGAGGGGGCCCTCTTCCCTCCCTCCCCATCACCCGCTGCTCAGTTATGGCAGCGGGTGATGGTTACCATGGCAGCAGGACGCATTCAGAAGCGTCCTGCTCTCTATGATACTGAAAGTCTGAATAGACTTCTGCTAAAGGCAAAAGTCTATTCAGACTTTGTAAAGTAAAAAATACAGTAAAGTACACTATATAGTGTACTTTACTGTATTATATAGACACCAGATCCACGGGATCTTCAAGAACCAAGTGGGTCTGGGTCCAAACAAAATGTAAAAAAGTGAAAAAAAGTAAAAATGAAAAAAAACACATATCACTGAATAAAAATTAAAAAAATAAAATACAGTACACATATTAGGTATAGCCGCGTCCGTAAAAAACTGCCCTCTAAAAGTATTACATGACCTGACCCCTCAGGTGAACACCATAGAAAAAACACAAAAAAAATGGCGTAAAAAAAAGCCATTTTTGTCACCTTACATCACTAAAAGTGTAATACCAAGCGATCAAAAAGGCGTATGCCTTTCAAAATAGTACCAATCAAACCGCCATCTCATCCCGCAAAAAGTGTACTAGCAAGCAATCAAAAATTTATATGAACCCCAAAATAGTGCCAATCAATCCGTCATCTCATCCCGCAAAAAATTATACCCTACATAGGACAATAGCCCAAAAAAATAAAAAAATATGGCTCTCAGACTATGGAGACATTAAAACATGATTTTTTTTGTTTCAAAAATTATATTATTGTGTAAAACTTAAATAAATAAATAAAAACTATACATATTAGGTATCGCCTCGTCGGTAACAACCTGCTCTATAAAAATAACATATAAACTAACCACTCAGGTGAACACAGCAAAAAAAAATAATATGAATACGGTGTCAAAAGCCATTGTTGTCACCTTACATTACAAATAGTGTAATAGCAAGCGACCAAAATGTCATATGCACCCCAATATAGTGCCAATCAAACCGTCATCTCATCCCACAAAAAATGAGCCCCTACATAAGATAGTCGCACAAAAAAAAATATATATATGGCTTTCAGAATGGGGAGACACTAAAAAAATATTTTTTTTCACAAATGCTTTATTATGAAAAACTGAAACAAAAATTCCCAAAAAGTTGTCATATTTGGTATTGTCGCGTCCGTAGCAACCTGCTCTATAGAAATAGCACACAATCTAACCTGTCAGTTCAACTATGTAAATAACAGAAAATTAAAACGGTCCCAAAACAGCTATTTTTTTTTCAAATTTTCCATTTTAATTGATTTTTTCAGTAACAAAGCAAGGGTTAACAGCCAAACAAAACTCAACATTTATTTCCCTGATTCTGCAGTTTGCAGAAACACCCCAAATGTGGTCGTAAACTGCTGTATCGCCAAACGAAAGGGCATAGAAGGAAGGGAACGCCATATGGTTTTTGGAAGGCGGATTTTGCTGAACTGGTTTTTTGACACCATGTCCCATTTGAAGCCCCCCGATGCACCCCTAGAGTAGAAACTCCAAAAAAGTGACCCCATCTAAGAAAGTACACCCCTCAAGGTATTCAAAACTGATTTTACAAACTTTGTTAACCCTTTAGGTGTTCCACAAGAGTTATTGGCAATTTTTTGTTACCTTGCCTCAAAAAAAGTGTAATATAGAGGAGCCAAAAATCATATTTACCCTAAAATAGTACCAACAAAACTGCCACCTTATCCTGTAGTTTTTAAAATGGGGGTCACTGTTTGGGAGTTTCTATTCTAGGGTTGCATCAGGGGGGCTTCAAATGGGACATGGTGTCTAAAAACCAGTCCAGTAAAATCTGCCTTCCAAAAACCATATGGCGTTCCCTTCCTTCTGCGCCCTGCCGTGTGCCTGTACAGCAGTTTACGCGCATATATGGGGTGTTTCTGCAAACTAGAGAATCAGGGCAATAAATATTGGGTTTTGTTTGGCTGTTAACCCTTGCTTTGTTACTGGAAAAAATGGATTAAAGTGGAAAATTTGCCCAAAAAATCGAAAATCTGAAATTTTATCTCTATATGCCATTAACTCTTGTAGAACACCTAAAGGGTTAACAAAGTTTGTCAAATCAGTTTTGAATACCTTAAGGGGTGTAGTTTCTAGAATGGGGTCATTTTTGGGTGGTTTCTATTATGTAAGCCTCACAAACTGATTTCAAACCTGAACTGGTCCCTAAAAAGTGGGTTTTTGAAAATTTCTGAAAATTTTCAAGATTTACTTCTAAACTTCTACGCCTTGTACCGTCCCCCACAAACTGCAGAACCCCTTTAACTAATGTATATGTAAGTCCTGATGAGTTTTATGAGGGTTTTTTCCCCTAACTCGGATAACCCCTTTCAATTAATAAAATACAAGGTTATAATAAATATTCTTCCATAAAACTATCACTCTGCTTGACTTTAAAACTTGAAAACAAACTCGTCTTCGGTTCCAAGGTACTAGTTGGTACCTACGCCAAGTTAGTTTTCAAGTGTTAAAGTGGTTTTCCACTTTAAAAATCAACTACCGAATTTATTCAACGAAGTCAAGCGCGAATAACTTACTTCGGCTTATCGGAGCCAATACATTCTAATATTGTACGGAAACGGATCTCCATACAGTATTATTCCTTCGTTTTGAACTAAGCAACTTCAGATGAAGCATCCAAAGCTCGCTTCGCTCAACACTAGATGTCACCATCATGTGATCAGTGCAGGAGAGGGAGGATCTCAGCAGTGGAGAGAAGTGGTAATGACCTGGTGATGATGTCACCATCATGTGATCAGTGCAGGAGGGGCTAGAGCTCAGCAGTGGAGAGAAGTGGTAAGGACCTGTGATGATGTCACCATCATGGAATCAGTGTAGGAGAGGGAGGATCTCAGCAGTGGAGAGAAGTGGTAATGACCTGTGATGATGTCACCATCATGTGATCAGTGCAAGTGGGGGCGGAGCTCAGCTGTGGAGAAGTGGTGAGCCTGTGAATCCTTGGAAGTTGTAACCCTCTCCTCTTATACTCTGAATTGTCACCTGACGAAGACTTGCACCACCAGTGTGAACAGCAGGAAGTATTCTTTAGAAAAGTAATGTTTAAAAGGGTTCTCCGGTAATTTAGAAAATGAAAATAATTAAAAATTACTTTATCATAAATATATTCCCAAACACCTATTCATTAACCCCTTAAGGACCTAAAGGTTTTTTATTTTTTGAGTTTTCATTTTGCGCTCCCTGCCTTCCCAGAGCCATAACTTTTTTAATTTTTAATTTCACATAGCCATATGAGGGCTTGTTTTTTGCAGGACAAGTTGTACTTTACAACAACACCATTTAATATTGCATATGATGTAGTGGGAAGACGGAAAAAAATTCCAAATGGGGTGAAATTCCCCCAAAAAAAGCAATTCCACCACAGTTTTGCGGATTTTTAAATTCCGACGTTCGATATGCGATAAAACTGACTGGTTACTTTTACTCTACAGGTCAGTACGAATCCGGCAATACCCTATATGTATAGGTTTTCTTGCGTTTTGATAGTGAAAAAAATTCAAAAGTGGGAAAAAATCCATTTTATTTTTTTGTCACCATGTTATGACCCCTATAACTTTTTTGTAATTATATGTACAGAGCTGTATGGGGGGGGAAATTTTTTGCGTCATAATCTTATCTTTTTATTGATATCATTCTGGGGTGTGTATGACTTTTTGATCACCTTTTATGTAATTTTTTGTGGAAAATTAAGAGACCAAAAATGGCGAATCCGCCATTTGGACGTTTTTTTCCCGTTTTGCTGTTTGACATATGGGGAATATTTTTTTTAATATTTTTATAGTATGGGCGTTTTTGCACATTGCGACACTCATGATGTGTATTTTTTAATTTTTTTTAGTATTTTTATTTTAGCAAAAGGCTACATGCACACGACAGTTGTTTTTTGCTGTCCACAAATCGCGGATCAGTCTTCCTTTTTTTTCCACATCCACATCCGTTCTGTGTCCGCAAATTTTGTCGGTTGTGTTTCCGTGTGTCTTCGGATCCGCAAAAAAAGCGGAAGGCCTGAACCAGTTTCTTAAAGTACCTGTACAAGTGCCCTGGTTTCCAAAAAAAAAATGGATGCGGATGACAAACGGATGGCCTCCGTTGGTCATCCGCATTTTTTGCGGACCCATTGACTTCTATGGGTCCGCAAACTATTTTTTGCGGACAAGAATAGGACATGCCATATCTTTTTTTGCGGACATGAAATGCGGACAGCGGACGCGGACAGGCAACGGAAGAGCCATCCGCATTAACGGATCCATAGAAATGAATGGGAAACCATCGAATCCGCAAAAAAAACTGAACAGAGGCCGCAAAAAATTTGAACTTTTATGTTTTTTGTGTATTGAAGTAACTTGTCCTGCTGTTTGATTAGGACGGGTCTTCTGTGTACTAATAGGATGGCAGCTATTTAATTTCCCATGAGGATTGTTCCATAGACAAATCAAACCATTACAACTAATAAAAAGTTTTTGGGAATATATTTATAATAAAGTAATATATTATATTTGAGTATGTTCATTTTCGTAATTTCTGGAGAGCCCCTTTAAATATAGAAGCTGTCACTTAGCATGCTCAGCCTCTATCCTATAAGTCAATGTTCGACATTTTAAACAGGCTTCGAAACATGACTTAAGCCAGCACCTCATGTGCAGACAGCTGTTTCAGGGTGATTGACCCTCATCAGTGCAGAGCAGAGAGCACTGGCTTAACTGGGTGAGAGCCTTAAGTCAGGATTTGGTGGGTACCATATCTCCAATTGGGAGAGAGCGCCTTAATCAACGTGAGGAGACTTATAGGCCATACATGCTGCTTTGGAATATTGGGAAGAAAGAGATGCACATGAGCTTTTAACAAGCTCTGCCACTGATGCCACCAGATGTAAGGCAGCTATCCTATAAGTCAATGTTTGACCCTTAAAATAGGCCTTGAAACATGACTTAATAAAATTAAGCCAGCCCCTCATCTGCAGACAGCTGTTTTGCGGTGATTGTCCCTCATCAGTGCAGAGCAGAGAATACTGGCTTAGGTGGATCTAAGTCAGAGAGGCTTATTCTCTGCTCTGCACTGATGAGGGCAATCCTCCCGAAACAGCTGTCTGCAGAAGAGGTGCAAAAAAAAGCAAGAGCAAGTCTTGAAAGAGGCTGGTATAGGACTCTCAAGGTGGCTGGTGAATGTCCTCCAGGGCTGCTTCTTCCTTCTCTCTCGCTGTTTCTTAATAAACTCCCCTCATACTAATTTCTTACCACTCCCTAGGCCTACAGCCTTTAGAACGAAAATAAATCACACCAAATTTCTCACATATTGTTAGCCCATTTAGCAGTGGGCTACCAGAACACTGCCAACGTATAAATGTTGACTATGTAACAACCCCTTTAAAGAAGTAATTCTAGGAAGTTTTCTTAGAACATTAGAACTTCTTAGAACTGCTTCCATGAAAACCACTTTGTGGTACTGCACATGTTTCTTTTTTAAATTATGAAAGCAATAGAGAATACTGTTGTCATGCCCCTGGGCCGACGTGTGCTGTTCCCTGCAGGCAGCGCTGCCAGTGTTCGGTTGGCATGGAAACCAAGCTGGGCACTCCTTCTGCAAGAGCTGAATCTATGCTGGTGCGCTGACGTCACAGGTAATGTGACGCCCGGGACATCATGTGACCAGGAAGTGCTGCCTATTTAAATAGGCAACCTGCTGGCTACAGGTTGCCTGTGATTGATGTTTATCTTTCTGGATCGGCTCACTAGCCTTATTTTGTGCTGTTTACTAATGTATTCTCGACCTCTAACCTTTGCCTGACGATTTGGACCCTGACGTTTCTTCCTGGGTTTGTCCCTGGTTTTGTACTGAATCTAATTTGTCTATTTCTTTTTTTTCCTCCTGGTATTAACATTGGCGTGGTTCTGATTCTGAATTACGGCTTTTGATTTGGTTCGGTTTCATCTCTCTTAGTTTTGACTCGGCTTCTCTGTTTCCGTCACACGCCTGTTTTTGTGGCTGCCAATCTGTCACTAGTTCATTATTATACTCTTTGTCTTCCCTCCCGTATAAACCCCTGCCCTATTCAGGAAGGGACTGACGACCAGTTGTGGGTCGCAGTCTAGGTAGGGATATTGGGAACAGGAGACTTCAGGGTATACTGCTTCCACTGTGAAAACTGTGATTTTACATAAATTTGCAGGCCTTTTTGGTAAAATATCAGCAAAACCAAGAAGCTGTCTATGTTGCCCATAGTGTTTAGCGAAGAGCGATTCGGATGCTTCACCTGAAGTCACTTCGTTCAAAACTTCGAAATAATACTGTACGGAGATTTGTCTCCGTACAGTATTAGATATGTATAGGCTCCGGTGAGCTGAATTTAGTTATTCACAAAGTTGCGCATGATTTAATTGAATAACTTCAGTAGTTGATTTTAAAAGTGGAAAACCACTTTAAAACTTGAGACCAAACTCGGCTTAGTTTCCAACTAGTACCTCGGAACTGAAGCCAAGTTCGGTCTAAAGTTTTTATTATAGGAAAATATTATAAAAAAAATATTATAGGAAAACATTGGGAGATCATCAAAAAAGATAAAAGTATTGGTAATTTGGTCTCTCCCACACCCCTAATTACATTTACCAGAGCGCCCAACTTGGGAAATAAGGTAGTACCCGCTGTGAAAAGGGAAGAAAGAATAGAAACGTCAATACAGAGCTGGGGTAATATGAAAGGTTTCTACAGATGTGGACGATGTGCCATTTGTAAGATCACCTCATTTCCAAGACGTACGGAGGAAGTAACCTCCACTAAAAATGGTCACAAACACATAATACGAGAATTCTTGTCTTGTTACACTGAGAATGTGATCTACGTGTTGGAATGCTCTTGCTCTTTTGTATTTCATGTTTATTTTGATTGATATTTTTATTTTCATTTTGTCGTAGCACTTGTAAACACAATTAAATCATGAGTCTGATGATATATATAATTGTAACTCAGGACTAATATAATCAAATTGGCAAACGCAGCAACCATTACTATCCGGCTTGCAAAACGCAACTGAACCGCATGTGAAACGCAACAAAATCGCATGTGCATGAGTGTGGGAAAATTGATACATCAATGGAGATACATGAGTTCTTAACTGAGGATCAAAATAATTTCATGGAGAAATGCAGTAAACCGGTAGAGTCTAAATACTATATCATTATGGAATGTTTGCAGTATTCCAGTCCGGATTTTTGACAAGACCAATACATTTGAGGGTTTTGGTATTTAAAGCATTGTGATCTGGGGGTCGGATTGCCACTGAGGAAGGGGTACCTTATATCCCGAAGCAGCGTCTGGTCGGACCCCAGAATTTATGAGGAACAGTATTTTGAGCTACCCGGTCTATCCACCTCCCAATTTTTGGAAATCCAGGACGCCGCGTGAGAGGTGAGGGAGGATTCAGCGAGTGTGCTGAGTAACTGACGGTGAACCATCCCAGACATACAGAGATCACCAGCGCGGACACCGAGGATATAATACCGCAGGAGAGTGTGGAGTGTGGGGATAAGACAGTTCAAAGTAGGCTTTATTAATTACCAGGTATTCCAGCGAACTATATCGTATTGGGGATCAGGTGGATCCAATCCCGGTTGCCACTGGTTAACCTATACTTACCTCTACCTGACATTGGCATACGTGGATTGAGTCTCTCTTTTCATCAATGTACTGTTGCTGTTTTTACTAGTTCACGATCTTATATCTATCCAGATAGGTTTTACGGTGGATGTGTTTTTATTCAATGAAATACAGATATCTAGTAGAGTGCCCAGTCCATTCTTTCATTACATTTTCCTAACCAGCGGTGAGGCGGTACTGCTGGACTGAGAGCACCTCGTTGGTGAACTGGTGGCTCTGTGCGTCCTTATCACCTTTGTATATCGTTTCCAACTAGTACCTCGGAACTGAAGCCAAGTTCGGTCTAAAGTTTTAAAGTGGTTTTCCACTTTAAAAATCAACTACTGAAGTTATTCAACAAAGTCTCACGAAACTTCGTGAATAACCTACTTCGGCTCATCAGAGCCCATACATTCTAATACTGTACGAAGACGGATCTCCATACCGTATTATTTTGAAGTTTTGAACGAAGCGACTTCGGGTGAAGCATCTGAAGTTCGCTTCGCTCAACACTAATAGCAACCAATAACAGCACGGCTTTCATTTTTTAAGAGCACTAAGAGAAATGAAAGCTGTGCTGTGATTGGTTGCCATGGGCAACAAAGACGGCCTTTCTTCTAGACACTTTTCAATAATCTCCCCAACTCTATAATGCATTATAAATATGATATTGTGTACTGTATGTTTTTATTACCTGGCTTTGAGTCATGACAATACATTTGTGTATTTAGGTATTACGGAAAACTCTGCCATCCAAACATGTTATGGTTATGCTCCCGCTACTATTATATGCTATGACAGGAGCATTATTATCAGCTCCTCAGGCCTCTTCCTTCCCCGTCTTCTTTATATTCCTCCTCCTTTTCTCTCCTCACATTGATGCATCTCTGACTCCTTCCTAAATGTTGGGGAATGGCAGGCTTGATGCAGGGCTATACAGACAAATGGGACTTTTATTGTGACACAGGCGCCTCCTCTCTCGTTTTCTCTATGTCTCTCTCTCTGCTTCTCTGGAACAACTGATCAGCCTGGAGACAAAAATCATAGCAGGGGGAAGCGAGAAAACAAGGAAGCGGAAGGCGGAATGATAGACAAGAAATAACATGGACATACGCTAATGAAGGATGCTTATGCAATGAGGATGTCCAGTGCGGATGAGACATTCTGTATGCAGCCGCTATAGGTGCAGCAATATCAGACAATATTTCAGTTTTGAAGCATAAAATATAAACACAATCACAGTAACTCAAAGCGATTTTAAAAAATATCACATATGCTACATAAATATTAGGCAATGACCTAAACGGCAGTTCCCTAATATGTGTACAAAGCGTTCGAAAAATCATCAGACCCTTTCATTTTTTTCCCATTTTGTTACTTCACAGCCTTGTGCTAAAAAATAACTCTTAATAAGAAAGTAAGAACAGAATTTTTGCTAATTTATTAAAAAGGAAAAACTAAAATCTGGCTAATGGATATAACTATTCAGACCCTTTGCTATGACACATGAAATTTAGCTCTGGGGGCTTCTCATTTCTCTTGATCATCTTTGAGATGTTTCTACACCTTGATTGGAGTCCAAATTCAGTAAATTGGTCATGATCTGGAAAGACACAGCCCTGCCTATATAAGTTCTCACAGCTGACAATGCATATAAGAGCAAATACCAAGCCATGAGGAGGAAAGAACTGCCTGTAGAGCTCAGAGACAGGATTGTGAGGAGTCTCTATAATTCTTAAATGGAAGCAGTTTGGTGGCTGCTCCACCAAATAAAGTAATCGGGGGGGGGGGGGGGGGGTTCTTAGGCATTGGCAAGAGAGGTGACCAAGAACATAATGGTCACTCTGGCTGAGCTCCAAAGATACTGTGTGCAGATGGGATAAACTTCTGGAAGGTCAACCATCACTAAAGCACTCCCCCCAATCTGGGCTTTATGGCAGAGAGGCCAGAAAGAAGCCTCTCCTCAGTGGAATATACTTACCCCGGTCCCCACACCAATAGGGTGGCCACTGGCTTCACTTCAGTAAGTCGGACCTCACCGTCCATGCCCCCAAATCGCCACGCCCACCTCCGTGAAGCCACACCCCCACAAAGTCACACACCCCTATCGCCGGCCGGGAAAAAATGGGGAAGAGAGGGAAGAAGTTTCTGAATAAAAGGTGAGCAAGGGGCACTTGGGGTGCTTCTCTCCCTTCAGTCAGCCACGGGGAACCATGTCTGCGGCTCTAGTGACTGACTGGGGTGAGAGAAGTCTCAGTCAGTTGCTGCAGCTCATGCTCAGACAGTGCAGTGCTGCTGCTTTCCGAGCGTGAGCTACTGCAAGGGTGGATGTCCCTGTGTGCTTCCATGCCTTGCACCAGACGGAGGACAGGGGCCAGAAAACCGGACTGTCCAGCCTAAAACCGGACGTCTGGCCACCCTACGAACTGAACTGCTGCTTCTCCCTGTACACCGATAAAAACATCCGATGTCGGGGGGGGGGGGGGTAGCCAATAGCAGACAGGGGGTGGGGGGGAGCAGCCTCTGTAGCATCGCCGGCAATGCTAGGGAGGCTCATCCCTGTCCCTGCCATTGGCCAGCCCCCCCCCCCAACCCCGACACCGGATTTTTCCATCGGTGTGCAAGGAGAAGCATCAGCAGCGGTGCGGAGACCAGGAGCGGCATGGGGAGCAGGGATCAGGGTAAGTATATTCCATGTGGGGTGTCATGAGGAGACATTTTATACTCTTGGAGAACCCCTTTAAAGGGCATCACCACTTACCACTATGTCAAACTGTTGGCAGCTCTCCATCCTCGCTTGTACGCAGAGTTCTATGTCACCTTTGGCATCTCCATGTGTCCCCTCAATCCTAGGAAAAAATACTTTTTATCATATGTAAATTAACCCCTAGTTGCAATGAGGGCAGTGCCATTGCAGCCAGAGTCTTCTATGTACTTCTGTGAGTCCCTGAAGTCATTGAGGGATCATGTTCTGTACATGTGCAGTAAAGAGAAGTGTTCTGTCTTCATACATGTTCACACAGTGTGCAGTCTGACATTCAGCATAAACCATTCCTGTCTTCCAAATAAGAGGACTGTTCTTTGTAGTATAACTTGTTTATTGGTCAACAGGTTGTACTCTCTGTGCGATGCGCGTGAGTGAGAGATTGTACAAGTGTGCGATTGATTGATAAAACAGGATTGTTAATTGGCAAAACAGGATTGTTTGGTAAAACTACAAGAATACAAATAGCAAGTATAAGTATAAAGTATAGATAGCATGTACTATAACATTTGCATTAACACCAAAGCACATGGTAAAATGGCTGCCTGTACATAAGATTACATATCTAGCTAACAGTAGTAACAGCTCCCTGAGTAACAATTACAAATAGCTGAACAGCTCTGCAACACACAATATCCCTGAAACAAAGTTAGATCTCTTACCAGATATGCTTTTACAAGGATGGTTGAGTTTGAGAAGGAGATATGCAAAATTACAGCTTTGCTGATGTGTCCCGGAGACTGGAGGCTTCTCTTTCCCAGGTTGCTTTGCACTCCCACAATGCTTTACACTACCCACAATGCAGTAGCCTAACATTCATGTTGTATAGTGCGAATTATTATACTCTTGGACCTTTCCATATTGGGAGCGTTAAAGGCATGTTTGCAGTGATGCCAAACTTTGCAAGGCTTCTGACTCACAGGTAATGTCGACTTATAAGACTGAGCTATATGAACTGCACAGGCTATACCACAAACGAGCAACATCCAGGTGGAGAACCTGTTGAGTTGGGGATTTGAGTTGGTGGTCCGAAGTCACTGTACGTAGAACAGATACTTCAGGTTGGACTTTTTCATCGGCATCTGGGGTTCTTAGGCATTGGCAAGAGAGGTGACCAAGAACATAATGGTCACTCTGGCTGAGCTCCAAAGATACTGTGTGCAGATGGGATAAACTTCTGGAAGGTCAACCATCACTAAAGCACTCCCCCAATCTGGGCTTTATGGCAGAGAGGCCAGAAAGAAGCCTCTCCTCAGTGGAATATACTTACCCCGGTCCCCACACCAATAGGGTGGCCACTGGCTTCACTTCAGTAAGTCGGACCTCACCGTCCATGCCCCCAAATCGCCACGCCCACCTCCGTGAAGCCACACCCCCACAAAGTCACACACCCCTATCGCCGGCCGGGGAAAAAATGGGGAAGAGAGGGAAGAAGTTTCTGAATAAAAGGTGAGCAAGGGGCACTTGGGGTGCTTCTCTCCCTTCAGTCAGCCACGGGGAACCATGTCTGCGGCTCTAGTGACTGACTGGGGTGAGAGAAGTCTCAGTCAGTTGCTGCAGCTCATGCTCAGACAGTGCAGTGCTGCTGCTTTCCGAGCGTGAGCTACTGCAAGGGTGGATGTCCCTGTGTGCTTCCATGCCTTGCACCAGACGGAGGACAGGGGGCCAGAAAACCGGACTGTCCAGCCTAAAACCGGACGTCTGGCCACCCTACGCACTGAACTGCTGCTTCTCCCTGTACACCGATAAAAACATCCGATGTCGGGGGTAGCCAATAGCAGACAGGGGGTGGGGAGCAGCCTCTGTAGCATCGCCGGCAATGCTAGGGAGGCTCATCCCTGTCCCTGCCATTGGCCAGCCCCCCCAACCCCGACACCGGATTTTTCCATCGGTGTGCAAGGAGAAGCATCAGCAGCGGTGCGGAGACCAGGAGCGGCATCGGGAGCAGGGATCAGGGTAAGTATATTCCATGTGGGGTGTCATGAGGAGACATTTTATACTCTTGGAGAACCCCTTTAAAGGGCATCACCACTTACCACTATGTCAAACTGTTGGCAGCTCTCCATCCTCGCTTGTACGCAGAGTTCTATGTCACCTTTGGCATCTCCATGTGTCCCCTCAATCCTAGGAAAAAATACTTTTTATCATATGTAAATTAACCCCTAGTTGCAATGAGGGCAGTGCCATTGCAGCCAGAGTCTTCTATGTACTTCTGTGAGTCCCTGAAGTCATTGAGGGATCATGTTCTGTACATGTGCAGTAAAGAGAAGTGTTCTGTCTTCATACATGTTCACACAGTGTGCAGTCTGACATTCAGCATAAACCATTCCTGTCTTCCAAATAAGAGGACTGTTCTTTGTAGTATAACTTGTTTATTGGTCAACAGGTTGTACTCTCTGCGCGATGCGCGTGAGTGAGAGATTGTACAAGTGTGCGATTGATTGATAAAACAGGATTGTTAATTGGCAAAACAGGATTGTTTGGTAAAACTACAAGAATACAAATAGCAAGTATAAGTATAAAGTATAGATAGCATGTACTATAACATTTGCATTAACACCAAAGCACATGGTAAAATGGCTGCCTGTACATAAGATTACATATCTAGCTAACAGTAGTAACAGCTCCCTGAGTAACAATTACAAATAGCTGAACAGCTCTGCAACACACAATATCCCTGAAACAAAGTTAGATCTCTTACCAGATATGCTTTTACAAGGATGGTTGAGTTTGAGAAGGAGATATGCAAAATTACAGCTTTGCTGATGTGTCCCGGAGACTGGAGGCTTCTCTTTCCCAGGTTGCTTTGCACTCCCACAATGCTTTACACTACCCACAATGCAGTAGCCTAACATTCATGTTGTATAGTGCGAATTATTATACTCTTGGACCTTTCCATATTGGGAGCGTTAAAGGCATGTTTGCAGTGATGCCAAACTTTGCAAGGCTTCTGACTCACAGGTAATGTCGACTTATAAGACTGAGCTATATGAACTGCACAGGCTATACCACAAACGAGCAACATCCAGGTGGAGAACCTGTTGAGTTGGGGATTTGAGTTGGTGGTCCGAAGTCACTGTACGTAGAACAGATACTTCAGGTTGGACTTTTTCATCGGCATCTGGGGTTCTTAGGCATTGGCAAGAGAGGTGACCAAGAACATAATGGTCACTCTGGCTGAGCTCCAAAGATACTGTGTGCAGATGGGATAAACTTCTGGAAGGTCAACCATCACTAAAGCACTCCCCCAATCTGGGCTTTATGGCAGAGAGGCCAGAAAGAAGCCTCTCCTCAGTGGAATATACTTACCCCGGTCCCCACACCAATAGGGTGGCCACTGGCTTCACTTCAGTAAGTCGGACCTCACCGTCCATGCCCCCAAATCGCCACGCCCACCTCCGTGAAGCCACACCCCCACAAAGTCACACACCCCTATCGCCGGCCGGGGAAAAAATGGGGAAGAGAGGGAAGAAGTTTCTGAATAAAAGGTGAGCAAGGGGCACTTGGGGTGCTTCTCTCCCTTCAGTCAGCCACGGGGAACCATGTCTGCGGCTCTAGTGACTGACTGGGGGTGAGAGAAGTCTCAGTCAGTTGCTGCAGCTCATGCTCAGACAGTGCAGTGCTGCTGCTTTCCGAGCGTGAGCTACTGCAAGGGTGGATGTCCCTGTGTGCTTCCATGCCTTGCACCAGACGGAGGACAGGGGGCCAGAAAACCGGACTGTCCAGCCTAAAACCGGACGTCTGGCCACCCTACGCACTGAACTGCTGCTTCTCCCTGTACACCGATAAAAACATCCGATGTCGGGGGTAGCCAATAGCAGACAGGGGGTGGGGAGCAGCCTCTGTAGCATCGCCGGCAATGCTAGGGAGGCTCATCCCTGTCCCTGCCATTGGCCAGCCCCCCCAACCCCGACACCGGATTTTTCCATCGGTGTGCAAGGAGAAGCATCAGCAGCGGTGCGGAGACCAGGAGCGGCATCGGGAGCAGGGATCAGGGTAAGTATATTCCATGTGGGGTGTCATGAGGAGACATTTTATACTCTTGGAGAACCCCTTTAAAGGGCATCACCACTTACCACTATGTCAAACTGTTGGCAGCTCTCCATCCTCGCTTGTACGCAGAGTTCTATGTCACCTTTGGCATCTCCATGTGTCCCCTCAATCCTAGGAAAAATACTTTTTATCATATGTAAATTAACCCCTAGTTGCAATGAGGGCAGTGCCATTGCAGCCAGAGTCTTCTATGTACTTCTGTGAGTCCCTGAAGTCATTGAGGGATCATGTTCTGTACATGTGCAGTAAAGAGAAGTGTTCTGTCTTCATACATGTTCACACAGTGTGCAGTCTGACATTCAGCATAAACCATTCCTGTCTTCCAAATAAGAGGACTGTTCTTTGTAGTATAACTTGTTTATTGGTCAACAGGTTGTACTCTCTGCGCGATGCGCGTGAGTGAGAGATTGTACAAGTGTGCGATTGATTGATAAAACAGGATTGTTAATTGGCAAAACAGGATTGTTTGGTAAAACTACAAGAATACAAATAGCAAGTATAAGTATAAAGTATAGATAGCATGTACTATAACATTTGCATTAACACCAAAGCACATGGTAAAATGGCTGCCTGTACATAAGATTACATATCTAGCTAACAGTAGTAACAGCTCCCTGAGTAACAATTACAAATAGCTGAACAGCTCTGCAACACACAATATCCCTGAAACAAAGTTAGATCTCTTACCAGATATGCTTTTACAAGGATGGTTGAGTTTGAGAAGGAGATATGCAAAATTACAGCTTTGCTGATGTGTCCCGGAGACTGGAGGCTTCTCTTTCCCAGGTTGCTTTGCACTCCCACAATGCTTTACACTACCCACAATGCAGTAGCCTAACATTCATGTTGTATAGTGCGAATTATTATACTCTTGGACCTTTCCATATTGGGAGCGTTAAAGGCATGTTTGCAGTGATGCCAAACTTTGCAAGGCTTCTGACTCACAGGTAATGTCGACTTATAAGACTGAGCTATATGAACTGCACAGGCTATACCACAAACGAGCAACATCCAGGTGGAGAACCTGTTGAGTTGGGGATTTGAGTTGGTGGTCCGAAGTCACTGTACGTAGAACAGATACTTCAGGTTGGACTTTTTCATCGGCATCTGGGGTTCTTAGGCATTGGCAAGAGAGGTGACCAAGAACATAATGGTCACTCTGGCTGAGCTCCAAAGATACTGTGTGCAGATGGGATAAACTTCTGGAAGGTCAACCATCACTAAAGCACTCCCCCAATCTGGGCTTTATGGCAGAGAGGCCAGAAAGAAGCCTCTCCTCAGTGGAATATACTTACCCCGGTCCCCACACCAATAGGGTGGCCACTGGCTTCACTTCAGTAAGTCGGACCTCACCGTCCATGCCCCCAAATCGCCACGCCCACCTCCGTGAAGCCACACCCCCACAAAGTCACACACCCCTATCGCCGGCCGGGGAAAAAATGGGGAAGAGAGGGAAGAAGTTTCTGAATAAAAGGTGAGCAAGGGGCACTTGGGGTGCTTCTCTCCCTTCAGTCAGCCACGGGGAACCATGTCTGCGGCTCTAGTGACTGACTGGGGTGAGAGAAGTCTCAGTCAGTTGCTGCAGCTCATGCTCAGACAGTGCAGTGCTGCTGCTTTCCGAGCGTGAGCTACTGCAAGGGTGGATGTCCCTGTGTGCTTCCATGCCTTGCACCAGACGGAGGACAGGGGGCCAGAAAACCGGACTGTCCAGCCTAAAACCGGACGTCTGGCCACCCTACGCACTGAACTGCTGCTTCTCCCTGTACACCGATAAAAACATCCGATGTCGGGGGTAGCCAATAGCAGACAGGGGGTGGGGAGCAGCCTCTGTAGCATCGCCGGCAATGCTAGGGAGGCTCATCCCTGTCCCTGCCATTGGCCAGCCCCCCCAACCCCGACACCGGATTTTTCCATCGGTGTGCAAGGAGAAGCATCAGCAGCGGTGCGGAGACCAGGAGCGGCATCGGGAGCAGGGATCAGGGTAAGTATATTCCATGTGGGGTGTCATGAGGAGACATTTTATACTCTTGGAGAACCCCTTTAAAGGGCATCACCACTTACCACTATGTCAAACTGTTGGCAGCTCTCCATCCTCGCTTGTACGCAGAGTTCTATGTCACCTTTGGCATCTCCATGTGTCCCCTCAATCCTAGGAAAAATACTTTTTATCATATGTAAATTAACCCCTAGTTGCAATGAGGGCAGTGCCATTGCAGCCAGAGTCTTCTATGTACTTCTGTGAGTCCCTGAAGTCATTGAGGGATCATGTTCTGTACATGTGCAGTAAAGAGAAGTGTTCTGTCTTCATACATGTTCACACAGTGTGCAGTCTGACATTCAGCATAAACCATTCCTGTCTTCCAAATAAGAGGACTGTTCTTTGTAGTATAACTTGTTTATTGGTCAACAGGTTGTACTCTCTGCGCGATGCGCGTGAGTGAGAGATTGTACAAGTGTGCGATTGATTGATAAAACAGGATTGTTAATTGGCAAAACAGGATTGTTTGGTAAAACTACAAGAATACAAATAGCAAGTATAAGTATAAAGTATAGATAGCATGTACTATAACATTTGCATTAACACCAAAGCACATGGTAAAATGGCTGCCTGTACATAAGATTACATATCTAGCTAACAGTAGTAACAGCTCCCTGAGTAACAATTACAAATAGCTGAACAGCTCTGCAACACACAATATCCCTGAAACAAAGTTAGATCTCTTACCAGATATGCTTTTACAAGGATGGTTGAGTTTGAGAAGGAGATATGCAAAATTACAGCTTTGCTGATGTGTCCCGGAGACTGGAGGCTTCTCTTTCCCAGGTTGCTTTGCACTCCCACAATGCTTTACACTACCCACAATGCAGTAGCCTAACATTCATGTTGTATAGTGCGAATTATTATACTCTTGGACCTTTCCATATTGGGAGCGTTAAAGGCATGTTTGCAGTGATGCCAAACTTTGCAAGGCTTCTGACTCACAGGTAATGTCGACTTATAAGACTGAGCTATATGAACTGCACAGGCTATACCACAAACGAGCAACATCCAGGTGGAGAACCTGTTGAGTTGGGGATTTGAGTTGGTGGTCCGAAGTCACTGTACGTAGAACAGATACTTCAGGTTGGACTTTTTCATCGGCATCTGGGGTTCTTAGGCATTGGCAAGAGAGGTGACCAAGAACATAATGGTCACTCTGGCTGAGCTCCAAAGATACTGTGTGCAGATGGGATAAACTTCTGGAAGGTCAACCATCACTAAAGCACTCCCCCAATCTGGGCTTTATGGCAGAGAGGCCAGAAAGAAGCCTCTCCTCAGTGGAATATACTTACCCCGGTCCCCACACCAATAGGGTGGCCACTGGCTTCACTTCAGTAAGTCGGACCTCACCGTCCATGCCCCCAAATCGCCACGCCCACCTCCGTGAAGCCACACCCCCACAAAGTCACACACCCCTATCGCCGGCCGGGGAAAAAATGGGGGAAGAGAGGGAAGAAGTTTCTGAATAAAAGGTGAGCAAGGGGCACTTGGGGTGCTTCTCTCCCTTCAGTCAGCCACGGGGAACCATGTCTGCGGCTCTAGTGACTGACTGGGGTGAGAGAAGTCTCAGTCAGTTGCTGCAGCTCATGCTCAGACAGTGCAGTGCTGCTGCTTTCCGAGCGTGAGCTACTGCAAGGGTGGATGTCCCTGTGTGCTTCCATGCCTTGCACCAGACGGAGGACAGGGGGCCAGAAAACCGGACTGTCCAGCCTAAAACCGGACGCCTGGCCACCCTACGCACTGAACTGCTGCTTCTCCCTGTACACCGATAAAAACATCCGATGTCGGGGGTAGCCAATAGCAGACAGGGGGTGGGGAGCAGCCTCTGTAGCATCGCCGGCAATGCTAGGGAGGCTCATCCCTGTCCCTGCCATTGGCCAGCCCCCCCAACCCCGACACCGGATTTTTCCATCGGTGTGCAAGGAGAAGCATCAGCAGCGGTGCGGAGACCAGGAGCGGCATCGGGAGCAGGGATCAGGGTAAGTATATTCCATGTGGGGTGTCATGAGGAGACATTTTATACTCTTGGAGAACCCCTTTAAAGGGCATCACCACTTACCACTATGTCAAACTGTTGGCAGCTCTCCATCCTCGCTTGTACGCAGAGTTCTATGTCACCTTTGGCATCTCCATGTGTCCCCTCAATCCTAGGAAAAATACTTTTTATCATATGTAAATTAACCCCTAGTTGCAATGAGGGCAGTGCCATTGCAGCCAGAGTCTTCTATGTACTTCTGTGAGTCCCTGAAGTCATTGAGGGATCATGTTCTGTACATGTGCAGTAAAGAGAAGTGTTCTGTCTTCATACATGTTCACACAGTGTGCAGTCTGACATTCAGCATAAACCATTCCTGTCTTCCAAATAAGAGGACTGTTCTTTGTAGTATAACTTGTTTATTGGTCAACAGGTTGTACTCTCTGCGCGATGCGCGTGAGTGAGAGATTGTACAAGTGTGCGATTGATTGATAAAACAGGATTGTTAATTGGCAAAACAGGATTGTTTGGTAAAACTACAAGAATACAAATAGCAAGTATAAGTATAAAGTATAGATAGCATGTACTATAACATTTGCATTAACACCAAAGCACATGGTAAAATGGCTGCCTGTACATAAGATTACATATCTAGCTAACAGTAGTAACAGCTCCCTGAGTAACAATTACAAATAGCTGAACAGCTCTGCAACACACAATATCCCTGAAACAAAGTTAGATCTCTTACCAGATATGCTTTTACAAGGATGGTTGAGTTTGAGAAGGAGATATGCAAAATTACAGCTTTGCTGATGTGTCCCGGAGACTGGAGGCTTCTCTTTCCCAGGTTGCTTTGCACTCCCACAATGCTTTACACTACCCACAATGCAGTAGCCTAACATTCATGTTGTATAGTGCGAATTATTATACTCTTGGACCTTTCCATATTGGGAGCGTTAAAGGCATGTTTGCAGTGATGCCAAACTTTGCAAGGCTTCTGACTCACAGGTAATGTCGACTTATAAGACTGAGCTATATGAACTGCACAGGCTATACCACAAACGAGCAACATCCAGGTGGAGAACCTGTTGAGTTGGGGATTTGAGTTGGTGGTCCGAAGTCACTGTACGTAGAACAGATACTTCAGGTTGGACTTTTTCATCGGCATCTGGGGTTCTTAGGCATTGGCAAGAGAGGTGACCAAGAACATAATGGTCACTCTGGCTGAGCTCCAAAGATACTGTGTGCAGATGGGATAAACTTCTGGAAGGTCAACCATCACTAAAGCACTCCCCCAATCTGGGCTTTATGGCAGAGAGGCCAGAAAGAAGCCTCTCCTCAGTGGAATATACTTACCCCGGTCCCCACACCAATAGGGTGGCCACTGGCTTCACTTCAGTAAGTCGGACCTCACCGTCCATGCCCCCAAATCGCCACGCCCACCTCCGTGAAGCCACACCCCCACAAAGTCACACACCCCTATCGCCGGCCGGGGAAAAAATGGGGGAAGAGAGGGAAGAAGTTTCTGAATAAAAGGTGAGCAAGGGGCACTTGGGGTGCTTCTCTCCCTTCAGTCAGCCACGGGGAACCATGTCTGCGGCTCTAGTGACTGACTGGGGTGAGAGAAGTCTCAGTCAGTTGCTGCAGCTCATGCTCAGACAGTGCAGTGCTGCTGCTTTCCGAGCGTGAGCTACTGCAAGGGTGGATGTCCCTGTGTGCTTCCATGCCTTGCACCAGACGGAGGACAGGGGGCCAGAAAACCGGACTGTCCAGCCTAAAACCGGACGCCTGGCCACCCTACGCACTGAACTGCTGCTTCTCCCTGTACACCGATAAAAACATCCGATGTCGGGGGTAGCCAATAGCAGACAGGGGGTGGGGAGCAGCCTCTGTAGCATCGCCGGCAATGCTAGGGAGGCTCATCCCTGTCCCTGCCATTGGCCAGCCCCCCCAACCCCGACACCGGATTTTTCCATCGGTGTGCAAGGAGAAGCATCAGCAGCGGTGCGGAGACCAGGAGCGGCATCGGGAGCAGGGATCAGGGTAAGTATATTCCATGTGGGGTGTCATGAGGAGACATTTTATACTCTTGGAGAACCCCTTTAAAGGGCATCACCACTTACCACTATGTCAAACTGTTGGCAGCTCTCCATCCTCGCTTGTACGCAGAGTTCTATGTCACCTTTGGCATCTCCATGTGTCCCCTCAATCCTAGGAAAAAATACTTTTTATCATATGTAAATTAACCCCTAGTTGCAATGAGGGCAGTGCCATTGCAGCCAGAGTCTTCTATGTACTTCTGTGAGTCCCTGAAGTCATTGAGGGATCATGTTCTGTACATGTGCAGTAAAGAGAAGTGTTCTGTCTTCATACATGTTCACACAGTGTGCAGTCTGACATTCAGCATAAACCATTCCTGTCTTCCAAATAAGAGGACTGTTCTTTGTAGTATAACTTGTTTATTGGTCAACAGGTTGTACTCTCTGCGCGATGCGCGTGAGTGAGAGATTGTACAAGTGTGCGATTGATTGATAAAACAGGATTGTTAATTGGCAAAACAGGATTGTTTGGTAAAACTACAAGAATACAAATAGCAAGTATAAGTATAAAGTATAGATAGCATGTACTATAACATTTGCATTAACACCAAAGCACATGGTAAAATGGCTGCCTGTACATAAGATTACATATCTAGCTAACAGTAGTAACAGCTCCCTGAGTAACAATTACAAATAGCTGAACAGCTCTGCAACACACAATATCCCTGAAACAAAGTTAGATCTCTTACCAGATATGCTTTTACAAGGATGGTTGAGTTTGAGAAGGAGATATGCAAAATTACAGCTTTGCTGATGTGTCCCGGAGACTGGAGGCTTCTCTTTCCCAGGTTGCTTTGCACTCCCACAATGCTTTACACTACCCACAATGCAGTAGCCTAACATTCATGTTGTATAGTGCGAATTATTATACTCTTGGACCTTTCCATATTGGGAGCGTTAAAGGCATGTTTGCAGTGATGCCAAACTTTGCAAGGCTTCTGACTCACAGGTAATGTCGACTTATAAGACTGAGCTATATGAACTGCACAGGCTATACCACAAACGAGCAACATCCAGGTGGAGAACCTGTTGAGTTGGGGATTTGAGTTGGTGGTCCGAAGTCACTGTACGTAGAACAGATACTTCAGGTTGGACTTTTTCATCGGCATCTGGGGTTCTTAGGCATTGGCAAGAGAGGTGACCAAGAACATAATGGTCACTCTGGCTGAGCTCCAAAGATACTGTGTGCAGATGGGATAAACTTCTGGAAGGTCAACCATCACTAAAGCACTCCCCCAATCTGGGCTTTATGGCAGAGAGGCCAGAAAGAAGCCTCTCCTCAGTGGAATATACTTACCCCGGTCCCCACACCAATAGGGTGGCCACTGGCTTCACTTCAGTAAGTCGGACCTCACCGTCCATGCCCCCAAATCGCCACGCCCACCTCCGTGAAGCCACACCCCCACAAAGTCACACACCCCTATCGCCGGCCGGGGAAAAAATGGGGAAGAGAGGGAAGAAGTTTCTGAATAAAAGGTGAGCAAGGGGCACTTGGGGTGCTTCTCTCCCTTCAGTCAGCCACGGGGAACCATGTCTGCGGCTCTAGTGACTGACTGGGGGTGAGAGAAGTCTCAGTCAGTTGCTGCAGCTCATGCTCAGACAGTGCAGTGCTGCTGCTTTCCGAGCGTGAGCTACTGCAAGGGTGGATGTCCCTGTGTGCTTCCATGCCTTGCACCAGACGGAGGACAGGGGGCCAGAAAACCGGACTGTCCAGCCTAAAACCGGACGTCTGGCCACCCTACGCACTGAACTGCTGCTTCTCCCTGTACACCGATAAAAACATCCGATGTCGGGGGTAGCCAATAGCAGACAGGGGGTGGGGAGCAGCCTCTGTAGCATCGCCGGCAATGCTAGGGAGGCTCATCCCTGTCCCTGCCATTGGCCAGCCCCCCCAACCCCGACACCGGATTTTTCCATCGGTGTGCAAGGAGAAGCATCAGCAGCGGTGCGGAGACCAGGAGCGGCATCGGGAGCAGGGATCAGGGTAAGTATATTCCATGTGGGGTGTCATGAGGAGACATTTTATACTCTTGGAGAACCCCTTTAAAGGGCATCACCACTTACCACTATGTCAAACTGTTGGCAGCTCTCCATCCTCGCTTGTACGCAGAGTTCTATGTCACCTTTGGCATCTCCATGTGTCCCCTCAATCCTAGGAAAAATACTTTTTATCATATGTAAATTAACCCCTAGTTGCAATGAGGGCAGTGCCATTGCAGCCAGAGTCTTCTATGTACTTCTGTGAGTCCCTGAAGTCATTGAGGGATCATGTTCTGTACATGTGCAGTAAAGAGAAGTGTTCTGTCTTCATACATGTTCACACAGTGTGCAGTCTGACATTCAGCATAAACCATTCCTGTCTTCCAAATAAGAGGACTGTTCTTTGTAGTATAACTTGTTTATTGGTCAACAGGTTGTACTCTCTGCGCGATGCGCGTGAGTGAGAGATTGTACAAGTGTGCGATTGATTGATAAAACAGGATTGTTAATTGGCAAAACAGGATTGTTTGGTAAAACTACAAGAATACAAATAGCAAGTATAAGTATAAAGTATAGATAGCATGTACTATAACATTTGCATTAACACCAAAGCACATGGTAAAATGGCTGCCTGTACATAAGATTACATATCTAGCTAACAGTAGTAACAGCTCCCTGAGTAACAATTACAAATAGCTGAACAGCTCTGCAACACACAATATCCCTGAAACAAAGTTAGATCTCTTACCAGATATGCTTTTACAAGGATGGTTGAGTTTGAGAAGGAGATATGCAAAATTACAGCTTTGCTGATGTGTCCCGGAGACTGGAGGCTTCTCTTTCCCAGGTTGCTTTGCACTCCCACAATGCTTTACACTACCCACAATGCAGTAGCCTAACATTCATGTTGTATAGTGCGAATTATTATACTCTTGGACCTTTCCATATTGGGAGCGTTAAAGGCATGTTTGCAGTGATGCCAAACTTTGCAAGGCTTCTGACTCACAGGTAATGTCGACTTATAAGACTGAGCTATATGAACTGCACAGGCTATACCACAAACGAGCAACATCCAGGTGGAGAACCTGTTGAGTTGGGGATTTGAGTTGGTGGTCCGAAGTCACTGTACGTAGAACAGATACTTCAGGTTGGACTTTTTCATCGGCATCTGGGTCTACCAACTTAAATGTGTCAGATCCGATACTGCAAGACGTTAAACGGTACAGGAATGCAGGACCCGTAAACCATGTTGTGTCCTTAAGGTGGCTCGCTGCGATGGATCTAGTCGCGTGATCTGCAGGATTATGCTGTGTAAGCAGTTAGTGCCACTGTTTAGGATAAATGAATCTCCTAATCCTTAGCACCAGATTGCTGACATAGACATAAAAGAGTCTGGTTTTGTTGCAAATATATCCTAGGACTACCTTCCTGTCCACATAAAACTCAACTTCTTCGATTTCCAGGTTCAATCCTGTCGTTATAAGTTTAGCCATCTCAACTGCAAGCACAGCAGCGCAGAGTTCCAGTCTGGGTATCATGTGCTTGCAGAGTGGCGCCAGTTTGGGTCAGCTCATACCAAATACTATATGGCATTGTTCTTTGATGTCTGTGGTCTTTAGGTATGCTATGGCTGCAATTGTCTTGACTGAAGCGTCGCAGAAGATATATAGGGCCAGATTTATCATTAGCCTAAGATACTTTTCTGGAGTTGAAAAGTCGCAAAAAATTGCGCAAAAAGCCAAATTGCGCAATTTTTTGCGACTTTTTGGAGACTTACGCCACTCACTCCAAAACCAAGTTTATGGGCGTTTTGTCGTATGTAAATCACTTGCAAGACAGATTTATTATTGCGACTTTTTAAATAGTCGCAAAAAAGTCGCAAAAAATTGCGCAAACTCACTCCACTCATGACCATGCTTATGTTTGACAAAATCACTTTTTTAAAATTGCGACTTTTCCAAAGACAAAGCCAAAATACAACTAGGAACCAGAAATACACCAGATTTATCAACCTCTGAAAGAGCCCATGATAAATTTGACTTGACTCAAATACACATACGCCTTCTTTGAAAGTGGAGTGAACTGCAAGAGTAATGATAAATCTGGCCCATAGTCTTTGCATCTTGACTTCAGTTGATGGCACGGAAGCATACGGTCATGCCACATGAAGGCTGGACAAAGCTTCGAGAGACTTCCTCCAACCTGTCCACAGGTCTTTTGTCTCCATGGGAAGTGGATGATCCCAATGGGACGTCTCTGTGGTGAAGTCTCTTAACATTTACCTTGGATGGTAACAGGCGCTACGAATCCCAGAGGATCAAATAAGCTGTTTATGGTGGACAGTACTCCTCTACGTGTGAAGGGCTTTTCTTCCTTGCTGATTTGGACGGTGAATGTATCTGCCTTTAAATCCCAGAGCAAACCGAGGCTCCGCTGCATGGGAAGGGAGTTGGTGCTAAGATCCAAGTCCTTTAGATCATTTGAATGGTCTTGGGGTAAAAAAAAAAAGGCCTCCATTAACTCATGGCCATTGGAGGAAATTTTGTGCCATTTCTGCATGGTTGTTCTGGAAGATTCTTTCCATGAAGGTAAAGAAATGTTCTCTCGCCTCTGTTGTCCTCTGAAGTTTGTGTTTGAGGGAGATAAATCGACAGTAGACAAGTTCTTTGTTGTTATGTAAGCGTCGTCTCCGGGATTTAAACGGTAAAAGTGCGACCCAGCTTTTCGACTTGACTCTTACTATTCCTTGATCCATGATATCCAAGAACAGCCTGTCTTCTTTGGACATTGCGACCCTGTTGTCTTCTCTTGTCCTGTGGAAGACTGTGCACCTTAAGTGATCCTGCTGACCATTGCAGGCATGGTCTTCACAGGAGGTATCTGCGAAAGGACAAGGCACAGGAGATCTGTGTGGCAATTCTTTTATCAGGAAACTGCTCTGACATGGCTGAAATAGGGTAGGACGTCCATTTTTTAAGTGTGTTGGTGAGCATACTGTTGACTGAGGTCAGCTTGTGTGCTCCTCCTAGACAGACGTCTCCTATGATGACCCATCCTAAGTTAAGTCTCTGGGCATATAGAGCGTTTTGGCGACCGTTAATCTCTCCTCTAGCCTTGTGAACTCGTAGTATGTCCTTTCCAAGGAGTAAGACTATCGGGGCTTTTGGGTCCAGGTTAGCTATACGCCTTAGGTGGGGGTGGTATGCTGCTACCTCTGGTGTAGGTATCTCTGACCGGTTGTCAGGAATGCAAATGCACACATAATATCCCTGAAACAAAGGTAGATTTCTCACCAGATATGCTTTTACAAGGATGGTCGAGTTTGAGAAGGAGATATGCAAAATGACAGCTCTGCTGATGTGTCCTGGAGACTGGAGGCTTCTCTTTCCCAGGTTGCTTTGCACTCCCACAATGCTTTGCACCACCCACAATGCAGTAGTCTTTGTAACCGGAAAACAAAGTGTAATACAATGTAACACCGCTAGATGGTGCTATAACTACACTAATCACTACAGAAATACCAAAACTGAGGCAGACATGATCTGTAATGATTCTCAAACTCTGCTGGGCAGAACAAGAAGGTAGATTACCCATCGGCCCAGCTGTCTCCTTCCTTTTTAAAAGCCAGAGGAAGCGCATGTGCGTGCACCCCATGGGCAGTTTGAGGCACTCAAGGCAAAAGACAGACCTCAGCCTGCATGGAATGGATTGTGCAGCACTGCCCTATTGGCTAGGACCACTAGGAGGAAGCAGCAAGTCTCCAGTGACCCAAGACTGCTAGAGAGAGCAGGTGAGCTCTCCAGAGGCCGTACCGACCAAGAGGAGTGGGCAGTGGGGGTACGAACCATGAGTATGACATGAGACCAATATAAAATGCTAACATAATGCTAGCACAAAATAAGCACTACTAGTACTGTCTAGCACCTTAAGGTCTAATGAAGCCCCTGGCCATCAGTTGTCCATCACTAGTCTAATGAAGCCCCTGATGGCTAGCACCTGAGGGTCTAATAAAGGGCTAATGAAGCCCATAATATCTTGCACCTGTGGGCCTAATGGAGGTCTAATGAGGCTGCTGACCATCAGTTGTCTATCATTGGTCTATCTACAGACACATACGATATATAGATGGAGAATCCCAATTCAACTATGGATGATTAGGACCTTATACTTGTACCTTTTTACCGCATCTTAACACATCAATCTCCCATGGTCCTTTCACTAATGGTGCATTCACATAACCGTATTTTTTGTCTGCGTCAAATCTGCATTTTTTGTGGATCACACACAGACCCATTCGTTTCTATGTAGCAGCAAAAAATGTGGAAATAACATCAGTTTTTCTGATGCAGTTTTGAAAGCCAAAATCAGGAGTGAATGATAAAAGTAGAGAAAGCATAAAGGACAGTAGGGGTGTCGCTAGGCTTATAAGCACTTGTCCTCGAACCTCTGGCCAGTACTTTCTCCATTGCTCTGCACTGAGCCACCAGTGTGGAGCTGCTGGGGAGTTCCGTATGAGTTTAGCAAGAGGCACACTTAAAATATAATTAGCAGCTCCATCTAATGCCAGTCTACAGTGTAGGGAAAGGAGCCAGCAGCCCCGCACTGGTGGCTCACTATGAATCTATGAAGAACGTCCTGTAGTTATCCCGGGCCCTTAAGCAGGCCTAGCAGCTGAGCACCGCATCCCAGACAGGACAAGCAGATTACAGAGCAGCTGTGTCCTGTTTTTCTCACCAGCATACCTCCCAACCGTCTTGGATCCGGCAGGACAGTCCCAGATTTCAGAGGCTGTCCTGCTGTCCCGGTACGGGGGAGGTATGTCCCGCTTTCTAGCAGCTGTCCCTGCTTCCATAGGAATCAGAGACAGCTGCCTTTAATGATAAAGCAGAGAGCCGGCCGTCGGCTCTCTGCTTCATCATTCCTACCCCCTGACGGCGCTCCACACTGTAGGTCTGTGTAGGGGGCGGGGCCCACCGGGAGCTCTGTGTATCCTGCTGCTGCTGGCAGCCGCCGCTCCTTGCTTGGTCCCGGGCTTTGGTGCTCTGTGTCCCCGCAGATTCCCCACTGCAGTGATGCCGCCTCATGCACGCTGGATGGATGTGTGTACACAGCTCTCCGGCAGCAGAGATGCATCTTGTGGTCAGGACTCCGCAGATGACAGAGGACTTCTCTCCTGGACTCTTGGCCAGTGAAGTTACTGAATATGGGCTGGCTGCAGCAGAGGGGGTGCCGGTACAAAGGGGCAGAGTATGGCTCCCGCCCCCTAGAAGTATGTACCACGCTTTAATGACCCCCTGAAATATTCTGGGGTGTAAGAAATGTATAGAAAGCATCCTGTGGGTTGAGGGTGTATAGAAAGCATACTGTGGGTGGAGGAGCTGTGCATATAGACTGTGTGGAGGGGCTGTGCATATAGACTGGGGCTGGAGGAGCTGTGCATATATACTGTGAGTGGAGGAGCTCAGTTTTAAGGGGAGGGTTAGGGGTAGACATATGCCTTAGGCTCGTGCCATTGATGTTTTAGGACCTTAGCAACACCCCTGAAGGACAAATATGACTTCTCTTTTGCAACTGCAACGTTCGACAGCGACAAAGGGTCCCTCTAAGAAATATTTGTGACGCCAGTTGCAGTAAAACAACAACGGGACAGAGTGCCTTGAAGAAATGGTGTTGGTGGTGGTACCCAGGTGTAGGAAAGGCCGAGTGGTATAGGGTGGCCTACAATGTCCCTTAATGTTTTGTGCATGTGTCACGGTGCTCGTACCTGGATACGCTGAACCACAGGCGTTGTCATCCGAAGCAGAAAATAAGAGGTAGTTAAATTGGGGGGATAAAGGAAATAACTTGAGTCCAGACCTTGTGATGTAGTTCAATAGCAGCTTTACTTTCAATAAACGTTTCCCCAAACATTTTACAGACTTTTTCATGGTTCCAGCAGGCTTTAACATTAAAACAGTGGCAGGGAAACTCCTCTCTGCTACATCTATTGCTCTCTGGCTCTGCTGTACTGACAGGCTGGCTATAGAACTCAGCTTGTTCTTTATGCTGTACTTCACTTTGTAGTCTGGTCTGTCTCTAGATTTGTCCAGGGAAAACTCCTCCTGGCTTCCGAGGCTTCAAGCAGTGGTCTCTATATCCAGCAGAGCTAAAGGTGATCTAGTTGGCTTGCTTTGCTTGGCTGGGGCATGTCCAACAGGACGTGCGCCTGCTGCACACCCTTCCCCTAGCTGGGGGTGTACTAGACTGACCTCTGACTAACTAGTCCCCTCCCCTCTTTAGAGGGAGAGTTAGAATGGAAAGAAGGGTTCCATTCTCTCTAAGTGTAGCTCTGCCATGCTTGCTGCCATCTACTGGGGAACCAGGTAAATTATATTATAACACAACAGTTACAAGAAATAGGAAATGCACAATGTGGAGGACTTGGAATAAACACACAGATGACATGACACTAGCCCATTAGAGATAGTAGCAGGGTGCAAAAGTGGTAATGCCACTCTGGGGCGTTACACAACTCTGCCAAATCGCCCCTTTTTACCCATGACAGCAACGAGGGATATGTGTGCAGAAATCTCACACCTTATTATACCCACCAAGACAGCACACCGCTAGTGACTTCCATTACGTGCTGCCTTCGAAAGTAAGAAGTGATTATAATAATGGAACTCTCCTGTGTACCTATGCAGTATACGGGCACTTTAATACCCGTTTACTACCAATCTGTTATGTTCCTTAAGTGTCTTATATAATTGCCTGCAGCAATGTGAAGGTTGTCATGTAGGTGTTAGACCACTGGGGGAACTGGTGAGCAGGGATATATATAGCTAGGCCAAGGCAGGCTAGTGTTAGTGCAGACCCTGAAGTCTGTGAAGGCCACATGTCACAGGCCTAAGCGAGTCAGCAGAAGTCAAGCAGAGGCAATCCCTAGAGCAAGAGGTACTAAATGTCAAGAGGAGGTACACTGTCAACTGGAGATTCAAGGATATTAGCCAGAAGTAGGGCATTGGGGCCTTGAAGCATCAATTCCAGTCAGGACAAGTCAGGAAGAAAGTAAGGTTCACCTGCAATTCTAAGTCCTGTTATTCTACCCTCTGTTTTACCTTGCTGGATGTAAGCCTGCTGTAACTGCGACTGTACAAACGTCTATTTTCTGCAACAAGAACTGTGTTAAGAGGTTGCCTGCTGTATTTTCCACTGTTTCAGTAAAGTTGGAATTCTGTTTTCAAGTTACAAGTCTGCACCTCTGTTATTCCTACTATAAATACGGTGTGCCACCGTTTACTGGCACTGGCGTCACGACACATCAGGGACCCAGCCATAGGCACGTTAAACTACAACACCAAGGGCACCTCACATTCCACCTGGCTGTGTCCCTCAAGAACCCAGAGAGTGCCCCAGAGGAACAGCGTGCCGGCCTCTCCATCACTGGCATTCCCCAGGTTAGTCCCACACATTGCTCTGACTTGGGGATGCTACATTTTGGCGTCACGAACAGGATACGCACGTTTTACGGACTGTGAGCAAAAGCGTGAACTTTGTGCCTTAACCAGTTTGCCAAGTGACAAAACGCCTGTTTATTTGAAGTAAACTTTGCGGACCTAAAACGTACAGAAAAGTGTCCCAAAAACCTCCAGAAAGCGCTGTGCAGTGTTGCGCTATCAAGAGGAAGAAAATCGCCACTTCAAAGTGCATTTTTGTGGACTTTTATGCTGTTTTACTACCGCTGCTTGCTGTCATTGAATTGATGCATCATGGCGCCCAAGATGGCCGCCTGAACTGTGGACTTATCTACTGCGCCATCACTACTCATTGCTGGCGGGAAAACTTAGCGCCAAACTCTGCAGCGTCACCACTTTATTCAAATTTCCCAAGCTGGACTCCACCTACCTTGGACTTGGAAGAACGCAGACGCTGTTCCCCGTCGGAGCAAGTCCGAAGCTCCGCCCCTCCAGCCCGACGTCCTCGCGGGAAGGGACGCTGCGCAAGGGATTCCCGAAGACGTCCTTCCGGATCTCGCGAGATTTGGACCGCCTGCACCGGAGTAAGTACAAACTCCTGGGAGAAATAATTCTACACCGGAGAGGGGTCGCCTGGTTAGTAAGGCCCAAAAAGGGGATACCGGACTCTGTCCATCGATCGCGCTCACCGGCCAGTAACCCCGCCAGCGCGACATCGGACCTATCGCTACCTCTTAAAGGGACCGCTCAACCAATTAATCTGCATCATGTCGGACTCAGAAGTAGCCGAGCAGCCTGCCCCCAGGGAGCCAGTGGCCACCAACGGTATTGCGCCTGCCAACATGATGCCGCTGACGATGCCATACTACTTTGGGGCTCCATGGTTTCCCGTTATGCCGGGAGGCTCATAATTTAAAAGACTTCCAAGACAAAATCCTGGCTCTGTTCCGGCTCTATCCTATTAACCCGGAGCAGCAAATGGAGATTCTGTTAGCCCAGTTGGAAGGAGCGGCCCGTCGAGAAGTCATGTCCTGGCCCAGTTCTGAGAGGAGTACCATAGAGCAGATCTTTGACCGCCTCAGCACTACCTTTGAAGTCAGGACGGTGTCTGAAATAAAGATGCGCTTCTTCAGTAAGAAACAAAAGCCTGGTGAGTCACTCCGTGATTTTGCTTTATCCCTCCAAGAGGCCTGGAGGGCCGTCATTCATATAGACCCTAGAGAGGTTGACACCCAGGATCAAACTCTGAGAGAGCAATTTATTGCGGGTGTGAATAGCGAATCTTTAAAAACACAATTGAAAATGTTGTCGGCTCAGCACCCTAACAGTATTTTCCTGGACTTTAAAGAACTGGCCATCAGTATTCTGGGACAACATCTGCCAACGGAACCAGTGGCCCATCCCGAGCCTCCTGTCCGTAATCCTAAGCTGACGGATACCAGCCTGCCAGGGGCCAGCCAAGCCGCCCAGACTCCAGTTCCTGATACAGTAGCTGCTCTGATGGAACAGGTCAATTACCTCACTAAGAGCCTGGAAAAAGTCTGCAGGAAACTGGAAGAGTGGGAGAAACCCTTAATGCTGGAAGATGAACTCCTTTTGCCTCAAAAGCCTGGCCCCCTGCGTATCAAGAAGTTTATCCCAGAGATCCTGGAAGACGTTCAAGTGACCGGTTTAGGAACCGCAGCGGCCTTCCTGTAATTACTGCAAGAAGTTGGGTCATACTGAATCTACTTGCTGGCAGTTAAGCGGGTCACCCTCGAGGCTGAGGACCGCCCCTCGGGAGGTAGAACAACAGGTCCAAGGGATCCAAACTGGATGCCCCGTTATGTGGGGTCCCGTCCCAAAATAAACGTCCGGATCAATGGAGTGCCTTTTGAAGCGTTGCTGGACACTGGATCTCAAGTCACCACTATTCAGCAGTCCACCTTTAATCAGTTCTGGAGTTCCAGCCTGCTTACCCAGCCACCTGAGTCCTGGTTGGAGATAATTGCAAGCAATGGTAAGCCCATAAAAGTCCATGGATACTGGGAACCCACGCTCCAGGTGGGTGAAGCCACTTTACCACAGCAAGGAGTGATCGTGGTACAAACCGGGGATAAAGGGGTCACCCTGTGATTGTTGGGACTAATGTTTTCAAAAATTGCTACCCTGAGGTACTTGAAGCTCTCCATCAGTCCCTGCCTGCAGCTTCCTCTGCCTCCAAGAAGGTCCTCCAAAAGACTATCAGCGTACTGTGTGCTCAGCAGAGGTTTGCAAATGAAAAGGAGAGATCTGCACCGCCAGGATCCGTGATAATAGACCAGTGACTCTACCTCCAAACTCCCAAACCCTCCTGTGGTGCCGTGCTGTCCTGGGAGTCCAGGGCCAAGACTATCCGGCCCTGGTGGAACCTGTCCAGATGGAGAACTACCCATATGTGAGAGCTGCCAAGTGCCTGGCGACCGTCTCCCAAGGTAAAGTACCTGTCCGTCTGATTAACCTCAGCGATCATCCTGCTGTGCTTACTAAGCACTGTCCTGTTGCCCAGCTTTCCCAGGTATCCTTCCAGGATGTCATCCGCCTGCCTGTCACCGAGAAGCCATCAGCTGCCACTCGAGGACCTCTTCCTGCGGACGACTCTCCAGTGCCCTGGTGGAAGGAACTCCATGTCGGGGACGAAGCTACCCCGCAACATCAACTAGAGGGACTCCTGAACCTAGTAAAGCAACACCATCAAGCCTTCAGTAAGCATGCAACGGACTATGGAGAGGTCAGTGTTATCCAACACACCATACCCACTGGCTCTCATCCTCCCATTAAAGAGAGGTATAGACCCATACCACCAACTTCATACCAAACTGTTAAAGAGATGATCCAAGAAATGAAAGACTCAAACGTAATCCGGGACAGTCGTAGTCCCTGGGCTGCCCCCTGGTTTTAGTAAAAAGAAAGATGGTGGCATCCGGTTTTGTGTAGACTATAGAAAGATAAATCAGATCACTCACAAAGATGCTTACCCATTGCCACGTATTGAGGAGTCTCTAACTGCTCTAGGCTCCTCCGCCTATTTCTCCACCTTAGATTTAACCAGCGGATATTGGCAAGTGCCCATGGCCCCTGAAGATAGGGAAAAGACTGCTTTCACCACCCCTATGGGCCTGTTTGAATTTAATTGCATGCCATTTGGACTGTGTAATGCCCCGGGACCTTTCAAAGATTAATGGAGCGGTGCTTAGGCCATAAGAACTTTGAGACGGTGCTGTTGTACCTGGATGACGTTATCATCTATTCTAAAACGTATGAGGACCATTTAAAGCATTTAGCTGAGGTGTTTGAAATCCTTATTAAATACGGCCTCAAGATTAAACCGTCCAAATGTCACCTGCTGAAACCTGCTGTAAAATACTTGGGACATGTTGTAAGCGCAGAGGGGTCCAGCCTGATCCTGATAAGTTGGCTGCTGTCCGAAATTGGCCGGTCCCCACTACAGTGAAGGAAGTGAGGAGTTTCCTTAGCTTCGCTGGCTACTACCGGCGCTTTATCCCCCACTTCGCTCAAATAGCGGATCCAATCCAGGAACTCCTGAGGGGGCAACCAAAAAGAGCCCAAAGACTCCTGTCCCCATTGAATGGAATGAAGAGAGGGAGGTTGCATTTCAGTTGTTAAAGAAGAAGTTGACTGAACCTCCTGTGCTGGGGTACCCAGATTACAGTAAGCCATTTCACCTTTACACAGATGCCAGTAAGAAAGGCCTGGGAGCAGTGCTGGCTCAAGTGCAAGAAGGGAAAGAGAGGGTGATAGCTTACGCCAGTCGGTCCTTAAAGGGAGCTGAAAAGAATGATCAGAATTATAGCTCTTTCAAATTAGAGTTTCTGGCCTTAGTGTGGGCGGTAACAGAAAAATTCAAAGACTATTTGGCTGCCACTCCATTTATTGCCTTCACTGATAATAATCCTCTGGCCCACCTGAATACCGCCAAACTGGGGGCCTTAGAACAGAGATGGGCCTCCCGCCTTGCTAATTACGACTTCACTGTAAAATACCGGGCTGGCCGTTCAAACGATAATGCTGATGCCCTGTCAAGGCTCCCCACTGAGATAGCACCAGATGACAAACGGGATGCCTGGGAAGATGTAGAGATGCCAGCATTTTACAACAGGTTTGCTCAACAGGACCAAGCTCAAGCTGCCAACAGTGGAACCTCTGACCCTCCATCCTTTGATAAGCCTGCATCCAGAGAAGAAAAGTGGATTAAGTTGCAATCAGAGAGTAGAGTTCTCGGTGAACTGCTGGACTTCTTCATCAGTGGCAGAACCCCTGAAAGAATTCGGCGAAAGACCGCAGACCCAGAACTCATCAAATTGTGGAGGCAACGTCAACAACTGTTCCTTCGAAAAGGCCTGTTGCTGCGACGAAGCCTGGATCCAGTGTCAAATGACAGAGTGCACCAGATCCTCATCCCACGTCGTGATGCAGGTATGGTTCTAGAAATGTATCATGATAGGTCTGGACATTTTGGGGTTCAAAAGACTGAGGCCACTGTCCGTAGGCGGTTCTACTGGGTTGGAATCAGAGAGGACATTGAGAAGTGGTGTCGGGAATGTACAGCCTGTGCCCTAAAGAGAGGTGAACATCATGATCAGAGAGCACCGCTGCACCCTATTATAAGTACCGCCCCTCTTGAACTGGTTGCTATTGATCACGTAAAGTTAGAGCCCAGTCACTCAGGGTATGCCTATGCTATGACTATTATTGACCATTTCACTAAGTTTGCCGTAGCAGTGCCTGTGAAGGACCTGACAGCCAAGACGACCGCTGAATTGTTCTGGAAACACTTCCTCCTGCCTTACGGCTGCCCAGAAAAGATCCTCACCGACCAGGGGTCTGCGTTTGAGTCTCATCTGTTCCAGGAGCTGTGCCGACTACACAATTGCCAAAAGGTCCGGACCACGGCCTATCATCCACAAGGTAATGGACTCTGTGAAAAGATGAATCAGACCCTGATTGAAATGTTGAGAGCCGTGCCTCCTGAGACCAGAGGAGATTGGCCTAACCTGTTACCACAGCTCATGTATACGTACAATAATACTATCCATTGTTCCACTGGATACACTCCTTTCTACCTGTTGTTTGGGCGTCAGGGTAAATTGCCTGCAGATCATTCCCTGGATGTACAAGTGCTGGATGACATTAATCCCCTGCCTAAAACTGACTGGGTAACGGAACATCAAAGGCGCTTGCTTAATGCCAAAGAAATTGTCCAGGAGCGCATGGAAGGTGCCCGGGAGCGACAACAAAAAGACTATGATTTGGCGGCCCATGCAGAGCCCTTGGCTGTGGGGGACACCGTGTGGTTGAAGAACAATCACCGTACCAGTAAGCTGGACAGTAAATGGGAGAGAACTCCCTATCTTGTGTCTGCCATCCCTAATGCTGAAACTCATACCTATGAGGTCACCAGAGAGGGTAAGGGTCCCCAAATTGTTCACAGAAACCGCCTAAAACTCTGCAGTGACAAGGAGGCTGTCGTTGGAGATTCCGGATCCGAGCCTTCTGAGTCAGATTCCATTGCTCGGCCTGCTGAACCTATGCAGGCCATAGCGGATTTGCTGAATGATCCTGAGCCGCTCCACTGGTTCCTTACACCCTGGTTAAACTTTGGGGTGCCTGCCCCGGCACCTGCTGAACCTGCAACCGTAGCAGGCCCCGCTCAGGGTGCTACTGAAAGGGGTCCCACTGATGTGGATCCTTCTTGTCCCCCTGTATCCGGGCAAGAGGAGACCTTGGCCCTAAGGAGGTCTACCCGGTCTACAAGGGGGCGCTTACCAGTACGTTTTGAAAACTATGACTGTACTGGAAGTGTTTCCCGACAGGAAACCTCTGTGTGAGCATCATCCTTTTAAGTCTATGTGCCCAGAGATGGACTCCCTGTGTGCGAGCCTCTGTGATATGTTCTTATTATGGACTCTGGCATTCTCTTATGGACTATCCTGGTGTTAACCATTGATTTGCTGTACCAGGTCAGCATCACAGCTCTGCATTAACAGCCTGCAAGCAGAGGACGTCGCCCTTGTCACCGCGCTCCACCTTTTCCAGCTGGACCTGATATGATTACTTATGCAGATGTCATTTATTTGTGTCTATGTATGCCTGCATGTTTTCTTTTTGTCTTTCAGGAGAAGAATCCAGCTGGGTGGGCCCCTGTGGGAGTACGAGGTCGTACTCAGTTTAAAGTCGTGGGGTATGCAGTATACGGGCACTTTAATACCCGTTTACTACCAATCTGTTATGTTCCTTTAAGTTTTTCATATAATTGCCTGCAGCAATGTGAAGGTTGTCATGTAGGTGTTAGACCACTGGGGGAACTGGTGAGCAGGGTTATATATAGCTAGGCCAAGGCAGGCTAGTGTTAGTGCAGACCCTGGAGTCTGTGTAGGCCACATGTCTCAGGCCTAAGCACGTCAGCAGAAGTCAAGCAGAGGCAATCCCTAGAGCAAGAGGTACTAAATGTCAAGAGGAGGTACACTTTCAACTGGAGATTCAAGGATATAAGCCAGAAGTAGGGCATTGGGGCCTTGAAGCATCAATTCCAGTCAGGACAAGTCAGGAAGAAAGTAAGGTTCACCTGCAATTCTAAGTCCTGTTATTCTACCCTCTGTTTCACCTTGCTGGATGTAAGCCTGCTGTAACTGCGACTGTACAAAAGTCTATTTTCTGCAACAAGAACTGTGTTAAGAGGTTGCCTGCTGTATTTTCCACTGTTTCAGTAAAGTTGGAATTCTGTTTTCAAGTTACAAGTCTGCACCTCTGTTATTCCTACTATAAATACGGTGTGCCACCGTTTACTGGCACTGGCGTCACGACACATCAGGGACCCAGCCATAGGCACGTTAAACTACAACACCAAGGGCACCTCACACTGCACCTGGCTGTGGCCCTTCAGAACCCAGAGAGTGCCCCAGAGGAACAGCGTGCCGGCCTCTCCATCACTGGCATTCCCCAGGTTAGTCCCACACATTGCTCTGACTTGGGGATGCTACACCTATACCTAATCTTATACCTGTACCTATCCAAGTTCTCAAACAGCCCCCCATTTGCCGGGCCCCTCACAGGTAATATACTTACCCCACTCCTGGCGCCACTCCTGGTCCCCGCACCGCCGCTGCTGCTTCTCCCTGTACATGGATGAAAACATCTGGTGTCCGGCAGGCGGGGGTGGGTTGCAGCCAATGGCAGGCGGGGACGAGCGTCCCTAGCGTTGCCCATTTCATTTATTGGCTGGATTCAACTTTCCATCATATTATACACTGCTTGTTTCTATGGTTACAACTAGGGAAGACCGAATCGGCTTCGGATGAAACATCTGAAGTCGATTCGCATAAAAACTTAGTTTGAATACTGTACGGAGCAAGCAGATGAGCCGAAATTATTACTTTGCAAAGTCTCACGACACTTTGGGTGATAACTCAGCTCTACGGTTAAAAACCTTTTCCCGAACGCGGGTTGGGTTCCAAATGATAACCTTGGAACCCAACCCGAGTTCAAATAGAACCTTATACCTGTACCTAATTTCATACTTGCCCAATTTTATATCTGTACCTGACCCAGAAACCCTGAAAATCAGCTGTTGGAAGAGGCCAGCACTCTGTGAGACCCACAGCCACGTCCTTGGCCATGTGACGTCATTGGTCACACAGCCTAGTTGCAGCTCTGCCCCATTCAAGTCCCTCGCCAATGTTATAATGATGGCCTATCCTGAGAATAGGTCATTATTATCAATTCCTATATAGGTGGCCATACAAATTAGACAGAAGTAGGTTGATGATTGAACAACCATTAAACGAAAGATCATCTGGTGAATGGTCATTTTGCTACTGCAGCCATACACGTTTTAGGGCTCTTTCACACTAGCGTTTTTGTTTTCTGGCATAGAGATCCGTCGACGGGTCTCTATGCCGGAAAAATCCTGATCAGGATTATCCCAATGCATTCTGAATGGAGAGAAATCCGTTCAGGATGCATCAGGATGTCTTCAGTTCAGGACCGGTACCTTTTTTGGCCGGAGAAAATACCGCGCTTTTTGCTCCGGCCAAAAATCCTGAACACTTGCCGCAAGGCCGGATCCGGAATTAATGCCCATTAAAAGGCATTAATCCGGATCTGGCCTTAAGCTAAACGTCGTTTCGGCGCATCGCCGGATCCGACGTTTAGCTTTTTCTGACTGGTTACCATGGCAGCCAGGACGCTAAAGTCCTGGTTGCCATGGTAAAGTGTAGTGGGGAGCGGGGGAGCAGTATACTTACCATCCGTGCGGCTTCCAGGGCGCTCCAGAGTGACGTCAGGGCGCCCTACACGCATGGATCACGTGATCGCATGGATCACGTGATCCATGCGCATGGGGCGCTCTGACGTCATTCTGGAGCGCCACGGGAGCCGCATGGACTGTAAGTATACTGCTCCCCTGCTCCCCACTACTACTATGGCAACCAGGACTTTAATAGCGTCCTGGCTGCCATAGTAACCTTAAAGCATTTCGAAGACTGATCAGGATCCTGATCAGTCTTCTAATGCTTTCAGGCGACTTGCGTTCTGACGGATCCGGCGGGACGGAAGTGCCTGCCGGATCCTCTGAACGCAAGTGTGAAAGAGGCCTTAGTCCATCTAGGTCATTACAGTTAACAGCCATAGATCATCTTCTTTATGGTTGACAACTTGGCATTGTATGTTTTTATCATCTTTCATCTAATGTATTTGAGCACCTGTATTCCTATACCTAATCTTGCTGAACATGATGATCGTGAAGAACAAGTTTCTGTGGGCTGAGAACACTGAGAATACTCGAGTCTGTTTATCTTCTCTCCTGTCTTCATAGTTAAAATCCGTCAGAATTGCAAACGAGGTGGAATAGTCAGTCAGTAAGAAGACCTCCATTGTACATTGTTCCTCAGCATGGTACTTGCACCAGGACAACATTTGAGCATTTTGAATTAATTAATTAAACACTTTTATCTTCAAAAAGAAGTGGTAGCTTGCAAAGTGCTTGCCTAAAGGGGTTTTCAGGCATTTAATACTAATGACCTATCCTCAGGATAGGTCATCAATATCAGATTGGCGGAGGTCCGATCTGTCTCTTTTCCTGCTTGTTGTCGACATAGCACAGCGCGTGCCTTCTCTTCATACAGCTGATTGGCGGGGAGCCTGGAAACCCCCTTTAACCTTAGTACCTTTCCTATATCAGGAAACCTGACCGTCTGGTGGTCGCACCTTTAGGCCCCTTTCACACGGGCGAGTTTTCCGCGCGGGTGCAATGCGTGAGGAGGATTGCACCCGCACTGAATCCGGACCCATTCATTTCTATGGGGCTGTGCACATGAGCGGTGATTTTCACGCATCACTTCTGCGTTGCGTGAAAATCGCAGCATGCTCTATATTGTGCGTTTTTCACGCAACGCAGGCCCCATAGAAGTGAAAGGGGCTGCAGGAAAATCGCAAGCATCCGTTGCGATTTTCCCGCATGGTTGCTTAGCAACGGGACCCGATCTCTATTATTTTCCCTTATAACATGGTTATAAGGGGAAATAATAGCATTCTTAATAAAGAATGCTTAGTAAAATGAAGAGGAAGAGGTTAAAAATAATAAAAGTTAACTTACCTTAGCCACTTGATCGCGTAGTTGCGATCTCTCCTCTTTTCCCAGCATCAGCTAAGAACTAAAGGACCTGTGATGACGTCACATCACATGGTCCAATCACATGGTCCATCTTACCATGGTGATGGACCATGTGAATGGACCATGTGACGTCATCACAGGTCCTGTAGATCTTAGCTGATGCAGGGAAAGAGAGGAGAGATCGCGACTACGCGATCAAGTGGCTAAGGTAAGTTAACTTTTATTATTTTTAACCCCTTCCTCTTCATTTTACAATGCATTCTTTATTAAGAATGCTATTATTTCCCCTTATAACCATGTTATAAGGGAAAATAATCAATTCTCCAGAAGACCCGAAACCGGACTTCAGTGATGAAGTCTGGCTTCGGGTTGGGTACCAAACATGGCGATTTTTCTCACGCGCGTGCAAAACGCGTCACAAACGTTTGCACCCGCGCGGGAAAAACGCGCATATTCCTGCAACGCACCCACCTCTTATCCGGGCGTCAAACATGACGCCCGTGTGAAAGAGGCCTTAGTGTTGAAAGGACCATGGGAGATTGATTAGACCTACATTAGACCCTCAGGTGCCAGGCAGTACTAGTAGTGCTTATTTTATGCTCATGCTAGCATTTTATATTGGGGCTAATGTTATACTGGCGATCTGTACCTCCATTGCCCATTCCTCCTGGTGGCTACAGCTGCCAATGAGCTCACCTGGGGATTTGCTGCTTCCAAACAGTGGTCCTACTCGCTGGGGCAGCACTGCACTTTCCAGTCCATGCAAGCTGAGGTCTGTTTTTCACCGGCAGCGCACTTGCACCTTAATCTTCACCAACCTATGGCTACTTACGTCATAGTATTTAAGGCACCTTCCCAGGTTCTAGTTTCCTACAAAGGTGCGCTACGTTCTCTCATGTACCAATTTCTGCCTGTCCCTGGATTTGATCCTTTGCTGCCTGACCTGACCTCTGCCTGATATCTGTACTGACCCGGAGCTTCCTGCCCTGACCCCCAGACTGACTTTTATTTGCCCAAACTCTACTTGCCCTGACCTCGGCTTGTCCCTGACTCCAGTTTTGCCGCCTATTAGTGCCATGGTACCACGTCCCTTTATTTCTTGACCCCCATGTGTTAGCAGTCTACTGAACAGAGGCTACTCCTTGAGGTAGAGGCCTGGTGGTTCCCCTGCAGAGAGGGTCCACATCCCTGTACAGGGTTTAAAGGATGAAGACCAGGGAAGCCTACTAAGATAATGCTTTTCGGAATAGTGTCAAGTCAAATATGTAGACACAGTGGATCCTCAATAACTAAAATTAGAAATTTGCCAACCAATCCCAATTATCTACCAAGCAGAATGAACTGCACAGTACATAGATGGAAGAGTGGAGCCAGAGGCCACAGGGTGAGCACCAGACTCCATGCACATTTCATCTGATCATAAAAAAACTATTATTTTACAGTTCACTTCTGCAGTCTGAGCTGTAGGTGCAGTAACCATAATCTTTATCATTTACTGCCGTTTTCCAATTTGCATGTGAAAATTAAAGTTGGCGGTCTATGATTTTTGTATAAGTTGTTTAGAAAAAAAAAGTTTGACATCCTGACCACTACCCAACCCCCACGTCACTTGTTTTGTCCCCATGGTATGCGAGGCATTCATTCAGCACTGTTTCTGTCACATACACATGGGGAGAATGCGGCCAAACAAACTGGTATGGTGACATTCCGTGCAGTGCTGACAGTCTTGCAGTAGGAGTTAGAAAAATGTTGAGCAGACCCTTTACAAATGTAAAACTGCACCCACAGTCATGTGCAAATTAATGAAGCTTCGAGAAAAAGGAAGGCGCTGCGCCTGTACCCAAGTGCACTGCATATGGAATCCAACAAGCCCTTCTCGATCTGTTTCATGCATAGCAAATTGATCATAAGCCTCTGAGAGAAATGCGCTCCATGTGGGAGAATGATTTCCTGTCCTGGACTCTGCTCTTTTAGGCCTCATGCATGCGGCCAATGCCGGCCCTGGGTCATATTGCAGCCCACAAACAGCGAGTCCGCAATATGCGGGCACTGGCCGTGTGGTCACTTGAATGGGTCCGCAATCCAGGAGGTTGCGGTGCAGAACGGAGACACGAAACCCCACGGAAGCACTACGGAGTGCTTCCGTGGGGTTTCTCTCTGTGCCTCCACACTACAAAAAAATAGAACTTGTCACGTCACGGCAGTCGCATGGATAGTTCATTGGGGCCCGCAAATTGCCAGCGGCCGTGTGTAAGAGACCTTAATGGGACCTTAATCTGTAATAAACTGTACTGACATAATGCCGTCATTACAATACATTACAACGGATGTTGGGCAGGTATACACAGCATTATAAATCACTATAATGCCATAAGGTCCTGTTACAAGAGCAGATCCCAGGATGGGAAATCACGCTCCCTCACGGAGCGTGCTTTCTGCAGACAACTCACACGTCTGAAACTGGCCTAAGGATACATGGCAGTGTAGTTTATATAGAATTGTCTTGCGTATTTTTACATGGATTTAGCAGTTTTGTTTTTTGCACCAAATTCGCACCAAAATTTGCATGTGTTACTTGCTGATTTTGTAGCAGATTTGCCCCAGGGTGAAATCTGCACTGAAAATCCACACAAACAACTGACATGCTGCGGATTTCAAAGTCCGCACGACAGGTCAGTTTCCACATTGTGTACTTGAGATTTGAAAGCGAACCTACTTAGGTAATAATGTATTTTCCGATTTTACTTAAATCTGCACGTAATATATACCATGTGCACGTCTTGTATGTGGATGCGGATTTAGGACTGGAGTCCCCATCAAAATCCATATGTAAGGCATTAAGATTTTGTAGCATATTTGTCTGTTGTTGAAAATTGTGTTACGTGTGAACATGGCCTTACATTTGCCAATTGGTGGAGGTCACCCAGCAGCCCCACCGATCAGCTGTTGCCGGTCCGTCAACCTTGTGGTGAACAGTGCTCGTCACTGCCATGTTGCTGACTGACAATGTAAAGCAACCCTAAGACACTGGCACAGATCGCGCCATGTTTTTTAAGTTAGCACACTATAAAGCTCAAGGCAGGCTAGACACCTCTCTTACTGAGGTCTCTTCATCACACGATTGTTTATGGGGTCACGGTGCAACATGCCTCGACGACGATGCAACATTCGAAAAAAATCCAACGCTGACTTTGTCTTCATAGACCACAATGCAGTGACGTCTGAGAGGCCTGCGACTTTTCTGAGATTTGGCTACGTTTTTAGAGCCAAATCACAGCTCTAGAATACAAAACAAAACGGCAAAGATTTCTAGGCGCGCAACTTTTCTTTTGACTTGCTATCGGACCCAGCCCTATCATAATTTAGGCCAGAAAACTGGTAAAAATGTATACCTGCAATCTACGCCAGCTGCTAAAAATTTCAGTTCTGGCGCATTGATTTCCCAGTACAATCACACAAAAAAGTACGGTACTAGTATGGGCACTATAGGAGCATTATTACTTCTGGGGCACAGTGGGGACGTTAGTACCGTTGGGGGCGTTATTACTACAAAGTGCGATCTAATAGAGAATTATTACTATTGGTGGGACTTTGGGGAGCACTGCTACTGGGGGGAGTAGTGGGGGGTACCTTGGCACAGTATCAGCCTAAAACAATTATTTTTGGGGGTTATTATGTTTACACTATTAGTGTCAGGGGCACTATTTGCTTGAGCCAGTAATTTTTAGGGCACTGTGTGACAATAATTATTGAAGGGGCACTATCTGTGCGGTATTAGTATTTTCAGGGGGACTGTTTCTGTAGTATAGTATTGGGCAGCACTGTGGGCACAGTATTGAGGGTGGCAGGATGGGATGTTCAGAAGGAGGAAGGATAATGGAAAAGTAGGAAACTAAGATGTCTATTTGTCAAACTTTGCAGAGACGAGACATGGCTGAAAGAAATCATGATGGCGGTCTGATCTGAAAGGAGAAGATGAGGAAAGAGAACGTCTACATCAAAGGTGACATCACTGGCTGTAGAGGTATGGGGCACTGTATTAGGGCTCATGCACACAACCATATGTATTTTACAGTCTGCAAAAAACAGATCCGCAAAAAATACAGAGTAACTTCCGCTTTTTTTGTTGACCCATTGAAATAAATGTTTTGTAGACCATATGCAGAACCACAAAAAAAACGGAACAGACATGGAAAGAAAATACGTTCATGTGCATGAGCCCTTACCCTGTATGTTTTGTAGCACTGTATGTAATGTTAGGATGGAAGAGGTAAGGTTGAGAATTTCACAAGGGGATGGGGGCATCATTTTAATTTTCTCCACAGGCAGCAAATTGCGGTTCCCAATGCATGGAATGGCCAATCAACGGTCGTGTGCATGAGGCCTAAGGGTGAGAGTTGAGGCAAGTATGTGACAAAATTCTCAAGGGAGAGTTCACATCACCGTAATTTTTCCACAGGATCCGCTTTTTTCTTTATTTTTCTGTTCTTCTGATGGATCAGAAGAGCGTAAAAATAACGGTGATAAGAACTCAGCCTAACACATATGGATGTTGGTGCTGAAATGCAGTGCGTGCATGTACCTTGAAGGCAACAGTTTGAGGATGCAGAAAATTATGCGGGAGAATCGATATCCGTTATCTTGGCCCTTCACATAAGGGTACGTCACGCGACAGCAAGTTGCAGAAAAACCCCCCAACATGACTATTTTAGAACTGTGATTCGGCTGAGAAAACACAGCCAAGTTACACGAGTCGCGCGCAACATTACAGCCAATGGAGTAATAGTCCAGCGTGTTGCATTGCGAAAACATTACATATACGTAGCCATACCCGAATAATGAGGGTGTGCGGGGACAGCCATCGGTGGCAGATAAGGGGGAAAAGGGCACGCTGTCCGAGGTGGGGACGTGTTCAGAGTGGTGATTTTCCAGCATGTCCACATTCTTTCCCCCAGCTGCTCTCTGATTGGTTGGTCCGGGGCAGGTGAAACTCACTTGTAAGACAGGTATCTAGGTTTTAGGCACTTTAGCTACGATCTGGGAACAAGTGCAGATACTCGAGGAGGCACCATGCAACTGCTGATATTCCCTGCTCTGCTTCTTCTCATTTCTACCTCGAATGGACGTAAGTCTGAAGTCTTTTCGTGCAGCACCCATGCCATGTTGAGGGTTTTAGGCTGCATATTTGAGCTGTTTTTATGGATTTTGAAATGCAATATTTGGATTTTTTTTTACATTTTCTCCCTGAATCCAAATTTGAATGAAAGGTAGGATGCACCTCAATGACTGCATAGTCTCAGGGCAGGGGTCAGCAATCTCCGGCACTCCTGGCTGTTGTGAAACTACAACTCCAAGCCTGCTTCATTCCCTTCTATAGAAGTTCTGAGAACAGCCAAGCAAAGTGTGCATGCTGGGAGTCGTAGTTTGACCATTGCTGCTGTGCTGGAGGTTGCAGATCCCTGCCTTAGGGCTCATAAGTGTTTTGCGGTCCGTAAATCGCGGGTACTGGTCGAGTGAATGCCGTAATTTTTTTTTACTCTATTACTCTAGAAGAAATGTCGTATCCTTATCTGCAAAACGGATAAGAATAGGACATATTCTATTTTTTTGTGGGAGGTGCGCTGTCTGCATCTTTTGTGGTCCCAATTGAGATGAATGGGTACGCATCCGATATGCAAAAAATGCAGACCAAGACTACCGCCGTGTGCATAAGCCCTTACGGCTCGTGCACACGGCTGCCTCTGTTTTTGCAGTCCGCAAATGGCGAATCTGCAATACACACATACCAGCATTCTGTGGTACGGAACGTCCGGCCCATAATAGAACTGTCCTGTCCTTGTCCGTCTACTATTTTTTTTTGTGGACATGTGGATACGGACAGCAAACGGAGTGCTATCTGCATCTTTTGCAGCCCCGTTGAAGTGAATGGGTCCGCATCCGACCAGCAAAAAATGCGGATTAAAGGCGGACTAAAACAACGATCGTCTTCATAAGCCCTTAGGGTGTAGTCTTGGTCTTTCACTGTCAAGATGGGAATGACCATCAGGCTGGCATGGTCACAGTTACGAAAACAACGTAGTTAGCTCTGCTATGCTGTGCATGTAGCTTCCATTTATTCCTATGGGGGTTATGGAACAGCAGGGCACAGCCGGCTCCGAGGTTTCCGGAACGCTGCTTACTCCCGGTTGGTGTGGTCATTCCCATCTCAGCTTTGAAATCACTTTATAACATTGTATTTTGTTATTGTGTTTGCAGGACATACATAGCAAAGCTTTTAAGGCTGCTGTCGCATGCAGCTTTTTGTGGCAGTTTTCAATGCAGTTTTTTGAGCCAGAACCAGAAATGGGTTGAAATGAGAAATATAAACGTATACTTCTCCTTCCTGCTGGATTCATTTCTGGCTTTTCCGGAAAAAGTTGTATCAAAGCTGCAGATTTTTTTATGCGGGTTTCTTTGTGTTTCTGCATGTGCTTTTTCCGATCTCATCCTTTGCATTGCAGAAACAATTGAGATGTTGCAGGATTTCTAGGGAAAAAATTTGCAAAGTTATAAGATTTCTCAAATTTCGTACGCTTTGCTGTAGAGTACCCTGTTGTTTTTACACACAAAAAACGAAGTGGTAAAAAAAAAACACATAATGCGCAACGTGTGCAGGTAGCCTGAGGGGGGTTTTAAAACAGAAAAATCCGCATGAAAAACAATTCACATGCTGAGGATTTCTAAATCACACGGCAAGTCAATTTCTGCACAGAAGAAAAAAGCAAAGTCTACATAAGATTTGTTTAATCTCATGCACTTTGCTGGTACTGTACTACCCTGCGGTATTTCCACGTGTAATCCGCATCATGTGCAGGTAGCCTAATAACAAATGCTCAGTAATGCTTGTAGAAATGTAGGCAAATAAGGTGACCATGCACATGTCGTGCAACATTTACTGTAAAGATAGTCGATGGCTAACCTGCAGCACTCCAGCTGTGATAAAACTACAACTCCCAGCATGCTCCATTCATTTCTGTGGAGTTCCAAGAACAGCCAAGCAGGTGTACATCTTGGGAGCCCCAAATCTGAGGACCATTTACCTATGCCTGTGATAGCAGTTAGATCACCGTCTCCCATCAAAGTCCTATAACACCTCGAGATACCTTTGGCTCTAGTGTCTTGGCCAAAAAACTGTACTTCAAATGGAGATTTAGTCTGAGATTCCTGTCTGGAGAGAGAACAATCAGGGAACGTAGTCTAAGATATCTATAGAACTCTTGCTTTGGGATATTATATCTGTTCATGATTTCCGAAAATGGAATCAGGCCAGTGCCTTCCCAAATGTTTTGCAAAGAGGTTATCCCCCTCTGTATCCACGTTGTAAATGAAATTTCGGGTATTATGTATTTTATAATACACATCTTTATTTGGGGTATGTCCATATGAACCAAGTTCCCGGACAATATCAATTGCTTCCATACCGTAAGGCTAGCTTTGATGGGTTGGTTTAAGATTGTTCGATTAAGAGGATTCAGGAAGGGACAGCTTAAAAAATATTTTACATTATCTACGTTCAAAACATCGAGTTCCATAGGTACCCAGTGTGGTACATCATTATCGCTTATCCATAATCACATCTGATCAAGAATGGAAGCATAATAGTAGTGAAGTAAACATGGGAACCCAAAGCCTCCTTCAATTGTTGGTTTATACAATGTATTAGCTGCCACTCTGTGCCTAGACCCTTTCCAAACAAAGTTTGTAAGGAGTGTTTACAGTTTTTTTATTATACTTCTTTGATAAGGGGATAGGTACATTTCTAAAGTAATACAAAATTTTTGCATTGCTGACAAAATATAAATTTTAATATATGCAAATGAGCCTTTAGGAGCAATGGGGGCGTTCCCATTACACCTGGTCCTGTCAAAGTGCAGAGGACGTAGCAACTGCAGAGAGATCAGAGCCTCTAGGTGTAATGGTAACGCCCCTGTTGCTCCTAAAGGCTCATTTGCATATATTAAAACATCATTTTTCTCAGCAATGCAGGAAAATATGAACACGGGACCAACACAGATGCCTTTAGCTGCCAAGCGCACATGTAACAGGTCAGCCAGTGTCACTGCCTGCCGGAATCCTCTGCCGCAAGTGTGAAAGTACCCTAAGGGTGCCTCCAAAGCAGTTGTGAACGAAGTGTTAAAGGGGTTTTGCTGGTTGTATCAACACCCTTTCAAATAATTATTTATAAAAATCGCTGTAATTTTGTAATGTATTTCTTTTGCTTTTATTGCTACCATCTTCAGTTCTGGGCTGTGGTCACATGACCATGTCCATGCTGCTCTCTTATTTCCTGTGATGTTATGTCCATGGGTGGGACAATGATAGGGGAGTGTCCATGTAACTAGCTGGGTGGGAGGAGTTATAAACTGGCTGGGCGTTGTCAGAGGCAGTGATAGGGGAGTGTCCATGTAACTAGCTGGGTGGGAGGAGCTATAAACTACCATGATGTTGTTAGGGGCGGGGCTGTCGCTGTGGCAGAGAAAGGAGACGTGCATCATGGTTTGGTTGGACACAGGAAGTGCTCCATACAGGATGGAAAAAAACCAGAAGGATTGGTTAAGGGTACTTTTACACTTGCAGCAGAACACTTATTCAGCTTGCCGCTCCGTCCCCATTAACTATAATGGGGCGGGGGGCGGAGCTACGGCGCAGCACGGCAGTGCACGGCCGGAGATCGCCGGACTAAAAGTCCTGCATGTCCGACTTTTCAGTCCGGCGATCTTTGCCGTGCTGCGCCGTAGCTCCACCCCCCGCCCCATTATAGTCAATGGGGATGGAGTGGCAGCACGGCAGTGCACGGGCACTTGCGGAAGGACGGATCCGGCAGGCTGAATAGCCTGTCGGATCCGTCCTGCCGCAAGTGTAAAAGTACCATTACATGGTGAAAATGGGTCAGAAGAATCCAAATTAAAAAAAATAATGGAAGATGTACATGAGGTAAGAAACCATATTGGCATTTCCATTAAAAACCACAGTAAACCTAAAATCCCATTTTTCTTTATTTTGATGGCCTATGATCAGGATAAGCCATCAATATGTGATTGTCAGGAGTCCGACACCCCAGATGATCAGATATTGATGGCCTACCTTAAGGATAGGGAATCCATATAAAACCCTGGACAACCACTTCAAAGGATGTTTTCGATTTAAATTTTCCCCTTTCTTTCGTTACAGAAAATACATCGATCACCATTGGCACTTTCAACCCCCTTGTTAATTCTGTGATAATAGATCTACCTTCATGTGAATTCTCCAACAAGAACGCAACGGTTAAGATACAGAGTGAAGGAGTCAACATCACCCGTACGAACAATTCATTCTAATGAACATACATTTTCCGACCTGGTGGTATTGTTTGAATGTTTTTGCCACCTCTGCTTGCTTTTCATTGGTTTCCTATTTCATTGCATGTTATCACACGCGGGGCTGTCCACAAATCTTTTATGAATGTGTGCTGCTAGGCCTAGTTCACAAGGACAGGCCGCGCTGGAATATTCTTTGGCTGTTCCTGCCTTTTTTTTGGGGTGTGAGCAGCCTTGGAGGTGTCCAGCAGTAGCTCACCGATTCTCCAATTAGATCGGTGGAGATCAAACCGCTGGGACTCGCCATGATCCTGAGAACAGGGGTCCGATACCTCGTGGAGCCCTACGAAATGCACAAAGCAGGACATCGGGCGCGAGTGTAGCCGCCATTCATTTCTACTGAGTGGCTATCTCCAGAAATGAATGGAGTGGCTGAGAGCATGCCCAACCGGCTTCTCCGCTAACTTCGGGGGCTCCACCGGGTACAGCGACCCTATTCTTGCGAGGGGTCTCGGTAGATCGGGGATATCTTAATATAACCTGAATACCCGGATTTTGATACTGATAGCCTATCCTGAGTAAATGATTGGTACCCAGCTCCATCCACTGCACAATGGATGGCGCTTTGCAGTTCTGGCGCTGGAGCTACTAAAAAACAACTGATCAGCGAGGGTGCCCTGAGGATGGACCATCAGTATAAAAATCCTGGACAACCCCCTGAACGCACAGAAATACTAATACTAAATACGTGCTGAAGAATTTATGCCATAATGGACAGCCATAGTGAAGGTGTAGGCTGCTAGCTTTGTGGTGTGTGTGTATCATGTGCTGCAAAATACAGCCATCATTTTCACACATCACATTTGTTGGAAAGTTGTATATAGCACTCAAGGTGAAAAGGTATCAAAAAATATCTAATCCCTTAGTGACCACAATACGCCTTTTAACGGCGGTCACTAAGGGGCCTTGGGATGGGCCGCTGCCTTTTTATGGTGTGCCAGTCTAAGCGCTGCACGGGTCTCCTCCAAATATTTGGCATTACCAACGACCCACACAATGCAATTATCATGTAATTTATCCTTTACAGTGAACACCGTAAAAAAAAAATGCCAGAACTGCTGTTGTTTGCTTATTTGCCACCATGAAAAGAATAAGGCCTCATGTACACGGCCGTTGTTCGGCCGTTCCGTGTGTTGGGGCTGCCGCAACGGATCCGGACCCATTCAACCTGAATGGGTCTGTGATCTGTCAACACTGCAAAAAAAATAGAACAAGTTCTATTTTATTGCGGTGCGGAGGCACGGACAGAAACCCCATGGAAGCGCTCCGTAGTGCTTCCGTGCCTCCGTTCCGCACCGCAGCTCCAGATTGCAGACCTATTCAAGTGAACAGGTCCGCATCCGTAATGCGGGGAGCACACGGCTGTTGCCCACATATTGCGGACCCGCTGGCCGTGTGCAAGAAGCCTAAAAAGTGTTCAAAAAGTGTTTATACCCTAAAATAATACAAACAAAAACTACAAAGTGTCCTGCAAAAATTAAAGGGTTTCTGTCACCAGGATTACACATTATAAGCTGTCTGACATTAGCTATGTGCTAATGTCAGATCAGCTTGATAATGTGTTTTTTATGTATTTCTGATGTATATTAAAGCTAAAAAACGTCTTTTTATAATATGTAAATTAGCCTCTAGGAGCAGGGGGGTGTTGCCCCTGCTCCTAGAGGCTCCGTGCGCCAACCTGCTGCCACGCCCCTTCTTTCTTTGATTGACAGTGCCGGGCAGCGATCCTCTCCTGCCTCCGGCACTGTCTCCCTGCTAAATCCTAAACCTGCGCCGCCGCTCTGTATTCAGCACAGGCGCGGTGAGCTGAGGACGCTGGTGCCTGCTGTCCTCAGCTCACCACGCCTGCGCCGAATACAGAGCGGCGGCGCAGGCGCGGGATTTAGCAGGGAGACAGTGCCGGAGGCAGGAGAGGATCGCTGCCCGGCACTGTCAATCAAAGAAAGAAGGGGCGTGGCAGCAGGTTGGCGCACGGAGCCTCTAGGAGCAGGGGCAACGCCCCCCTGCTCCTAGAGGCTAATTTACATATTATAAAAAGACGTTTTTTAGCTTAAATATACATCAGAAATACATATAAAGCACATTATCAAGCTGATCTGACATTAGCACATAGCTAATGTCAGACAGCTTATAATGTGTAATCCTGGTGACAGAAACCCTTTAAGCCCTCACACAGCTCCGTACAATGAAAAATAGGAAAGTTCTGGATTTGGGGATGCTGAGGTGCAAAAACATTTCCTTCTTTTTGAAAAAAAAAAGGGTTTTTATCGTGCAAAAGTAGTAAAATATAAAAGAAAAAGAAAACTACATGTATTTGGTATTTCTGTAATCATACTGACCCAGAGAATACAGTTATGTCATTTAATGCCGAAAAATGAACACCGAAATGGCACCCTTAAAAACTACAACTTGTCACGCAAAAAAAAAAACTCATATGGCTACATAGACGTAAAAAAATGAAAAAGTTATAGCTCTTGGAAGGTGACGATGAAATAAATAATAAAATAATGATAAATAAGTCGTTATTATTAACAAATATTTTGATACCTTTTCACCGTGAGTTCTAACCATATTATTTTATGTATACATTTTTTGGTGGGCTCTGGAGTAGTGGGAGCTAGAGATGAGCGAATTTCATATTTTGAAATCCGTTCACACTTCGTTTGGTGTTAAAAGGTGAATCGCGTTATTCGTTCCGTCATAATAGAAGTCTACAGGCTGCAAAATGGAACCGTCCCGTTTCCGTTATGTGGGGGAGTCCTCTCCTGCATAACGGAAACGGGACGGATCCGTTTTGCAGCCCATAGACTTCTATTACGACGGAACGAATAACGGAATGCCTCTAAAGCAGGCATGTCCAAACTCTGGCCCTCCAGGTGTTGCAGAACTACAACTCCCATCATGCCCTTCTGTAGGTTGATAGCTGTAGGTTGTCCAGGAATGATGGGAGTTGTAGTTTTGCAACATCTGGAGGGCCGGAGTTTGGACATGCCTGCTCTAAAGGCTTTCTGTTATGCATTCCGTCATAGAATTGCGTTATGGTCCATAACGCAATTCACCTTTACCACCAAACAAAGTGTGAACAAATTTCATAAGCGGAAATTCGCTCATCTCTAGTGGGAGCATTGGTTTAGCACCCGCCGTTCGGGTAGGTCCTAGTGAAGAGACAATGAGCTGTCTTATACACATTATTTTATTTGTGGGAAAGTTGTCTTTTTACAGTGCCGATGTCATGCAGAGTGATTGGCAACTGCAGGACTGAGGTCTAAAAATTTCTATCTTCAGAGTGGAGCTGCAAATCATACAGCTCCTGTACATCATACAGCTATATGCAGCCTCCAGTGAGCTGCTCGGCATTGTAAATATTAGGAGAAACCCAGAACTGGCCAGTATATGATGACCGAACATCACTATGGCCACGGCTATCGACCTATCTGCGCCAACTGTGGCAAAAACTGTTACAATTTGTTGCGTGAGACAGAAAAAAAAAGCAAAATGGGCGGGGTCAATATGGACAGGCGCCAATTTTTGGACAAATTTATTACGTTGATAGACAGAAAATGTCACATTTTGTGGCAAATATCTATACCTAGGGCATACCTCCCAACTTTTTGGACGGTCTAAGAGGGACACTTATGGTTTTTTGTATGAAAGATCCGTTTTTCCTGCATATCTATACACTTCAATAGTTTTCTCTTATGAAATAGCGTAAAAATGATCTGAATACAGAAATGTAATCTAATTCTAAAATCCCAACTGCATCAAATAATGAAAGAATATACAAGGCGGGCTCTAATACACAGAGAAAAACCAGACAAACGCTCTCTGGGTCAATATTGTGAATGTAATAATGAAAATCTATCCCTTAGATCAAAAAGAGCGATATTTGAGGAGCAAAGAGGGACTTGGGTCAAAAAGAGGGACACTTGGGAGGTCTGGCCTAGGGCCCACCAGTAAAATTTATTTTGGGGGCCCACCGTACAGATATATTAAAATATAATAAATAATGTAACAAGCTTTTTACATGAACATAGGCTGGTGGAGGCGCTGTACATTAAATATATGTATGTCGTGCAGTAATTCCACTGTGTTATGTGCCACTTGTGCGGGGGGTGGGAGACTAGGGGCCCACCGGGAGATTTACCTGTAACCCTGTGGGCCAGTCCAAGCCTGTCTAGATTTTATTTTCTGACTCTGCGATAGCCCAAAATTTGCCAAATGTATTCAGAGATGCTCACCGCTTAATAAATTTGGTGCAAACCACCCCATCAGTGAAGACGGGCGTATGAAACACCAGCCTGCATCTCTGCCGTATATGATGTACCTGACATCTCTACTGTTCTAGCGGCTTTCTAACACCAGCCACATTTGTATCTGCAGGGGATTTCATTGTGCCACAATGTCGTCCAAAGCGGGAACTTATCGTAGTTAGTGATTCTACAAATGGCAACACTCCCACCATAAATGTGGGTTACCAAATCACAGATTTGAGTCAAAACACCGATTATAGGTGAGTACCTCCGACACCAGCTTCATTCTTCTGCATTTGGTCTTCGAAAAAATTCATTTTACTCAGGTACAAGTGGAACGTGATTCATTTTATTTTACAGTGTGTGGTACGAAATTGCAGGAACGGCTTTCAGTAGGGCTAATTTCAGAACTCTACCTCGTAAGTACAGAAAAATTAAAATCTGTTTTACATATCTATTTTCTTTATAACGATCTCCTTTATATCTATCTTGATTTCTCTATCTCCTTTTTATCTATCCATCTTCTGTCTACTTTCTATCTCATATCTAACTTCTTTTTATTCAGGGGCCCAGCTATAGTGGAAGCAGGGGCCTGAACTCAGAAGGGGCCCGCCCAGGAGGAAGACTAAAATATTTTATTGTCAGGGCCCCTTCAATACTATTAGGCCTCTTTCACACGAATGTTTTTTTTTGGAGTGTACGGGCCGTTTTTTGCATTTCGTATACGGAACTATTCATTTCAATGGGTACACAAAAAAAAACCAAGATACTCCGTATACATTCCGTTTCCATTCAGTTCAAAGATAGAACATGTCCTATTACTGTCTGCATCACGTTCTATTAGGGGCCAGATGTTACATTCCACAAAAAACGTAATGTCATCCATTTTTTTTGCGTGTACGCTTTTTGTGGACCATACACTCGTGTGCAATAGGCTTATGCAGCGATCTTCACTACTGCAGGTAGATCAAAAAATTTGCTGTGGGGTTTTCCAAGATTTTTTTTTTTACTGATGACCTATCATCTATACAGGTCATCAGTATCTGATCAGTGGGGGTCCGACACCTGTGAGCACCGCAGCCTTCTCTCTGCTCCCCAAGCACAGTGCCGTACATAGTATAGTGGCTGTGCTTGGTATTGCAGCTCAGCCAGATCCCCTTCTGTGGGTTTCAGCTGCTCTTAGGCCACGTGACCAATGAACTTGTCATCATTGGGCCTAGGAAAAGTAGAGAGAAGGCCGTAGCGCTCACTGGAGCACTGGTGCCTTCTCAAACAGCTGATCAGCAGGGGTCACGGGTGTTGGACCCCCACCGGTCAGATACTGATGATGACCTATCCAGAGTAATAAATGACCCCCAATATCTTCAAATATTCCATCATGACTTTGGTTTACAAATTGTATCTCCTCCAAAGCGGAGACAACTACCTGATACCAGAGATTCCTCAAAAAGTAAGAGTTGCCTAAATGTCGATTCCTTTTAGAGGACTCTCTGATTTGGTTGGTATGAGGTAGCTTTCTTCCTTTTGGAGAAGAACAGAGTTGTCAGAACAGCTCTCTGGAGCATAGTTGCATAGTTGTACAGGATCAGAGAAACAGCGCCACGCCTGTGCACAGGCTGTGTTTGGTATTGCAATTATCCCCACAGAAATGAAATGGGGCTTAGCCGCAACAGCGCACGCAACCCGTGGACAGGTGTGGCGGCCATGTTTTCCTTGGTGGTCAGTCAGGGTCACTGGTACTACACATAGCTTAGAAAGCCTTAGCCCATGGACACATCACAGATTACATGACGTGCACACATATGAAATGAACTGACAGATTTTTTTTCCCTTACAGTGAATAGCGAGCCTCCACAAGAATTTCGTCGTAGCGGTGGAATGGTGGTGATTACCGTCTTATTATCCATCGCCATGTTCCTGCTCGTTATTGGACTGATCGGTGTGCTGGTGTTGGGTGGCCGAGGCTCAAAATAAGCTCTGAAAAATGTTCCCTGACGATTTTGTCATGGAGAACAAGGAGCCACCCTCCTTCACGGAGGTTCGCCACTTCTGGAACTGTGGTCGCGTGTGAAATAAAGATGACTCCAAAGGGCAACGTATTCCTACTGTAAATAGTGTTTGACAGGAATAATCGCACAACGTATAACTCTCTGGGATAGGGAATCTTAATATTTTGTATAAATGAGTGGATGAAGAGCTTTGTTGCTCAGACAGTAAAGGGCTTGTCCCATGAAAAATATTCTACATTTTTCAAACCAGCAACTGGATCTGAACACTTTTGGAATTGCATGGAATTTTGTATAGCCACTGAGTTATTCAATAAGATCTATCTGTATAGCGCCACCTGCTGTTTGGTCTTTTTCTAATTTCTCTGTCCTCCTCACTGAGATGAAAGCATGTGTTCATCTTTCAACTGCCACCAGCTGCAGCAGGCAGGGCACGCTCCCTGAGCTGCCAGCTTGATATAAATCTAGCAGAACAATAAATGGGTAGATCTCTGGATCCACGTGAGGTACAGGGCTGGTTCTAGCTTTGTTAGGGCCCTTGCACACGACCGTATGCCCTCCGAGACATACGGTCTGTGAGCGGCATTGATCGTGCGCGCGGGAGCGCACAGCATAATAGAATACAATGATGCTGTGCTCGTCGGGCCGCCCGCGGGACTACTGTCCCGCACCCATAAGATCGTATGAGTGCGGGACAATAGCCCCGCGGGCGGCCCGACGAGCACAGCATCGTTGTATTCTATTATGCTGTGCGCTCCTCTGCATACAATCAATGTCGCTCCGAGACATATGGCCCACTCACGGAGGGCATACGGTCGTGTGCAAGAGGCCTTAGAAAGAGACTGTCATGTACTATATGTTGTCTGATTTTAACTTTTACATTAATCCTGGGATTCCCTTTAACTTGAATTTTTCAATTTTGATAAAAAGTGTCAGGTGAAGTATGCCAATGTTCATGTTTTAATAAAAATGAGAAAACGAGACCCGAATGTTGTCTATATATAATGATACATACATTAACAGGAAGATTCGCAATGTCTGGTCTGAAAAGTGAGCAAAATCGCAGCAGAGTCCAATCCAGGTCAACTCTAAGATCAGTTTTAGGGCTCATGCACACGACTGCAGAACACGGATGCCGGCCATGTGCGTTCCGCAATTTGCGGAACGAAACAGGACGCCCATCATAGAAATTATGCGGACAAGAATAGGACATGTTCTTTTTTTTTTCCGGCCCCACGGAATGGAGCAACGGATGGGGACAGCACGTGGAGTGCTGTTGACATCTTTTGCGGTCCCATTGAAGTGAATGGGTCCACATCCGAGTTGCAAAAAATGCGGCTCGGATGCAGAACCAAACAACATTGGTGTGCATGAGGCCCTTTAAGGGGTATTCCCATCTGGGACACTGATGACACGGCTAGGATAAGCCATCAATGTCAGATAAGAGAAAGTCCCACGTCTGAGGCCTGCTCCAATATCCAGAACAGAGCGTTGAAGTGAAGGGAGAGCAAGCCGTGCACGCTCTTTACACAGCGTTTCAACAAATGATCATCCCCGATAACTTGCCCGGTGCTTGTCCAGAATAAGGCCTCTTGCGCACAAACATGCCGTGTTTTGCGGTCCGCAAAACACGGATGTTGCCCATGTGCCTTCCGAAGTTTTCGGAACTGAACAGACGGCCCATTATAGAAATGCCTAACGGAGTTGCCGATCTCTCTTCAAGCATTAGCTGCAGTCTAAAGGACCTGTGATGACGTCACATCACATGGTCCAATCACAGACCATGTGATTGGACCATGTGATGTGACGTCATCACAGGTCCTTTAGACTGCAGCTAATGCTTGAAGAGAGAAGAGAGATCGCCAACTACGCGATCAAGTGGCTAAGGTGAGTTAAGTTTTTTTATTTTTAACCCCTTAATCCACATTCTACAAAGCATTCTTTATTAAGAATGCTATTATTTTCCCTTATAACCATGTTATAAGGGAAAATAATAAAGATCGGGTCCCGTCGCTTAGCAACCATGCGGGAAAATCGCACTGCATCCGCACTTGCTTGCGGATGCTTGCGATTTTCCCGCAGCCCCATTCACTTCTATGGGGCCTGCGTTGCGTGAAAAACGCAAAATATAGAGCATGCTGCGATTTTCACGGAACGCAGAAGTGATGCGTGAAAATCACCGCTCATGTGCACAGCCCCATAGAAATGAATGGGTCCGGATTCAGTGCGGGTGCAATGCGTCCACCTCACGCATTGCACCCGCGCGGAAATTACGCCCGTGTGAAAGGGGCCTTAGGGTACATTTACAGAGTTTTTTCTATGCAGACATAAAACTTCTGAATTCCTTTTTGGTGTCGTTTTTGACACGGTTTTAGATTTCGTGCTTTTCAATGAGAAGTTTAGATTTAGAGTCGACACAGAACCTGCATGATGAATGGACCGTTTCTTATTTACCACACTCAGGGCCGTCTTTAATATTGATTGGACCCTGGGCAAGAATTTACTTGGGGCCCCTGGATCCCGCCTTCACACACCCTAGCATGCAATCACGCCCTCCACCACAACACACACGCAAAAAAATCCACACACCTGGTTCACACAAGTTCAGGTTATCGACGAATCACGTTATGGATTCTGCTACCACGGACCATAACGGAATTCGGAATCATTATGGTCCATGGTAGCAGAATCCATAACAGGATTAGTCGATAACCTGAACTTCAGACGCTGAACCTAAAACACAAGTTCGCTCAACACTAATTATGTAAGGGCACTTTCACACTTGCGTTATTCTTTTCCGGCATAGAGCTCCGTCAAAAGGGCTCTATGCTGGAAAAGAACTGATCAGGCATATCCCAATGGATTCTGAATGGATAGAAATCAGTTCGCTTTGCATCAGTATGCCTTCCGTTCAGTCACTGTCAGGTGTTTTGGTGCGGTATTATGTTCGTCCAAAATGGCTGATCAGTCGCCGGAATGACGGATCTAGCATTAATCTAGCATTGCGATGCAACTGAAGGGTGGATCCGCATGCGCAGACCGGGAAAACTGTGAAAATGAGTGCAGGACGGATCCGTTCTTGCAATGCATTTGTTGACGGATCCGCAACCGTATCTGTCTACAAATGCTGCCAGTTGTGACACTAAACGGCGGATCCGGCAGGCAGCTCCGACGACGGAACTGCTTGCCAGATACATGTCCCGCAAGTGTGAAAGTAGCCTAATGTTGGTGTTGGCAGTATGTTGCAGTATAATATTATCATTATGTGAACACTGTATGGGGTTATTGCCAATAACCCCATACAGTGTTCACATAATGACAATGACATTGAGCAGCGTTGCTAATCTGGCAATATTTATTTAGGGACTGTATTGTATGAACTGCTGCACATGCAGTCTTAGTCCACACTACACCCCTGCCTTGCTGCAGCCTCGCAGGAGTACAGGACCAGTCCATATGTGTATGGCATAATTGGGTTGGCAATGACATAATGACACATGAGTTGACAGAGGTCTTTGCGGCATGTGTGTGACAATAATAATGTGTCTGCTGGACCTGCCTGGTGGCAAAGACCTCTGTCAACTCATGTGTCATTATGTCATTGCCAACCCAAGGAGCCTCCCTAGTGTCATCCGGGATACTAGTCCCCATCACACCGCCTGCCATTGCACCCCCCCAACACCGGCTGTTTTCATCCGCCTACAGAGAGAAGCAGCAGCGGCGGTGTGGGGACCAGGCGTGACGCAGGGAGCCAGGTAAGTAGAATCAGTGTGGGGGGCCCGGCCATATGGAGGGGGAGGGCATTTCCATTCCATTCATTTCTACGGCTCTAAACATGACAGAACATGTCCTTTTCTTGCCCGTTTTGCAGACTAGAGACATTTCTACAGCTGGGCGACAAAAAACTGCATACCGCAAACTGGAAACAGTCGTGTGCATGAGAGCAAGAGGTTTTCCCATTGAAATCAATGGAGATGACTTGCAAGAGCTTTTGGTGCAGAATTGGCGTGTTCATATGCTCACACTGTGGCAACTATCTGCATAGCAACTCCAGATGCAGGAAATTGCACATTACAGGTTTTGCCATGATTTGCGTTGCATAATCTGCAACATGCTCATATTCCAGTGTGTGCTACCTGCGGATATGGTTTTCAAAACTCCATATCCAGTAAATTATCATACATCTGAACACGACTTGAAACTATGTTCGGATAAACGAACTGTACGCCGTGTTGAAGAGACACGTACGCAGCATGCAGTACTTCTACACTTACTACGCTGCACCGCCACTCCTGCCTGGTTATAAAGCAACAGGCGCTTCGCAATTGGCTGCTGCGTGATCACATGGTATTGTGTGGGCGTGACCATAACTGACTAGAGGACAGGAACTGAGGTGTTTGTATTCTACACTGAGGGGAGGGGGAGCGGAATCTTGGGAAGATGGTGGTGTACGAGTGCGTGGTGTGTCGCAGGACGGTGTTCTCCAGCAGGCGGAAACATGTCTACGAGAAGGGACACCGGCAGCGCCTGACGAGTATCCTCCGTGCCTTCAGTGATAAGGTGATATATATATGATGGTGACTGCGGTTGCAACCCTCTGTACTGAATGGCACAGGCCGAGTGCTGCAGTTAGCATAATGGGATTGTGGCAGCCAATCACGTTACAGCTTTAAATCTCCAACCGCCAGGTATAAATAAGAACTGAAATCCTATTGGCTGTCATAGATAACCACTCCAATTTTACTGTTTCGCTAGTTACTACAGTCAGGAAGAACCGAGCAACCAATCACAGCTCTGCTTTTATTTCTTTAGGTGTGCTCGGCAAATAAAAGCAGCCTTGTGATTGGCTGCTATGGGCAACAAACAAGTTTTATATTTTTGTTTGTGGGAGAATTTTGACCTATATCAAATTATGCTATAGAGAGGCAGCTCCCTCTGTCGCCCAAAATAAGTTGAACAATCCTTGGGTTGTCCAAATTGCCACCTCAGAGGAAGGGACAGCCATGTAACTGATGCCCTTAGGCCGCTTTCACACGGGTGAGTTTTCCGCGCAGGTGCAATGCGTGAGGTGGACGCATTGCACCCGCACTGAATCCGGACCCATTCATTTCTATGGGGCTGTGCACATGAGCGGTGATTTTCACGCATCACTTCTGCGTTGCGTGATAATCGCAGCATGCTCTATATTGTGCGTTTTTCACGCAGCGCAGGCCCCATAGAAGTGAATGGGGCTGCGGAAAATCGCAAGCAAGTGCGGATGCGTTGCGATTTTCCGCATGGTTGCTTAGCAGCGGGACCCGATCTTTATTATTTTCCTTATAACATGGTTATAAGGGAAAATAATAGCATTCTTAATAAAGAATGCATTGTTAAATGAAGAGAAGGGGTTAAAAATAATAAAAGTCAACTTACCTTAGCCACTTGATCGCGTAGTCGCGATCTCTCCTCTCTTTCCCAGCATCAGCTAAGAACTAAAGGACCTGTGATGAAGTCACATCACATGGTCCATCTTACCATGGTGATGGACCATGTGATTGGACCATGTGATGTGGCGTCATCACAGGTCGCTTTGGTTCTTAGCTGATGCTGGAAAGAAAGGAAGATCGCGACCGAGATCAAGTGGCTAAGGTAGTTAACTTTATTATTTTAAACCCCTTCTACTTCATTTTACAATGCATTCTTTATTAAGAATGCTATTATTTCCCCTCATAACCATGCTATAAGGGAAAATAATAAATTCTCCAGAAGACCCGAAACCGGACTTCAGTGATGAAGTCCGGCTTCGGGTCTGGGTACCAAACATGGCGATTTTTCTCACGCGCGTGCAAAACGCATTACAAACGTTTGCACCTGCGCGGGAAAAGCTTGCATATTCCCACAACGCACCCGCCTCTTATCCGGGCGTCATGTTGTGAAAGAGGCCTTAGGCTCCATTCACACGTCCGCAATTCTGTTCCGCATTTTGCGGAAAGCAATTGCGGACCCATTAACTTCAATGGGGACAGATGATGTCCCGCCCGGGTCTGCAATTGTGGATCCACACTTCCGGGTCCGTAATCGCGTTCCCGAAAAAAAATAGAACATGTCCTATTCTTGTCTGCAATTGCGGACAAGAAAAGGCATTTTCTATATAGTGCCTGCGATGTGCGGTCCGCAAATTGTAATGTTCTGTTGTAATCATCTTTCGCGGATCTGTTGTAATTAACTTTCGCGGATCAAGGTATTTGGAAACCTGGCATGATAAACCATAGCTCTTACGTGTAATCTTCCATGTCATTATTGTATCTCTGAGTAGAAGGCTTTTTTAATCATCCGTGGTAACAGAGTGAATGAGGTGTGAAGTCGGCTGCCATGGCTTCCATGGTTGTTCCAGAGCGGATTCGAGCTCATAGTCTGAGTAATGGCCGGATTCTTTAACCCGATCGATACAGTGACGTGATACACTGGCTACATTGTATGACCTACTGTCCGGAGGGCTACGCCTCCACTTTCCCTGGACAACTTCAGTTTGTATAATGATGCTCTACTAGGTTTAGATTTCCATATAAACTATCTGAATTCTTTCTCAAGAAGTTTTGTCATTGTGTCAGCAATGGGGGAATGGTTTGTAATGGATACAGAAGCTTCCGGAAGCTCATCATTTTCAGGAGATGACATCTCCCCAGCAAGGATAGGGGTAAATGATGCCAATTTTTTCAAGTCTCCCACAATTGATCTGATTGGGGTGGATAATTTCGGGAGTATATGGTTTCCGGTGTTCTGCCCATTTGTATGCCCAAGTATCTAATAGAAGTTCTAGGGACACAAAACTTATGTTCTACTTTACGTCTTGGGAAGCCCCGGGTGATGTGTCTAGTAGCTCACATTTGTTTTGCTTTACTTTGAAACCAGGAAACTTCCCAAATTGTGTGAGCAAAGCAAAGACCTATGGTGTGTCTTTATGAGGGTGCGCCAAAAAGAATAGAATGTCACCTGCGAACAAAGCATGCGTGACCTCTTCTTTTCGTTTCCTGACATAGAGATGGCTTTGGATAATGGCTCCAGTGCTAGCAGGGCTGGGACAAGGTCCACCACCAACAGAGGCTGAGCTGCCCAAGTGCGCCCCCCCCCCCCCCTCCTCCAACTTGTGGATGACACTGCTATGGGGGATCTGTGATGGATGATACTGTTATTGGGGAATCTGTGGATGACACATATGTGTCATCCACAGATCCCCCCCCTCCCCATAACAGGGTCCATGTAGGAATGACCCCCAATACAAGGGGTGAGGCTGTGGGGTTGTATCTGCTTTTTGATGACAGCGCCAGCGGCCGTGCAGTGACTGTATTCTACTACACCTCTCCCCTCACACTGTATATAATCTTAACTATATAACTGTAGTGATTTACTACAGTTATATAGTTAATAAGATTATATCCAGTGAGCGGGGGATGGAGAGGTAGTAGAATACAGTCACTGCACGAGCCCTGCTGTCATTATGAAATAGCATATGTGACGCCCACCTCTTTTATTGGTGGCCATTCAGTAAATTAACCCTGTTTTGGGGGGGAGGGGGGGTGTCTGTGGGACAAATATGTGTCATCCACAGATTCTCCCCATAACAGGGTTCATTTAGTGATTGACCACCCAAATTGTGGTGAGCCAATACATGGGAGTTACATCTGCAGAGCTTTTGTATAATGCCACCCCACACTGTAGTGTCCCCCACACAGTAATGTCCGCCACACTGCCCCCCACACAGTAATGTCCGCCACACAGTAATGTCCGCCACACAGTAATGTCCGCCACACAGTAATGTCCGCCACACAGTAATGTCCGCCACACAGTAATGTCCGCCACACAGTAATGTCCGCCACACAGTAATGTCCGCCACACAGTAATGTCCGCCACACAGTAATGTCCGCCACACAGTAATGTCCGCCACACAGTAATGTCCGCCACACAGTAATGTCCGCCACACAGTAATGTCCGCCACACAGTAATGTCCGCCACACAGTAATGTCCGCCACACAGTAATGTCCGCCACACAGTAATGTCCGCCACACAGTAATGTCCCAGCCACACAGTAATGTCCGCCACACAGTAATGTCCGCCACACGTAATGTCCCCCGCACAGTAATGTCCGCCACACTGCCCCCGCACAGTAATGTCCGCCACACTGCCCCCGCACAGTAATGTCCGCCACACTGCCCCCGCACAGTAATGTCCGCCACACTGCCCCCGCACAGTAATGTCCGCCACACTGCCCCCGCACAGTAATGTCCACCACACTGCCCCCGCACAGTAATGTCCGCCACACTGCCCCCGCACAGTAATGTCCGCCACACTGCCCCCGCACAGTAATGTCCGCCACACTGCCCCCGCACAGTAATGTCCGCCACACTGCCCCCGCACAGTAATGTCCGCCACACTGCCCCCACACAGTAATGTCCGCCACACTGCCCCCGCACAGTAATGTCCGCCACACTGCCCCCGCACAGTAATGTCCGCCACACTGCCCCCGCACAGTAATGTCCGCCACACTGCCCCCCGCACAGTAATGTCCGCCACACTGCCCCCGCACAGTAATGTCCGCCACACTGCCCCCGCACAGTAATGTCCGCCACACTGCCCCCGCACAGTAATGTCCGCCACACTGCCCCCGCACAGTAATGTCGCCACACTGCCCCCGCACAGTAATGTCCGCCACACTGCCCCCGCACAGTAATGTCCGCCACACTGCCCCCGCACAGTAATGTCCGCCACACTGCCCCCCGCACAGTAATGTCCGCCACACTGCCCCCGCACAGTAATGTCCGCCACACTGCCCCCCGCACAGTAATGTCCGCCACACTGCCCCCGCACAGTAATGTCCGCCACACTGCCCCCGCACAGTAATGTCCGCCACACTGCCCCCGCACAGTAATGTCCGCCACACTGCCCCCGCACAGTAATGTCCGCCACACTGCCCCCCGCACAGTAATGTCCGCCACACTGCCCCCCGCACAGTAATGTCCGCCACACTGCCCCCGCACAGTAATGTCCGCCACACTGCCCCCGCACAGTAATGTCCGCCACACTGCCCCCCGCACAGTAATGTCCGCCACACTGCCCCCCGCACAGTAATGTCCGCCACACTGCCCCCGCACAGTAATGTCCGCCACACTGCCCCCCGCACAGTAATGTCCGCCACACTGCCCCCGCACAGTAATGTCCGCCACACTGCCCCCGCACAGTAATGTCCGCCACACTGCCCCCCGCACAGTAATGTCCGCCACACTGCCCCCCGCACAGTAATGTCCGCCACACTGCCCCCGCACAGTAATGTCCGCCACACTGCCCCCGCACAGTAATGTCCGCCACACTGCCCCCGCACAGTAATGTCCGCCACACTGCCCCCACACAGTAATGTCCGCCACATGCCCCCACACAGTAATGTCTGCCACACTGCCCCCACACAGTAATGTCCGCCACACTGCCCCCACACAGTAATGTCCGCCACACTGCCCCCACACAGTAATGTCTGCCACACTGCCCCCACACAGTAATGTCCGCCACACTGCCCCCACACAGTAATGTCCCCACACCCCCTCAACCACACAGCAGTGCCCCCACATAGTAATTTGTCATGCCCCCTCTTGTCATTCTCCCCCTCTTGTCATAATCCCTCTTCTTGTCATGCTTTTTCTGCCCCTGTCATTTCTCCCCCATCTTTTCATGCTCTTTTAGCCCCCCATGTTGTCATGCACTTTCTGCCCCCATGTTGTCACAGACTTAATGAAAGGGGCCCGGCATTTTCACTGTACTTAATGCCGGGCCCCATCAGAGCGCTCCTCTCACCTCCATTATGGTCACTTCTCCAGGCTTCCAGGATCAGGCCCCAGCGCTGCCTCACATTAAGCAGGTGGGCGGAGCCTAACGGAGGGTCCGTTAGGCTCCGCCCACCTGCTTACTCTGTTTCTAGTTAGAGCCTGAGGCAGCGGGGCCTGATGCTGGAGGCCTGAAGCAGCATAATGGAGGTGAGAGGAGCGCTCTGACAGGGCCCGGCTCAGGGAATGACAGGAGGGAGCGCTGAGCAGTTCCCCCCCTGTCAGTCCCTCTCCCTCTCGCCGGCCCCTGCCTGCGCCCTGAGGCTGGAGCCACCCCAGCCTCTGTGTCGGCCCGGCCCTGAGTGCTAGGTCGAAAAGCGGTGGTGAGAGTCGGCATCCTTGTCTGGTGCCTTTTTGCAAGGGGAAGGGTGAAGAAGGAAAGCCTGGTGTGTATATTCTAGTGTGTCTAGATATAATCCAAAAGCTCCTTCAAATCCCGTTTTGTCAAGGACTAAATTTAGCCAACTCCACTTAACATTAGCGGAGGCTTTTTCTGCGTCTATCGTCAGTATTGCTGGGTGATTGTACAGTTGCGGGTATCTCAGGGCATGATCTAAGACTGACATTACTTTTCGTGTCTTATATGCTGCCGCCCTCCCTTTTATAAAACCCACTTGGTGCTTTGATATTAGGCCTGGTAGTATAGTGGCCAATCGATCTGCTAATATTGTAGATGGCAATTTCGTGTCCACGTTTATTAATGAAATTGGTCTGTTGGAAGATGGCTGTGTGGGGTCTTTTCCAGGTTTCGGTAAGACCTTTATATATGCTGTATTTGAATGTACCGTCGTACTCGCTCCCTCCATGTTCCGTTCGGTATATCTGCTTTAGTAGAGGTGAGGTTTGTTCATTTGAGTATTTTGAAGAATTCACCCGTATATCCATCTGGACCGGGCGCTTTACTCAGAGCCAGATCTTTTGGACTTCAACAGTTATAGGTGTGTAACGGATCGACGGGCACCCCGACTGGGTACCTCCGTTGAAGGATGCTCCTAGCGCTTCTTGAGGATTCCAAGCACTCTAGCCGACACCACAACCACCAAATCGGAGAAGCATATGAATGCGGTAAACAGCCGAATAGGAAAACCATACGAATAGGTTTACACTCCTAGCAGTCAAACTGGAACAGCATACAATAAATCCCCCCCGATAACGAGACGACACTTCTTTTGAGGGTCAAGCAGGAACTGACTGTACTGGCACAAACAGCCTCTTTTATTCACAAACCACAAACATAGTATTGCCCACAGGGTTTTGAAATACAACCAATCAATCCGTACAATACACACAGACACTCACCTCTGCCTGTGATATGATTGCTGAACACAATGGTTAATATAATCATCACAGGCAGAGCTAAACAGGTGAGTTAAATGGCCGCCATCCATTGTTCTCACCATGTGTCTCTGATACACGAAATGGTGGCCACCCAGTAACTCCACAGTATGTCCCTAGATGGTTCTTAAAGGCCAGCAGCATAATAAAATACAATATGGCCAAATGCTGGTTTAAAAGGGTACAATCTCCCAGGGGCCATAGTCGCAGGGGAGGAGGCGGGCAATCAGTCTTCTCCAAGGCCCAGTGGCGAGGTTGGTTTCATCACATTTTTCCCCTTCCCCAAACAGACTAACGAGGTATCTGACCTCCTGTCGGTCAGTGCCTTGGTTAGTCCAGCAACCCACCCACAAAACATAATTAACAGAGTGGCCCACCCACAAGAATTGTTACTGCACCTGGGGTGGTGGGTAGCTTGGCCATGTCCAGGGCCTTCTGGATCGGTGGGTTGCTGAGTGGGTAGAGACCAGCGGTACTCTGCTCTGGTGCCAGCGCTACCACGGGAGTAGCCTGGTTGGAGCCCAGCTGAGGAGAAGGGTTAGTACGCTCCTCCCTCTGGACCTGGTGTTGCTGCTGGAGGGGAAGACAGGCTGTCTCCCCTTTGGATATACAGCCCTGCTGCTGGGGGACAGGGCCGACCGTCCTACCCCTGTGGTTTGGGCACAGAGACCACGGTCCCATCTGCACCGGTGTGGGGCTTATCATCTCCCCTTGGTGGGCTAGGCTGCCGCTGGGGAGGGGGAACGAGGCTCTCCCCTCCCAGTAGAATGCTCTGCCGCTGGGGAGCAGGACCGACTGTCCGTACTGCCTGTAGCTTGGGCGCAGAGACCACGGTCCCATCTGAGCTGGTGGGGGGCCTAGTGTCTCTCCTTGATGGGCTATGCTGCTGCTGGGGAGAGGGAGTAATAAGCTTCTCTCCCTTACACACTTTCAGCCGCTGGGGAGAGGGGGTAACAGGCTCCTGTCCCTGACACTCTTTCTGCTGATGGAGAGGGGAACCGACTGTCTCCCCTTCCAATAATGCGCTCTGCCACTGCTGAGTGAAACCGGTGGTCTCTCCTCCCTGTAATGTACTCTGCCGCTGGGGATCTGGGCCGACTGCCCAGCATCCTTGTAGGGCCGGTAGCGAGACCGCAGTCCCATCTCCACCTGCCATCTGTGGGTCTTCACAGGACCAGTCTATGAGGTCCCTCAACATTTGAGAGTAGGGACCACCTGCTTCTGCACCTGGTAACTCTGGCTGCTGCTGGGGATCTGGGCCAGCATCCCGGTGGGCCTGCTGGAGAGACCTCGGTCCCATCTCAACCTGCCTGTTGTGGTTCCTCACAGGACCAGTCTATGAGGACGCCTACTTCGGGTTCCTCTGGCCGCCTCCGGGGAAACGGTTAACCGCCTCCAATGCCGCCTCTCTTTGGCTGCTATAACGCTCCTTCTGCTGAGCATACTCCCTCTCTTTCGCCAGCCGTAATTCTCGGTCCAGCCTTGTGTTTCGCTCAGCCATGACCTGGTTCCAGATCACCCGACGTGTCTCCATGGGTACATCATCCCCATACTGGGCCACTCGCTGCCTTACTTCGGCCAGCCAATTATCGCCAGAGCCTTCCATACTTGTCTGCTGCAAGTCGCAGCATACCTCTGCTCCCAGGGGCGCTGTACGGATACTAGCGTTGCCCTCAATTTGTAGTTCCACGAACGGTGTCTCCGAGCTGCTTTACCTCGCACTAGGACGCCATCCCACTGCTGCCACCAATGTAACGGATCGACGGGCACCCCGACTGGGTACCTCCGTTGAAGGATGCTCCTAGCGCTTCTTGTGGATTCAAAGCAGTTTAGCCGACACCACAACCACCAAATCGGAGAAGCATATGAATGCGGTAAACAGCCGAATAGGAAAAACCATACGAATAGGTTTACACTCCTAGCAGTCAAACTGGAACAGCATACAATAAATCCCCCCCGATAACGAGACGACACTTCGTTTTGAGGGTCAAGCAGGAACTGACTGTACTGGCACATACAGCCTCTTTTATTCACAAACCACAAACATAGTACGGCCCACAGGGTTTTGAAATACAACCAATCAATCCGTACAATACACACAGACACTCCCAGACACAATCCTCACCTCTGCCTGTGATATGATTACTGAACACAATGGTTAATATAATCATCACAGGCAGTTAAACAGGTGAGTTAAATGGCCGCCATCCAGTGGCGAGGTTGGTTTCGTCACAAGGTGCATTTAACAAAAACCTCAAACTGAAAGACAGTCAAGAAGACCACAACAACAATGCACATCCCACAATAGAAAATGAATAAAAAAGAGTTTATTATGACAACACTAACATATGAACACATAGAAAATTGTATACGATGAGACTGAGTGTTGGTATAAAATAGAACCAACACCTAAGCAGGGTCCACTAACGTCCAAGAATAAGGCCTCATGCACACAAACATATTTTCTTTCCGTGTCCGTTCTGGTTTTTTTGCGGACCATATGCGGAACCATTCATTTCAATGGGTCCGCAAAAAAAATGTAAGGTACTCCGTGTGCATTTCGTTTCCGTTCCGCAAAAAAATAGAGCATGTCCTATTTTTTTCTAGTTTGTGGACGAGGATAGGCATTATTACAATGGATCCACAAAAAAAACGGATGCCATACGGAACAGCGTCAGTTTTTTTTGCGGATCCGCAATTTGCAGACGGCAAAACGCATACTGTCGTGTGCATGAGGCCTAAGGACATTATGTATATAAGCCAGCTACATCGATACATATGAAAGCCATAAATGACCATACGACGCCCGTATCTTATGCTGCGTGGGTCCACTTCATCGGCTCTCTTACAGGTTATGGCACCTCTACTTTGACCACATTTGGTCTTATTTTCATGCTCTTTACACCACATTATCTTGTTATATGGTCACTTATGGCTTTCATATGTATCGATGTAGCTGCTTATATATGTGATGTCCTTATTCTTGGACGTTAGTGGACCCTGCTTAGGTGTTGGTTTTATTTTATATCACCTACAAGGAGCGGGGAGAGCTGTGGCTGGAGGACCCTGGGTCCGCCCACCACCAAACGCTGCTCCCATAGAAGTGAATGGGAGTGCACCGCGCATGCGCGGCCCATACTCCTATTCATTTCTATGGGGCAGAAGGAAATAGCCGAGCCAGCATTCGGCTAATTCTCCTCCTTCAGGGTGGAAAGATCTCCATATGTCCATAGGTTTGTCCTTTATCAGCTTTTGTAGTGTCTGCTCTTTCTTTCTCCTACCTCCTCTAGTCTCCCTATTTCCTCTTCTATCTTCTGATGGCTGCATCACTACATTCATATCTGAAGAAATCTTTGTGTCAGTTGCGTCTCCTGGAGCAACACAACATCCGCTTTCCACTTTTTCAAGTGACGCAGCACCATCAGACGTTTACTTGGGGATTCAGTCCCTTCACATTCCATGTAACGACCTTTTGTAGTGATGTCTTTTATCAATTCTGTATATTTCTATTCTGTAACGACCTGAGGAGGGTCCCCTTAACAGTAATTCTCCAAACAGAGATATAAACCTAACTTTTAACATAGGGTTAAGGGTACTTTCACACTTGCGTTGGTGCGGATCCGTTTGTTTATTTGCACAGACGGATCCGCACCTATAATGCAAATGTTTGTATCCGTTCAGAACGGATCCGTTTGCATAAGGTTTAAAGAAAAATGACAAAGTCCAAAACGGATCTGTTTTGAATTACATTGAAAGTCAATGGGGAACGGATCCGTTTTCAAATGCACCATATTGTGTCATTGAAAATGGATCCGTCCCCATTGACTTACATTGTAATTCAAAACTGATCCGTTAGGCTCCGCCTCTTCAGACAAACACCAAAATGCTGCAAGCTGCGTTTTGGTGTCCGCCTCCAAAACAGAATAAAAGAGGAACTGATCCGAACTGATGCATTCTGAACGGATCCTTATCCATTCAGAATGCATTGGGCCTGAACTGATGCATTTTGGACCGTTTGTGAGAGCCCTGAAACGGATCTCCCAAACGGAATCCAAAACGCTAGTGTGAAAGTACCCTAATAAGGTAGACTTCCCAGGGGGTATAGTATACCTCTAGGATTGGTTGTGTGTAGACTTCGCCTTTTTCCATCACAGTCAAAAACTTATGCTAACCGGAATAATGATCATAAACACAAAGCTCCGAAAACCCTCTCCCACCCATTTGTTTTAGCTGAAGGGTGGAGACAGGTATGTATACGCTAGAAATGCGCCATCGTACTGGCATATGCCCGTTATTAGACTTATCTGTCTGCAATCATTCGTTGCTCTTTTCTCTCATGCGCCTTTCTTTGGGAGGCTCTAGGGTCTGTGTCGGCTCTGATGTTTTTGATTCCCAGGAGCTCATGGATTTTTGCATTGTCGGCTTGAAGTTTTCTGACTGCGGCTCTCTTCTTACCAGGTCTTCTGCTGCTTCCTCAGGAGAGTAGTATAGGGATGTCGATCCATCTGGACTAGGCCTGCACAATATATCGTGAAAGCAATCGCAATTAATCGCCATATCGCAATTTGCCAACCCAAAAATGCTGCAATTTTATTACCATATTTTTTGCTTTATAAGACATACTTTTTCTCCCCCCAAAAGTGTGGGGGGGTGGCAGTGCGTCTTATAAAGCGATGGTTGACTTTCTACGTGACACTGACACTGTATCTCCGGCCGCTATGCTGCACAGCGCGCCCGGCGATACATCAGTTACAGTGCGGGGAGGGAGGAGAGCCTGGTGGAAAGTCGCTATTTTAATGAACACATGTTCTTATATCTATCTTATTTATCTGTTCTGTGCAGCGCTATTAAGAAAATGGCAAGTTTTGTATTTTGTACTTTTGCAGTAATGCAAATATGTATTTTATTTTGAAAAACACTGAATTTCAGTTCTTGAGTTCAGCATAACTACATTTCACATTATCAGTCATCTGTGTGTGCTTTTACCTTGAAAATCCAAGCAGATAGACCTCTAGCACAATTCCCTTAAAATATCGCATCGCATATCGTTATCGCAATTTTTAGGGCCCTAATCGCAATCGCACAAAATTCCCATATCGTGCAGCCCTAATCTGGACTGAACAATTTCAGTACCGCGGGTTACAGCAGGGAGAACTTCATCTTCTTATTGTATAGTGGCGTGAAAGCCCTGCGTCTCCTCAGGACCTCCCGGAAAAATCATTAAAGACTAGTATTTTGTTTCCTCTAATTTTGACTGGTTCTTTACAGCTCTTGAAAGCTCGTAGGATGGTCGCCTTTTCGGCCGTTGTGATAGCCTGGATTCTTGGTTTTAGCGGTGCATGTTATTTTTATCTCCTGAGGTCTGGGCCTATACGGTGCGCCCGTTCCACTTTAAAGGTTCCCTGGAGGTCCAAAGCCTCCGGCAGCTCTGTTTCGCATATGGTTCTTGGCTTGTAAAATTGTATTGATTCCAGGACCACCACAATGCGGAGATTACTGCGCCTGGACCTGTTCTCCAGGTCGTCTACTTTGTTCCATAGTTTTTTTTTTTTTATTTCACTTTCGGCTTGCTGCAGTTTGGTGCGCGTGTGGGACAAATCCGTTTCCATCTGGCTGGTGGCGGATTCCACCATGTCAAGCCTGTGCGTGCGCTGTGTCACCTCGGCTTGTAACTGCATGAAAGATTGCACCACTGTGTCAGCGATTCTTGTAAATCTGGTAGGATTTTTGTCGCTACCTCTTTGGCCATGCATATGTAGTCGACCTGTGCGCGCTCTTCTTGTTTCTCTCCCCCCATCTGATGCCTGCGGTGTGTCAGGACGCGTGGAATTAGCTGGGTCTGTGTCGTCCTCCATTACTGGCGCAGATGCACTGAGCACAGGCTTTCCTGTCTTCCCTTCGCTTTTGTTTTGCTCCCCATGGTAGTCAAATATTTTTCCATGTATGGTGGAGGTTTGATGGCTGTTCTGTGGTGGGGACTAGCGTCCCGCTCTATCGGGGATAGTGGTTTCTTGGGTGTTTTGAGAGAGAGCTCTTACCACGCGATGCCAGCCATGATGGCGCAGGAACCAGAAGTCTTCCAGGTTAATAATTTAGATAGCCTATCCTCAGGATAGGCCAATATCAACATGTTGGGGGGTCTTACTCCCGGGACCCCCACCAGTCTGCTGTTCCCTGCAGCCTCTGGTGCTAGAACTAATACTTTAACGCCATGGCGACACTAGTCGCACAACAGCCATTGCGGCCAAGTATGCCGAGTAGTGGTGATCCCCCAGAAATGAAATGGTATCGCCGTGCCCGTCGCAAGAAATCCAGCTGTGTTGGGATTACTGCTACTCGGAGAACCTGGCTGCGACGGCTGTCTAACGACCGTTGTAGCCGTAACGTAAATGGAACAGGACGCAAATCTAGTGGTCGTACCAGGTTACTGCAGCTCAGCTCCCATTCGCTGGAACACAGCATGGCTGCCACATATTGAACAGAGGCTCCATTTAAAGTGTCCGTTCTGGACTGTTGCCTCCGCTCTCTCCATTTTCCGTCCCTGCACCATATACATCCGGCTTGCCCCTGCTAATGGTCTTATGCACAAATCCAGCTAAGGCTACTTTCACACTTGCATTGTTTTCCGGTATTGAGATATGGCAAAGGATCTCAATACCGGGGAAAAAAGTTAGTTTTTTCCCCATGCATTTTGAATGGAAAGAGATCCGTTACTGATGCGTCAGGATCTCTTCCATTTTGCTGCAAGCTGAGGTTTTGTATCCGGTCATAAAAATGGGGGGGGGGGGGGAAACAAAAATGTATCCGGCACTGAAAACAATGTTAATTGTGACGGATCCATTTTTTAGGAGCCTAAAAAAATGGATCCGTCGCCCATTGACTTTCAATGTATTTAGTCACGGATCCGTTTTTTTCCATTTTGATTTCTCACAACCGCATCCTAATGGAACAGATGCATTTAATCCGTTTAATTCCGGTATTGAGATACTCTGCCAACGCAGTATAAGGCCTTATTCACACATCAGTAAATTTTCTTTCCAGAATCCCGGTCCGTTTTTTTGCGGATCAGTGTTTCCACAAAATTCTTCTGTTTTTGTTTTTTAGGGTCTCCGTATACCTTCCATGTTTCTGTATTTCCGCAAAAATCTGGAAGAACAAGAGAAAAAAAAAAATTTGTTTCCAGGGTAACTTTTCATTTACTGTGGATCCGTAATTACGGATCCACAAATACGGATGATATGCGGATGACTTTTGTAACCTTTCCGCATGTCATCTGGATTTATGCGGATCCATTCACTTCAATGGGGCTACGGTCCGCAATTTGTGTACAAAAGTAGGACATGCTCTACTTTTTTTACGGTTCCGCATTGCGGAAATGAAAGGATTTGCGGATGCGGAGAGCATACGGAATGCTCTCTGCATCTTTTGCGGACCCATTGAAATGAATGGGTCTGCGTATCTTCCGCATTATTTTTGCGGAAATAATGTGGAAAAAAAATGCGGACGTGTGAATTAGGCCTAAATCTTCTGGTTCAGACTCCATGCTGAGGACACGTGTTAAAACAATTACTCTTGCAGGAAAACCCCTTTAAGAATGACCAGAGCAGCACTTGATGTACAGTAAGTTAACCTTTTCCTTCTGTTTGTGGCTTCCGTCTAGGTTGCAGCTGCACGTAAAACGATCAAGGCTGCCACAGTCGTAAAGTATGACCCCCAGGAGCATGAGCAGAAGTTCTGGTGTCACTGCTGTGAGGAAGAAGTGAGAAAACACACAAGTGATGGCGACCTGACCGTCCTGTACGGAGGAATGCTGGAGCACATGAGGAGGTACAGTAATGTACAGAACTGGCTGGGGTCCTGTAGATACCAGTAAATAAGGGGAAACTGAATGGATGCCTATGCATATTTCTGGGTCGTGTGGCAAAACTGCACTGGGATTGATTTTTTTTTTAAAAAAAAAATTCTGTCGGTAAGCGCCGCGGCCTTCACTCTGCTCACCAAGCACAGCGCCGTACATTGTATAGCGGCTGTGTTTGGTATGGGGCTGAGCTGCTCCTATGCCATGTGACCATTGAACATGACGTCACTGGCCTAGGAAAAGCTGCGAGAAGGCCTCAGTGCTACTCAAACAGCTGATCTCAGGGGTCCAGGGTGTCAGACCCCCACAATCACATACTGAAGACCTATCCAGAGGATAGGTCATCAGTATAGAAATCTCAGAAAACCGCTTTAAACTACTTTTTACAATTTAAAATACTGAATTGAGTCATATAAAACTACATATCCCTTAAAGGGGTGTTCTGATTTCAGAAGGAAACCAGAAAATCCTCAGGTAGTGGCTTAAATAAAAAAATAAAAAAAAACAGACCGTTACCTACCTAGTAGAGATGAGCGAACTTTAAAAAAAAAGTCCAGCGTTCGGGTTGTGGTAAGCCGCGCATCCCGTTATGGATTCCACTATAGCGGCATATGGAATCCATAAGGGGCGGCTGCCACCAACCCGAACTGTTGAACAGTCGAAGGACCTGGGGTGACGTCACTGTCATGTGATCAGTGCAGTGACCTAGCCTATCCTGCTCAATTTCTCCTGGCTTGGTTCTGATGACCTGGATGCAGTAGTAACATCACATCGACAATGCATGACCACTGCAGTCAATCGCTGGTTCAGCTGCTTGAGGCCAGTGATTGGCTGCAGCGGTCACTCGTTGATGTGATGCGTCACCCTGCTGCTGGGAGAACAGGAACAGCAATGTGTTTTGTTTTGTTTTTTATTTCAGACACCCAAAGAGTTGTCTGATTTCTTCCAGAAAATGGAAAACCCCTTTAACTCGCCACCACCCCCTCCTATCTTGTGCTGCCCTTGCAACACAGAGGATTGCTGGATAGAAGCTAAAGTATCCTGTTAGAAATATGCCTGTTGACCGCTTCCAGCAGAATTTCAGAGTCATACCCTAGATCAGGGGTCAACCACCTCTCGCATTTCAACTGTTGTGGAACTACAATTCCCAGCGTGCTTCATTCACTTCTACAGGCGTTCCAAGAACAGTCGAGCAAGTGTGCATGGTGGGCAGTGGCGTACTCAGGGAAGTAAGGACCCCATAGCAAGAATCAAACTGGGCCCCCCACACAGGAAACCCTTTTCAATAACCCTTGGGTCATTTTTCCACTGCCTCATTTGCTAAAAGTTGTACCTTTAGGCCCGTTGCAGACGAGCGTGAGCGGATTAGGTCCGGATGCGTTGCAGATGCGTTCAGTGAAAACTGCACGATTTCGCAAGCAAGTACGTTCAGTTTTCTTTGCGATCGCGTTCAGTTTTTATCGCGCGGGTGCAATGCGATTTAATGCGTTTATCACGCGCGTGATAAAAAACTAAATGTTTACAAACAACATCTCTTGGCAACCATCCGTGAAAAACGCATTGCTTGCGGATGTGATGCAATATTCACATAGCCCCATTTACTTCTATGGGGCCAGCGTTGCGTGAAAATCGCTGAATATAGAACATGCTGCGATTTTCACGCAACGCACAAGTGATGGGTGAAAATCAATGCTCATGTACACAGACCTATTGAAATGAATGGGTTCGGATTTCGTGCGGGCGCAATGCGTTTGTACAAGAGGAGATAACCCCAACTAAGGCCTCCTGCACACGAACGTGTGCGCCCCGTTGCCGTATTGCGGATCCGCAATACAAGAGCACCATTGTGTGTGCATTCCGCATAACGGATGCAGACCCATTCACTTCAATGGGTCTGCAAATCCGGGGATGCGGAACGGGGTCACGGAATGGAGCACTATGGAGAGCTTCTGTGGGGTTTCGTCCCGTGCTTCCGTTTCGCAAAAATATAGAACATGTCCTATCTTTTTGTGGAACAGGCGGATCGCGGACCCATTTAAGTGAATGGGTCGGAGATCTGCTGTGGCTTCCCCAAGGTCGGTGTTCGTGCATTGCGGGGCGCACACGTTCGTGTGCAGGAGGCCTAAGACTGGGCCCCTTGTTACCCTGGGACTAAAAATAGTAAAATTATCTTTAAAAGTTGACCATTTCCTTCACAGACCAGAACACATCAAAGCAGTGAACCGATACTGGTGGACACATCAAGGGGAGGTGAAGATGAAGGCACAGTTTATTCTCACTGAGGATGAATATGAACGGTGAGTGCTTCCCAAAGGATTAAATCAAGTACACAACATAATTTGAGCACTGAGAGTGAAACATATAGGCTACAGGTACCCACACCTCCTCAGTAGTTCTCAGCAGAAAGTTATTTTGGCTGAGAGCTATCTCCACCATTGACATGTGATGTCATTGGGGGGTGTCGAAAGATTATCAAAATATCAAATGTTATTTTGATCTTGCTGAGGAGAGTTGGACATAACACCTCTGAGCTCGTTTATCAAGAATCTTAATTATTGTGTGCAATTGGTAAAGAACAAGTTACCATTGTCTATGCAAAAATATATGTGAATTTATTATGCAAAAGTGCTGAATACAAATCAATAATATAGAGTCCATACCAGTGCAACAGATAGACAATGAAATGTAATAGCAATATGAGCCACAAGATGATGCTGACACACCACGAACAACACCAATACTCTCTAATAATCAAAATCCACGCGGGAAATGAAATTTTACTTCCAATCAATAATGAATATCATCAATTAATGCAATAATGCGCAATAATCCAAATTAAAGAAAATGAGAGGTATCAACCCTTACTCTGTGACCAATTTTCGGTATATGGCAGTATTGCACCAACTATAAATTCCACAGCTTGGTATTAGGGAATATAAAAGTTCCCAAGGGACTAGGTATCAATGTCTGATCCTCATTTTAGCAATATGCATCTTTGCTAAGAAAATGATCAACATTGACCAGGTGCCTAACACTATGTATCCACACAATATGGGGATATTTGGCTATATACCAGGCTAAGTAATTTATCAATACCACAGGCAATAAACAATATATACGTTACCAAGGGTCAAATAATGAGCAGAGCCTTCAAGGGACAATCTGCTCTAAAGAGGGTTTCCAGTAATCCAGGATAAAATCCAAAGCTTTGCTTCTCCTGGCCACGTGTCTGTTAAGTCCTTTGTTCTTAGTAGTTTGTCTTTTGATGGGACCACCTGCCTACCATCTGCATGGGTAATTATTCCCAACGTTATCCAAAGCATACACCTTCCTTAATTAGTCTCCCAATCATATCGGAGGGTGTGCACTTATGGTAATAACCTGTGAGGTCATATATTACCCAAAATGCTTTGCTGCGGCAGGTGTAAGGATGCCCCCTTACGGCTAGGTGGCACTATTGCACAAGCTATTAGCACCATCCTATAAAGAGTTAATTTGTATAAGTCTGACATAATTTTGTGTTATATACATTTGACCTCTGCAACTTAAATCAGAGAGGAGAGATACATCCTGACACATGAACCAATTAAAACCTAGATTTCCCCAAACTAGTTATGACAGTTCTGAGCCATAAATCTACTATTTAGATGTATAGATAACAAATGTATGGCTTTTGTGTTTCACAGGTGCTTATCTCTGAGAATAACACGGCCTCCCTGAACGAGATCTCATTAATACCGTTTAGCTATATCCTAGGAATATACATATTCTCCTAGTGAAACATACGCGAGATAATATATGCATCAACGCCTTGTTATAATATGTGGCAATATAAAACAATATATATGTAACGTATTGATTAGCTCATGCTAAAAACTAAATAAGATCCATTATATGAATGAACAGAAATTATACTTCTGCCTCATTAATGGACATCATTAAAAAATAGAATAACATATACCAGATGTGTTTCAAGGAAAAACTCTGATCTCTGCCATAACCTAGCAATGAGGCAACCAGGGCATTTCAGGGGGCTTTTTATTTCAAGGGCATTAACCCCTTTAATGACATTCCTCCTATATTTCATCTATAAAACGGGTACATTAATTTCTACATGACAACCTGTCATGTTTCTTGAACTAGGAGAACGGGCGTCCAAAATAGGAAGTGGGTCAAAAATAGGAAGTGGGTCAAATTAAAAAATTAAAAAAATGTATGGGTGTGTAATATGGTCCTTGTAACCTGCTTTGGGATCTCATTATACTCGTGTCTTTAATTTTAGAGGCACATGAAGTGTTTTTTTTTTTTCCGTATTCGCCTTTCATGCAGAGCCCTTTTCTCACCAGCAATCATAAAGTTGATAAATGATTGGTAATAAATGTCAGGCAAAATCCTTTTAAGTTTATTTGATTTAGTTTATGATGGTTTGGCCAATGCTTTTCTGTCAATAGGTTTAAGTCATCGGTCACCAAAGCCTTGGAAAGCTACGAGGAGACAGAAAACGTTCTCATTAAGCAGGTAACCAAGGAGTGGAGAGAATCCTTCCTGTCTGACTTGACCACTGGAACATGAATTAGGCTAGTTCTCGGAGAAGTAGTAAACTTTTTCTATTAGGTAGAAAAACAAGGAAGTAAATGACATCCTTCAGGGCTGAAGGGAAATGCACATTATTGAGAAGTATACCAACTTCTGCCGCTGCTGTTTAGGCTTCTTGTTAGAGGGTTTCATTTCTTTGGACAATCTCTCCTTTTTAGAGGGGTCTCTTGACAGTAAACTGTATGATCCACTGCTGGGGCCCCCAGCGATCAGCTCTAATCTGTGGGGAAATCTTGAAATGCTTGATTTCCCTTGCAGCACCCATTCAAATTAATGGGATGTCTGCGTAATGAATGGACAGGTCCTCCAGAGAGAGAGAGACGCTCTTTGTAAGTGCGCTCCGTTATGGCCAAGGGATGAGGATTCTAAACCGAGCGACCCTTCCATTAGAATTCTCTGGGTTTTCTAAGTTAGACAGCTCATTTAAAGGGAAGTTCCAGCCGCCTACTTAAAGGGGTTGTCACTTCAGCAAGTGGCATATATCATGTAGAGAAAGTCAATACAAGGCACTTAGTGATGTATTGTGATTGTCCCTATTGCTTCCTTTGCTGGCTGGATTCATTTTTCCATCACATTATACACTGCTGCCTTTGTTGTGCCTGCCTCTGTGGTGGCCAGCACCGTGGAAGCGCTCATAAGCTGCTGCTTTTTGTTTTTTTTATGGTGTGCAAGCACGACCACTGCTGGTGGATTGCAGGGTGGTCGTAACCATGGAAACGAGCAGCGTATAATGTGATAGAAAAATGAATCCCGCCAGCAATGGAAGCAATATGGACAATCACAATACAGTATTAAGTGCCTGGTATTAGCATTTATTATGTATAGAATGTTTTTTGCTGAAGTGACACAACCCCTTTAAGTCTGTAGGGATCTGTGTCACTCATGCAGGCACTGGAACTTTGTCTTTGAGACTTTGAGGAATGTTGCGTGTCCGCTGCTCCATTCAACTGTATGAAGCTGCAGGAGATACCTAAGCGCTTGTACTCTATCTCTGCCATGCCCTTTAAGTTGAATGGAGTGGTGGCCATGCTGGCGTCATGGGACCGATAGTGTAGCGGAGAGAAAGGGAAGGCAGGATGACACAGGACATTTAAGGTGGTCTCTTATCAGTAGCAGATGGGAGGCCGAACCGCAGGGGAGTGAGTGCAATGTGCATAAAGAATCAGATGTCTATATTCTGCTTTATTACTGTTTAAAAAATAAGGAATTTTAACTTTTTTTTTCCTTAGATTGCTGGTCAGATTCGGGAAGCTGAACAGTCCAGGATGGAAATGTTGAAGACCGTCCTAGAGGTTTGTTTCAAGAAAGCCACAGAAAAGTATCCACATCAAAGCAGATTTGGTTGTGTAGCATCTGGCATTACGTCCGTGTGATTGTACACTGCACACTGTTATCTACAGTCCATTTCAGAAACTTTTAGCACAGGGTCCAATAACTCATTTGCCGTGTGGTGCAGATCATGTAGATAATTTTTCATTATGCAGAGGGTGACAGGACTCCGCCTGCAAGGGTGTACAGTCTACAAGAAAAAGGGGGGTGAAGCCAGTAGGTGAGGGTAAAGGCTGCCCATATGGCCGTGTGATGGCAACATGCTTATTGTAGGTGTTCCGCTTTCCTGAAGAGGTGGGTTTTCAGGTTACTTTTGAAGGTTTGGATGTTGCTGGAAAGCCTGATGTGTTTGGGTAGTGAGTTCCAGAGTAGGGGAGAGGCATGTGAGAAATCTTGTAGACGATCGTTTGAAGAACAGATGACAGGAGGACAATGAAGAAGGTCCTTTGAGGATCGGAGATTGCGTGTGGGAATTTGGAAAGCGGGTCAGAGATGTAGGGGGACAGGTTGTGGATGGCCTTTTATGTAGTTGTTGGTGTTTTGAACTGAATTTGGGCAATAGGATGTCAGTGAGGAGATTGGCATAGGGGAAACAAGGGGAGAGATGGATTAACCGGGCAGCAGAGTTGAGGATAGATTGGAGGGGAGCAAGAATGCTAGATGGGAGGCAACATTGCCTGGATACTCCTGTTCTTGTTCCCTGATGGCAAACAAATGTGATAAAACCAGAAAACAAAAACTGTTGGGCCTCTTTCACACGTGACGGGCGGATCAGAGGCGGATGCGTTGCGTGAAAATGCGCGATTTTTCCGCGTGAGTGCAAAGCGTTTTAATGCCTTTTGCACGCGCTTGCGAAAAATCGTCATGTTTGGTACCCAGACCCGAAGCCGGACTTCATCACTAAAGTCCGGTTGCGGGTTGAGTATTCTGTATATTTTATTATTTTCCCTTATAACATAGTTATAAAGGAAAATAATAGCATTCTCAATAGAAAATGCAAAGTAAAAAGGGCAATAGAGGGTTAAAAATAATAAAAAAACAAACTTGCCTCTTCCATTTGATCGCATAGCTGCCGGTGTTCTGTTCTGTCTTCAGCAGGAGGGGGATGAAGGACCTTCAGTGACGTCACATGGTCCAATCACCTGCTTCCATCATGGAAGCTGGTGATTGGACCATGTGACACAGTGACGTCACTGAAGGTCCTTCATCCCCTTCCTGCTGAAGACGGAACAGAACACCGGCAGCTACGAGATCAAGTGAAAGAGGTGAGGTTTTTTTTTTATTTTTAACCCTCTTGCCCTTTTTACTTTGCATTTTCTATTGAGAATGCAATTATTTTCCTTTTTATAACTATGTTATAAGGGAAAATAATAAAGATCGGGTCCCCATCCCGATCGTCTCCTAGCAACCATGCAGGAAAATCGCACCGCATCCGCACTTGCTTGCGGATGCTTGCAATTTTCCCGCAGACCTATTCACTTCTATGGGGCCTGCGTTGCGTGAAAAACGCAGAATATAGAGCATGCTGCGATTTTCACGCAACGCAAAAGTGATGCGGGAAAATCGCCGCTCATGTGCACAGCCTCATAGAAGTGAATGGGTCCGGATTCAGTGCGGGTGCAATGCGTTCACCTCACGTGTTGCACCCGCGCGGAATTCTCACCCGTGTGAAAGGGGCCTTAGCATGGTCAACCCCAGCAAATCGGGCATACTGACTGGTAGGTCTGATGTTGAGTCCAAATCTCTTGCATGCCCTGGAGAGTTCAGTAGATTTATTCGCAGTAACTGGCGTTCTGCTGTCCCCACTCCTGAGATCCAAACTGCGCCAATTGAACTTGGATCGGCATGTGCATGAGACTTCAGGACCAGGCATCTGGACCGTGATTATGCCTGGCTGTCAGTGGGAGAGAGGGAGAGACTAAAGCTGAAAGGCGGAAGTGAAGAGGCCTAGAATTGGATGATAGAAGAATACAGAAGGAAAACTTGATTCCTCTGTTTGTCTGCAAGATTTTCTGCAGTCCTATAAATAGTCTTGTAGAAACCATGCATCATACATTTTCACGTGGCAGATGACTCAAAGAGCACCTGTCTGCAGGTATACGGTTATAGAACAGGAGACGCTGAGCAGATTGATATAGAGGTTTGTGGGAAGATTCAGCAAAATTTCTAATATAAATTTACATCTATTGTCTTTCTAAGCTCAGTTGTACATGGGGGCTATCTGATCAGTGATTGATAGCATTCTCTGTGTAAAGCCGGTTTTACACCTTCCGATCTGGTGTTGTAATACCGCCGCCGATTGCCAGGTGAATAATAATAATCTTTATTTATATAATGCCACCATATTCCACAGCGCTTTACAAATTCTGAGGGTTTAATGTACAAAACAGAAGACGTCACAACGTAACTGGCTACTATACAACTGAAACACCAGGAGTGAGGGCCCTGCTCACAAGAGCTTAGTCTGTGAGGAAAGGAGCAAACGCTCGATTATCTGGCAATCCAAATCTTTTGACATGTTAAAAAATTATCCTTTAGTGTCTAATCACGATCTGCTGCCTGCAAACCACTGTACAGTATGGGCACAAGTGATCGCTATGCCATCACTCCTCTCCATGCTGCGGAGGAGATCGCTGCATGTAATAGCAGCGGTATCCTCCACTAGTGATCAGGGGATTGCCGGGACGGAACGCTTCTCTCCCAACAATAGTCTCCCACATCGGGCTGTGTAGTACAACCTTAAGTGTGTATACAGATATAGCTGTCAGTCACTGATCGCTGTACACAGGGGGGAGGTATCAGTGATTGATAGTATTCTCTGTGTAAGGCTCCATTCACACAACCGTATGTTGTCTGCAAAAAAACGGATCCGTGTCCGCAAAAAAACGGATTGCATTCCGTTTTTTTGCTGATCCATAGACTTCAATAGGACATGGCCCTATTGAAGTCTATGGATCAGCAAAAAAACAGAATGCAATCCGTTTTTTTGCGGACACGGATCCGTTTTTTTGCGGACAACATACGGTCGTGTGAATGGAGCCTAAGTGTGTATACAGAGATAGCTGTCAGTTACTGATAGCTGTACACAGGGAGATGTTATCAGTGATTTAGTATTCTCTGTGTAAGTGTGTATACAGAGATAGCTGTCAATCACTGATAGCTGTACACAGGGAGATGTTATCAGTGATTGTTAGTATTCTTTGTGTGTGTGTATACAGAGATAGCTGTCATTTACTGATTGCTGTACACAGGGGGGAGGTATTGGTGATTAATAGTATTCTCTGTGTAAGTGTGTATACAGAGATGGCTGTCAGTCACTGATAGCTGTACACAGGGAGGAGGTATCAGTTATTGATAGCATTCTCTGTGTAAGTGTGTATACAGAGATAGCTGTCAGTCACTGATAGCTGTACACAGGGAGGTGTTATCAGTGATTGATAGTTTTCTCTGTGTAAGGCCTATATTACACCAACAGATTATCTGACAGATTTTTCTGACCAATCATTGGTCAGATGGCCAATTACACACACAGATCTTTTATTATATAAACACCAACTATTGGTCTGATTGGACAGATTTTAGTCAGATAATCTGCTGGTGTAATACAGGTCTAAGTGTGTATACAGAGATAGTGGTCAATCACTGATAGATGTACAAAGGGGAGGTGTACATATAAGCCACCCTTACAAGGCAGGCAATAACGTGTTATACTAAAAAATATTTTTCTGGATTTGAGAAATATATTTAAAAAATAATTGAGAAAATGTTAATAATTCCTGAATAACACCCAGCCTGAAACCCAGTTTACTGGAGAGGAGGATGAAGCCTGGAGCAACAATGATGTCCTGGGCAGGTAAGGAGAATCAGTATTTATAATTGTGTAACCCATTAGGTGTGGACAGTACACTGATAGCTAGTATCACAAATAGCTTTTCTCCTCTCACCAGTTTAGTCTTCCAAGACCTGATTGATGGGATAATGCTTTGTTTGTGGCATGGTTGTGTCTGTGAAAGGAACGTTCACCAGATGATCGTTTGTTCAACCATCAACCAACTTCTGTCTGATGTATATGGCCACATTTAGGCTAGCCAAATGACGTTAAATAGCTGTTTGTCTGCTCGATCAGCTGGCAGCTATCCCTCCCAACTAGTTCCCCTCCCCAACCCACACACACACACACGCAACTCTGCTATTTTCGGAATTCCCCTAGTGGTGCAAAGAGGGAGGCCATGCATGCGTGGCTGCCCTGTCCACTTTGGTGGTCCCGTTATGGAGATAGGAGTGGGTAATAAAGACTAACTTAAATTTTTTTTTTTTAGCCCCAAATTATTAGAACATAATAATAATTAGAAATGCACCCCAAAGTGTCCATAGCCTTTAAAGGGGTTATCCTGGAAAACATGAGGATGACTTATCCTCAGGATAGGTCACCATTATCTCACCAGCGGGGTTCCAAGTCCTGGCACCCCCACCGATCAGCTGTTTCAGGAAGCCGCTGCACTCACTGAAGCTCTGGTGAGCGATGCGGGCTTCTGGCAGCTTTCCAAGCACAGCGCTGCACATCGTATAGTGGCAGTACTTGGTATTGCAGCTCAGCCCCATTGACTTAAATGGGGCTGTGCTACAACAAGGCCATGTGACTGATGTACAGTGATTGTATAGGTTGGGTGGTGCTCCCCTTACGAGGTGTGGGTCACAGGAAAAGGTTCCCAGGCCAGGTATATAAGTAAAAGAAGAAAGTTCCTGGACACCACTATTGTTGCTTTCTTGTGTCTTTATTGTATAGCTCAGATTACAGTATGCGGTTTGCCATGATGGCAGCCAGGCGATTTCAACTATTGATCCCACACAGCTTTGCCATCGGAGCCATAGTGTTCCACACAACAGCTAACCACACGGATTTCCATACAGTGCGGCACGACCAGTGTCCTGATGAAGGCGTTTACCGCCGAAACGTTGTTGTCACAATATTTATTCACAACTGGCAAACCGCATACTGTAACCTGAGCTATACAATAAAGACACAAGAAAGCAACAATAGTGGTGTCCAGGAACTTTCTTCTTTTACTGATGTACAGTGATGTCACTGGCCTAGGAAGAGGCTTTGGTGCTCAAGGCCGTTTCTAACAGCTAATTGTCGGGGGTCCCAGGTGTCGCACCCCCGCAGATCTGATACTGATGACCTATCCTGAGGATTGGACATAAATATCTTTTACTGGATAAGCTCTCGAAAAACTCCTTACCACATATTATGCCTGTTTTCTCTGAAGTATTTTTAGGCTCATGATGATGGAGGTCAGCCATGATGTTTGTTACTTAGGGATGTTGGGAGTCCTAGTTCCAGGTGGGAGAAGCAATCCCTCATGAAGCTTGAACTCCATTGAAAGCTCCTTAATGAATTGCGTGAGGAAGTTAGCAGCACCAGGAAACCTAACCTTGATGGATTGGTGAACCCTTATCTGTAAAGCTATTATCTATAGGCTGTCTATTCACATTGTCTGTTTCTAGCAGAACATCACTCGAAGACTTTGAAACACCTGGGCCCAGCAACCAGCAATCTCTTCTACACGAAGCCCCAGGCATGGCAGGAGCGTCATCTCTCACATATATCGGTCAGCAGGTAATATTTCTTGTACAGATTCCAACCTTTTTTTTAACCTGTATATGGTGGAGCTGTGTGTGTGATACTGGTCAGTGAAAATAACGTTGGTGGCTAATGGAGTGAAAATGGGGTTATCCCACAAACTGCATTTATCACGTACCAACAGGACTTGGGGACCCCCTGTCCAACGATCCCGAATATATGGCTGCCCTGTCTGAATGTAGTGGTAGTTCACGTCAGTCCTCCATTCCATTCACTTCTGTGGGACTGAGGTATCTCCTCTGGCAGGACTTAACAGGAATACAAAGATGGAAGGCCTGGGGTTCTTCACAGGGCCTTCAGCTGACACTGGCACTTTGATCACCACAATCACCTTTCTCCTGGCTTGTAGCCCTGGGGTCTTAGGTTCCAATTTGACCAAGGACTACCATCTGCATGGCGTTTGTATGTTCTCCCTGTGTTTGTGTGGGTTTCCTCTCGCACTCCAAAGACATACTGATAGGGGAGAAGAAGTGTGGTTGTCCAGCTCACCTGCACATGAATGTCCTTCTCCCAGGGTGCACGGATGGATCCAGGAGATCCTTGGAAGTAGCAGAAAAAGAAAGATTCCAGCACTCCAGTAAATTCAGTTAAAAAGCCTTGGCATCCTTTATTTTCGGTGGACGTAATCAACATACAAGGATAAGTTTTTCCAGCATAATTACACCCGTGCAGCGGTCTACGCGTTCGAGCGTTACCGCTCTTACTCATGGGGTCATGAGTAAGAGCGGTAACGCTCGAAACGCGTAGACCGCTGCACGGGTGTAATTATGCTGGAAAAACTTATCCTTGTATGTTGATTACGTCCACCGAAAATAAAGGATGCCAAGGCTTTTTAACTGAATTTACTGGAGTGCTGGAATCTTTCTTTTTCTGATACTGATAGGGGACTTAGATTGTGAGCCCATTGGGGACAGCAAGTGATGATGATGTCTGTATATCGCTGCGGAATAGGTGAGCGCTATATATGTACGTAAAATAAATAATTAAATTGTATAATTTTTAATGGCTTCTTTGTCTCTATAGGTAATGTCCGACAATGGCAATGTTCATACAGGTAAGAAATAATATTTCTACAACCTGGGATCAAGGGACAGCATGGGTACATGCATCTGTAGGCACAGTTTACCAGGTTCACTATACAAGTATTGGAAGGCTCTGCTTCTGATTTTCCAGAATACAATGTGTGTAGATTTTTCTATATTTTTTTTCTTAACATATTGTTTTTTGATTTTGTGAAATTTTCAAAAACATTACAAACCTAATTATATTTCCAGAGAAAAGAAATATAATAGCAAATATTTTATGCTGCAGTTCCACAACAGTACCGCAAGGCTTCCCAAAATAGCAGCCTTTTATCATAATCCCAAAATACACAAAAACACCCACCATCCTCCAGGAAGACCTATATTGTCCGGAATAGACTGCCTAACTAGTTACCTCTTAAAATATGTTGATCAATATTTACAACCGTGTGCGAAATCCTTTCTTACATACTTAAAAGATACCAAACATACGCTGCAAATTTTGAGCATTATAAAATGGAAATCGGAGTACATAATGGGTACACTGCACTATATTACCCGGGCCTGACATAGGTCCTCCGTGCTCACAGGTGAAGGTGGGGCAGGTGAGAGCTGCTGAACTCTCCTTATTACTATAATGGGTACACTAGATGTAAAGTCATTAGATACTGTTATTGAAAACAAAAAGGGATGCGAGGCGGCCCAATTCTTTTCACATAAAAAATGCGAGATGCTAAAAGCACAGATAAAGTACATAGGGGTGTGTATACTGTTTATCTTACAGAGGAATTCTTTTATTTATAAAGAAGATTTTTATCTCCAGACGTGGGGTACCGCGATGGGGACAAGGTTCGCACCGGGGTTCACCAATCTGTATGTAGGGTGGTGGGAGCATAGTTTGATACACTCTGGCGGCGGACTTCGTCCTGTGGCAGCATTTAATTGATGTGCTTTTTTTTTTAAAGAGATAAATAAAAATGATTTTTGTTTAGAATTCACACTCAATTATAGTATGAAAGAAATGTTTTAATTTGACTATTTATACTGAAAGGGACAAATTTTACACTAAAACATTTAATAAACCAATGGATGCCAATATACAGTATACAGCAAAAAATAAGAAGTAATAATTCCACCCGTTATACCGTACAGTAGCCAAAGTAAACAGTTTAGAAAGGTAGTGAGTAGATCTTGGGGTATTTTAAAAAAGGATAAGGTAATTGGAGATTGTATTCCAGATATCCCAAGGTTCGTCTATCGAAAAGCAAGAAATGTAGGGAATATGGTGGCATCCACAAGAGAATGTGCGGCAATAGAAAGGTGGAAAACCGATGGGTTTAACTGCTGAAATAGAATTGTTTGCTTTTGATTAATGGGGGGAAATTAAAAAGTAGAATGAGAAGAATAGTGTTGCTGAGTTGAAAGCAAGATGCGGTACATTAAGGGTTAAGACAGGCATGTCCAAACTCTGGCCCTCCAGGTGTTTCAGAACTACAACTCCCATCATGCCCTTCTGTAGGTTGATAGCTGTAGGTTGTCCAGGAATGATGGGAGTTGTAGTTTTGCAACATCTGGAGGGCCGGAGTTTGGACATGCCTGGGTTAAGACATGAAAACCGAGCAGGTAAATAAGGGTGGTATCTACAAGTGCCAGATTGATTCCCTGACGAAGGACAACGGATTGTCCGAAACGCATTAGAAGTTTGGCATTTGTAACGACCCGTAGCTCATATAGTGACGTCACTAGGTCGCTCCATGTGAGCGCGTGCTTTTAATTCACTAGTACGGAGCAATGCCACCGGCCGGGCATGCTCGAGTAGAAAGATGCTGAACCCTGAAGATTAGCCTGCAATAGAGGAAAAGCAGAGATGACGGAGGAAGGTTCAATAGCGAGGTAATCTTGGTTTACATATTGGCATGCACCTGTGGTCCTTTTCAAACAGGGGAAACTGGGAGGATAGCGGGGAAGGTAGTGCGTGGTATCCTGAATACAGCAAACCTATATTGCCTAGTAAAATGACAGTAATATTAACCATACTATTTCTTGTCCCCCAAATCTGGGAATCGTCTAATTCAAACAACGAACCTTTAAAGACGAGTCCGGACATAAGTGGCTTATATATTAATATCCATAGTTTAGGAAAGGACAATAAAAAAATAGGAAGGAGGATATTCATAAGAAAATAAAGACATACTAATTAGAGGACATCAGGCCTTGTATGTACTCATAAATAGCCTCCATTTCTCTGCAGTCATTGCGGGCTTACCGAGTAGGTAGCAGTGATCTCTTCCATTGTGTAGTTATACTGTACTTTATTCATTACCTCTGCTAAAGTTAGTGGTTTTCAATCATTGTGCAATTAATGTCCTTGTTACTGTAAGGATGTGAGATGTGATGGTGATATCGTCGATGGACGAATTCTCTAATCCTAAAGAGAGTAAAGCCACTTATGGGCCCCATGGGAGTCTAGTTTCAATTACTTGTCTCAACAAATGAGTTATATTATTTCAGAAGTTCCCCAGTCCAGAGCAGTGCCGCCAGATATGCAACAGCATTCCAACCTCTTTATGGCAACGCCAACAAATTGGGGAGGTCTGAGGAAAGATCCTAGATAAGCAATATGGTGTGTAGTACCACCTGTATAATGACTTTCTCGATGCCTCCAAATGATTGATACATTTGGAAGTGGTGACACGAAGCGTGAATACATGATGCCACTGCTCTGTGGTGAAGGAGCGCCCCAAATCTGATTCCCATTTGGTTTGAATTGGTAAGGACTCTGACGCGTGGAGAGATAATATCGCCTGATAGCTTTTGGAAAACCCTCTCTTACCTATAGATGAGTTGAAGAAGAAGCTTTGAAAACTGGTAGTGGGTGGAGTAGAAGAATGTTGTATTGTGTCTTAATTGGAGATACTTATAGATATCTTATCAATTCCAAAGTTTTCCATAATCTGTGAGAACGGAAGAAGTATCTGGTCTTTAAGAATATTCCCTAGTGTGTCAATCCCTTTGTTTATCCATCCCCATAAGTCAAGGTCTTGGATTAGCGTTTGTAGGACCTGTAATGGAGTAGCAGGATGTCGTAGGGGAACTAATGTCCTAATAAAGGAACACTTGGACCACTGATTGATCCCCGTTTTGGAAAGGAAGTGAGGCGGATAAATGAGGCTTTCCGCTTATAGTGGTGCTCCACAGAAAAAACTTCATGTTGGTTGTCTCGACTAAGTGTTTCTCCATATTTACCCACCGTTTACTAGTGGGCTTTATCCATAGTTGTTTCCGCTGGTCTGATGGTTGCTCTATAGTTCATCAGAATAGATTGGCATCCCAGGCCTCCATGTTTTATAGGGAGAGATAAAGTAGAGGCAGGTACGCCCGGTCTACCATTCGCCCAAATGAAATTAAGTAATATGCTTTGCATTCGTTAAATGACTTGGCGGGCGACAAAAATAAGTAAACAACTGAAATAATATAATATCTTAGGGAGTAGAAACATCTTGACAGCAACAATACGACCCAACCAAGAGAGAGGGTACGTCAAGAAAGATTTGATGTCAGTAAAGAGTTGTTTAGTGAAGGTCTGGTGATTTGTGATCTGAAGCTTAGTGGGAGGGAATGTTAGTTATCCCCAGATATGGAACTCCCTCAGTAGTCCATCAAAAGGGGTATTGCTGCTGTAAGAGTCATTGTAGCTCATCATCTATGCCCATCCCCAGGGCTAAGGATTTGGTAGTATTGCACTTACAGTAGCCAACTTTGGTAAATTGTGAAAGTATATCCATCACGGGTGGTAAAGATGTTTCTGGCTTACTAAGGCCCCTTTGATACGAGCGAGTTTTCCGCACGGGTGCAATGTATAACGTGAAATCATAGCACCCGCACTAAATCCTGACCCATTCACACCAGTTCTGCGTTGTGTGAAAAACGCAGCATGTTCTATATATTGCGTTTTTCACACAGCCCTGGCCCCATAGAAGTAAATGGGGCTTCAGTGAAAAACATATTGCATCCGGATGGTTCCTACGAGATGATGTTTGTAAACCTTTAACGCAATTGCAGATAAAACTGACTGAACTTGCTTGCAAAATGGTGCGAGTTTCACTGAACGCATCCGGACCTAATCCGTCACGCCCGTGTGAAAGAGGCCTAAGGCAGATAAGAACATCGTCTGCAAAGAGATTTTGTGGTCTTCTGGACCTATTCTAATACCCACAATATCCGGAGATGACCTAATGTGTTAAGCTAAGGGTTCCACATCCATGTCAAAAATGATGGGGGACAGTGGGCACCCTTGTCTAACTCCATTGGAGATGGTGAATGAAATAGCACCAGAAGTAAACACTTTTGCAATTGGGTCGGTGTACAATGCCATAATGGGGGCAAGTGGAGACAGTGGAGGGAAATCCAAATTTCTTAAGTACCTCCTCAATATAGCCTGTATTGTATAGCCTATAGCGTCCAAAGAGAGAAGCAGGGAAGGCGTCCGACGTTTAGCCACCACCAACAAGATGTTTAGAAATCTATGGGTCCCATCTAATGCCTGGCGCCCTTTTACAAAGCCCACTTGATCATTACGTATTGATGTGGGGAGGATGTCATTTAGTCATTTTGTGCCCAGATCTTGGCATATAATTTCAAGTCAACTTTCAGAAGTAAAATAGGCCTAAAGTTATCCGATGATTTCCCCGGTTTAGGTAGAGTGACAATCAGTGCTTCTAACATCTCTGATGGGAATTTGCCTGTTCTGAATACATCATTATACACATTAGTTAAATGGGGAGCAATAAGGAGTTTGTGAGTCTTATAAAACTCACCAGTCCTTCCATCTGGAATTAAGGTTCATTACCTCCTGTTCAGTGATTTCTGCAGATAATTGCTGTGCATGTGTTGTGGATATTCTAGGTAAGGAGACTTGGTTTAGAAAGGACACTATTCCACAATGTGTTGGTTGGTGGGCGCGTGGCATTATTGTCTTTCAGGTTGTATAAGGTATTAGAGTAGCGAGCAAAGGAATTAGCAATTCCCCCTGGGATCCATAATTTTGATTCCATTTGGGCCGTGTAAGTATGGGATTCTTGATTTCAAGGTTTGAGATTGAAGTCTATGAGCTAATGGGGCTCCTGATTTATTATCGTACCAATAGTGTTTTAATCGAAGGTGTCGTAAAGCCAGGTCATACTGATATGAATGTAAGTTATGTAGTACGCCTTGCACTATGGATACCTTATGGGCCAGTTCAGCTGAATAAGCCGATTTTATTCAGTCTATGCAGTTCTGCCAATTGTAATTGTAACTGCTTGGCTTGTCTACACTTCTTATCAAATGAGGATTTTTGGATAAATGTACTATTTGAAGTCATATCATTAAAGGCAAAATAATCTTCAATAAAATGGCGCATCTGCGGCATATAGGTATTGTGAGTGAGAATTTAGTCTCCATGGCAAAAAGGGACTCGCGCTTAAGTGTTCAGTCACAGACACGGTTTTAGGGGCTTGATCGGACCATGATATAGTGTGAATGGCAGAATGATTAATTCGGTGTAAGAGGGACTTGTCTGTTCTGATATATATCTGGTAAGGATTGGAGAAAATCGAGTAGTCCCTATCTGAAGCATGTTGTATGCAGCAGATGTTAAATAGGCTATTTTTATCTATTAAAGAGTATAGGTAAGTAGGTTCTTTATGGTATATTTTGCGGGCAATGGCGCCGCCCCATGTAAAGTGCTGACAGAGGGAGCGGACTCCCTTTGTCTCCCATCGGCACCCCGCAAATGCGATCGCGGCGTGCAGATGTGTGTGAAGGCTGCCTGGGGTCTAATGTAGGCCCCAGACCAGCCTTCAGTAATTTTCTGCTGGTCAATAGCTATTAAAATGCAATGCACTATAGGGATAATGCATTGCAATCAAAAAGCTGTCTTTTATAGTCCCCTTGTGGGACTATTAACTGGTAAAAAAAAAAAAAAAAACTCATTTACTCGATAAAAAAAATCCCATAAAAAATTATGCTTTTTTTCCCATTGAAAATACTCTTTTCAATGAGAAAAATTGCAAAAAAAAATAATCTTTCACATACATTTGGTATTGCCGCATCCATAACGACCCGGACTACATAAATATCATGTAAATTATCCCCTACGGTGAACGGCGTAAAAAAAATAATAAAAAAAAGACCGAATTGCTCATTGTATTCTTAGTTGCCACCGAAAAAAAAAACATAATAACAAGCCATCAAAAAGTGCCATTTTATAGTAAAATGTAAAAAAAAAACTATATATGTATTTGGTATCACTGTAATTGTACTGACCCAAAGAATAAAGATGTGTTATTTATACCGAAAAATGAACGCCGTGAAATTTATTACGTAAAAATGCAGTGGCAGTATTGCTGTTTTTCCCATCTCCCTCCCAGAAAGAGTTAACTTTCTGATTTAACTTTTATTATGTGTACCCCAAAATGGCGCCATTAAAAAACTGCAACTTGTCCCACAAAAAACAAGCCCTCATAAAGCTATATAGACGGAAAAATAAAAAAGTTATCGCTCTTGGAACGTGACGATGAATAAAGGAAGAAAAACACATGGTCAATAATGCCCAAAACGGGCTGGTCACTAAGGGCTCGTTCACATCACCATTTCTTCTTTCCGTTCTCCGGCTCCGTTACGGAGCAGGAGGACGGGTTCTGCAGATAACTGAGACCTAACTGAGCGTAACGGAGTCTAAAGACCCCATAGACTATAATGGGGTCCGTTAGGTGTCTGCTCAGAACATGATTTTTGAGCGGAGACAAAGGACTACATGCAAAAATCATGTTCGGAGCGGACACAGAACGGACCCCATTACAGTCTATGGGGTCTTTAGGCTCCGTTACACTCAGTTAGGTGTCCGTTATCTGCAGACTCCGTCCTTTCTGTTCTCCTGCTCCTTAACGGAGCCGGGGATTGGAAAGGAGAAACGGTGAGGTGAACGAGCCCTAAGGGGTTAAAATCCCCCATCACTATCAAGGACCCAAATGCATCTTTAGACACCTTAACTAGTACCGAGTTGAGGAAATGTTCGCTATTGGGAGCATATAGTGCGACCAAGGTATACTTTAATAGTGCAATGTAAGACAACTAATCTACCCCCCCAATATCTCTATGTAAAGTAAAGGCCACTGTGTTTTTAATAGCAATCGGGATGCCTCCTTTTTTTTATTAGGCGCTGCCGCTGAGTATATATAGGGGAAATGTTTGTTTTGTAAGCGTTTGAGATCTGCTGGTCTCAAGTGCGTTTCTTGAATGCATACCACATCTCCGCCAAGAGTGTTAACCTCCTTCCAGAGCATCGCTCTTTTAAAAGGTGAATTTAGTCCCTTAAAGGGGTTCTCCAGGAAATGAAATTAAAAAAATAAATATTATGTCATAGTAAAAAAAATTGTTAAATGCCTTTATTTATCAAAAGAACTTTGTTTCCCCTAGGGAGTCATTATTGGGGGACCCTGCAATGGCTGTGATCAAGTCATAGCAGGAGAAAGACGTCCTAGGACGGGCTGCGTCACCAGCAGCTCCAGACACTGTTCAGTTTCCCGGAGAACCCCTTTTAACATTCAGTTAAATTATTTTACAACCCATAACAATAGTATAGTGGATGATTCGGTACAGTGCCCGTTACATACAGTACCACTACAATCACTAAATGGCACATAGACGAGCGTTCGCCTTTGTTCACTGAGTATAAAACATAGAAAATAAGTATAAAAGATAGAAAATTGAGAGAACATATCAGTATGATATCAGTATTTAGAACCTGGATAAGCCCTTTGACACCATGATAAGTAAATATATGCAAAATTTTTTATAAATTTTTTTTTAAATGCATTTATTTATTTTTAAGTATGATCAGTATAACACATGTAAAGAACAATTGTATCACCTGTGATCAAATATTTCAGGTGCTCTTCCCCCCTGGATGGTACCTGATGAAGACACTGCAAATCCTCAGGATATTGGTCCATCAGTTGAGGACTTCTTAAAACACAGTAAGTACACAGATTTTTGTTCCCCCCTATGAGCAAAAATATAGGGGGCCCTATCTGGCAATCCGGTGCTCTAGAACGATTCACCTGTAATGTACAACCTGCTTGGTTATAATGGCTGTACGCTTTCATTTATCTCCTAGGGAAAATTAAGAGTTGCCTCCAACTTCCCCTACTAAGGCCTCTTTCACACTTGCGTTGTGTGGATCCGGCGTGCACTTCCGTCGCCGGAAATGCCCGCCAGATCCGTCACAACACAAGACAACTGAAAGCATTTGAAGACTGATCAGTCTTCAAAATGCTTTCAGTGTTACTATGGCAGCTAGGACGCTACTAAAGTCCTGGTTGCCATAGTAAGTAGTGGGGGGCCAGGGGAGCAGTATACTTACAGTCCGTGCGGCTCCCGTCAGAGCGTCCATGTGATCCATGCTCATGGGGCGCTCTGACGTCATTGTGGAGCGCCCCGGGACTCGGGAGCCGCACGGACGGTAAGTATACTTCTCCCCTGCCTCCCCACTACACTTTACCATGGCAGCCGGGACTTTAGCGTCCTGGCTGCCATGGTAACCATTCACAAAAGCTAAACATCGGATCCGGCAATGCGCCGAAACTACGTTTAGCTTAATGCCAGATCCGGATTACTGCACTTCAATGAGCATTAATTCCGGATCTGGCGTTACGGCATGTCTTCCGGATTTTTGGACTGAGACAAATCCGCAGCATGCTGCGGTTTTGTCAACGTCCAAAAAACGTTCACATACTGAACGGAAGACATCCTGATGCATCCTGAACGGATTGCTCTCCATTCAGAATGCATTAGGGAAATCCTGATCAGTATCTTTCCGTCCTAGAGCACCGAGGACGGAACGCTAGGACGGAAAGCAAAAGTGCAAGTGTGAAAGAGCCCTAACTCCTTTTTAGGAGACCATTCAGTAGAGAAAGTATTGTTCGAACTGAACAACCCCCTTTAAACAAAACGCACATACCATATTACTATAATATTGATTCAATTCTTTTTTTAAAGGGGTGAAAAATATATTAAAAATGCCCCACATAATCAAAATAAAAAATGGGATGCTCACCTCAATTCCCCCGCTGCTCCGATTCCTAGTCCTCTGGTGTTCTCCACTTCCTGCTGCAGTAATGACGAAGCAGGAACATGTGACCACTGCAGCCAATCATTAGTAATTTTGACCCTGCTGAGATGTTTTCAGTATATTTTTTTTTCACTGAAAAACCCATTTAAAGTGCGCTACAATGGTAGTGTATACTAAACAATACTAGCTGATCGACAGAACAAGCATCTCTGGAAGAGCTGTAGTCTTTCTGCTTGTCCTTTTTTAAAGGGTCGCTAACTTTTCACAAAACTTTTGGTAGGTCATAGAGGCCTATCAAAAAATGTAAATATGTGGGGGCCTGAGTGCTGAGACCCACACCAATCCCTAGAAAGAGGGAAGATTGAGACTCCCAAGGTGGTAACCCTTAGCACTGGGCAGAGGATCTGTGCACTCCTCAGTGCTTGGCTCATGGTTAGCGATGGATGACTGTCCCTCTACCTTGTGTTTTAACAGAGGAGAAGATGACTTTGAAGAAACTTCCACCAAACAGAGTGGGGGCTAATTTTGATCACAACGCTCCCACTGATGAGAGCTGGCTTCCATCCTTCGGCAGAGTGTGGAATAGTGGAAGGAGATGGCAGTCACGGTGAGTAGGTGCTGACGTCTATGACAATCACCTTTTTATTATAAGAAAGTTACCTGGTGTTTAAGGTTTTATTTTAAAGAGCTTGACCGAGATAATTCAAAATCTTAAACAAGTTCTACATTAGCTTGTTTTATACAAACTGCAGCAGGGACGTGTCGGCGTACGGCACGTGACCGCTGCAGCCAATCGCTGTCCTTGGAGGTCTAATACTAAGGACAGTGATTGACTGCAGCGGTTAGGTTGCGAGGTGTACACCTGCACGTCACTGACACAATGACATGCAGGTGTACATAAATGCATGGATACGGCAGCGTATACCTTGCTTAAGTGTGTCCCTTGTGGGAATGCGCTCTGTGTGATAGAGTGATCGCGTGTCATTATCGTCATTGATAATACTGTGCGTCTCTGCCTGACCTTTCTGTAATGGAATCATACTGACATAAAGCCGTCAGTATGATTCTGGTACAGAAAGGTCAGACAGAGGCACACAGCATTATCACAGTCCAGAACTCATGATCCCTCTCACACGGAGCGCAATTCCCACAAAGGACACGCTTGTGTGAAAGAGCCCTAAATTGGTTGTCTCATTAAGACAACTTATCCCCTATCCACAGAGGCTCCTGTCGATCACGAGAATGTAGGGCCTCATTATGCCCTATTTTAATGTAGTGGTCGCGCATGCATATCTGCCTTGATTCCGATGGGGAGCATGTGCCCCTGTTCTTGTGATTGATGAGGAGCCGTGCCAATCAGACAATTATCCCCTATCCTGCGGATACCGGATACATTGTCTTAAAGGAGCAGCCCCTTTTACTCTTAATCATTCTTGATTTTCTTGCAGGCACCAGTACAGAAAAGAAGCCAGAGACAAAAGTGCAAAAAGAAAAAGGATGGAAGAGACATAAACGTCTGCACAGTGTCTGTGTGCAGTCCGTAAAGTTCATTTGGTTTATGTTAATACTATATTTATGCTGTAAATATCTAATCATTACCATAATTGGACTTTTTGGACAGTCTCCATGAAATGCTAACAAGCTACAAGTCTGACATTTATTTCCGCGAAACCTGCAGAGACTTATTCTGAAATCCATGAAAAGTTCCGATCTGTAATTGGTGCCTTGGTTTTACTTTAAAGTGGAGCATGTGGGGTAGTAAGAGATCATTAAAGATCATGTCCCTTCTGGCACTTCAGCTGCTGTCTCCATTTCTGCCTTTGCCGCACAATTGCCTTGTGCAATCACAACTATCACAGACGCACACATACGGGGCCAGTTATTACTATTTTTCCCTTTCATCTTCCATGACGGCATACCGTGAGAGATGACCCGCCTCCAACCAGGTAGGGACAGGAAGTATAAATTTGACCCTCAGCTTCTGCTCCTCAGTGTCTTCCTGTCCCTCCAGGTAGAGGATGGGTCATTTCTCACGGTATTTACTGTGAGCCCGTTCTGTTACAGGCGCAGGATGGGGTTTTAAAAGCTAAGCCTGTATTTAATTTTAACACCTGCACATGGAGAGCCCACGGTGCCCATGTCCTAGTTGGGTACTGTGGTGCCGTGAAGAGGGACGCACGCGTGCGGTTTATGGGCTCCTACCTTCCTCCTCTGTAATGGCGCCAGCTGAGGAGAGCCATGTGTAACCGGACACTCAGGGAGTCCCTCCGGTTGGTGTGCACTCCGCATCGCCACCTGATAGTTTCTGCTCTCGCAATGTCTTCTCTACAGGAAGCGGATGTGCGTTCCAGGCCGCACTTCCGGTCTGTGGAACGCACGCCCGATTGGAGCTTCAGGAGGCGCTGCAGATCATGGCGGATGTCGCCCGCTGATCTGAGGTCTGCAGGTAACCGTATAAGAGGGGGATTCTTTAGCCCAGAAACACTGGCTATCATGTCTGAGCAGACTGGGCAGATGGAAACCTCCCAGGGTCCGGCTTCTGTAAGTAGAGACCAGTATCCCAAAGGTTTCTCCGCATCGCAGTTTTTCTAGGGAAAAAACTCTGTCACTTTCAGTTTCAAGTCCTTCCCTTTGGAATCACTTCAGCTCCAAGAGTGTTTACGAAGGTGATGCTGGAAATAACTACCCACCTAAGAAGAAGAAACGTCTTGATATTTCCTTACCTGGACGATCTTCTCATAGTAGGACACTCAGAATTAGCCCTAGAGCAAAATGTGTTCCTAACCTGCCAGACCCTATATCAGATGGGCTGGTTAATAAACTGGAAGAAGTCGAATCCGGTTGCATCTCAGAGAGCAACCTTCCTGGGGGTCATCCTAGACACAGTCTGCCAGAAAACTTTTTTGACTCCTCAAAAAGTTCTAGAAATAAGCGAAAAAGCGAGAAAATTCCAGGGACAGTCCTCTTGCTCTATCAGGGAAGCAATGAAGCTCCTAGGATGAGAGATGAGCGATCACCTGGAAGTTCGGCCGAACTTCCCGTAAATGTTCGGGTTCGGGATCCGAACTCGACCCGAACTTTATCCCGAACCCAAACCCCATTGAAGTCAATGGGGACCCGAACTTTTAGGCACTAAAAAGGCTGTAAAATAGTCCAGGAACGGGCCAGAGGGCTGCCAAAGGCAGCAAAATGTAGGTAAATCCCCTGCAAACAAATGTGGATAGGGAAATGAATTAAAATAAATAAAATTTAACCAATATCAATTGGAGAGAGGTCCCACTGCAAGGAATCATGCGTCATATAACCCAACACTGGAGAAGGCCACTTTCAGTTATTTCGGCCCGGCACCCAGATAGAGGAGAGAGGTCCCACAGCAAGGAATCATGCTTCATTTCACCCACCACTAGAGAAGGCCACTTTCAGTTATTTAGGCCAGGCACCCAGACCGAACGGAGAGGTCTCACAGCAAGGAATCATGCGTCATATCACCCACCACCGGAGAAGGCCACTTTCAGTTATTTCGGCCCCACCACCCAGACAGAGGAGAGGTTCATTCAACTTTGGGTTGCACCGCAAGATCATGGTAAAGTTAAAAAAATGAGGATTCAATAAAGAAGTGCCCCGGAGTACAAGAATACATGGTTGAGGGGGAGGCACTTATAAATGTCTATTCTGCACAAGGGAGGCACAGGTCCTGTGGGATCCATGCCTGGTTCATTTTTATGAACGTCAGCTTGTCCACGTTGGCTGTGGACAGGCGGCTGCGTTTGTCAGTAATGACGCCCCCTGCCGTGCTGAATACACGTTCAGACAAAACGCTGGCCGCCGGGCAGGCCAGCACCTCCAAGGCATAAAATGCTAACTCTGGCCATGTGGACAATTTGGAGACCCAGAAGTTGAATGGGGTCGAACCATCAGTCAGTACTTGGAGGGGTGTGCAGACGTACTGTTCAACCATGTTAGTGAAATGCTGCCTCCTGCTAACATGTTCCGTATCAGGTGGTGGTGCAGTTAGCTGTGGCGTGGAGACAAAACGTTTCCACATTTCTGCCATGCTAACCCTGCCCTCAGAGGAGCTTGCCGTGACACAGCTGCATTGGCGACCTCTTGCTCCTCCTCTGCCTTCGCCTTGGGCTTCCACCTGTTCCCCTGTGACATTTGGGAATGCTCTCAGGAGTGCCTCTACCAGCGTGCGCTTGTACTCTTGCATCTTCCTATTACGCTACAGTGCAGGAAGTAAGGTGGGCACATTGCCTTTGTACCGGGGATCCAGCAGGGTGGCAACCCAGTAGTCCGCACACGTTAAAATGTGGGCAACTCTGCTGTCGTTGCGCAGGCACTGCAGCATGTAGTCGCTCATGTGTGCCAGGCTCCCCAGAGGTAAGGACAAGCTGTCCTCTGTGGGAGGCGTATCGTCATCGTCCTCCGTATCCCCCCAGCCACGCACCAGTGATGGGCCTGAGCTGTGTCAGGTGCCACCCCGCTGTGAACCTGCTTCATCCTCATCCTCCACCTCCTCCTCGTCCTCCAGTAGTGGGCCCTGGCTGGCCACAATTGTACCTGGCCTCTGCTGTTGCAAAAAACCTCCCTCTGAGCCACTTCTAACAGACTGGCCTGAAAGTGCTAAAAATGACCCCTCATCCTCCTCCTCCTGGGCCACCTCCTCTTCCATCATCGCCCTAAGTGTTTTCTCAAGGAGACATAGAAGTGGTATTGTAACGCTGATAACGGTGTCATCGCCACTGGCCATGTTGGTGGAGTACTCGAAACAGGGCACACAGGTCTCGCATGGAGGCCCAATCATTGGTGGTGAAGTGGTGCTGTTCCGCAGTGCAACTGACGCGTCCGTGCTGCAGCTGAAACTCCACTATGGCCTGCTGCTGCTCGCACAGTCTCTCCAGCATGTGCAAGGTGGAGTTCCACCTGGTGGGCACGTCGCATATGAGGCGGTGAGCGGGAAGGCCGAAGTTCCGCTGCAGCGCAGACAGGCGAGCAGCGGCAGGATGTGAACGCCGGAAGCGCGCACAGACGGCCCTCACTTTATGCAGCAGCTTTGACATGTCGGGGGAGTTGTGAATGAACTTCTGCACCACCAAATTCAGCACATGCGCCAGGCAAGGGATGTGCGTCAAAGCGGCTAGTCCCAGAGCTGCGTCGAGATTTCGCCCATTATCGCACACCACCAGGCCGGGCTTGAGGCCCACCGGCAGCAACCACTGGTCGGTCTGTTGTTCAATACCCCGCCACAACTCCTGTGCGGTGTGGGGCCTGTCCCCCAAACATATGAGTTTCAGAATGGCCTGCTGACGTTTACCCCGGGCTGTGCTGAAGTTGGTGGTGAAGGTGTGTGGCTGACTGGATGAGCTGGTGGAAGCAGAGGAGGAGGAAGCCGAGCAGGAGGAGGAGGCTACAGGAGGCAAAGAATGATGCCCTGCGATCCTTGGCGGCGGAAGGACTTGCGCCAAGGAACTCTCCGCCTGGGGCCCAGCCGTCACTACATTTACCCAGTGTGCAGTTAGGGAGATATAGCGTCCCTGGCCGTGCTTACTGGTCCACGTATCTGTGGTTAGGTGGACCTTGCCACAGATGGCGTTGCGCAGTGCACACTTGATTTTATCGGATACTTGGTTGTGCAGGGAAGGCACGGCTGTCTTGGAGAAGTAGTGGCGGCTGGGAACAACATACTGTGGGACAGCCATGGACATCCGCTGTTTGAAGCTGTCTGTGTCCACCAGCCTGAATGACAGCATTTCAAAGGCCAGTAGTTTAGAAATGCTGGCATTCAGGCCCAGGGCTCGAGGGTGGCTAGGTGGGAATTTACGCTTTCTCTCCAAGGTTTGTGAGATGGAGAGCTGAACGCTGCCGTGTGACATGGTGGAGATGCTTGGTGACGCAGGTGGTGGTGGTGTCGGTGGCACATCCTCTGTTTGGTGGGCGGCAGGTGCCAACGTTCCTCCCGAGGCGGAGGAAGAGGCCGAGGCAGCAGCAGAAGAGGGAGCAGGGGGAGCCTGAGTGAGTTCCTTGCTTTTAAGGTGTTTACTCCACTGCAGTTCATGCTTTGCATGTAGATGCCTGGTCATGCAGGTTGTGCTAAGGTTCAGAACGTTAATGCCTCGCTTCAGGATCTGATGGCACAGCGTGCAAACCACTCGGGTCTTGTTGTCCGCACATTCTTTAAAGAAGTGCCATGCCAGGGAACCCCCTTGAAGCTGCCTTTGGGGTGCTCCGGTTCCTGGTGGCAGTGGCCAGTAGCAGGCGAACTCTCTTGGCGGCGGCTGGTCTGCTTTTGCCCCCTGCTCCCTCTTTTGCTACGCTGTTGGCTCGGTCTCACCACTGCCTCTTCCTCTGAACTATGAAAGTCTGTGGCACGACCTTCATTCCATGTGGGGTCTAGGACCTCATTGTCCCCTGCATCATCTTCCACACAGTCTTCCTCTCTGACCTCCTGTTCGGTCTGCACACCGCAGAAAGATGCAGCAGTTGGCACCTATGTTTCGTCATCATCAGAGACGTGCGGACTCCGATGAGGTAGTTGGTTTACTAGGACGTGTGGCTGTGGCAGAATGGCCACGTCCTCTCCCAGCACCAGAGGGTACACTAACACCACCACGACCGCGTCCCTTACTAGATGTTTTCCTCATTGTTACCGTTCACCAAGCACCACAATAAGAAAAAAAATATTTGGCCCAATGTATTGATTTCAAATTCAGGTCTTTTTTTACAGGCACCTAACACTATCTGCCTATTTATTTATGTAGCGTATTACACTAATCCAGGCACAGCAGTAACCACTGATTTAGGGGAATATCTCTTTTAGGGCTAGTATTTAGGCCCTGGATGAAAGGTATCCTTTTATGGACAGATTTACACTTGGCCTGCAACAGCTCGAACACCAGATTCAGGGTATTGCTATTTTGGCAATTGAATTTCACCCCAGAACAAAATATATGTTTTTGCGGACACTATGAAACTTGGCCAGCCACAGCTGAAACCACTGATTTATGGTATTGCTATTTTGGCAATTGAATTTCACCCCAGAACAAAATATATGTTTTTGCGGACACTATGAAACTTGGCCTGCAACAGCTGGGACACCAGATTCAGGGTACTGCTATTTTGGCAATTGAATTTCACCCCACAACAAAATATATGTTTTGCGGACACTATGAATCTTGGCCAGCCACAGCTGAAACCACTGATTTATGGTATTGCTATTTTGGCAATTGAATTTCACCCCAGGACAAAATATATGTTTTTGCGGACACTATGAAACTTGGCCAGCCACAGCTGAAACCACTGATTTATGGTATTGCTATTCTGGCAATTGAATTTCACCCCAGGACAAAATATATGTTTATGCGGACACTATGAAACTTGGCCTGCAACAGCTGGGACACCAGATTCAGGGTATTGCTATTTTGGCAATTGAATTTCACCCCAGAACAAAATATATGTTTTTGCGGACAGTATGAAACTTAGCCTGCAACAGCTGGGACACCAGATTCAGGGTATTGCTATTTAGGCAATTGAATTTCACCCCACAACAAAATATATGTTTTTGCGGACACTATGAATCTTGGCCAGCCACAGCTGAAACCACTGATTTATGGTATTGCTATTTTGGCAATTGAATTTCACCCCAGGACAAAATATATGTTTATGCGGACACTATGAAACTTGGCCTGCAACAGCTGGGACACCAGATTCAGGGTATTGCTATTTTGGCAATTGAATTTCACCCCAGAACAAAATATATGTTTTTGCGCACACTATGAAACTTGGCCTGCAACAGCTGGGACACCAGATTCAGGGTATTGCTATTTTGGCAATTGAATTTCACCCCAGAACAAAATATATGTTTTTGTGGACACTATGAAACTTGGCCTGCAACAGCTGGGACACCAGATTCAGGGTATTGCTATTTAGGCAATTGAATTTCACCCCACAACAAAATATATGTTTTTATGGACACTATGAATCTTGGCCAGCCACAGCTGAAACCACTGATTTATGGTATTGCTATTTTGGCAATTGAATTTCACCCCAGAACAAAATATATGTTTTTATGGACACTATGAAACTTGGCCAGCCACAGCTGAAACCACTGATTTATGGTATTGCTATTTTGGCAATTGAATTTCACCCCAGAACAAAATATATGTTTTTGCGGACACTATGAAACTTGGCCTGCAACAGCTGGGACACCAGATTCAGGGTATTGCTATTTTGGCAATTGAATTTCACCCCACAACAAAATATATGTTTTTGCGGACACTATGAATCTTGGCCAGCCACAGCTGAAACCACTGATTTATGGTATTGCTATTTTGGCAATTGAATTTCACCCCAGAACAAAATATATGTTTTTGCGGACACTATGAAACTTGGCCAGCCACAGCTGAAACCACTGATTTATGGTATTGCTATTTTGGCAATTGAATTTCACCCCAGAACAAAATATATGTTTTTGCGGACACTATGAAACTTGGCCTGCAACAGCTGGGACACCAGATTCAGGGTATTGCTATTTTGGCAATTGAATTTCACCCCAGAACAAAATATATCCTTTGCAGGACACTATGAAACTTGGCCAGCCACAGTTCAAACCACTGATTTATGGTATTGCTATTTTAGCAATTGAATTTCACCACAGAAAATAATCTATCCTTTGCCAGACAGCAGACAGTATTATACTTGGCTAGCCAAAGCTGGAACACCAGATTTAGGGGATTGGTATTTGGGCAATTGTATTTAACCCCTTAATAAAATATAGAAATTGCTATCCTGAGTTTCTAGGGGTGACAATTAGCACAGCCAAGCCCCTGATGTAGGATATAGCAAAAAAAAACTAGTATTGATGGACTTAGTGGCAGCTTGTTCTGGTGCACCACAAGTCACAAAATGGCCGCCGATCACCCCAGAAAATAAGTGACAGAAAAACGCTCCGTGCAGCCTAAAAACCAGTGAGCAAGTAACTAGCAGAAGTTCAATCATTCACAGCTGTAGATCGATCAGTTCATTAGGTGCTGTTGCTGACTTTTCCCTGCCTAATCTCGTCCTCACAGAAGCTGCGTCCTCTCCCTACACTAATCAGAGCAGTGTGACGTGCAGCGCTACGTGACTTCAGCTTAAATAGAGGCTGGGTCACATGCTGCACTTGGCCAATCACAGCCATTCCATTAGTAGGCATGGCTGTGATGGGCTCTTAGGGCAAGAAGTAAAACGCTAGCTGATTGGCTGCTGTGCACCCCTTCAGAAAGCGGGAAGTAATCGCCGAACAACGAACCTGAACCCGAACTTTTTTGAAAATGTTCGGGTTCGGGTCCGTGTCCCGGACACCCCAAAATTCGGTACGAACCCGAACTATGCTCGAACTGTTCGCTCAACACTACCTAGGATCCCTAACCTCATGCATCCCGGCAGTGAAATGTGCTCAATTTCATACGAGAATCCTCCAAAACTGGATTCTGTCTTGTTGGAACAAAAATCTAGACTACCTGGAAATGATCGTCCAGATCCCTGTGTCAGTAGCCCAATCCCTAAATTGGTGGTCACAAATGGAACACCTGAGAGAAGGCCTTCCTTGGGTCACGGATCGACTGGTAGTAGTTACAACAGACGCAAGTCTGTGGGGGTGGGGAGCGCATTGCTCTCATGCTTATTTCCAAGGGGAATGGTCCAAGGAACAGGTATCCATGTCCTCAAACCAAAGAGAAATGCTGGCAGTCTGGGAGGCGATCAAAAAGCTCACACACTTAATCCGCGAAAAAGACCTTCAACTAAGGTCCGACAACACGACTGTGGTGGCCTACTTAAACCATCAAGGGTGCACAAGAAGCAGGTCCTTGGGTCAGTTAGCAGAAAAAATATTTTACTGGGGAGAAGTCAACCTAAAATCCATTTCGGCCTTCCACCTGAAAGGGGTACTAAACCAGGAGGCTGATTTTTTAAGCCGAACTGCTATAAGATCAACAGAATAGAGTCTGGAAAAGTCAGTTTTTTCTCAGATTTAGAGACTGTGGGGAAAGCCACAAATAGACCTTTTTGCCTCGGCTTCAAATACAAAGCTAGAAACATTCTTCTCCCTAAGACCATTAGACGAAAACATAGGAGTGGACGCACTAGCACAGAAGTGGGACTTCCAATTAGCGTATGTGTTCTGTTTCAGTATCGTGCATTGTGTATTGGTATGCTCCTCTCTTCCTCCCCCCTCTGTTTCAGCTTCTACTTGGTTCAGTCTAGCCACTTCCTGTTTACCCTGTCATGCATTGCTGTTTTGTGTGCTCTAATTCTGAGGTGATTCTGAGGAAAATCTGAGGTGAATCTGTGTATCTCATCTTCTTATCAAGGAGATTATTAGAGGCATAATTCTTTTACCATCTGGATTCCCTGCATATCTTGTAATACAATCTCCGGATTAAAAGACTACTTGATTAACTCCTGGGTGTCTGATGCGTAAACTGTAAGTGGAGGATGTCTGATTCAACAAGTCACCTCACAGATGCATGATTTGTATGAGGCTGACATTTTGAAACGCCACAGTAAAAGAATTGTCTTAGTACTCTCCTTCTCCCGCTAAGAAAATAATATTCTCCTCCTCCAAGTAATAAGCCATCATCATTTGTCTCCGTTATGCTACAGTAGTAAGGTAATATCTTATACTGCCCAGTACTGCATTCACTTGGATCGCAGAAGCCTCTAGCAATTCCAGTTTCATACAGGCTAGGAACTGTATTCAGCCTGTTTTCTGAGGTAAATATTGTCTGCCTGCTGTAAGCTATTAAAAGACTGAACCACCACTAGAGGTCGCTGTTGTGTTACAGATGGAAATACAGGACACAGCTAGAAGGATTTCTAAACCCTCATTAAAAATGAAAGCGGCCCTCTTAACCGACAGAATTGAGATATGTGATAATTTGTCCAGTTTGTGGGAAAAGACTGAACAATGTATGGATGCAGCACCTGGATCAGGCTAAAATGAAGATCAATTAAAGGCCATGTGTACAAAATTGAATAAGACCTATGATAGTTATAATAGACTCTCTGAAAAATATTCTTCTCTGTTATCAAGTCTCAACTCAGAGGAATTCATCCTAGAATTAAAGACCCACACTGCACTTAATGATGAAAGATATAGCAGATTTATGGCAGTCAAGTCAATGCTAGAGGACAAGATATCACAACAATATGAAACTGCGTCCCGCCATTCTAACCTTTCAAGGCACACCAAGGCTTCATCCTGTTCCTCGAAATCTATTGCTCCTCATCGCTAAGGTCTCGCTCACAGCACTCTTCGCTGAGTACCTCATTGGTGTTGGCACGCGCAAAAGCGGAAGCAGCAAAGGTACAAGCTCACTGCATTAGAAAGGAAGCAGCCATTAAGGCACAAGTCGCAGAGACACAAGCGCTATCCCAAGCTAATCAAGCAGCTATACTAGCCCAATCTCGAGCTATACAGGCTCAGGCGCAAGCGACCAAAGCCAAGGCCGAAGCTGAGTTGGAGGTCCTTCAGAAGGAAAGGGAAGAAGCAGCAGTCATGGCTGAACTCAGAGTTCTTGAAGAAGCTGCTGAAGAAGAAGAAGCTTATCATCCTATGTCCAAGATATCTAAGGACTCAGAAGGCCGTACCCTGCAATTCGTCGACCTAGACCAAAGCAAAGTCAATGCATTTGCACCAGAAGATTTGGGCTCTGCAAACCAGCCTGCTGAACTCATGATGAACTTTAGTAATAAGTCCAGTAGGCCAATCGAGACGATCAACTTGTTAGTCTCTTAACAGAGTAAAGTCTCCTTCCTTTAAATTAGGCCTTGGTTCTTGCCACCTTCTGCATTCTTGCTAGAGGCTAGATGTTGTACCTGCTTCCACCGAAACTTATAAAGATTGTGCTTGTGATCTTTTATGCACCCCAGATGTGGATTTATTATTTTTTATTACAGACAATCTCCTGTAATAAAAAAAGAAGAAATCCACATCTGGGGTGCATATAAGATCACAAGCACAACCTTTATAATTTTCGGTGGAAGCAGGTACAACATCTCACCAGTCAGTTCTGGAAAAGGTGGATAAGAAAGTACCTCTGCCTCTAGCAAGAATGCAGAAGGTGGCAAGAACCAAGGCCTAATTTAAAGGAAGGAGACTTTGTTCTGTTAAGAGACAAACAAGTTGATCGTCTCGACTGGCCTACTGGACTTTTTACTAAAGTCGTTTCCAGTTCGGATGGAAAGAACTTCCATGTTGAGATTCCTTCTACCAGGGATGCTCATCATCTTCTAGGACTGTTTCTAGTACCAGCTCTATGGTCTGAACTGAAGACATATCCTTTTTTGGTTTGAATAAATGTTCATTGCATGTTTCCTTTTCAGGTTTATAGACAATTATTCATCTGTCTATTCATCAGGTTTATGGACATTATTCATTGTTATTTATACAATTCCATTGTATGCATATACATAGTGGTATCTACCGATACCAGACGGGAGTGTTCTGTTTCAGTATCTTGCATTGTGTATTGGTATGCTCCTCTCTTCCTCCCCCCTCTGTTTCAGCTTCTACTTGGTTCAGTCTAGCCACTTCCTATTTACCCTGTCATGCATTGCTGTTTTGTGTGCTCTAATTCTGAGGTGATTCTGAGGAAAATGTGTATCTCATGTTCTTATCAAGGAGAATATTAGAGGCATAATTCTTTTACCATCTGGATTCCCTGCATATCTTGTAATACAATCTCCGGATTAAAAGACTACTTGATTAACTCCTGGGTGTCTGATGCGTAAACTGTGAGTGGAGGATGTTTGAATCAACAAGTCACCTCACAGATGCATGATTTGTATAAGGCTGACATTTCGAAACGCCACAGTATGCCTTCCCCCCCCTTACAGCTAATTCCCAGAGTTCTAAGAAAAATACGTCAGGACAGGGTCCATGTAATCCTCATAGCTCCCGTATGGCCGACAAAATCATGGTTCCCCTTATTAAAGACCCTTTCAATTCAGAGTCCTTGGATGCTACCGATAAAACCAAATCTTCTATCTCAAGGTCCAATATTTCATCCCCAGGTGGAAAAACTAAAACTGGCTGCTTGGAACCTGAGAGGTTGATGTTAAAATCTAAAGGTTTATCAGAAGCAGTAATAAAAACTATGGCAGCTAGTAGGAAAGATACAACTGCAAAGATCTATTATAAAATCTGGGGAAAATTTTGTTCCTGGTGCCTTCAGGAAAATGTTTCCTTCCAGCATTTTTCAATTCATACAACTCTTAGTTTTCTACAGTCAGGATTTGAGAAAGGGTTATGACCGAATACTCTTAGAGTCCATATCTCGGCTCTATCAGCCATTTTCGGAGAAAAAATTGCGGAGCATCCCTGGGTTATACGCTATCTTAAAGGAGCAGATAGGTTAAGACCCTTTTTAAGGCCCACAGTATCTCCTAGGGATCTTAATCTTGTTCTGTTGGGATTAATTCTTCCTCCGTTTGAACCTCTGTCTGAAGCCTCTCTAAAATTTTTAACGCTTAAAACCTTATTTTTAGTAGCCATCACGTCAGCACGCAGAGTCTGCGAACTACAGGCACTTAAGATAAGGGAACCCTTCTGTTTCATCTTTCCGGACAGAATTGTGTTCAGATTAGACTACTCTTTTTTACCAAAAGTGGTCTCAAAATTTCACAGACCAGAGGAGATAGTAGTCCCTTCGTTTTTTCCCGATCCAATTCAGTGGAGCCCATCAAGGTCAAAGAGCTACAAAAAACTCTCTTTCTAGGTGGATTAAGATGGCCATTTTAGAGTCTTATAGGGTTTCGGATGTACCTCCACCTAAATACTTCTCAGCGCATTCTACCAGATCGGTTGCTGCATCCTGGGCAGAAAGGGCTAATGTATCCCTGGAGCAGATATGTAAGGCAGCTACCTGGCCGAGCCCCCATACTTTTACTAAACATTACAGGGTTGATACCTCAGCCTCTCAAGAGCTTGCCTTTGGGAGGAAAGTGCTTCAAGCAATAACCCACCCTTACACTCAGTTCACACTTTCGCGTAAAACACCGCGTTCGAACGCGCAAAAAAACGCACAACAGTACAGGAACCATGCATTCCAATGGGGGTGGTTCACACTTGCGCGCTTTTATGCGCGTTCGAACGCGCCTAAAAACGTCCGACGCATAAGCAAGTATGTTCGCGTTAATTCGGGCGTTTTTCGAGCGTTTGGTGCCAATATACTTCAATGGGAAACGCGATACGCGTGTTGTTCGGGCGTTTGTGCAGCGTTTTTCAAAGTTTGCAACATGCTGGATCAGCCACCATGGAATTTCACACGTCTAAAGCACTCAGATTAGCCAAACTATATATAGCAATTGCAGACAAGAAAAGGCATTTTCTATGAGAGTGCCGGCGATGTGCGGTCCGCAAATTGCTTTTTATATACCCCCTTTCTATCTGGTTAGAAATAAGTTATGTATGTTGTGTATCCTTCTCAATGAGAACAAGACTCTCTAGGCTGTCGGTCCAGAAAGACACTGAGGAGCAGAAGCTGAGGGTCAAATTTATACTTCTTGTCCCTACCTGCTTGGAGGCGGGTCATCTCTCACGGTATGCCGTCATGGAGAATTCATGAAAAGGGAAATACCGTAAGTAATTTGTTTTTTTTTTCAGAACTACATTTTTTTTTTTGTTGAGCCAGCTGCAGGGATAATGAATCATGAATAAGATTTATTCTCCAATTTAGTGCCGCCAGTAGGGATGAGCGAATCGACTTCAGGTGAAACATCCGAAGTCAATTCAAATAAGGCTCCATTCACACGTCCGTAAGTGTTATGCGGATCTGCAAAACACGGACACTGGCCGCTATTGCATACAAGAATAGGACATGTTCTATCTTTTTTTGCGGAAACGGAAGTGCGGATGCGGACAGCACATAGTGTGCTGTCCGCATCCATTCCGGCCCCATTGTAAATGAATGGGTCTGCACCAGTTCCGCAAAATTGCGGAACAGATGCGGGCCCATTTTGCAGACGTGAGAATGGACCCTAAGTCTTTGTTTCAATACCGTACGGAGCATTAGAATGTATTGGCTCCGATAAGGCGAAGTTATTACTTCATGAAGTCTCGCGAGACTTCAGGTAATAACTTCAACAATTAATTTCTACTGTTAAAAACGGTTTCCTGAACTCTGGTTCGGTTTGAAGTTACCACTTGGTACCGAACCCGAGTTCAGGAAATTATTTTTAACAGTAGAATTTAATGTTTGAAGTTATTACTCGAAGTCTCGCGAGACTTCGCGAAGTAATAACTTCGCCTTATCGGAGCCAATACATTCTAATGCTTCGTACAGTATTGAAACGAAGATTTATGCGAATCGACTTCGGATGTTTAATCTGAAGTGGATTCGCTCATCCCTAGCCGCCAATTTGTTCCCTGCGGCCAAGCTGCAGCAGTGACCTCCTGTATACCACTGCAGCCAATCGCTGTCTTCACTGGTGTACACCATGAGACCACTGAGGCAAGTAATTGGCAGCAGGGGTCACTTGTGGCATACGTGACTTTGCTGCTGGAGCCCATCCCAGTCTTGACTGACTAGGCCAGGTGCGATGACTATGCAGGAACCTGGTCCTGTTGGTGAAGGAGAGGAGCTGACAGAGAAAGCAGGAAGAGCAAGGGTGCACAGGTTGGCCTGGGCCCGCCTCAGTGCACTTATTGGCTTATTTGCATATGGGTCAAAAGTCATTTTTCTCCGGAATGCTGCAATAGAAGCTACGTGAAAAGTATCACTACATTGAGGTAAGCTACAAAGCATTGTGCCTGGCTTATCAGTAATGTTCCTGAGGACACGCTCCCTATAATCCCTTCCTGACCAAAGTTTTTAATAGAATTTCTGTTGCCTGCCCTCTCTGCAGATCATACTTAGAAAATCCATATGCCTGTAATTCTCAAGTCTTGTAAAGACACCCCCACCTTAAATTACTTGAATGGGAGCAGAGCTGCAGTAACGTGACGGCCACAGATGACTTTTGCTCTGTAACGCTGCATAGTTTCTGGCGATGGAAGCTTTCTGAAAGAGATAATTGGGGGCGTGCCAGGTGTTTTGTCAGAGATTCATTAGTGATTGTGAGCAAGGCCCAACTGGGAATTGAAAGTATCGCTGGGGAAAAAAAAAAAACACTAAAAGTGGCCCCATGTTTTAGACGGGCCAGCAATACTATAGAAGGGATGTATACAAGTATTGTACTACACTTTGGTATCTGGTTCTAAAGCAAAACCTAATACCAACATACAACACAGTGGTATTTTATGCTGCTGGCTAGAGAGTACATTGTGCTTCAATGTGGTGATTGGTTCTGCTGGGCGGTACATTGTGCACTGCTGCAGAACCATCTGCCAAAGTTGATCACAATGTATTGCCCCGGCAGAACCAAATACAGTACCACAGTGCAGCACAATGTACTGCCCCAGCAGAACCAAATACAGTACCACAGTGCAGCACAATGTACTGCCCCAGCAGAGCCAAATACAGTACCGCACAATATACTGCCCTAGCAGAACCAAATACAGTACCACAGTGCAGCACAATGTACTGCCCCAGCAGAGCCAAATACAGTACTGCACAATATACTGCCCTAGCAGAACCAAATACAGTACCGCAGTGCAGCACAATATATTGCCCCAGCAGAACCAAATACAGTACCACAGTGCAGCACAATGTACTGCCCCAGCAATACAAAATATGGTACCACAGTGCAGCACAATATACTGACCCAGCAGAACCAAATACAGTACCACAGTGCAGCACAATATACTGCCCCAGCAGAACCAAATACAGTACAGCACAATATACTGCCCCAGCAGAACTAATTATCACAGTACAGCACAATGTACCTCCCTAGAAACTGCCCCTCTGTGGTGGCCAGTGCCAGCTGTCACGTTCTGTCCTCTTTATTCCCCACTTGTTTCTAATTATGATATAGAGGAGGTGCAGGTGCATGGAGCCAGCTTTACCTTCTGCATCATGCCTGGTGCCATCACACATAAAGGGGAACTCGGCACTACATACCTCCTACATCCAGTGAGGTCTCCTCCTCTGACGTAGATGTCAGTTAGAACCAGACCAACAAGACTACTTCTTTCAGCCATGTCTCATGATCCTCTCTGAAGAGTTTGCCACACAGATATCTTAGATCCCTCACTTTTTCAGAATCCTTCTCACCCGTGTGCCCCAACAGTATTATTCTACTGCCACCCCCAAAACTGTGGCCACTGTAAGCCCCACCCCCCCAATATATACTGCAGAAAAAAGTGCCTCCAATATTAATAATGCCCTGGTAGTGCTGCCAGTTTTAATGCCCCCTACAGTGCCTCTAGAAAAAATACTGCTTCCTGCAGTGCACCCAGAAATAATGCCCTTATAGTGAATGCACCCTATTCTGCCCCCAGTAATAATAATGTCCATATAGTGCCCCTTCTAATTCCCCCAGAAATAATAATGCCCCAATAGTGCCAACAATATTGCCCCAATACCCGCACAACTATCCCTGTGCTTTGAGTCCCTGTGAGAAAAGCGCATTACAAATCGTATAATGCCTCCAGTTATAATAATACCGCCCACAGTGCCCCCAGTAATAATAATGCCCCAGCAATGTCCACATAGTGCCACCAATAATGTCCCTCTTCTAGCCTACCGCATGACGCCTGTGTCCCAGTGCAGATGGAGGGTCGTAAATCTCGCTTCATCTTGGCGTAGGTGGTCACGATGACGCCATCATGATACCTGGGATCTGGCAAAGGTGATCGCAGTGACAACGCTGCTCCATGACTGCCTGTGCCAATTTGTTGTCTCACAGGCCTATGGCCTTAGCAGTATTCAACTGCATCACTGTCCTGAGGACGGCAATACAGTTGAATCCAGACGCGGGACCTGCAGCCGCCGACTTGGTTCATAAGTACCTGGCACTCGCAGTGTTAATGCTGGGGGCCATGAGAAGGGCTGGGGTGGCCCCCAGGGTAACTTACCAGGGAGGTCTGTGACCACTCCGCCCCGACTGAGAGCCGAAACATGGACTGGATCCTACAACGAGATAAGGTATAATGGAAATATTTGCACCTGATTTAGGCCTCATTCACTTTTGTCCGTTCGACGTCCATGGAAAAATCAGTCCGTGTTTCCTCCGTGAAGGGTCCGTCCGTCTGTTTTTTGGCCTTCGTGTGTCATCCATATTCTACGGACTGTGCTCAGCATTTCCTATTAGAGGTCAGTAAAAACACTGATGCCATCTATGTGGTGCCAGTGTTTTTTCACAGACCAAGAAACATTTCAATGGGCGTGTCTCCATGATCTTTCCACTGACCCATGGTCACTAAAAAACGACTAATGTGTGAGCAGTCCGATAAAAAACGGATGCAGATCGGATGTGGACCGAAAATATGGTCATGTGAATGCCCCTTCTGTTAAAAGGCCTTTAGGGATCCCACACTTATAAAAAACCACCAACACATGGTATAATAATGACATTATTTTTTCTTCACACATGAATTACGTTTTTTTTTTTTTTTTTAACTACAGCGAGGATGGACAAATGATCGAAAAAAATGCCATTGCTTCAGCCTGCTGCATTTTCACAAAAAAGCTGCTGGAAAAGAAAAAAAAGAAACGCGTGTGTGTGTCCTGCAGAAAAAAAACACCAAAACACACATGTTGGTTGAACGTTTATAGGAATTTTTTATTTTTATTTTTGCTACTGACAATTTTTTTTTGTAATTTGGGGCACGTCTCCATGAAAGTAAGCAAAATGTGGCGCAACTCACCACTCAACACAGAGGAGCAAAATAAGGCGCACCTACATACATAGGTTGGAAAATAGGCGCTAAAGTTAGAAAACTTCTAAATTAGTCTAAAAAAATCTAAATAGGCGAACGAGGTGAAAATGCCTCCAAACCAGGTGCAATTTCAGTTGTAAGAGACAGTCTAGAGACAGTATTCACACATACGTGGATTCTGTAAAAAACCCGTCCTGCTGAGTGCACGAGCGCACGGCGTCATTGGTTGCTATCACGCCGTGTGCTTCGTGCCGCTGTACAGTAATACACTCGTATAGAGTGTACAGTGGCAGCGCCACGGCAACCAATGATGCCGCGCTCGTGCACTCAGCAGGACGGGTTTTCACGGAATCCACGGATGTGTGAATGAGGGCTTAGGGCTCGAGCACATGACCATAAGTGTTTTGCAAATTGTGGATCTGCAAAACATGGATCGCGGCAGAGTGCATCCCGACATTTTTTTTTTACTCTGGTAGAAAGGTCCTATCCTTGTCCGTAAAACGAACAAGAATAGGACATGTTCTATGTTAGGGGTCAGCAACCTCCAGCACTCCAGCTATGGTGAAACTACAACTCCCAGCATGCTGGAAGTTGTAGTTTCACCACAGCTAGAGTGCCGAATGTTGCTGATCCCTGTTCTATATTTTTTCCGGCCTGAGGAACGCGTATCAAATCCGGACCACAACTACTGTTGTGTGCATGAGCTCGAAAACAGCATTTGTATCGCTAAAAACAGACGCAGACAGTATAGTAAATGTGTGTCTGCCACTTTTAGATGCTGAATCTGCTGTCAAAATACTCTGCCTGAACTGTCTCTAAAACGGCATGCGATTTTACAGCGGTTTTATGGTGCGGTAATTTTCCATTTGCTTTTTACATTTAAAACGTGTAAAATTGAGAATTCATTTGCATAAAATGCACAGCCATTTTTCACATCGCAAATCCAAGGCTGATCGCAGGTATTTTCAGACTGCTGTACTGCACCAAAGTTCGCCATATGCACAGAAGCGGAATCCTCCGCTAACCATAACCAAGGCTGCGCCACCTGCTGGCAGCCTGCACACATTACAGCTCCCTTGTCACGTGTGACGCCGCGCATGCCGGGAAATGTAGTTCCACCTGTAGTTCTTTGCAGCGGAAGAAGCCGCCCACTACGGGGTTTCTTCTGCTGCGGGCACGGAGTCTCTTCCTTTCTGTCCGACATCTTTGCACGAGCAGCAGCATGGTGAGGATCCGGGCGACGGGAATTTGACTTTTAGCGGAGTGGTGCGGGATGGAGGCGGGCTGTCTTCCTCCGCGGCCTCTGTGTGTTCTGCCGGGGCTCGGTGTGGCCGGATGAGCCGCGGAGGACGCCGTAGAGCTGGGAGTACACCCCGGCCGTGTCTGGGAGGCTGCGGGCGGGTTATATAGTCCGGGCCCGAACACTGGAGGGGCCTTCTCCCGGCTGTTATACTGTATACCCGTGCCTGTGTTGTGCTGCTGCCCCGGAACATGCATTTCTCATCAGCACAATAAGTGATATGTGGATGATATCGTGACAGCTTGTGGCCCTAAAGAGGCAGGGCCCCTACAATACCTGGTTTTTGTAGCAGATTGCAAAGGGTTAAAAAAAATGCATCCAAACCAATTTTTGGTGTAAATGAGTTTTAAAAAATCCTACGCGCCTTGCTGCTTCTGATATGTGGAATTTACGCAAATCCGGAAAGAAAAGTCTCAGTATAAGCGCTGTGTGTGAACATACCCTGAGGCCCCGTTCACACAGGGTTGTTTGGTGGGGATGCCATCCTAAAAAGCCCTCGGTGGCGGCGCCTCTGACTACGTTGATTTCAGTGGGAGACGGTGATACGCTTCACTGTACCAAGAAGGGACAAGTGTTTGGACGTCCGCTTGCTTAGCGCCATTCAGTGGGGGTGAATGGCGGACGGCGGTATTCAGATTGAGACACTGCTCTCCTCTGTGGAACTAGCCCTAAGATGGGAAAGTCGTGCGCATCCTACAGCCGACCCCAGCCTCGGATCCTTTGGCGGCATGGCGTGGACGTTACATATCCCAACGCGACTACGTTCATAGTCATTAGAACAGGGGTAGAAAGCCTCCGGCACTCCAGCTGATGTGCGACTACAACTCCCAACAGGCATACTTAATCTGCTCTTCTCTGAACTGTCATCGAAATGGAGCTTGCTGGGAGTTGTAGTTTCACAACGCCTTTGGAGTGCTGAAGGTTGCTGACCCCTGCGTCAGATGCTGCGTTGCGAGATAGTTAAATGTAATGTAACAGTGGCGCTACGTCTTGTTGGAAGCCCCCTGAATCGGCGAGGTCCCTCTACCTACGCTGACGTGGACCCCAGAGTGCACAGGCCAAATGTTAGGGCTCGTGCACCAAACGGTATGCATTTCGTGGTCTGCACAAAAAATACAGATGACGTCCGTGTGCATTACGTCGCTTACTGAACAGTCCTATCCTTGTCCGTAATGGACGTGTTCTATTTTGTGGAACGGACGTACGGAAACGGAATCCAGTCATTTCCAAAAAAAAATTTCCAGCCCCATTGAAGTGAATGGTTCCGCATACAGGCCGCAAAAAACAGACACGGATTGTTTGTGTGCATGAGCCCTTAGGCCATTTATTTTATGCACTTAGATAGCGTTACTATATTCCGCAGCGCTTTACAGACATTAGCATCCAACTGTCCCCAATGGGCTCACAATCTAAGTTCCCCATCAGTATGTCTTTGAAGTGTGGGAGGAAACATGGGGAGAACATACAAATTCCATGCAGATGATGTCCTTGGTCGGATTGAAACCCAGGACCCCAGAGCTCCGAGGCACCAGTGCTAACCACTGAGCCACCGTGCATCTAGACAGGAACACCTCAGCGCTATATACATTCCGCCATCTTGAGTGCTATGTGTATACAGTTGCGATCCTAATGCATGATTGTGTCTTCACAGCCTCCTAAAGACGATAAGAAGAAGAAGGATGCGGGCAAGTCCGCCAAAAAGGACAAAGATCCCGTCAACAAGTCTGGGGGCAAGGCCAAGAAGAAGGTAAGTCAGTGGAGGTGTCCTCATCAAGTGTTTGTCCATGTTTGAATGGGTATTTATCCCTTAAGATGAAGGGGTTCTCCGGAATTTAACAATTGACCTATCCCTGAGATTGGTCATCGGTATTTGAATGGCCCTCTTGCAGGTCAGCTGTTCGGGAGTAGTGCTGGAACTACACTGCTCATCCAGTGAATGGGAGCAGCGCTGTAGTAACCAGGCACGGCCACTACACAGCAGAGGGAGTTCTTGGCTTCCAGCGCTACTGCAGAAAAACTGGTGGCTGTAGGACCCCTGGTGACCTCTCCTAAATCAATATAAAAATTCCCGGGGAAACCCTTTAAGTGCAATGAGCCTAATGTATCCAGAGCACTTAATGACCTATCTTCCCAGCATTGAGAGGGGCCTCAACGGTCCGTGAGCATTTAATCCTGTGACGTCACGTTTATCGGTCACATGGGCTAGGAGCAGCTCCGTCCCGTTCAAGTGAAAGGGCCTGGGCTGCAATACCAAGCACAGCCACTATACGGTGTATGGCGCTGTTCTTGGTGAGCTTGATGCCAACTGGTCACTTCAAACAGCCGTTCTGATGAGCTATCGTGAGGATACGTCATTGATACCAGACCAGAGGGGGTCTGACTACTGACACCCCTACTGAGACCCTGGTTGAAAGGGTTGCTGTGTTCCTGGAAAGTGTCCTGTCCTTCAGGTTGTGTTCACACTGGTTAAAAAAAAAAGTTGTGTATTCCATCACACACAACCTGTGCAAAACGCCACCCGCAGCTTTCTATTGACTTTAAAGGGAGATACATTTTAGGCTACTAACTATCACACTCGCGTTCTGGCTTTTAGTCTCTGAGATCCGTTCAGGGCTCTCACAAGCGGTCCAAAACTGATCAGTTTTGCCCTAATGCATTCTGAATGGAAAAGGATCCGCTCAATTGTCCTCCGTTCAGTCACCCTTCCGCTCGGAGGCGGACACCAAAACCTGCCTGCAGCGTTTTTTTGTCAGCCTAACGAAGCGGAGCCAAACGGATCGGTCCTGGCACACAATGTAAGTCAATGGGAATGGATCCGTTTTATCTGGCACAATAGAAAACTGCTCCCCATTCAGTGGTGTTCAAGACGGATCCGTCATTACTAGAGAAGACATAATACAACCGGATCCGTTCATGACGGATGCATGCGGTTGTATTATTATCCATGACGGATCCGCAAAAAAGCGCTAGTGTGAAAGTAGCCTTAGGCGGCTGTCTTGAAAAACCCTTCAGAAGCGTCATGTTACTTCGTAGCGTATTTTGCCTGCTTTCACTATTAACGTCAGTGGGAAAGAGGTAAATACATTGGAGGCGGAGGCGTACCTGGAGTGTGTGGAGTCAACGCCATTCTGATCTGCTACTGACTTCATCTTTTTATTTTTTTTTGCTGTGTGAACAGAGCCTCATGGTTTACCAGGCCCAGCGCTCTGCATTTAGCAGGGGTATTCACGTCAATGGGACTGAGCTGCAGTACTGGGCCTGGTAAATAATGAATGGGACAAGCACCGTGGTCCGTTCAGTGAAATGATAGTGGGGATGCCAGGAGTCGGACCCCCAGTGACATAATGCTGATGGGCTGCTCTAAGGATCTGTGTGTGTAAGTGTACCTGCTAATGGGGTAGACTTTGTAAAACTTTTTTTCTTTCTTCCTTTTTCTTTGAGTAGAAGTGGTCCAAGGGGAAGGTCAGGGACAAGCTGAACAATCTAGTGCTGTTCGACAAGGCCACATATGACAAACTGTGCAAAGAGGTTCCCAACTACAAGCTCATCACCCCAGCAGTAGTATCCGAGAGGCTGAAGATCAGAGGCTCGCTGGCCAGGGCCGCCCTCCAGGAGCTGCTCAACAAAGGTGAGACATTCACGGCAGGTGACATCTTGTTTTAGGGATGTGCCCGGGTGATCATGGTTCTAGGGTAAGGGAATGATGGGCTTGACATGAGCGTAGAGGGGCTGTCCTGTCTGGACACTTATGGCACATGGATGAATGAAGGTTCCACCTCTGGCATCGGCTTTTATCTCAAGAACTGAGCCCTGCTGTGGATGGAGAGGACACTGCACATGAGGCATTCGCCATTCACTCCTGTGGACAAGAGTAGGTCATGCTCTCTTTTTTGCGGGCCGTGGAACGGAACTACGGATGTGGACAGCACATGGGGCGCTTTCCGCATTTTTTGCAGTCCCATTGAAATGAATGGGTCCACACCAGTTCCTCAAAATTGTGGAACGGATGTGGACCCGTTCATATTGTTGTCTGAATGAGCCCTTAAACCCTCACATGTCGGTGATTTCCATCAGTGACTGTGAGCCAGAAACAGGATTAGAGCCTCCACAGACAGACATCTATACGGGAAAGATCTGCACCTCTCCTTGTTTAGAGCCGCACTTGGTTTTGGCTCACAATCAGACGTGTGAATGAGGCATAATTCGGTATATACAGCTCCTGCAGAGACGCACCATATTATAAATCACTGTAATGCTGTGTGCTCCTGCAAGATGAGCAGTGTCAAGAACAGAGGATCATGTTCACACACGGAGCACGACTTCCAGACTGCGCAAGTGTCCTGAGAACTGCGCATTTGTACAGATGGTGACTCTGAAATTATACACTTCTAAAAATGTTTGCGGCAATATCCTTATGTTACACGAGGGTTTCACCCTTAGCGCTGCAGAGTTGAGTTTGCAGCATGCTGTGTAATGCACACATTCAGCAGCGGGTCACTGAGGTGCGATAAAACCACATTCATTGTGCTGTATTGTTGCAGCTTGTTGTGACATTCAGCAACCGTTATACCCTGTGCGAGCCTTAGCGTTGGGGTAATATCTGTGCCCCACGCACACAATCGCGGGGATGCTGTGCCCGTGTTGTGGACAGCTAACCACAAGTCTGCAAAACAGGGCACCAGACGTGTGCACTCTGCATGGTGGCGTGGACCCATTGACTTCTATGGATCTACAATTTGATTTTTTTTGTTTCTGGCTTCAACTAAAATTGCAACTATTTCGAGTCCAGTCCTGCATCGAAAGTGATTGTGGTTCTGACAGTGGCCCAGTCATTGATACTGCAGGTAGAGCATCTTGTGAAAGCTTTTCCCGTGTTCGGAGAACTCTGCTGTGGCTGCTGAACCCTGTGACTTTCACACATTTTTTGTATTGCTTCTCGGCGGTGGCCAGGAAAGATGGCTGGCCGTGTACGGTGCCCAAAAACGCCCTGTATAGAACGGTTTAATTCACTAGATTTTAAAGTAATCTGGGGGCAGAAAGGCCACAGGCTGGAAAAAGACTGAGGGAACTTATACACATGAAATTTGCACGGGCAAAAAGTGGCAGAATAAGCACAGGCACACTGGGCCAGATTTACTAATCCTGTAGATGGCGTAAGCTTAGACCTGCATCACATATATCACAGGCTCAGGCTGGGGGATAAATGTCGTGCAGGGATGGACACTTTTCACGGACTACTAACTGTTAGTTGACTGACTTTAAGGCCCCTTTCAGACAAGCAGGTGTCACGCTGCGGACTGCAGCGCAGCACCCGGCCTGACCTTCCAGCACTGACTGGGTCGCATAGCATCATATTGATTTATAATGCTATGTAGCGCTTAGCGGTCTGGAATGTATTGGATAACACTGACAGCATGATGTCAGTGTTATCCAGTACATTCCAGACCTCTAAGGGTTACATAGCATCATAAATCAATATGCTATGCGACCCCGGCAGTGCTGGAAGGTCAGGCCGGATGCTGGGCTGCGAGTCCGCAGCGTGACACCCGCTCGTCTGAAAGGGGCATAATACGAATGGCGAAATGCAGAGTTCTTAGATGCTTCAGATTTATGATGAATCCAAGTATTAAAGGGGTTGTCTCTTCAGCAAATGGCGTTTTATCATGTAGAGGAAGTTGATACCAGGCTCTTACTAATGTACTGTGAATATCCATATTGCCTACTTTGCTGGCTGGATTCATTTTTCCATCACATTATACACTGCTCATTTCCATGGTTACAGATCACGCTGCAATCTGTTTTTGGTCGTTCTTGCACACTATAGGAAAAAGCGTCAGCCTCTGGGACCATGGGAGCGCACATAGGCTGGTGCTTTTCCCCTATATTGTGCAAGCACGGCCACCACTGATGGATTGCAGGGTGGTCTGTAACCATGGAAACGAGCAGTGTATAATGTGATGGAAAAATGAATCCAGCCAGCAAAGGAAGCAATATGGACAATCACAATACATTAGTAAGTAGCTTGTAACTTCCTCTACATGATAAATGCCACTTACTGAAATGAGAGAACCCTTTTAAGACATGAGGAGAGGAGACGGGTCCCCTTTAATGTATGAAGAAAGTCTCCTTATAACGGCTTCTGTTCTGTGTCTTAAAGGTCTGATCAAGTTGGTGTCCAAACACAGAGCACAGGTTATCTACACCAGAAACACCAAGGGAGGTGACGCCCCTGCAGGAACCGAGGAATCCTAAACAGGTGAGTCCCTGCTAAGACCTGACATCGCTGCGTACTAAGTACTGTATGAAGCTGTGCTGGTGCCTCCTCTACACCAAAACTGGTGTAAAGTAGAACTGGCTTAGTTGGCAGGTAAATCTCCCCCATTGGGTTTGATGGAAGGGATTCTCGTGCAGAAAAACCGCAGCGTAATACAAAGTACCATTAACCTCTTAAAGGGAACCTGTCATCAACTGTATGCTGACCCCACTGAGGGAGGGCAGCATAAATTGGTGACAGAAATGCTGATGTCAGCAGTGTGTCACTCATGAGCTAAAAGTAAGCAGTTGCTGAGAACCAGCATCATAATTATTGCAGCCCAGGCCTTGAAAAGAGTCAAATCTACCTGAGAAGAGTCATGTTTATTCCTAATCTCCTGCTCTCACCCATCTGCTGATGATTGGCAGTTCTCTCCTAGAGAGAAAGGGAGAAAACTGGGTAGATGTCAGTCATCAGCAGGTGGGCGGGAGAGCAGGAATTCATATAACCAGGACTCTTCTCAGGTGGCCGGGACTCTTTTACAGGCCCAGTCTGCAATGATTGTGATGTTGATTCTCGGGAACCACTTACTTTTAACTTATAAATGACAGACCTATGGCCTATTGGCCTATTCTTAAAGGGAATGTGTTGCTGAATTTTTTTTTATCTTGGTCAGTTAAAACCAGATATACACACCCTTCTGTTTTTGTTTTGTCTTTTTTGATTTTTTATTTATAATTTTTCCCCCAACATGATTATAGGGGTAGCTGTAATACCTGAGATGTTAAAGGGGTTGTCTGCTTTTTACTATTGATGACCTATCCTGAGGTCCTCAATAGTAAAAAAGCAGACAACCCCTTTTACAGAGTTTAGAGATGTTTTACAGCAAACATAGGGGGAGATTCTGCACCGGTTGTGATCTCCGCTGCACTGCCGGAGGACTGTCACTTGAGCAGAAGTCAGGAGGGAGCAGATGAGCTGCGATATCGCCTATTGTGAATGTTGAATCTTGTGTTTGCCTATAGAGGAGATATGTCATTGTAATCCTGCCTGTAATGATAAGCAGATAATTGCAGTATGGTAATTTGTACACACCTAGAGATGCGTCCTGTTAAAGTGATTATCCTGAACTAAATCAGACCACCTGATGTGGCAGACCTGCGGTAGTAATGAACATCACCTGGTCCCTGCTGCTGGATTCTCTGTGTAGCTCCCGGAATGGCACTTTCCCTCTTCTGTGCCGATATCCAAATTTGCTGGGGGACACGTGACTTCTGCAGCAGTGACCTGCTCCCCTTGTGTCAAGACAGCTTGTCATGTGTCCCCTTGTGGACGGCCTGGGAGTGACCAGGTAAGTATGATCACCGTTGTGGGTTGGTCACTCAGAGGTCTGTATTGGTCTTTGACAACCCCTTTAATTCAGCCTCTTTCTTCCATGTATAAATCTGATGCTCTGGTCAGCTGTGTTTCAGTAGGAAAGCCATTTTTTTTGGTAATAACGAATACTTTCTTCTATTACAGGACCTGGATTGGGAGCGACCACATTTTCTATGTAAATGATCTAATAAAAAGTTGTGACTTATTTTGTGTTGGGCGTTTTATCTCTTTATCCGCAGGCTTTGTATAACTAAGTGGAGAGGAAAGTCTCAAACTCCATTCATGTGACTTAGGGGTTCATGGGTTTGCGACATTGGAAATGCTGGATTATGTGAAGATCCAATTTGTAAAATGGATCTGAGTCAGGAAACCGAATCCAGGTCTGAACGTGGTCCAATAGTAGTATAATTTATAATTGCGTTTCTGATATAAGAATCCTTAGTCATACAGTGTTACTGAATACCATTTGGACTGCTAAAAGGGCTTTCTAAGTATCTGATCGTGGGGGGGCCCGGGACCCCTGACGATCAGCTGTTTTGAGAAGACACTGGCGCTCCTGTGAATGCCGCAGCCGTCTCTGTACGCTGTACAAGCTGTGCTTGGTTTTGCAGCGCAGCCCCATTTACTCAAAGGCCATGTGACCAATGAATGTATTGTCGCTCTGCCTAGGAAAAGCAGAGGGACGGCTGTAGAGGTCACAGTTAAGGGGATGGTCCACTATGGAGGTCAGTGTTAAGGGGCAGATTGCTGTAGAGGTCACTTAAAGGGGTGTGGTACTGTTATAGTGGACACTGTACCTCTTAATGACACATACAAACAGGACCCTGCTGATCAGATGCTAATCTATCCAGGGGATAGATCATCAGGTTAAAATAACTGCAGAACCCCTTTAAATTCCTGGTGATTATGAATTTTGAAGTCCAGGAGGCGGAGCTATCAGTGATTTCCTTCACAGCCCAGAATGAGCAGGAATATAAATGAAGAAAATATAAGTTTTACTGAAACTGTGAAAATGGGTGGCCCTTAAAGGTCCCAAATTTACAAACAAGAATGTTGGTAAGTGTGCATTTGGCAGCGTACGTCCCCCATGTAAAAGCACCATTAGGCCTCTCACACGGACGTCATGTTTGACGCCCGGATAAGAGGCGGGAGCGTTGCGGTCAAATGCGCAATTTTTCCACGCGTGTGCAAACTGTTGCAATGTGTTTTGCACGCGTGTGAGAAAAATCGGCATGTTTGGTACCTGAAGCCGGACTTCATCACTGACGTCCAGTTTCAGGTTGAGTATTCTGTAGATTTTCCCTTATAACATGGTTATAAAGGAAAATAGCATTCTAAATACAGAATGCAAAGTAAAAGGGGTGATTGAGGGTTAAAAATTAAAAAAAGGTAACTCGCCCCCTCCAATTGAGCGCGTATCGGTCTCCTGTTCTTCTGTCTTCAGCTTGGGGGGGGGGGGTAGGTAAAGGACCTTCCGTGGCGTCACTGGGTCACATGGTCCAATCGTTGTATTGAGAATGCTATTTTCCCCTATAACCGTGTTATAAGGGAAAATAAAGATCAGGTCCCCATCCCGATTGTCTCCCAGCAACCATGCAGGAAAATCGCACCGCATCCACACTTGATTGCGGATGCTTGCGATTTTCCCGCAGACCTATTCACTTCTATAGGGCCTGCGTTGCGTGAAAAACGCAGAATATAGAGCATGCTGCGATTTTCACGCAACGCAGAAGTAATGCGTGAAAATCACCGGTCATGTGCACAGCCCCATAGAAATGAATGGGTATGGATTCAGTGCGGGTGCAATGCGTTCATTTCATGCTTTGCACCCGCGTGGAAATCACTCCTGTGTGAAAGGGGCCTAAGAGCTTATGCACATGAAAGTATTCTTTCCGTGTCTTTTTTTTTTTTATTTTTTTTGTGTAACCATTCATTTCAATGGATTCACCCAAAAAAATTGAAGTGCATTCCGTTTCTGTATGTCCATTCCGCAAAGACACAGAACGTGTCCTATTACTGTTCTATTAGGGGCTGGCTGTTCCATAAAATACGGAATGCACACGGATGTCATCCGTATTTATTTTTTTTGCAGACCACAAAATATACGGTTATGTGCATGAGCACTTGGGCCTCTTTCACACTTGCGTTGTTAGGATCCGGCGTGCACTTCCGTCGCCGGAATGCACGCCGGATCCGGCACAACGCAAGTGAACTTAAAGCATTTGAAGACTGATCAGTCTTCAAAATGCTTTCAGTGTTACTATGGCAGCCAGGACGCTACTAGCGTCCTGGTTGCCATAGCAGCAGTGGGGAGCGGCATACTTACATTCCGTGCGGCTCCCGGGGCGCTCCTGAATGAAGTCAGAGCGCCCCGCGAGCATGGATCACGTGATCTATGCACTGGGGCGCCCTGACGTCATCCTGGAGCGTCCTGGGAGCCGCACGGAATGTAAGTATGCCGCTCCCCCTACTCTTTACTATGGTAACCAGGACTTTAGCGTCCTGGCTGCCATAGTAACCATTGACAAAAAGCTTAAACGTCGGATCCGCGGAAACGACGTTTAGCTAAAGGCCGGATCCGGACTAATGCCCTTCAATGGGCATTAATTCCGGATCCAGCGTTACGGCATGTCTTCCGGATTTTTGGACTGAGACAAATCCGCAGCATGCTGCGCTTTTGTCAACATCCAAAAAACGTTGACATACTGAACGGAAGACATCCTGATGCATCCTGAACGGATTTCTCTCCATTCAGGATGCATGGGGATAATCCTGATCAGTAGATTTCCGTCCTAGAGCCCCGAGGACGGATATCTAGGACGGAAAGCTAAAACGCTAGTGTGAAAGAGGCCTTAGGCTCTGTAAAATCAGACGTGCACTTCTTTGGTCTGTGATGGGTGGGGCTGAAACATGGATCCTTCACAGATGAAACACGTATGGATTTTCCAAACGGACACGGAAATGTGAACAAGGCTTTAGGTTGGGGCTACACAGTGCAGCCATAGAAATTAATTTTAAGTTGCACTGTGACGCCATTCATTTTTACTGCTGCGCTGCTACATGGTCACATGATGGGTGTCACAGCCAAGATAGAGATCACCTTGGTGCGGACCCGTTCATTTCAATGGGGATGCAAAACATGCGGACAGCACACTGTGTGCATCTGTATCTCCAAGACCCTTCCCCAAAAAAAAAAAAGTCCTATTGTACGTTTTGGGGACAAGAATAGGGATTTCAAACAGAATGCGTGATCTGCGGAAAGGAAATGTGGACACACACGGACGTGTGCATGAAGTGTATGCTAACAGGATCAGTGCACATAATGCTTGACAGCTCAGCAGCTGTTAAAATTCAGGGTAGAAAGTTGTAGCGACACTATAACTCCCAGCATGCCCTGCACAGTATGCGGACAGGTGTCAGCGTCGGCTACGACCTAGAATGTCACGTGGCCCTCTGACGTCAGTGTCCTCTGTACGCATGCGCTAGCCAAAATCATTCTCGATTGAAAAACTACATTTCCCGTGAGCCTTTGCGGGCGGAAGTGACGTTTAAGCGTCAGGTCAGATGACCGCAGAGACTACAGAAACATGGCGATCTTCAGTGTTTATGTGGTGAATAAAGCTGGCGGACTGATCTATCAGCTGGACAACCAGACCCCGCGCTCCGAGACCGAGAAGACGTTTAGTTTTCCGCTGGACCTGGTTCTCAAGGTGCACGACGAGCGCCTGCTGGTGTCCTTCGGGCAACGGGACGGCATTCGAGGTGAGCGATGGGAGCGGTCAGTGCTGCCGCCGGTGACAGGCCCTCTGCTTCGGTGACCGTTAGTCTGTCTCTACGGTATGAGGGCAGGTTGATATAAGGGTGCGCTGTGGAGGCGTTTCCCGTAACAACCAATGAGGTTGCTGCTGGTATTGTAGGCACGGCTCTTTACAATGAAAGCTCCAGTCTGATTGGCTGCGCTCAGTGAGGCAATGAGTAGATCTGACCAAAGCAACCAATCATAGTGCTGCTTTCATTTCTTACAGTGCACTCCAGGATTGAAAGCCGTGCTGCGATTGGTTGCTATCGGCAACCTGAGGGAACTGACCGAGCTAGGTGTAAAGCTGTGTTTACACCCATGTTTACTACTTTTCTGTCAGATTATTGTCCACTTGATTGGTTGTCAGTGGGGGTCTGACAACTAGGTCCCCCACCAATAAGTTGTTTGAGATGGCCCGCCGTTGTGGTCACATGACCTGGGTGCCACTGAGCTGCGACCAGGCTACGTGACCGATGGTCGTTACGTCACATGGCCTAGGCTAGGGTAAAGCAGTGACCAGGCCATAGAGCCCATAGGAGCGGTCGGCTTTATCAAACAGCTGATCGTCAAGGGTCCCGGGTGTCGGACTACCTTTGATCACATGGTGATGACTTATCCAGAGGATAACCCCTTAAAATGGTCTGTCCAGGATTAGGAAAACACGCTGCTTTATTCCAGAAACAAGCCCAATGGTGTCCATTGCTTGTGTCTGGTGCTTCATTGAAGTGATGGGGCTGAGCTGTAATACCACGCGCTACCTGTGGACAGGAGTGGTGCTGTTTTTGGGGAAAAAGCAGCCATTTTTTTGTATAGTCCCGGAGTACCCATTTAAAAGATAAATTTCTCATTTAAAAGAGCATGAAGTTTCACAATAAAGGTATGCATTTACTCAGCAGGATAACCCCTATGTGGCATTATGCCTGGTTTAATAGAATTGATCCAGCTGACAGATGCACGGATTTTGGCGCATATTCTGCAATACACCTGACGCGTGCGCCTCAGCTGCACGCGGATCAGCCGCATTGAATGGGCTCTTAATGTAAATCCTTGGTAGAAATCTGAAGGTCTTGGGTTCCACAGCTGAAAAAAATCCTCCATGTAAACACTCCTAAAAACCTGTACACCTATGAATGGGATTTCGTATCGGCATATGTGCACAGGACGGCAGGGTAACACCCAGAGCTAGGGTGGATTCACACGACTGCTGCTCAGTCCAGAGCCATGTATCAGCCGCATCTCCTGACCCGATCAGACTGCATTATATAATCATTTATAATCCTATCTGAAGGTGGGTCACATTGTCCATGTGAGTACAGTGCAATAGACCCACAATCAGATAGGAACTGACTGTGTCGGAAATCACACGGGCCTTGTTTCCTGGTCCAGTCTTCAAAGCCCAGAATAGTAGACTCCAGGAAGGAAACGCGTGAACTGTGCCCGCTCTCGTTTTACGGTACGTACGGTCATCATGAGCGTTGCTGATGGGTTTTCCACTTTACGTATACTTACTGGATCCATCCTAAATGTACATAGTATGTGATCAGTGGACGTCCAGTCTTCAGCATATCTAGGAAGGGGAGTCCTGTTTGCAGGAGGGAGGGGGCGGCAAAGGCACAATGACCCTTCATTATAGTGGACAGGACATAAGAAAACTCCTCCGCATGTATACCTCCTGTACGCTGTGGCCCTTTGGGTACAGCCGTCTCTAATAGAGGACATTGGCGGTAATGTGTGGCTCCATAAGTGCTGTCCATGTGAGGCCCCCATGCGTGGTGATTTACCGCCACTGCTTTGCCGTGTGCTGACTATGGTGATTCTCTCTTTACAGTGGGACACGCCGTGCTCTCCATTAATGGGATAGATGTGAATGGCAAATACACAGCGGAAGGAAAGGAGGTCCTGGAATACCTCGCAAACCCCTCCAATTATCCTCTCTCCATCCGCTTTGGGCGGCCCCGGCTCTCCTCCAATGAGAAACTTATGCTGGCCTCCATGTTCCACTCGTGAGTCACTGTATGATATGCCGCATTCTGTCACAGCTACCATACCGCAGTTGCCTTGGGAGGGACATACCGTAATTGTCATACGAAAAGATATATCTCGGGGTGTCGCTGCCGTATACCTGTAGACAGAGGCTCCTGAGTACTTAGCGATGTTAAATTAAAGGGATTTTCTCACTTTAGCAAATGCTATTTATCACGATGGCTCCCTGCTTCACCAGTGTGTTCAACTGTATCTTGTGTCTCAAGGATGAAGACACAGTTGAGAGGAGGGGTCTGGGCAGCTGGCTGAGAAGAGGCACCAAAGGGACATCATATAGTGGGGGGAGGCACGAAGGGGGCATCATATAGTGGGGGAGGCACGAAGGGGGCATCATATTGTGGGGGGCACAAAGGGGGCATCACATAGTGGGGGAGGCACGAAGGGGCATCATATAGGGGAGGCACGAAGGGGACATCACATAGTGGGGGGCACGAAGGGGGCATCACATAGTGGGGAGGCACGAAGGGGCATCACATAGTGGGGGAGGCACGAAGAGGGCATCACATAGTGGGGAGGCACGAAGGGGCATCACATAGTGGGGGGAGGCACGAAGGGGCATCACATGGTGGGAGGAGGCACGATGGGGGGCATCACATAGTGGGGAGGAGGCACGAAGGGGGCATCACATAGTGGGAGGAGGCACGATAAGGGGCATCATCATAGTGGGGGAGGCACGAAGGGGGGCATCACATAGTGGGGGAGGCACGAAGGGGGCATCACATAGTGGGGGAGGAGGCACGAAGGGGGCATCACATAGTGGGGAGGAGGCACGAAGGGGCATCACATAGTGGGGAGGAGGCACGAAGGGGCATCACATAGTGGGGAGGAGGCACTGAAGGGGGCATCACATAGTGGGGAGGAGGCACGAAGGGGCATCACATAGTGGGGAGGAGGCACGAAGGGGCATCACATAGTGGGGAGGAGGCACGAAGGGGCATCACATAGTGGGGAGGAGGCACGAAGGGGGCATCACATAGTGGGGAGGAGGCACGAAGGGGCATCACATAGTGGGGAGGAGGCACGAAGGGGGCATCACATAGTGGGGAGGAGGCACGAAGGGGGCATCACATAGTGGGGAGGAGGCACGAAGGGGGCATCACATAGTGGGGAGGAGGCACGAAGGGGGCATCACATAGTGGGGAGGAGGCACGTAAGGGGGCATCACATAGTGGGGAGGAGGCACGAAGGGGGCATCACATAGTGGGGAGGAGGCACGAAGGGGGCATCACATAGTGGGGAGGAGGCACGAAGGGGCATCACATAGTGGGGAGGAGGCACGAAGGGGGCATCACATAGTGGGGGGGGGGAGGCACGAAGGGGGCATCACATAGTGGGGGGGGGGAGGCACGAAGGGGGCATCACATAGTGGGGGGGAGGCACGAAGGGGGCATCACATAGTGGGGGGGAGGCACGAAGGGGGCATCACATAGTGGGGGGGAGGCACTGTTGTCACTCCTTCCCCTTTTTTTGTGGCTCGGACCTCCACCCTGTGGCATATCCAGGTATGTGGACCTTTAAAAAAAACGTACCCCTGACCTAGTGCAGCTCGGCCCCACAGAAGCGAATGAGGCTGAGCTGCGACACTAAGCACAGCTACTACATAATAGATGTGCTGTTCTGGGTGACCTGAGAGAAGACCAAGGCCGCTGCCTTCTCAAACAGCTACTGATGACCTATCCAGAGGATAGGTCATCAGTATGAAACTCCAGTTAAACCCCTTTAAATGGGATTTATTATCAACAGTCTGCAGTGTACATGGGGACCAAACAGTGTTGTTCATCCCCAGTTTGCATTGGATAGTGTAAAAAGTCCTTGTATTGGCCTGTGTAAAAGGATCCTAACAGAGGTGGGCGCTAAAGCAGAAAGGCCACCCCCGCTGTAGTGTGCCCTGCAGACACAAGTCCAAGGTGTGATCAGTGACTGTAACGTGGACGTTGTAAGATGTCCCTGATGAACTTGTGCATCTTTTTGCTTTTATTCTGTGTCTTCAGGTTATTTGCCATTGGATCTCAGCTCTCCCCAGAGCCTGGAAGCTCCGGCATTGAAATGCTGGAAACGGACACCTTCAAGCTGCACTGTTACCAGACCCTGACTGGTGAGACGGCAAGTGTGCGCAGGGTTATAGAGAAAGGGAACCCGTCAGTGTCACACTATTAGATTAGATTTGGTACTGGGCAATATTCCCGAATAATCTGATAGAGGAGATGAGGCAGTGTTCTGTGGGGATTTTGTTGCAGTGTTGCAGTCTTTTGTGTCCGTTTTCCTTTCCGCTTTTGAGATCCGGCAGTTCGATTTAATACAGTCAGCTACATCTGTTCCGTTCGGGTGTGGTTGTATTAAATCTAAAACTAATCAAGCGGATCCGGCACCTTTGACTTGCATTGGTTTTTAGTGCCGGATCCGGCTTGTTCGGTTTTGAAAACCTGACAAAACTGCAGTTTGCAGCGCTTCTGTGTCCAGCATGGGAACGCAACAAACTGAAATGGAATGGATTCTGGTGCCCTCCGTTCTGGTTTGTTCAGTTTTGTCCCTATTGACAATGAATAGGGACAAAACTGAAGCGTTTTGAGAGGAAAACGCAGATTTAAAAGTAGCCTAATTCTGCCATACAGATGCCCTGTAAAATAACCACGAAGGCTACATGCACACAACAGTGAAAAACGGACATGTGATGGACGTTTTTTTAAGGGCCATCACCCGTCCGTTTTAAGACCAGTGGTAGTTTATGGAGTTATTCACATGGCAGTTTTTTTTGTCAGTGAAAAACAGACGTAAAAAAATAGAACATGTTCTATTTTGTCTGTTTTTCACTGACAGACCGCCCCAATACAATAGAATGGGTCCGTTTCTCAGAAAGGCATTAGTGAAAAAAAAAGTCCATTAAAAATGTCCGTTTTAAACTGACTTTTTTTTTTTTTTTACTGTGCATGTAGCCTTAAATGCTATTGGGGGGGGGGCATCTTTTCCAAATGTACAATATATACACGTAGCACTGATATAATGAAGGCCCTGGCCTGGACATAGGGAAAACGGTGGCAGCAGTTTTACGCTGCCCTATCTGAGTGGTGACTGAGACCCTCTGAAAAACGCTGGGTCAGTTTCTTGAAATGGCCAAGTCAGTGGCTTTATTCTCCCATTGTATGGGTGCATGGTAGCTATCCAGATCAAGAGCCACATGTAAGAAAAAAAAAAGCAAACTTTTTCTTCCATGTGTGGATTAAAATAACAAAAAAAAAAGCCTATAGTCTAACTAGTCTTATATTTTTTGCACAGTATCATTACACAGCAGGATGTTCTGTGTACAATAAGGCTCTGTTCATACATATTACCTGTACTGCTCCTTGTAATTATGGATCATAATCTCTTTATTGTTTCTTTGAAGGTATAAAGTTCATGGTGCTGTCGGACCCACGTCAGGCTGGCATAGACGCGTTGCTCCGCAAAATTTATGAACTGTATTCTGACTATGCTCTCAAAAACCCGTTTTACTCCTTGGAGATGCCAATTAGGTAATGAGGAAAAAAACAAAACACTATCTTACAAAGTTAAAGCGGTGCTCCGGTCCCATAATTTTTATTATTTGCCCAGAGTACCCCAAACAGTGCATATTTCTATGCATGTATCTCTTTCATGTCAGCACTTTCCTTCCCCTGTTCTCAGCATCACTGCATCCTGGCAGGATGTTGACATGCAGGACTTCCTGTTTTCATCAGCATCCAGAAGGATTTTCTAGTTAAACCTCAGGATTCTTTGCTCTGTAATGTTTCACAGGGCTTGCTCCACCTAACTAACATGGAGAGGGGAGTTGTAGAGTGGGTGTGACTATTGCAGAGGAAACAGTATGGCAGGCAGAACAAGCCTTGTTATACATTACAGAGCAAAGCATGCGGGGTTTGGTTAGAAAGCCGAGCAGGAAGCTGAGGAAAACAGGAAGTTCTGTATGTAAACATCCTGCCAGGATGCAGTGAAGATGACATGAAAGACAGGTATATGGCCAACAAAGTGTAGTGTTGAGACCAGAGAACCCCTTTAAGGAGTAGTTGCTTTAAAGGGAACCTGTCATCAACTTTTCACTGACCTCACTGAGGGCAGCATAAAATAGTAACAGAAATGCTGATGTCAGCGGTGTGTCACTCATGAGCTAAAAGTAAGTGGTTGCTGAGAACCAGCATCATAATCATTGCAGCCCAGGCCTTGAAAAGAATCAAATCTACCTGAGAAGAGTCATGGTTATACATAATCTCCTGCTCTCCTGCCCATCTGCTGATGATTGGCAGTTCTCTCCTAGAGAGAAAGGGAGAAAACTGGGTAGATGTCAGTCATCAGCAGGTGGGCAGGAGAGCAGGAATTCATGAATAACCAGGACTCTTCTCAGGTGGCCGGGACTCTTTTCCAGGCCCAGTCTGCATTGATTGTGATGTTGGTTCTCGGCAACCACTTACTTTTAACTTATAAATGACAGACCGCTAAAATCAACTCGCCTGTCTCTACTTTATTCTGCCGTTAGTATGGGGAGCATAAAGGTGATGACAGGTTCCCTTTGAGACATCCACTTATTAGTCAGCCACCTCAGCAATAAGAAGTTGGAAAGGTGTGTAAAGGGGTAGGGGTTGTGAGGGAGTGTTATATGGCCAAAAATAAAGTGTAGTATAACATGACTGAAATGAATATCTGACTGTGTATTACATGGCCATTAGAATGGAAGCAGATATTACCTGCCCTCAGGCTCGTAGAAAGGAGCAGTGACCCCACTCTTTGATGTCAATATGTCCTCATTGGTCATGTTGACAGGGACTACCCTCATAGGACAAGCCCTTTAGATGGTCTCCATTCACAAAGAGAAAACCGTGGAACATATCTACAAGTTGTTTTTTCTACCGAAGATAAGTGTTTGGATAGACCTACTGACAAATGACTCCCCTCAATTCAGAACTTGTTTCTTCTAGGTGTGAACTCTTTGAGCAGAATTTGAAGTCTGCCTTGGAAGTAGCAGAGAAAGCCGGAACCTTTGGACCCAGTTCTTAGCTTGCAACACCAGTATATCCTTATGAAATGGCTGAACATACCTTGCACTGCCTTTATTGTATATAGTGTAAAATTGGTAACTTATAACTATAATTTGATAATAAAGGGGTTCAAGCTCGTCTAAAAGAGACCCTACAGGGGTGTTCTTACTTCAGCAAATGGCATGTATTATGTAGATAAAACTAATGCACAGCAACACTAATGTATTGTGATTGAAAAAGCCAGCAAAGGAGACAATATGGACAATCACATTATACACTGCTCGTATCCATGTGCTATGACCATCCTGCAATCCAGCAGTGGTGGCCGTGCTTACACACTATAGGAAAAAGCTGCAGGAGAGCACATAGGCAGGCTCTTTTTCCTATAGCGGACAAGCACGACCACCTCTGCTGGATTGCAGGGTGGCCATAGCACCTGGATTTTGGCATTGTATAATGCGCTAAAAAATGAATCAAGCCAGCAAAGGAGGCAATATGGACAATCACAATACATTAGTGTTGCTGTGTATTACTTTTCTCTACATAATAAATGCCATTTGCTGAAGTGAGAGAACTCCTTTAAGATTCTTGACAGTCTGTATTGTGTACATTAATGTCACTATTATGCCATAAAACAATAAAATCCTAATGTTATTTTGTTTTATCCTTATAACAGTCTTCCCTGTGGAATACCGTAGGAAGGAGGGGTTTGGGTTCCTGGAGAACTGGGCCGACTTCTCTGTTGGCTACAGGCTCTACCGTAGGGACGGGCTGCACCTGAATGGGGAAGGGGCAGCTGTGTTGGGGAGAAAGATGGCTAGAAGGTTGGAGGAGTGTTTAAACTAGGGACTGGGGGGGAGAGAAATTACATTATAGGGGGGGAAGATAGTGCAGATAGAGACCGGGGGCAAGGTAGTGGGACTGGGGGAGAAATGGAAGGAGGGACTAGAACAGCTCAGAATGAAAGATGTAGGGTAAAAAATACACATAAACCTGTCAAATGTATGTATACTAATGCCGGAAGCCTGACTAACAAGACTGGGGAACTGGAATTAGTGATGTGTGAGGAGGACTATGACGTAGTGGGAATAACTGAGACATGGCTGGATGATAGCTATGACAGTGGGAATAACAGAAACATGGCTGGATGATAGCTATGACTGGGCAGTTAATGTACAGGGTTACAGTCTGTTTAGAAAGGATCGTCAAAACCGGAGAGGGGGAGGGGTCTGCCTCTATGTGAAGTCGTGTCTAAATCCCGTAATTCGAGAATACATCTCTGAGGGACAGGAACATGTGGAGTCACTGTGGGTAGAGATACATGGAGCAAAAAACAATAATAAATTACTAATAGGAGTGTACTATAAACCACCTAATATACCAGAGTCCACAGAAAATCTACTACTAAACGAGACAGACGAGGCGGCAAATCATAATGAGGTGGTTATTATGAGGGACTTTAACTACCCAGAGATAGACTGGGAAACTGAGAGCTGTACATCGCATAAAGGAAACAGGTTCTTGGCAATAGCCAAAGACAATTACCTTTCCCAACTGGTTCAGGACCCGACTAGAGGGACGGCCATACTGGACTTAGTATTAACCAATAGACCTGACAGAACAACAGATGTGCAGGTCGGGGGACACCTGGGAAATAGTGACCATAAAGTAATAACCTTCCAATTATCATTCAAACGAGCGTTTCTAAAGGGAGGAACAAAAATACCAAACTTCAAAAAAGCAAAATTTAGCCAACTAAGCGAGGCCATAGGCCTAACTAACTGGGACAAAGTCCTCAAAAATAAAAATACAACCATAAAATGGGAGATTTTTAAAAGCATTGTAACATCTAATTGTGAGAGGTACATACCTTATAGGAATAAAAGGTTAAGGAACAATAAGAAACCAATGTGGATAAATAGAACCGTAAAGAAAGCAATAAATGACAAAAAGAAAGCATATAAATCACTAAAACAGGAGGGGAGCCAGGAAGCACTGATAAACTATAAGGAAAAAAATATAATATGTAAAAAACTAATAAAATTTGCCAAACTAGAGACCGAGAGATTAATTGCCAAAGAGAGTAAAACTAACCCTAAAATGTTCTTCAATTATATAAATAGTAAAAAATATAAATCTGGAGGGAGAGCGACGAGGATAAAGCAAAACTATTAAATATTTTTTTCTCCACTATATTCACTGAGGAAAATAAACTGTCAGATGAAATGCAGAATGTAAAAGTAAATTCCCCATTAAAAGTGCCCTGTCTGACCCAGGAAGAAGTACAGCGGCGTCTTAAAAAGATTAAAATAGACAAATCGCCAGGACCGGATGGCATACACCCCCGTATCCTAAGGGAATTAAGTGATGTCATAGCCAGACCATTATTTCTGATATTTACGGACTCTATAATAACAGGGAATGTTCCACAGGATTGGCGCATAGCAAATGTGGTGCCAATATTCAAAAAGGGTCCAAAAACAGAGCCTGGAAATTATAGGCCGGTAAGTTTAACATCTATTGTTGGTAAACTGTTTGAAGGGTTTCTAAGAGATGCTATTTTGGAGTATCTCAATGAAAATAAGCAAATAACGCCATATCAGCATGGCTTCATGAGGGATCGGTCATGCCAAACAAATTTAATCAGCTTCTATGAGTAGGTAAGTCCTAGACTTGACAGAGGCGAATCAATGGATGTCGTATATCTGGACTTCTCCAAAGCATTTGACACCGTACCTCATAAAAGGTTAGTATATAAAATGAGGATGCTCGGACTGGGAGAAAATGTCTGTATGTGGGTAAGTAACTGGCTGAGTGACAGAAAACAGAGGGTGGTTATTAACGGTAGATACTCAGATTGGGTCACTGTCACTAGTGGGGTACCTCAGGGGTCAGTATTGGGCCCTATTCTCTTCAATATATTTTTCTCGCCCATCTTCCTTGGGGGACACAGGAGACCATGGGTATAGCTCAGCTCCCTAGGAGGCGTGACACTAAGTAGAAACTGTTAAGCCCCTCCTCCATCAGCTATACCCTCAGCTTGGAGAGAGAGACTGCCAGTTTTTGCTTAGTGTCAAAGGAGGCAAGACACTCCCTGCTCTGCAGGGCTGTTTTCTCCTTGTCATTTTATTTTTTCCAGATCATCAGGGATAACAGAGGCGCACTAGACCTCTCTGTTCTCCCGGGGTTGAGCTGCGCCAGTGCCGATAAACCGCACTGCTGCCTCCCCCACAGATGGCAAGGTGGATCTGGGCAGCACTAGCTCCCCTACATCCCGCCAGCGCAAGGGTCGCCCGCACGCCAAGTCCCTCTTCCATCGTCCTGCCACTACGGTGCCAGTAGCTGAAGGGGCGACCCTGCTGGAACGGACCGAGGGTGAAGACTGCTGATGGTGAGATGAGGCTGATCCAGCCCTTCGTCCCCCCCCTCACCCCGGTCTCCTGCGTGACTGACCCCAATACTGTGCCTCTGAACCCTGCTGAGAGGAGTGCTGCGCACTGGCCATGTGCATCCCTGGTCCTTCTCCCTGGGGTCGCAAGGGCAATCATGCTCCCTCTACCCCACCCTCCTCTCCTCCGGGCCCTCCATGGGAAATCAGGGGTGGCCCTGCAATATGGAATACACGGGGCGCTCTCCACATCTGGGCCTAGAGACCCACGCCTAGCTAACTGCCCCTGACTCTCTAGCCTCACGGGCACCACCCCCATCCCTCCACTTCAACGGGCGCTGCTTCAGGGCCACAGGGCCCACTCACCAGCGCTGCCGGCCGGCGGGGTGGCACTCACGGCCGGCATTTTCCTGCGCGCAGTGCTCTGGATCCCTCAGGCCCCGGCCGACCGTCGGTGCATTCCGGTCGGCCGGGTGCCGCAAAATTTAGGCCCCGGCTTTGCGACCTACTGGGCCGAAACTCCTGTTTCTTATCCCGGTCCCTGGCTTCCGGCCCGCGGGGTGGGCACCCGCGGCCGGTACGGCAGGCCGTCGCCTCACGCCCCCCGGTTCCCCCCAGGCCACGCAAAGTTAGGCCTGGCCTACTAGGCCGCAAAAACGCAGGCCTTAGGTGCAGGGGGCGGGAACCTCATCTCAGGCGCGAATTCTCCCGCCTGGAGGTTCCTCCGCCACCAAGGGATCGCTGCGCCGCCCCCCCAGGCCGGATTCCGCCTGCGGACCGGTGTTAGCATCCCATTAACCCTTTGGGTACCGGCCCCTTTTAGGGGCCGGCTCCCGTCTAAAGGAAGCCCTCTAAAGTCCGTGCATCCTGATGGGCCTGTATGGGACCCCCTCCTGCCTCTCAGTGAGGCTGTCTTTTAAAAAAATAAAAAAATAATCCGTATCCACTTGGCTGAGCCGGCTGCAGCCCAACCTTGTGGAGCTGTCCATTCCATAGGGGCATGTTGCGCTCCCCAGATCCGGCGCTGGACACGTGCAGGTTCCCCTTCTGTGCGGACCTTGCCCTCTCCCAGGATACGGTGCTGTCCCTTTCTCGCTGGTGCGTGACCCCCTTCCTATAGGCGAAATCCGCACCCTCACTGGTTACGGTACTGGCCATGTGCATGACCCCCTTCCTTAGGCGGATTACTGCACTCTCCCTGGATAAGGTGCTGGCCGCGTGCTTGACCCCCCCCTTTTCATAGGCGGATTACTGCACTCTCACTGGATGCGGCACTGGCTATGTGCATGCCCCCCCCCCCCCTTCCATAGGCGAAATACTGCACTCTCACTGGATGCGTGCTGGCCATGTGCATGACCCCCCTCCGCGGGCGGGATGCTGCACTCTCACCGAATATGGTGCTGGCCATGTGCATGTCCCCCTTCCACAGGCGGAATACTGCACACTCACTGAATATGGTGCTGGCCATGTGCATGACCCCCCTCCCATAGGCGGTATACTGCACTCTCACTGGATGCGTGCTGGCCATGTGCATGACCCCCCTCCGCGGGCGGGATGCTGCACTCTCACCGAATATGGTGCTGGCCATGTGCATGTCCCCCTTCCTCAGGCGGAATTCTGCACTCTCACTGGATGCGATGCTGGCCATGTGTATGACCCCCCCTCCCATAGGCGGTATACTGCACTCTCGCCGGATACGGTGCTGGCCGTGTGCACGACCTCCTTTCATAGGCGGGAGGCTGTGCTCTCGCTGGATCCACTAACCAGCCACGTGCATGACCCCCCCTTCATAGGCGGCATACGGCACTCTCACCGGCTACGGTACGGGCCACATATACTACCCCTTCCTACCTTCCTATATGGCCTTCACTCTCACTGGATCTGCTGCCGGCCATGTGCATGACCCCCTTCCATAGGGGAATGCTGCACTCTCGCTGCATACGTTGCTGGGTACGCGCCCTACTTCCTTCCATAGGAGGAATTCTACTATTTTGCTGGATTCGCTACCGGCCATGTGCATGCCTCCCTTCCTGGCGGCATAATACGCTCTCACGGAATGTATTTGTTCTCTCACCGGTGTGCTGCTGGCCATGCGCATGAACCCCTTCTCAGGCGGGGTGCTTGCACTCTCTTGCTGCGTTTTTTGGCATTATGCATGCCCCCTCCTTAGGCAGAGTCCGCGATCCCACAGATGCGTTGCTGGCCTTGAGCATGTCACCCTTTATTGGCAAGAAATGCTTGCACCCCTCCCAGGGCGGTGCTGACCATGTGCATGAACGCTCACTGGTCTCGGCTGATGTTGTACTCGCTGAGCTGGCCTCGCGCATGTTCCCCCTTTCTTGGCGGTTTAGTCGCGCACTCGCGGGTTTCGGTGTTTGGTGTATTATTGCACCATCACTATTGCATCTTGCCCGCGTCCATGTCCTCCTTCCCTAGGCGGACTCCCTGCGTTTCTACTGGATACAGTGTGGCCCCCCTCTTAGCCGGGCCTTTACTCTATTGCCGATGGCAGTGTCTGCCAGGGCATACCCCCCCCTTCTCCGGGCGGGCTGCTGGCGTTCCGTGAGGTGGGAGGTGAGATGAGGTGGGGCGCTGCAGAATTGTTTTGAAGTAGGTGGACATTCATGCGCTCTCTGTGCATTGTATGGGCCGTATATGCCTTCTCCTACAGTATGTGGGTTGACATTCTCACTACTTATGGGGTTGCCCGTACGTAGGTTCCCCTTCCTTCACGTGACATACTTGTCGGGGTTGGACAATATTCTGGTCTTCCGCTTGTGACAGTGCCCTCCATGCTTGTTGGGCCTTCCACCGGTGGTGTTTGTGACTCCTGGATGCGTACCCCCTTTTTGTCCTCCCGCTGCATTGCTCTTCTTTTGCGCAAGCAGTCACATGGTCGACAGGGCCGTCTGCTACGTCTTTCGGATTCTACATTGACTCCGACGGGACTTCGGTTCTCTCACCTACTACCACTCCCTCCTCTTCGGATGTGGTGTGGTGTGAGTCCTTCCTATGGGTGCCCTCCTCACTTGGAGCCACTCTGCTGCCGCGTTCGGGCCACTCTCCTCTGGCAGGTCACCCAACTTCGCTTGGATGCTTCGGTTATGCCAGGTACACCGGGCCTCCGCCTTGGGTGTCCATGGTTCTCGCCTTCCGTGAGGCGGTGAGTCAGACGGCACACTGAGTATTGGCCTCGAGCTGTCCTACCCTGTTACCCACTTCCCCCTTCGGCTGGAAGGGTTATGCCGGAGTCTGCCTCGTCGGCTTCTTCTCGCCAGCTCTGTTTTGGCTCCCGCTCGGGGTATATCCCTCCAATTGATTTTTGCCCCGGCTAAGCTTCAGAGGCTGTTCCTTCACCACCCTCTCCTCGGGGGAGTACGGTTTTTGACTTGGATGTTTCCGGGGTTCCTGTGGTGACCTCAGAACGTCACCATCGTTCACACTGGTTGTACTAGTTGTATGCCACTTAACGGGCCTACCGCGTCTGTCCTCCTGCTTAGATGACAGTTGCGTTTTCCATCGTTGGCGGCGGTCCTACTGTACCCTGCCTTCTCAGTCGGTTGACCCCTGGCCTTGGATCTGGGTCTCTACGGTCGGCAACTGTAGTGCTTTTTCAGCAATTGCCTTCTCTTGCCATGTCGGCCCTTGACTGGTAGGCCGTAACCTCTTACTCCCTGTGCTGGTGTTCCGTTCACTCGGGTCTGAGGTAAGGATTGTGTCCTCAATTACCTCATCCGCCTTGAGGTTCGTTTTTCTCTACCTTACCTGCCAATGGCTCCGCAACTAATATGTTCCGGTTGTACTGTGGGTAGCGACATTGCATTCTACAGCCAGGCTCTCTTCATGTGATTACTTGAGGACCGTTTTTTGGTCCTCGGTTAAACTTAAATCTCCTTCACCGGGACGGTTGAACCTCTTTCTCCGGTGGCACCATCGGCATGAACTTTGCCTGATTTATCCTGGCGTCTGTTCTTTCCGTCCGCTCTTCTGCTCCCCCATCCCGGGTGGCTGTGGGACGCAGTTGCCTTTGGGCCGATGGGACCAACCTGCCGGACTCTTTCGCCTGTGCTGCTGGTCTGTGTCTGATCGCGCTGGTTTCTGCTACCAGCTGTGCTTCGTCCAGGATTTTTTCTCGGACTTAGAGATCTTACTTGCGGTCCTGGGGGCAGCTGCTTTCCCCCACTCCGCCTTCTCTCCCCAAGGTTATGTCCTTCTCCGGTCCGGCCTGGACCTGGGACAGGGACTCCTTCGTTGAACGGTCAAGTGTCGGCACTCTCCATCCTCTTTCAGCGTTCCCTGGCCCTTCTCAGGCTTGTCCAGACCTTCATCCATGGGATGGCTCATTGGTTCCTCCGTACCGTTTCCCGGTACCGCCCTGGAAGCTAACTATTGGGCTCGGGGCGTTCCGAGCTTCCTCCTTTTGAGCCGTTACAGGAGATCTCGCTCTGCGCCTTCTGTCCTGTAGGTCGTATTCCTTGTGGCCATCATGTCTCTCCGACACGTGTCCGTCTTCCGGCCTCTCTGGTTCCGGTTTTTTGATGTCCTTCTCTGGACAAGGCTGTTCTCCATACTGTCCCTCCCCCCCCCCTCTGATGTTGGTATCTGCTTCATCCTTCCTATCCCTGGGAACTGACTCGGCGCCGCTGAAACGTTGTTCGGGCCTGGGGATTTCCTTGGAGATCACCAGCTCCTTCGGCGCTAGGATTCTTCCTTTGATCCGGAAGGTCCGTGTAAGGGGTTGCAGGCCCCCAAGGTGGCTTCACCCGCTTCATCAAATTGGCCATTGCTGAGGTTGCCTCACCGAGGGCGAGGTTCCACCTTTCAGTGTCACCGCTCTTCCCGCCAGAGCGATCGGTGCCGCTTGCGCCTGGAGCCATCGGGCTCGGCCGAACATTGTGCAAGGCGGCCACCGGTCTTATTGCTTCTTTGCCAGGTTCTACGGGGTGCACTCATGCATCGTGGGCTGTTGCTTTGGGCCGCCTGGTTTTGCAGGCGGCAGTTCCTTGATGCCTTCGGGTGCTTCACCGGCGAGTTGTGGTCCCTCCCCTCTTGGACTGCTCTCGGACGTCCCATGGTCTCCTGTGTCCCCCAAGGAAGATGGGCGAGAAAACGAGATTTTTGTATAACTTACCAGTAAAATCTCTTTCTCGCTCTTCCTTGGGGGACACAGCACCCACCCATTCATTGTTTTTCTACACGGTTTCCGGACCTGGTTTATCCGGTCGGGTAGTTGGCTTATTGTTTCCACTTGTTGGACATTGCCTTTTCTCACTACTTGGACACGCAACTGGCAGTCTCTCTCTCCAGGCTGAGGGTATAGCTGATGGAGGAGGGGCTTAACAGTTTCTACTTAGTGTCACGCCTCCTAGGGAGCTGAGCTATACCCATGGTCTCCTGTGTCCCCCAAGGAAGAGCGAGAAAGAGATTTTACTGGTAAGTTATACAAAAATCTCGTTATTAATGATCTTGTAGAAGGCCTGCACAGTAAAATATCTATTTTTGCAGATGACACTAAACTGTGTAAAGTAATTAACACTGAAGAGGACAGTTTTCTGCTACAGAGGGATCTGGATAGATTGGAGGCTTGGGCAGAAAAATGGCAGATGAGGTTTAACACTGACAAATGTAAAGTTATGCACATGGGAAGGAATAATGCAAGTCACCCGTACATATTAAATGGTAAAACACTCGGTAACACTGACATGGAAAAGGATCTAGGAATTTTAATAAACAGCAAATTAAGCTGCAAAAACCAGTGTCAGGCAGCTGCTGCTAAGGCCAATAAGATAATGGGTTGCATCAAAAGGGGCATAGACGCCCGTGATGAAAATATAGTCCTACCACTTTACAAATCACTAGTCAGACCACACATGGAGTACTGTGTACAGTTCTGGGCTCCTGTGAACAAGACAGACATAGCAGAGCTGGAGAAGGTTCAGAGGAGGGCAACTAAAGTAATAACTGGAATGAGGCAACTACAGTACCCTGAAAGGTTATCAAAATTAGGGTTATTCACTTTAGAAAAAAGACGACTGAGGGGAGATCTAATAACTATGTATACATATATCAGGGGTCAGTACAGAGATCTCTCCCATCATCTATTTATCCCCAGGACTGTGACTGTGACAAGGGGACATCCTCTGCGTCTGGAGGAAAGAAGGTTTGTACACAAAAATAGAAGAGGATTCTTTACAGTAAGAGCAGTGAGACTATGGAACTCTCTGCCTGAGGAGGTGGTGATGGTGAGTACAATAAAGGAATTCAAGAGGGACCTGGATGTATTTCTGGAGTGTAATAATATTACAGGCTACAGCTACTAGAGAGGGGTCGTTGATCCAGGGAGTTATTCTGATTACCTGATTGGAGTCGGGAAGGAATTTTTTTCCCCTTAAGTGGGGAAAATTGGCTTCTGCCTCAAAGGGTTTTTTTGCCTTTCTCTGGATCAACTTATAGGAAACAGGCCGAACTGGATGGACAAATGTCTTTTTTCGGTCTTATATACTATGTTACTATATGTTACTAATACTGCATTGCAGTCCCAGCTACACGGCGACACTGGTCGCACAACGTGTGTTGCAGTCAGGATCGGTATGCGAGCCGCAAAAAATCCAGCAGTCCTTTCATTCCCATGGCATCACCACTACTTTTCTATCCTGGCCGCAACGTTGTACCCTTACTGCACCTAACTTTCCAGAGCATGAACAGTAAAGTGAAGAGGAGCCTTTCGAAAGTCTTAAAGGGGTCGGCCGCTGCAGTATAGCTTTGTTTATGTTCTGTTCATAGGACATTTACAGAAATAGTGACAACTGTTGTTAAACCATTGGTGTTGATGTCCGATATAGTTAAGGGGTTTTCGGGGGATTAGGATATTGATGGCCTATCCTCATGATAGGTTATCAATATTAGATTGGCGGGGGGTTGGCACCCAGAACCCCTACAAATAGGCTGTTTTTGGAAGGCACCAGAAACGGTACAGTGGACAGAGCTGGTAGCACAAGGTTCTGCGCTGGAGTACTGCAGCTCAGTTCCCATTCAAGTGAACCGCACCTATAATCGGGTGCAGTCATCGCAACTGTGGAAGTGCCAGGTCTATCTCAGAAACCTGCTTAGACATTGACTAAGCTGTGTGAACATACCTAGAGTGTGCCTAGGAGAGCCTGCCAGTCTCAATGGATGGGCCTAACTTGTCAGTGACAAAGTTCTCAGGTTCTCATTTGTCAAAATTTAGGTTAGAGCAAATGTAGTAATCATGTTTAATATGAAAACCATGTAAGAAATGGATTCTTAAAACTGATTGAAGGGGTAAAAAAGGCTCTGTCCACACACTGATCTGATATTGCAGTACACTATAGTACTGTACTACTGACCTGATATTGCAGTACACTAACCTGATCTGCCTGTGTCATGTGCAGCTGCACAGTATTCTGTCTCGTGGCGGCTACATCCCGACCGCAGCCCGGCTATGTCATGTGGCCATTCTACCCTTAGGGCTCATGCGCACAAACGTATTTTGTTTCCGTGTCCGTTCCCTTTTTTTTTTTTGCAGCCTGTATGTGTAACCATTCACTTCAATAGGTCCACAAAAATGGAAATGACTCCCTGTACATTACGTTTCCGTATGTCTGCATGGCGGTTCCGCAAAAAAGATAGAACATGTCCTATTCTTCTTTGTTTCAGGATAGGTATTGTTACAATGGATCTCAAAAAAACAAAAATGGATGCAATACAGATGTCACACGGATATCATTTGTATTTTTTGCGGACCCCAAAATACATACGGTTGTGTGCATAGCTCTTGCACTCATCTCGCCATTCCAGCACAGACACTGGTCTTCCCTTTCCATCCATTTAGACAATCGTGCCTGAGCCTCCTCCTTTGCTGCTGTATGGAGGCCTCCTTGGGACAAGCTCCAATGCACAATACAGGGGGAGATTTATCAAAACTGGTGCAAAGGGAAACTGGCTTAGTTGCCATAGCAACCAATAAGATTGGATCTTTCCAAAGAAGCTCTGAAAAAAGAAAGGTGAAATCTGATTGGTTGCTATGGGCATGCAGTTTTCCCTTACACCAGTTTTGATAAATCTACCGCTCTGTGTTTCCAAACTTTTCCTGTGCTAGCGATTCAGCGCCAACTAAACTGGCAGCTAACTGTGGGAGAGAGATAAAGCATGGCCTAGGTTGTGGTGCGACCAGAAAAATGCTGCTTTTATTATACTTCTCAAATAAAATCTTGTACTGGACAGATCATAACATTTTATAATGAAGCCTGAGTGTTGTCTGACTTCAGGAATAGACAGAACACTGGGTGTTTCTCAGTGGGGCCCCTCACCAGCCGAAGGCAAGAGCATGTTCTGCTGGACAGCCAATGCACAGTAAAATTTGTCCGTCGAGTATACAGTCATAGATAGCAACCAAGCCATCTTGTGTAGAAGCAGCGGGAGGACGTGTGCATGCAAGGCTGGGTAAAGGTGCGTTTACATGGCCCGAGAATCGGGCAGAGTATTGGCAGACAGTTTCTGCGAGCGGTCGTTCCGGCCAATCTGGCCATGTAAATGTGCCGCTGATCACCCGATGAAAGAGCGCTTCATGGAGGCACCACCGAGCATGGCTTCTGGGCAGCAGATCGTGCTATACAAACAGTGACCTGCTGCTGAGAAACCATGATTCTGTATGAGGACAAGCGATCGCAATAGTCATCCCTCATCTTCATACTGTGAAGATCTCTGTAAATGCAGTGTTTTCCTTCACTCAACGAGCAGCCAACTGCCGGGAAGAAATGCTTCCTTCAAAACAATCGGCTGCTTAGTCGGCTGTTCTAAACCCACCTTAACCCTAAGTAAAACGCTCAACACATGAAAACCAATGCTTTCCTATGTCCCTGGTTCTCACTTGAGCGTTTTACAGCGCGTTTGAACGCGCTGTAAAACGCCCGACGCATAAACAAGTACTTGAGGTTTTTTTTGGGGCGTTTGTCGCGCGTTTTGTGATTGACACCACAGTAGTCAATCACAAGAACGCGCGTACGAACGCGCGTTTCCTATTTGCTAAAACGCGCGTTTCTAGAATGCTCAGGTCTGAACCCAGGGTAAGGCTTCTTTCAACATGACGCCCAGATAGGAGACGGGTGCGTTGCGGGAAAATTCGCGATTTTTCTGTGCGTGTGCAAACTGTTGTAATGCGTTTTGCACGCGTGTGAGAAAAATCGGCGTGTTTGGTACCCTGACACGTAGCCGGACTTCTGTATATTTTATTATTTTCCCTTATAACTATGTTATAAAGGAAAATAATAGCATTCTAAATACAGAATGCAAAGTAAAAAGGGTGATTGAGGGGGGGGGGGGGGGTAAAGGACCTTCCGTGATGTCACTGGGTCACATGGTCCAATCACTTGCTCCCATCACAATGATGATGGAAGCATGTGATTGGACCATGTGACCCAGTGACGTCACGGGAGGTCCTTTAGCCCCCCAGCTGAGGACACAACAGGAGACCGGCAGGTACCCGCTCAATTGGATAAGGTGAGTTAATTTTTATTTATTTTTTAACCCTCAATCGCCCTTTTTACTTTGCTTTCTGTATTTAGAATGCTATTATTTTCCTTTATAACTATGTTATAAGGGAAAATAATAAAGATCGGGTCCCCATCCCGATCGTCTCCTAGCAACGATGCGGGAAAATCGCACTGCATCCACACTTGCTTGTGGATGCTTGTGATTTTCCCGCAGCCCCATTCACTTCTATGGGGCCTGCGTTGCGTGAAAAACGCAGGATATAGAGCATGCTGCGATTTTCATGCAACGTAGAAGTGATGCAAGAAAATCACCGCTCCTGTGCACAGCCCCATAGAAATGAATGGATCCGGATTCAGTGCGGGTGCTATGCGTTCACTTCACGCATTGCACCCGCACGGAAAACTCGCCCGTGTCAAAGGGGCCTAAGAGTGCACAGGAAGGACAAGGAAAGTTATCTAAAGCGGCCAGTGATTGTGAGCCAAAACCAGGATTGGAGCTTCCACAAGCATAAGGTATAAGGGAAAGATCTGCACCTGTTCTGTGTTTAAACCTCACCTGGTTTTAGGTTAAAATCACTGATGGAAATCACAGACCAAACACTGACATGTGAATGAGACATTAGGGTACAACCACATGGCACAGTCAGCTATGCTGCGTTTCACTACTGCATCGTCTTCATTAGTTTAAATAGAACCTACTGCGGCCCTTTTGGCTGCAAGTACCCGATGCAGCATGACCGCGCCGTGTGGTCGTACACTAAAATACTCACACTTTTACAGATAAAACTTCCAGTCTACAGGATGGGAGCTTCTCGTCACATCAATGTGTTGTTAGCTGTGATATCCACAGTAGTATTACAGAATTATTTCATTTCACTTTATCTTTCTGGGGAAGAACAATGCACTGCAATGCAGGAGATCCTAAGATTAGGTTGTATTGGATATACACAAACAAATGTACATTAAAATCATATAAAATGCGGTACAACCACAGCATGGTCTCCCATGTGCTCAACCTGAGTTTCAGTTGCTAAAATTTGGAAGTAATATGATATGTTCTAGTAGGATTTTATAGCATTGTAAAAATATGTATGGTATTTTACGGTACAGTGTATGTGGATAAAGGGGCGGTATTCCACATATAATGGATACTATAGTGTCAGCTATCCAGACCCCGGAAGAAAATTATTCAAAACTCGAGTTGGTCAATTGGGAGACCATGCTGTATTGTATTGCGTTTGGAATTTTATATGCTTTTATTACATATTTTTTTATTATCCAATAAACAATAGGATTTCATGCATTGCAATGCGTCCCGATTCAAAGTTTTGCTTCCCTAGAAGAATAAGGTGAATTGAAATGATACTGGAGCCATCACCGCTAAGGACACGTCGATTTGAGGAGTAGCTGAAACTTCCTTCATTGTAGAAGTTTTCGCTACAAAAGCTGAAGTCCTTCCTGAATTTATACTGATATTGTAATTGGAGATGTGCACAGGAGCTTTTCTAGTAATTTCTGGCTACAGGCTGCTCCTGCTCCTCCTCTCCTGTGACCCGTGTAGAAAAACCACCCGTTTCGCTACACATTGCTTGTGCTCCAATGTCCTCCTCCGCCTCCAGTTCAGCCCCGCAGGGCACAAGTAGCCGTGATATGTAAGTGCCACATCTCCACTCCCCTGACCAGCCAGATTTACCAGCATCTGTTCCAGGACATGGAGCAGTGGAATGACATCGTTCATCCCGTAGTCCTGGCGATTAACAAATAACGTGGCATCCTCAAAGGGCCCGGGCAAACAGCAAGTGTCACACATGAGCTGCCACTGTCTGACATCGAAGTTACACAGGGGAGAACTCCTGTCCGCTTGGATCATTAAGAAATTGTTTATGGCCTTTCTCTGTTCATATAGTCGATCTAACATATGGAGGGTGGAATTCCAACGGGTGGAAACGTCGCATATCAGCCTATGTTGGGGCATGCCGTTCTGCCGCTGCAGCTTAAGGAGGGTGTGCTTTGCGGTGTACGAGTGGCGGATGTACATGCAAAGTTTCCTGGCCATTTTTAGGATGTCTTGCAGATGGGTGGAAGACTTCAGGAACCGATTGACAACCAGATTGAACACGTGTGCCATGCAGGGCGCATGGCGCAGCCCTCCTTGATGCAGCGCCGACACAATATTCTTTCCGTTGTCGGTCACCATGGTTCCGATTTTGAGTTGTCACCCAGGGAAACGAGGTGCCCTGCACATGTGGTATGCTGGAGGGCCCCTGCGAATTGTCCCTGCAGTGGAGCCTGAGGACACGGTGGAGGATGAGGCAGAGGCGGACATTGTCGCAGGACCAACGGCGTGACAACGTGGAGGCGGAAGCTGCATCACCTGGCCAAGTTGCTGGTGTGGCTGTACCACATTCACCCAATGACGGCTTGGCACTCTCCACCTCGGTTTGGCACAAGCCATCAGTTCACTGAAAGGTGCAAAGTCCACCACTTGGAAAGGGAGGGACTGCAGCACCAGCAACTTGGAGCACGCATACTGTTGTCTTTTGGCAATCGCTTCAGTGATCGATTTCTGACGGAATGACTGATGAGGAGGAGGAGCAGGGCCAGCAGATGATGGGAAGGACAGACAGCTCCCTTCGGCTGAGGTGGTGGCGCTTTGACTGCCTGAAACCGGGTGCGTGTCACTGGGTGATGCAGCAGTTGCTGAGGCAGGCTGGACCACCACATCGGAGCCACGGTTCTCCCAGGCCACTTTATGATGACAAATTATCAAAAAACTTTATTAGTCATATGTTAAAAAGTTACAAATCATAGAAGGAGGTGACAGAAAAACACAGACGCCATCCTGGTCCCTTTACTTTCATCGACTTGCTGGTGAGTCCCATTTTGGGTGTTGTGTTAGCATTGCTAGTGTTGTTTCTGTTGTCCTGCAATATCCACTTGGTGAATACATAGAGACACTGACACTTGACATGTCCTTACATGTGGATATTTGACAGACCTCAGTAAGGCCCAGATACATCACATTCAGTGGCGTAACTAGAAATGACTGGGCCCCACAGCAAATTTTTGAATGGGGCCCCTCCCCCAGTAAGTTTTTCACAACCCCTTCCTTTCATGCCACCCCCTTTCCTGTGGCTAGTAAAGATTGCTCTCTCAGACCAGGCCCGGTAGCTGTTCCATCCGTTTTCTACACTGTCTGTACTGCCACTGTATATAATTTCATTGGGTAAAAATGTTGAGGGGCCCTGACAAAATCTTTTAGTACTTCTCCTCCTCTTGGATGGGCCCCTTCTGGGTCAGGGCCCCAAAGCAGCCGCTTCCCCTGCTTCCCCTATAGTTACGCCCCTGATCACATTGATCTTTTATGCGATAGGCCTTTTTTGCAACACCATTTTAGGAGTGCTAGATATGTTTTATGTATCTTGATATAGGGTCCAGGGTGGCGTCTGTGTTTTTCTGTCACCTCCTTCTATGATTTGTAACTTTTTAACATATGACTAATAAAGTTTTTTGATAATTTTTCAATACCTTTGCACGTTGCTCTTTGTTTTCTTGCTTTTGATACGGTTGTTTCAGAGTATATGCAGATATATATGTTCTATGGTATCTCAGTAATAGAGGTCCTACCATTGAGTATATCATTTTATAGATGGGCATGAGATTCCTCCGGTTTCATTTTTCATTTTTTGTTTCACTTTATGATGACGCTGCATATGTTGACGCAGGGCCATGGTGCCAACATTGTCACCCTGGCCACACTTCACCTTCTGCCCACATATTCTACATATGGCCATGTTCACCTCCTCCGGCAGCTCATCAGTACTTGCCCACCTAGTGGAGGAAGCGGTGGATGTCGCCTCCATATTGTGGCTGGGCAGTAGCTGCTGACTGTCCTCTAGTAGCTTGTCCTCGCTGTATAGTGGAGCTGAGCCCACAGCATACAATACTTCTCTGGCTGAGGGAGCAGAAAAGGACAGAGGCAGCTTGACGACAGGTGAAGGCATAGAGCCTGCTCCCGGGCCATGCCAACTAAGCGTTGTGTCTGACGAACCCACCGACTCTTGGCTGGGGGTGTCTGATGTCACTTGGGACGAAGTGGATGACTGAGTCAACCATTCAAGAACCGCTGGGTTGCTGGTCAAGACACGACCGCTAGATGACAGGGAGCTCAGGCCTCTCGCTGCGACCCCTGCTGTCACGCCCCCTTACTCTGCTGCGACCTCTGCCTGCACCAAAAACATTTACGCCTCTGCCACTCCTCTGTGCATGGCCAGGCACTTCTCTGTCTGACATACTGTTAGATCAAATAATCCAATGTTAGATGAAATATTTTTTATTTTGCCACTAATACACGGCAAGTAGGGCTTCAGAATATATCACTGCAACACAGAACGTCAATTAGGCCCAAATTTTGTTCTACTTTTACACAACAGGCTTTTCAACAGAGAAGTACAACGCTGGACAGGGAATATATTTTTATTTTGCCACTAATACACTGCAAACAGGGCTTCAGAATATAGCACTGCACCGCTGAACGTCAATTAGGCACAGATTTTGTTCTACTTTTACACAACAGGCTTTTCAACAGATATATGCAATGCTGGACTGCAAATATATTTTTATTTCGTCACTAATACACAGCAAACTGGGCTTCACAATATATCACTGCACTGCAGAATGTCAATTAGGCCGAAATTCTGTTCTACTTTTAATCAACAGGCTTTTCAACAGATATATGAAACGCTGGACAGCGAATATATTTTTATTTCGCCACTAATACACTGCAAACGGCTTCAGAATATATTACTGCACTGCTGAGCGGGAAAGTTATTTTTTCTTTTTCCACTAATACATGCAAAAAAGGGCTTTAAAACAGATAAATGCACTTGCTGAGCGGCAAATATATTTTTTTCTTTATCCACTAATACACGGAAAATATACATTCATTACCACTTGCAAAGGGCCCGTTTTTTAACATTTAGGTGATAAACTGATTTCCTCCAGGGGTAATGCGTATTCCAACTGCAGGCCCAACAGAACGGCACGTACAATCACAGAACATATATGGGATCACACGACATGTATAAAACATACACAGATAATAAAAGTTATGAGAATTGTTGTCCATTTCTCACATCCCCTATTTGGGGGCCATGTATTAAAAATATTTGTAGGAATGTATTGATATGGTATAGTAGTGCCTCCAGAGCCAATGTATCTCCATCCTAACCCCATTTTCAAACGCAGAATCCTGCTTAACATACCTGGCAAACAGCAAGGCACCATGCAACGACACAAATAACATAGTAACATAGTACATAAGGCCGAAAAAAGACATCTGTCCATCCAGTTCGGCCTGTCATCCTGCTAGTTGATCCAGAGGAAAGCAAAAAAAAAATAGAAGGAAGAAAAAAGGTAGAAGCCAATTTTCCCCACTTAAGGGGAGTAAAAAATTAATTTCCGACTCCATTCAGGCAATCAGAATAACTCCCTGGATTAACGACCCCTCTCTAGTAGCTATAGCCTGTAATATTATTACACTCCAGAAATACATCCAGGCCCCTCTTGAATTCCTTTATTGTACTCACCATCACTACCTCCTCAGGCAGAGAGTTCCATAGTCTCACTGCTCTTACCGTGAAGAATCCTCTTCTATGTTTGTGTACAAACCTTCTTTCCTCCAGACGCAGAGGATGTCCCCTCATCACAGTCCTGGGAATAAATAGATGATGGGACAGATCTCTGTACTCACCCCTGATATATTTATACATAGTTATTAGATCTCCCCTCAGTCGTCTTTTTTCTAAAGTGAATAACCCTAATTTTGATAACCTTTCAGGGTACTGTAGTTGCCCCATTCCAGTTATTACTTTAGTTGCCCTCCTCTGAACCCTCTCCAGCTCTGCTATGTCTGCCTTGTTCACAGGAGCCCAGAACTGTACACAGTACTCCATGTGTGGTCTGACTAGTGATTTGTAAAGTGGTAGGACTATGTTCTCATCACGGGCGTCTATGCCCCTTTTGATGCAACACATTATCTTATTGGCCTTGTCGGCAGCTGCCTGACACTGGTTTTTGCAGCTTAGTTTGCTGTTTATTAAAATTCCTAGATACTTTTCCATGTCAGTGTTACCGAGTGTTTTACCATTTAGTATGTACGGGTGACTTGCATTATTCCTTCCCATGTGCATAACTTTACATTGTCAGTGTTAAACCTCATCTGCCACTTATCTGCCCAAGCCTCCAATCTATCCAGATCCAACTGTAGCAGAACATTGTCCTCTTCAGTGTTAATTACTTTACACAGTTTAGTGTCATCTGCAAAAATTGATATTTTACTATGAAAGCCTTCTACAAGATCATTAATAAATATATTGAAAAGAATAGTGCCCAGTACTGACCCCCGAGGTACCCCACTATTGACAGTTGCTCAATCTGAGTGTGTACTGTTAATAACCACCCTCTGTTTTCTGTCACTCAGCCAGTTACTTACCCACATACAGACGTTTTCTCCCAGTCCGAGCATTCTCATTTTATATACTAACCTTTTATGAGGTACGGTGTCAAATGCTTTGGAGAAGTCCAGATATACGACATCCATTGATTCGCTGTTGTCAAGTCTAGAACTTACCTTCTCATAGAAACTGATTAAATTAGTTTGCCATGACCGATCCCTCATGAAGCCATGCTGATATGGCGTTATTTGCTTATTTCTGTTGAGATCCTCTAAGATAGCCTCTCTCAGAAAACCTTCAAACAGTTTCTCCACAACAGATGTTAAACTTACCGGCCTATAGTTTCCGGGCTATGTTTTTGGACCCTTTTTGAATATTGGCACCACATTTGCTATGCGCCAATCCTGTGGGACATTCCCTGTCAGTATACAGTCCGCAAATATCAGAAATAAGGGTCTGGTTATGACATTACTTAATTCCCTTAGTATACGAGGGTGTATGCCATCCGGTCCTGGCGATTTGTCTATTTTAATCTTTTTAAGTCGCTGTTGTACTTTTTCTTGGGTCAAACAAGATACTTTTAATGGGGGATTTATTTTTACATTCAGCATTTCATCTGACAGTTTATGTTCCTCAGTGAATACATCGGAGAAAAAAATATTTAATAGCTTTGCTTTCTCCTCATCGCTCTCTGCAACTCCCCCCTTATCACTCTGTAAAGGGCCGCCACCTCCAGATTTATACTTTTTACCATTTATATAATTGAAGATAATTTTAGGGTTAGTTTTACTCTCTTTGGCAATTAATCTCTCGGTCTCTAGTTTGGCCGCTTTTATTTGTTTTTTACATGTTCTATTTTTTTCCTTATAGTTTTTCAGTGCTTCCTCGCTACCCTCCTGTTTTAGTGATTTATATGCTTTCTTTTTGTCATTTATTGCTATCTTTACGGTTCCATTTATCCACATTGGTTTCTTTTTATTCCTTAACCTTTTATTCCCATACGGTATGTACCTCTCACAATTAGATGTTACAATGCTTTTAAAAATCTCCCATTTTGTGGTTGTATTTTTGTTTTTGAGGACTTTGTCTAAGTTAGTTAGGCCTATGGCCTCGCTTAGTTGGCTAAATTTAGCTTTTTTGAAGTTTGGTATTTTTGTTCCTCCCTGTAGAAATGCTCTTTTGAATAATAATTCGAAGGATATTACTTTATGGTCACTATTTCCCAGGTGTTCCCCAATTTGCACATCTGTTGTTCTGTCAGGTCTATTGGTTAATACTAAGTCCAGTATGGCCGTCCCTCTAGTCGGGTCCTGAACCAGTTGGGAAAGGTAATTGTCTTTGGCTATTGCCAAGAACCTGTTTCCTTTATGCGATGTACAGCTTTCAGTTTCCCAGTCTATCTCTGGGTAGTTGAAGTCCCTCATAATAACGACTTCATTATGATTTGCGGCCTTGTCTATCTCATTTAGTAATAGATTTTCTGTGGACTCTGGTATATTAGGTGCTTTATAGTAAACTCCTATTAGTAATTTATTAATGTTTTTGGCTCCATGTATCTCTACCCACAGTGACTCCACATGTTCATGTCCCTTACTTATGTCTTCTCGGACTGTGGGCTTTAGATAGGACTTTACATAAAGGCAGACACCTCCCCCCTCTCCGGTTTTGACGATCCTTTCTAAACAGACTGTAACCCTGTACATTAACTGCCCAGTCATAGCTATCATCCAGCCATGTCCCTGTTATTCCCACTGTCATAGCTATCATCCAGCCATGTCTCAGTTATTCCCGCTATATCATAGTCCTCCTCACACATCAGTAATTCCAGTTCCCCAGTCTTGGTAGTCAGGCTTCTGGCATTAGTATACGTACATTTAAGAGGTTTTTGTATATTTTTAACCCTACACCTTTCCTTCTGAACTGTTTTAGTCCCTCCTTCCATTCCTCCCCCAGTCCCACTACCTTGCCCCCGGGAATCTATCTGCACTATCTTCCCCTCCTATAACGTAAGTACCCTCCCCCCCAGTCCCTAGTTTAAACACTCCTCCAACCTTCTCGCCATCTTTCCCCCCAACACAGCTGCCCTTTCCCCATTGAGTTGCAGCCCGTCCCTATGATAGAGCCTGTAGCCGACAGAGAAGACGGCCCAGTTCTCCAGGAACCCAAACCCCTCCTTCCTACACCAGCTCTTGAGCCACTTGTTAACCTCCCTAATCTCCCGTTGCCTTTCTTGTGTGGCTCGTGGTACAGGCAGTATCGTGGAAAATACTACCTTTGAGGTCCTTGCCCTAAGCTTTTGACCTAAATCCCTGAAATCATGTTTAAGGACGCTCCACCTACCCCTAACTTTGTCATTGGTTCCGATATGGACCATGACCGCTGGATCTTCTCCAGCCACTCCCAGTAAGCTGTCAACCCGATCCACGATGTGCCGAACTCTAGCGCCGGGAAGACAGCACACTGTTCGGCGATCACGTTCTTTGTGACAGATTGCCCTATCTGTTCCCCTAATAATGGAGTCATTTATGCAGTGTGTGTCAAATCAGTTGTTTAGAGTAGTTAGTCATGTGAGAGTCAGTCATGTAGTCTGCTGGAGTGAGGGGAAGGGGGGAAAGAGAGAGGTCCCCTCCACTCAGCTCTCTCTTGGGCTTAACGGTCCAGAGTAGCCAAGTGTTCTTGTCTCAAGTTATAAGCCAAGGAACAAGGCTGAGGTGAGACCTCCATCTATTGCCCACTCTTCTGGGGTGACGAGTAAAAGATTGCTTTTTAACTGCAGACAGACAAAGGAAGGACAATAGCCATTATACTAGGCTTTCTAGGCGCCTTTGTACCCAGGTGAAGGCTTTCTCAAGGGGCCCCTTGAGAAAGCGTAGCGAAACGTACGTCGGGGTGGGCTCTCCTCTCAGCTAGAAGCCCGTGTCCTCCTCTTCAAGTGTCCCTCAGGTATACTAATTGTGGAATATATGTCCCTCGTTGCTGTATTGTATGTGCATAATTGCCCATCAGGCTAGTTCAGTTAGGCACTGTTCCACTTTTATATTCTATATTGGGGGTGTTATTATTTTTATCAGCACTGTGATAGGGTTTTCACTTACCCTGTACAGGAGAAATAATCGGGGCCTTTTGTGCATGGGAGGGGAGTCACATGTCTTGGCTACCATTTGTACTGCCGCCATATATTCTATGATATTAACATTTTGTATATATCTGTTGTTGGTCTTTTTATCAACTAATAAAGCTTTGAAATTTTTACTGTGTGTCCCTTTATGGTTATCCGGTGATATATTGTATAGTCACGCATTGTATTGTGATTGAGTTGCGTTGGCATTATTATGTGCCATCACTTTGCAGAAGCATCCTGTCTGGTGGGAAAATTGAGCACCGCCCCTTCTAAAGAGCGGGAAAAATATTTCTGCTGCGCCATCATCTCATTAACCCCTTAAGGACACAGCCCTATTTCACCTTAAGGACCAAGCCATTTTTTCAAAATCTGGCCAGTGTCACTTTATGTGGTGATAACTTTAAAACGCTTTTTCTTATCCAGCCCATTCTGAGATTGTTTTTACGTCACATATTGTACTTCATGACAGTGGTAAAATGAAGTCAATTTTCCAAGTTTCAATTTCTCTACTTCTGTAATACATAGTAATACCGCCAAAAAAAGTTATTGATTTACATTCCCCATATGTCTACTTCATGTATTGATCATTTTGGGAATGCCATTTCATTTTTTGGGGACGTTACAAGGCTTAGAAGTTTAGAAGCAAATCATGAAATTTTTCCGAAATTTTCAAAAACCCACTTTTTAGGGACTACACCCCTCAAGGTATTCAAAACTGATTTTACAAACGTCATTAACCCTTTACCTTTTCCACAAGAGTTAATGGCAAATGGAGATAAAATTAGATAGAATTTCTATTTTTGGGAAAATTTTCCATTTTAACCCATTTTTTCCAGTAACAAAGCAAGGGTTAATAGCCAAACAAAACTTAATATTTATTCCCCCGATTCTGCAGTTTGCCCGAACAGCCAATATGTGGTCGTAAACTGCTGTATGGCCAAACGGCAGGGGGCAGAAGGAAAGGAACGCTATATGGTTTTTGGAAGGAAGATTTTGCTGTCCCATTTGAAGCCCCCCGATGCACCCCTACAGTAGAAACTCCAAAAAAGTGACTCCATCTAAGAAACTACACCCCTCAAGGTATTCAAAACCAGTTTTACAAACTTTGTTAACCCTTTAGGTGTTCCACAAGAGTTATTGGCAAATGAAGATGAAATTTCAGAATTTCTATTTTTTTGTTACCTTGTCTCAAAAAAAGTGTAATATAAAGCAACCATAAATCATATTTACCCTAAAATAGTACCAACAAAACTGACACCTCATCCCGTAGTTTCCAAAATGGGGTCACTTTTTTGGAGTTTCTACTGTAGGGGTGCATCAGGGGGGCTTCAAATGGGACAAAGTGTCAAAAAACCAATCCAGCAAAATCTGCCTTCCAAAAATCATATGGCGTTCCCTTCCTTCTGTGCCCTGCCGTTTGGCCATACAGCAGTTTACGAGCACATATGGGGTGTTTGTGCAAACAAGAGAATCAGGGCAATAAATATTGAGTTTTGTTTGACTGTTAACCCTTGCTTTGTTACTGGAAAAATGGATTAAAATGAAAAATTTGCAAAAAATAGCTGTTTTGGGACCGTTTTTATTTTTTGTTATTTACATCGTTGAACTGACAGGTTAGATTGTGTGCTATTTCTATAGAGCAGGTTGTTATGGACTTGACAATACGAAATATGACTACTTTTTGGGTTTTTTTGTTTCAGTTTTACATAATAAAGCATTTTTGAAAAAAATTATTTTTTAGTGTCTCCACATTCTGAAAGCCATAGTTTATTTTTTATTTTTTGGGTGACTGTCTCATGTAGGGGCTCATTTTTTGCGGGATGAGATGGCAGTTTGATTGGCACTATCTTGGGGTGCATATGACATTTTGGTCGCTTGCTATTACACTTTTTGTGATGTAAGGTGACAAAAAAATGGCTTTTTTGACAACGTTTTTATTTTTTATGTTTACGGCGTTCATCTGAGGGGTTAGGTCATGTTATATTTTTATAGAGCAGGTCCTTACGGACGCGGCGATACATAATATGTATACCTTTTTTTATTTATTTTGGTTTTACACAATAATATCCTTTTTGAATAAAAAAAAAACATGTTTTAGTGTCTCCATAGTCTGAGAGCCATATATTTTTCAGTTTTTAGGCAATTGTCTCAGGTTGGGTATAATTTTTGCGGGATGAGGTGACGGTTAGATTGCCACTATTTGGGGGGTCATATGACTTTTTGATCGCTTGCTATTACACTTTTTGTGATGTAAGGGGACAAAAAAATGGCTTTTTTACAAAGTTTTTATTTAATTTTTTTACAGTGTTTACTTGAGGGGTTAGGTCATGTGATATTTTTATACAGCAGATTCTTACGGACGTGGAGATACACAATATGTCTACTTTTTAGTTTTTTTTTTACATTTAACACTAAAAAGCATTTTTGAAACAAAAAAAATCATGTTTTAGTCTGAGATAGAGATGAGCGAACACCTGGATGTTCGGGTTCGAGAGGTTCGGCCGAACTTCCAGAAAATGTCCGGGTTCGTGATCCGAACTCAACCGGAACTTCATCCCGAACCCGAACCCCATAGAAGTCAATGGGGACCCGAACTTTTGGGCACTAAAAAGGCTGTAAAAGACTCCCGGAAAGGGCTAGAGGGCTGCAAAAGGCAGCAAAATGTAGGTAAATCCCCTGCAAACAAATGTAGATAGGGAAATAATGACTTAACATAAAATAAAATAAAATTAACCAATATTAATTGGAGTTAGGTCCCATAGCACAGAATCAGGCTTCAAATCACCCACCAATGGAGAAGGTCGCTTACTATTATTTCGACCCCAGCATCCAGACAAAGGAGAGAGGTCCCATAGCAGAGAATCTGGCATCATATCAACCACCACAGGAGAAGGCCACTTTCAGTGACTTAGGCCTTAGCACCCAGACAGAGGAGACATGTCAGATAGCACAAGCATTACATTTATACCATCCAGCACAGGAGAAGGCCACTTTTAGTTACTTTGACCCCTGCACCCAGAAAGAGGAGAGAGGCCCCACAGCACATATTCAGGCATCATATCACCCACCACAGGAGTAGGCCACCATTTAGTTAATTTGACCCCTGCACCCATGTCAGCTGGTACAAGCATCAGTTTCACATCACCCAGCACAGGAGAAGGCCACTTTGAGAGACTTTGACCCCTGCACCCAGACGGAGGAGAGAGGTTTTCACAGCAGAGAATCAGGCATTTAGATCACCCACCACAGGAGTAGGCCACCATTAAATGGGACCCCGGCAACCATGTCAGATGGCACAAGCATCAGTTTCACATCACCCAGCACAAGAGAAGGCGACTTTGAGAGACTTTGACCCCTGCACCCAGATGGAGGAGAGGGATTTCACAGCAGAGAATCAGGCATTTAGATCTCCCACCACAGGAGTAGGCCACCATTTAATGGGACCCCGGCAACCATGTCAGGTGGCACAAGCATCAGTTTCACATCACCCAGCACAAGAGAAGGCAACTTTGAGAGACTTTGACCCCTGCACCCAGACGGAGGAGAGAGGTTTCACAGCAGAGAATCAGGCATTTAGATCACCCGCCACAGGAGTAGGCCACCATTTAATGGGACCCCGGCAACCATGTCAGATGGCACAACCATCAGTTTCACATCACCCAGCACAAGAGAAGGCGACTTTGAGAGACTTTGACCCCTGCACCCAGACGGAGAAGAGAGGTCCCACAGCAGAGATTCAGGCATTTATATCAGCCAGCACAGGAGAAGGCCGCTTTCAGTGACTTAGGCCTTAGCACCGACACAGAGGAGACAGGTCGGATAGCACAAGCATCAGTTTCACATCAACCACCACAGGAGAAGGGCACTTTTAGAGACTTTGACCCCTGCAGCCACACGGAGGAGAGAGGTCCCACAGCAGAGATTCAGGCATTTATATCAGCCAGCACAGGAGAAGGCCACTTTCAGTGACTTAGGCCTTAGCACCGACACAGAGGAGACAGGTCAGATAGCACAAGCATCAGTTTCACATCAACCACCACAGGAGAAGGGCACTTTTAGAGACTTTGACCCCTGCAGCCACACGGAGGAGAGGTCCACAGCAGAGAATCAGGCATCATGTCAACCACCACAGGAGTAGGCCACCTTTTGTTTCTTTGACCCCTGCATCCAGAAAGAGGAGAGAGGTCCCACAGCAGGATTCAGGCATTTATATCAGCCAGCACAGGAGAAGGCCGCTTTCAGTGACTTAGGCCTTAGCACCGACACAGAGGAGACAGGTCAGATAGCACAAGCATCAGTTTCACATCAACCACCACAGGAGAAGGGCACTTTTAGAGACTTTGACCCCTGCAGCCACACGGAGGAGAGAGGTCCCACAGCAGAGATTCAGGCATCATGTCAGCCACCACAGGAGTAGGCCACCTTTTGTTTCTTTGACCCCTGCACCCAGAAAGGAGAGAGGTCCCACAGCAGAGATTCAGGCATTTATATCAGCCAGCACAGGAGAAGGCCGCTTTCAGTGACTTAGGCCTTAGCACTGACACAGAGGAGACAGGTCAGATAGCACAAGCATCAGTTTCACATCAACCACCACAGGAGAAGGCCGCTTTCAGTGACTTTGGCCCCCTGCACCCACACAAAGGAGACATGTCAGACAGCACAAGTATAACATTCATATCACCCAGCACAGGAGAAGGACACTTTCATGTACTTTGGCCCGGCACCCAGACAGAGGAAGGTTCATTCAACTCTGGGTTGCACCCCAAGATCCTACTTAATTTCAAAATTGATTTTTCAATGAAGAAGTGGCCAGGAGTACAAGACAACATGGTTTAAGGCAGTTATTAAGGACTACTCTGCACAAGGGAGGGTCAGGTCTTGTGGGATCCATGCCTGGTTCATTTTTATAAACGTCAGCTTGTCCACGTTGGCTGCGGACAGGCGGCTGCGTTTGTCAGTAATGACGCCCCCTGCCGTGCTGAATACACGTTCAGATAAACGCTGGCCGCCGGGCAGGATAGCACCTCCAAGGCATAACATGCTAATTCTGGCCACGTGGACAATTTGGAAACCCAGAAGTTGAATGGGGCCGAACCATCCGTCAGTACGTGGAGTTGTGTGCAGACGTACTGTTCAACCATGTTAGTGAAATGTTGCCTCCTGCTAACACGTTCCGTATCAGGTGGTGGGGCAGTTAGCTGTGGCGTGGAGACAAAACTTTTCCACATTTCTGCCATGCTAACCCTGCCCTCAGAGGAGCTGGCCGTGACACTGCTGCGTGGGCGACCTCTAGCTCCTCCTCTGCCTTGGCCTTGGCCTTCCACCTGTTCCCCTGTGACAGTTGGGAATGCTCTCAGGAGCGCGTCTACCAGTGTGCGCTTGTACTCGCGCATCTTCCTATCACGCTCCAGTGCAGGAAGTAAAGTGGGCACATTGTCTTTGTACCGTGGATCCAGCAGGGTGGCCACCCAGTAGTCAGCACACGTTAAAATGTGGGCAACTCTGCTGTCATTGCGCAGGCACTGCAGCATGTAATCGCTCATGTGTGCCAGGCTCCCCAGAGGTAAGGACAAGCTGTCCTCTGTGGGAGGCGTATCGTCATCATCCTCTGTATCCCCCAGCCACGCACCAGGGATGTGCCTGCGCTGTGCTGGGTGCCACCCGCTGTGAACCTGCTTCATCCTCATCCTCCTCCACCTCCTCCTCATCCTCCTCGTCCTCCAGTAGTGGTCCCTGGCTGGCCACATTTGTACCTGCCCTCTGCTGTTGCAAAAACCTCCCTCTGAGCCACTTCTAACAGACTGGCCTGAAAGTGCTAAAAACGACCCGTCATCCTCCTCCTCCTCCTCCTGGCCTGGCCCACCTCCTCTTCCATCATCGCCCTAAGCGTTTTCTCTAGGAGACATAGAATTGGTATCGTCACGCTGATAACAGTGGCATCGCCACTGGCCATGTTGGTGGCGTACTCTAAACAGCGCAACAGGGCACACAGGTCTCGCATGGAGGCCCAATCATTGGTGGTGAAGTGGTGCTGTTCCGCAGTGCGACTGACCCATGCGTGCTGCAGCTGAAACTCCACTATGGCCTGCTGCTGCTCGCACAGTCTCTCCAGCATGTGCAAGGTGGAGTTCCACCGGGTGGGCACGTCGCATATTAGGCGGTGAGCGGGAAGGCCGAAGTTCCGCTGTAGCGCTGACAGGCGAGCAGCGGCAGGATGTGAACGCCGGAGCGCGCACAGACGGCCCGCACTTTATGCAGCAGCTCTGACATGTCTGGGTAGTTGTGAATGAACTTTTGCACCACCAAATTCAGCACATGCGCCAGGCAAGGGATGTGCGTCAAACCGGCTAGTCCCAGAGCTGCCATGAGATTTCGCCCATTATCGCACACCACCAGGCCGGGCTTGAGGCCCACCGGCAGCAACCACTGGTCGGTCTGTTGTTCAATACCCGCCACAACTCCTGCGCGGTGTGGGGCCTGTCCCCCAAACATATGAGTTTCAGAATGGCCTGCTGACGTTTACCCGGGCTGTGCTGAAGTTGGTGGTGAAGGTGTGTGGCTGACTGGATGAGCTGGTGGAAGCAGAGGAGGAGGAGGAGGAAGCCGAGTAGGAGGAGGAGGCTACAGGAGGCAAAGAATGATGCCCTGTGATCCTTGGCGGCGGAAGGACGTGCGCCAAGGAACTCTCCGCCTGGGGCCCAGCCGCCACTACATTTACCCAGTGTGCAGTTAGGGAGATATAGCGTCCCTGGCCGTGCTTACTGGTCCACGTATCTGTGGTTAGGTGGACCTTGCCACAAATGGCGTTGCGCAGTGCACACTTGATTTTATTGGACACTTGCATGTGCAGGGAAGGCACGGCTGTCTTGGAGAAGTAGTGGCGGCTGGGAACCACATACTGGGGGACAGCCATGGCCATCAGCTGTTTGAAGCTGTCTGTGTCCACCAGCCGGAATGACAGCATTTCAAAGGCCAGTAGTTTAGAAATGCTGGCATTCAGGCCAAGGGCTCGAGGGTGACTAGGTGGGAATTTGCGCTTCCTCTCAAAGGTTTGAGAGATGGAGAGCTGAACGCTGCTGTGTGAAATAGTGGAGACGCTAGGTGACGGTGGCGGTGGTGGTGTCGGTGGCACATCCTCTGTTTGCTGCTCGGCAGGTGGCAACATTCCTCTCGAGGCGGAAGCCGAGGCAGCAGCGGTAGAGGGAGCAGGGGAGCCTGAGCGGGTTCCTTGTTTTTAAGGTGTGTACTCCACTGCAGTTCATGCTTTGCATGTAGATGTCTGATCATGCAGGTGGTGCTCAGGTTAAGAACGTTAATGCCTCGCCTCAGGGTCTGATGGCACAGCGTGCAAACCACTCTGGTTTTGTCCTCAGCACATTGTTTGAAGAAGTGCCATGCCAGGGAACTCCTTGAAGATGCCTTTGGGGTGCTGGGTCCCTGTTGGCGCTGGCCAATAGCAGGCGAACTCTCTGGACGGCGGCTGTTCTGCTTTGCTCCCTGCTCCCTCTTTGGCTTCGCTGTTGTCTCGGTCTCACCACTGCCTCTTCCTCTGAACTATTTAAGTCAGCGGCACGACCTTCAGTCCATGTGGGGTCTAAGACCTCATCGTCCTCTGCATCGTCTTCCACCCAGTCTTCCTCCCTGACCTCCTCCTGTTCAGTCTGCACACTGCAATAAGACGCGGCAGTGGGCATCAGTGTTTCGTCATCATCAGAGACTCGGTCACTCTGCTGTGGTGGTATTCCCATGTCCTCATCATCTGGATACATAAGTGGTTGTGCGTCAGTGCATGGAATGTCTTCCACCGCTGGGGAAGGGCTAGGTGGACGCCCCTGGAAAACCGTGGGAGCAGAGTCTTCAAACAGAATAAGAGACTGCTGCATAACTTGAGGCTCAGCCAGTTTCCCTGATATGCATGGGGGTGATGTGACAGACTGATGGGCTTGGTTTTCAGGTGCCACCTGTGCGCTTTCCGCAGAAGACTGGGCGGAAGACAATGTGGTGAACGTGCTGGAAGCACTGTCGGCCACCCAATCGACTAATGCCTGTACCTGCTCAGGCCTTACCATCCTCATAACGGCATTGGGCCCCACCAAATATTGCTGTAAATTCTGCCGGCTACTTGAGGGAGTTGGTTCACTACTTTGTGCGCCTGAGGCCGAACGGCCACGTCCTCTGCCAGCAACAGAGGCTCCACGGACACCAGCACGACCGCGTCCTCGTCCCTTAATAGAATGTTTCCTCATTGTTGCGATTCAGCTCGCACCACAATAAAATATAATTTTTTTTAACCCCAAAATTCCCACACTGGAAGATATAATTCCTTTTTCCGGTATTAATTACAAGAAAACTGCTGCAAATTGGACACCAGAATTTTTAATATGCTAGTTTTGGTACATAGATTCCCACACGGGGAGATATAATTCCTTTTTACAGGAGTAAAAACGTGAGGCCTACTGTTTCTGGTCTAACTAACACCAGATTGATTAAATTGGCCTTTTTTTCACCAAAATTACAACACTGGACAATAATGCCTTTTTGCGGTATTAATTACAAGAAGCCTGCTGCTAATTGGACACCAGAATTTTTAAAATGCTAGTTCTGGTACATAGATTCCCACACGGGGAGATATAGTTCCTTTTACAGGAGTACAAACGTGAGGCCTACTGTTTCTGGTCTAACAAACACCAGATTGATTAAATTGGCCTTTTTTCACCAAAATTACAACACTGGACAATAATGCCTTTTGCGGTATTAATTACAAGAAGACTGCTGCAAATTGGACACCAGAATTTTTAAAATGCTAGTTTTGGTACATAGATTCCCACACGGGAGATATAATTCCTTTTACAGGAGTGAAAGCGTGAGGCCTACTGTTTCTGGTCTAACAAACACCAGATTGATTAAATTGGTCTTTTTTCACCAAAATTACAACACTGGACAATAATGCCTTTTGCGGTATTAATTACAAGAAGACTGCTGCAAATTGGACACCAGAATTTTTAAAATGCTAGTTTTGGTACATAGATTCCCACACGGGAGATATAATTCCTTTTACAGGAGTGAAAACGTGAGGCCTACTGTTTCTGGTCTAACAAACACCAGATTGATTAAATTGGCCTTTTTTCACCAAAATTACAACACTGGACAATAATGCCTTTTGCGGTATTAATTACAAGAAGACTGCTGCAAATTGGACACCAGAATTTTTAAAATGCTAGTTTTGGTACATAGATTCCCACACGGGGAGATATAATTCCTTTTACAGGAGTGAAAACGTGAGGCCTACTGTTTCTGGTCTAACAAACACCAGATTGATTAAATTGGCCTTTTTTCACCAAAATTACAACACTGGACAATAATGCCTTTTGCGGTATTAAATACAAGAAGACTGCTGCAAATTGGACACCAGAATTTTTAAAATGCTAGTTTTGGTACATAGATTCCCACACGGGAGATATAATTCCTTTTACAGGAGTGAAAACGTGAGGCCTACTGTTTCTGGTCTAACAAACACCAGATTGATTAAATTGGCCTTTTTTCACCAAAATTACAACACTGGACAATAATGCCTTTTGCGGTATTAATTACAAGAAGACTGCTGCTAATTGGACACCAGAATTTTTAAAATGCTAGTTTGTGTACATAAATTACCACACTGGAATATATAATTCCTTTTTCCGGTATTAATTACAAGAAAACTGCTGCAAATTGGACACCAGAATTTTTAAAATGCTAGTTTTGGTACATAGAATCCCACACGGGGAGATATAATTCCTTTTTACAGGAGTGAAAACGTGAGGCCTACTGTTTCTGGTCTAACAAACACCAGATTGATTAAATTGGCCTTTTTTTCACCAAAATTACAACACTGGACAATAATGCCTTTTTGCGGTATTAATTACAAGAAGACTGCTGCAAATTGGACACCAGAATTTTTAAAATGCTAGTTTTGGTACATAGATTCCCACACGGGGAGATATAGTTCCTTTTTACAGGAGTGAAAACGTGAGGCCTACTGTTTCTGGTCTAACTAACACCAGATTGATTAAATTGGCCTTTTTTTCACCAAAATTACAACACTGGACAATAATGCCTTTTGCGGTATTAATTACAAGAAGACTGCTGCAAATTGGACACCAGAATTTTTAAAATGCTAGTTTTGGTACATAGATTCCCACACGGGAGATATAATTCCTTTTACAGGAGTGAAAACGTGAGGCCTACTGTTTCTGGTCTAACAAACACCAGATTGATTAAATTGGCCTTTTTTCACCAAAATTACAACACTGGACAATAATGCCTTTTGCGGTATTAATTACAAGAAGACTGCTGCAAATTGGACACCAGAATTTTTAAAATGCTAGTTTTGGTACATAGATTCCCACACGGGAGATATAATTCCTTTTACAGGAGTGAAAACGTGAGGCCTACTGTTTCTGGTCTAACAAACACCAGATTGATTAAATTGGCCTTTTTCACCAAAATTACAACACTGGACAATGTAATGCCTTTTGCGGTATTGATTCCTTTTACAGGAGTAAAAACGTGAGGCCTACTGTTTCTGGTGTAACTAACACCAGATTGATTAAATTGGCCTTTTTTTCACCAAAATTACAACACTGGACAATATAATGCCTTTTGCGGTATTAATTACAAGAGGACTGCTGGTATTTCAGAACACCGGAATTTTTAAAATGCTAGTTTTGCTAGATAAATTTCCCACACTGGGAGAAATATTGCCTAAGCCTTTTTACAGTATTAATTACAACAGGAGTGCTTCTTCTGGTCTAACACCAGAATAATTTTATTATTACGGTGAAAGCTTTTTTAATTTATATTTCTGGCACATAAAAAAAAAATATTTCTGGCTGACAGTATTGGACTCGGCTGTAGTGGCACTGGCTAGCCTAGCTGGAACAGCACATTCATGGGATTTGCTATCCAAGTGGGTTACTTTCAGTTTCACCACTGATATATTAAATATCTTTGCAGTTAGTATGGGTGACACAAGCACAGCCAAACCCCTGATGTAGTATATCTATGAAAAAATCGACTATTACATGAGATTAATGGACGTTGTGGCAGCTTTTGCTGTAGCACCACAAGTCCCAAAATGGCCGCCGCCTATCAGCCCAGTAACATGTGCCAGAAAACGGTCTGCCCAGCCAGAAAAAAATAGACTTTGACTGAGCAGCTGAATCGCTGTTGTTCTGATTCACAGGTGTAGATTTTACACTTCTTTGGAGCTTTGGTTTAGACTCTGTGGCAGCTTGTGCTGGCGCACCACAAATCCCAAAATGGCCACCGCCGGTCAGCCCAGTTACATGTGCCAGTAAAATCGCTCTGGCCAGTCTCAACAAAATAGTGACTTTCAGTGAACAGCTCAGCTGAGTTGTTCTGATGCACAGGTGTAGAAAGGTAGATCATTCAATCACTTCTTTATCCCTGCCTATCTCGCCCTCACAGAAGCTGCATCCTCTCCCTACACTAGTCAGAGCAGTGTGACGTGCGGCGCTACGTGACTCCAGCTTAAATAGAGGCTGGGTCACATGCTGCACTTGGCCAATCACAGCCATGCCATTAGTAGGCATGGCTGTGATGGGCTCTTAGGGCAATAAGTAAAACGCTAGCTGATTGGCTGCTATGCAGCCCTTCAGAAAGCGGGAAGTAATCGACGAACACCGGACCCGAACCCGAACTTTTTTGAAAATGTCCGGGTTCGGGTCCGTGTCACGGACACCCCAAAATTCGGTACGGACCCGAACGATTTTCGAACTGTTCGCTCAACACTAGTCTGAGAGGCATAGTTTTTTTATTTTTTGGCCAATTGTTTTAGGTAGGGGCTCATTTTTTGCGGGATGAGATGGCGGTTTGATTGGTACTATTTTGGGAGGCATACGCCTTTTTGATCGCTTTGTATTACACTTTTAGTGATGTAAGGTGCCAAAAAATGGCTTATTTACACCATTTTTTTTTTTTTTTTTTATGGCGTTCACCTGAGGAGTTCAGTCATGTGATATTTTTATAGAGCAGGTTTTTACGGATGCGGCGATACCTAATATGTGTAGTGTATTTTTTTATTTTTATTCAGTGATATGTGTTTTTTTCATTTTACATTTTTTTGGGACCCAGACCCACTTGGTTCTTGTAGATCCAGTGGATCTGGTGTCTGCATAATACATTACAGTACACTATATAGTGCACTGTGCTGTATTTTTTACTTTACCTTTAGCAGGTCTATTCAGACTTTCAGCACCATGGAGAGCAGGACGCTTCTGAAAGCATCCTGCTCCCATGGCAACCATCACCCGCTGCCATAAGAGAGCAGTGGGTGATGGATGGGGAGGGAGTGGGGCTCCCTCCCTCTGCGATCCCATCCTATCGGGGGGCTGCAAAGGCACAGCAGCCCCCCGATGGGAGAGGGAGGGAGCTCCCTCCCTGTTAACCCTTCCATACCGCGGTCCGTACGGACCGTGGTATAGAAGGGGTTAAATGGCTGGCATCTGATCAAGCACAAATGCCAGCCGTTTCTATCAGAGTGTCAGCAATGTGCTGACACTATGATAGGTCCACTAGACACCAGGGAATATTACAGAGGAGGCAGGCGGGGGATCGCAATCGCCTCCCGCACCGCCTCCCGCAACCACCCCCCCTGCACCCCCGCAGCCATAATATGATTGGGGGCTGCAGAGGGGGTGAAAATGTATAACTTTGGGGGCATTAACTCTTTGGTGACCGCGGGGATCAGAGATAGCAAAAAGAGCTGCAAACATATGGGCAGAGATCGCCCATACGGGGGGGTCACAGGACCCCCCTGGGCATTGTAACAAGGTACCTGCTAAATGATTTCAGCAGGTACCTTGTTCCGATCACTGCCGGCTGAGCAGCAGTGATCGGAACTACTCATGACGTACCGGTACGTCATGTGTCCTTAAGGACTCGGGAAACATGCCGTACCGGTACGTCATGTGTCCTGAAGGGGTTAACATGGATTACAATATGTGCGCCGCCCCTCCTGTGTTTGGGAACCTGGAGGGCGTGCCAGAGGTAAGGTGGAGCCTACAGGAGCAATGTATGAATTACTGAACGACTTCCTGCTTACACACATGTCGCAGAGCGTAGAGTCTCCTGCTGGAATGGCTATACCTGCACAGGAAGCAACACAACCCGGGTCAGGACGCGAGAGGGGTGAGCCCACCTACATATACTCCGGGACCGGAGCTGCCACCCTGCCCCTGCCCGTGGCCATGGTCAGGGCCCTGACGTTTTCATCGTCCACAGAAATTAAGCTATGCCACAGCTCGGATTCGAACCCCGCTGCCAACCAAAGCAGAACGTGATGATTCCACCTTATAGGAGGTTCCAGTCCACATCCTGCACCCCGATGGTACCGTCTTGTGGCCTGTGGCACCTGAACAACTGAAACCTGTACCAGCGGAGGACTTATCAGATGCAGATGACCAAGAAGAATATGACACTTATCTGTAAGTAGGCCTGCTAGGCCATTCCTGTTGAATAGTGTCCCAAAGGGAAGTCTAATGTCGCTGCAAATTGGGCTTCTGCCAGTTCCCCACGGCATAGTTGCAGTTCCTAAGCCACTTTATATTCCACTGCTCACTTTGTGCATCCCAGGACTTCCTGCCTGTTTTCACCCCAGTTGTGCCTGGTTTTTGCACCTTTTTCCCTTATCCCCTTTTCAGGTTGATTGTGGTTATGCAAATAGACTATTTTACCATGTTTTAAGCCATATGCCCAGGACATTTTTTGTGATCATTGCACTAAAGTATCTCCTAGGGTGGGTTCACACTAGCGTTAGGGATTCTGTTATTGCTTTCCGCTATAACATGGTTATAACGGAAAATAATGGACTGCCCAGACAGAATGCAAAACGGAAGCCTTTAAAAGGCATTCCGTTTGCTTTCTGTCATAATACAAGTCTATGGGAAAGCATAATGGATCCGTCTGGGTCTCGTTATGCAAGACGGAAAAACAAAGTCCTTCCGTCTTGCATAACGGGAACCAGATGGATCCGTTATGCTTCCCCATAGACTTGTATTATGACGGAAAGCAAACGGAATGCCTTTTAAAGGCTTCCGTTTTGCATTCCGTTAAATAGAAGTCTATGGCCAAAAGAACGGACCGTCCTTCCGTCTTATGGATTCCATTAGAACCATGTTATAACGGAAGGCCATAACGGAAACCATAACGCTAGTGTGAACCCATCCTTAAAGGATATATATGCTAAGAAGTATTTGCACTTATATATTTACCAATAGCTATTGGGACTTTCTACAGTAAAACCACTTGCCATGGACTTTATTGCCCTAACTTATGATCGTTGCCCACGTGTCACCGTCAAGCACCGAAGGTGTCAACGCCCATTATACACCTAGGAAAGCGATATATATATATATTACATAGGGCTGCACGATATGGCAATTTTGTGCGATTGCGATTATGGCCCTAAAAATTGCGATAACGATATGCGATGCGATATTTTAAGTGAATTGTGCTAGAGGTCTATCTGCTTGGATTTTCAAGGTAAAAGCACACACAGATGACTGATAATGTGAAATGTAGTTCTGCTGAACTCAAGAACTGAAATTCAGTGTTTTTCAAAATAAAATAAATATTTGCATTACTGCAAAAGTACAAAATACAAAACTTGCCATTTTCCTAATATCCCTGCACAGAACAGATAAATAAAATAGATATAAGAACATGTGTTCATTAAAATAACGACTTTCCACCAGCCCCTCCTCCCTCCCCGCACTGTAACTGATGTATCGCTGGCCGCGCTGTGCAGCATAGCGGCCGGAGATACAGTGTCAGTGTCACGTAGAAAGTCAACCATCGCTTTATAAGACACACTGCCACACTTTTTGGGGGGGGGGGGGTGTGTGTCTTATAAAGCGAAAAATACGCTAATATAATTGCAGCATTTTTGGGTCAGCAGATTGCGATATGGCGATTAATTGCGATTGCTTTCGCGATATATTGTGCAGGCCTAATATTACATGTAACGTATTTGCCTAGAATGTATTTTTATGCTTAACTCTTCAAAAGTGTGGAAGATTAAAGAAATACCACCTGGCCGGTGTCCCCTGTTACAGAGCGAGCCCCCGAGAATCCAGTGCTGTTCTCCCCCTCAACTGTGCAGACCTGCCCAGGGACGACAAAACTGTGAGTAACCAGAACCGTGTTTGTTTTTCCCTCGGCCTACCTATACTCACACTGTGACCCCACAGAGACATTTCCCCTGTTGGTCTGATATACTGCACCTATATACTACAGAGGACAGTATACTGTATATATATATATACTACAGAGTAGAGTTGTTTCGATACCAAAATTTTTATTCGGTTTCGATGCCATAAAAAAGTATTGCGATACTCGATACCTTCGATACCACGCGGAAATTTTTTTTTTGCAAATTGCGCGTTTTTTATTTTTACTTCTGTTACGACATTCACTGCATTTTTTTTTTTAAAATTTTTGAACAGTTTGGACTTTAGATATGGCGATATGTGATATGTTTATTTATATATTTTATATGTAAAATTGTGAAAGGCGGCGATTTATACTTAATATCTTGGTGTGTTTTTTTTTTTTTAACCTTTTTCTTTAATAATTATTTCCCCCCTTAGGGGTAGAACCTGGGATCTTTTCATCCCTTGTCCTATTCACCCTAAAAGATCTCTATCAGGGTGAATAGGACTTCACATTTCCCTGCTGCCCTGTGCTCTGTGCACACAGCAGCAGGGAGCCCCCATGGCAGCCAGGGCTTCAGTAGTGTCATGGCTGCCATGGTAACAGATCGCAATGTAGGGCTCCGATCAGTTACCATGGCAGCCAGGACACTACTGAAGCCCTGGCTGCCATGGGGAACTGCCACTGCCACCAATGGAGGGGAGGGGACCCTGTGGCCACTGCCACCAATGATCTAAATACTTTAGTACTGGGGGGGGGGGGGATTGAGGGCGCCCTGCCCACTCATTGAATTTAATATGGGGTGGGGGGTCGCACTGCCCACACAATAATTAACCTTTAATACAGATACAGGAGGCGGATACCGCCGGCACCCGCCTCCTGTATCTGTATTAAAGGTTAATAATCATTGTGTGGGCAGAGCTGCAGGCGTTCGGGTCTCACAGCGGAGGAGCACACAGGAGGAGGCGGCTGCTGCCATTCTCCCGGCGCAGCAGTTCTCTCCTCTCATGTCCCTCCTCCCACACTAATCACCGGCGGCCGCGTCATAGGAGGGAGGGATTCCCTACCTCCCTCCTTCTCCACTATCTACGGCTGCAGGGAACACAGCGTGTGCCGAGCGCTGCACACGCTGTGTCCTCCCATAACAGGAGATATTGCGCGGTCTAGTATCGAAAAAACGAACATCCCGATACCGAATCGATACTGGCATAAAAGTATCGATTGGGTATCTAAAGTTCGATACCCGAAACAACCCTACTACAGAGGACAGTAAATTATATATATATATATATATATATATACATACATATACACACACACACACACACTACAGAGGACAGTTTTCTGCTACAGAGGGATCTGGATAGATTGGAGGCTTGGGCAGAGAAGTGCCAGATGAGGTTCAGCGGTGAAACACTGGGTAACACTGACATGAAAATTTAGGAATTTTAGTGAACAGCAAACTAAGCTGTAGAAACCAGTGTCAGGCAGCTGCTGCCAAGGCCAATAAGATAATGATTCCCGTGATGAGAACATAGTCCTACCACTTGACAAATCTCTAGTCAGACCACACATGGAGTACTGTGTACAGTTCTGGGCTCCTGTGAACAAGGCAGACATAGCAGAGCTGGAGAGGGTTCAGAGGAGGGCAACTAAAGTAATAACTGGAATGGGGCAACTACAGTACCCTGAAAGATTATCAAAATTAGGGTTATTCACTTTAGAAAAAAGACGACTGAGGGGAGATCTAATAACTATGTATAAATATATCAGGGGTCAGTACAGAGATCTGTCCCATCATCTATTTATCCCCAGGACTGTGACGAGGGGACATCCTCTGCGTCTGGAGGAAAGAAGGTTTGTACACAAACATAGAAGAGGATTCTTCACGCTAAGAGCAGTGAGACTATGGAGGTCTCTGCCTGAGGAGGTGGTGATGGTTGAGTAAAATAAAGGAGTTCAGGAGGGGCCTGGATGTATTTCTGGAGTGTAATAATATTACAGGCTATAGCTACTAGAGAGGGGTCGTTGATCCAGGGAGTTATTCTGATTGCCTGATTGGAGTCGGGAAGGAATTTTTTACTCCCCTTAAGTGGGGAAAATTGGCTTCTACCTTTTTTCTTCCTTCTTTTTTTTTTTGGTTTCCTCTGGATCAACTAGCAGGATGGCATGTTTTTAACATGTATCCTCAATAAAGCTGGAAATACTTTTTAACCCTTCCGTGCTGGATGAACTGTTTACTGGATTTCACATGCAACTGGAGCGGAGTCCTGTGCACGGAGGCTTTATACTGCTAAACAAGGTGGCGTGAGTTCTCTTTTTAGTTATTCTGATTGCCTGATTGGAGTCGGGAGGGAATTTTTTCCCATAAAGTGAGGAAAATTGGCCTTTACCTCACAGGGGTTTATTTTGCCTTCCTCTGGATCAACTTGCAGGATAAGGCCTAATTCACACGTCCGTAGTGTGTTGCGGATATGCAACACACCTTGCCACCAGCCCGATAGAGATGCCTATACTTGTCCGCAATTGCGGGCAAGAATAGGACATGCTCTATATTATTGCGGAGCTGCCAGCCGGAAGATCGGCGGCACGCTCTGCAAATGCGTAGAGCACAGTGTGTGCTCTCCGCATCCATCACGTCCCCATTCAAAATGAATGGGTCCGCACCCGTTCTGCAGATTTGCGGAACGGGTGCAGACGAACATTGCGGACGTGTGAATAGGGCCTTAGGGTACTTTCACGCTTGCGGCATAGCTATCCGGCATGCTGTTCCGGTGGGTGACCAGCCCGCCGGATCCGTCATGCTGCAAGTACCCGTGTGCTGCAGCTCCGTCTCCAGTGACTATAATGGGGGCGGAGCTAAGGCACAGCACGGCCAGAGATCGGCGGTCTAAAAGTACTGCAGGGCTGACTTTTTAGTCCGGCGATCACTGGCGTGCTGCGCCGTTGCTTCGCCCCCCGCCCCATTATAGTCAATGGGGAAAGAGCGGCAGCTCACGGGTATTTGCGGCAAGACGGGCTGTTCACCTGATGGATAGCCATGCCGCTAGTGTGAAAGTACCCTAACAGGCTAAACTGGATGGACAGCGGGCTTTTTTCAGCCTTATAAACTATGTTACATTTATCAGTCATGTGTACAGCTGTACACTGCAGCTAAGCATGGGGGAAGGGGGTGTAGGTGCACACATTAGGACACGGTTGTACAGTGGCCGGAAAGGCAGACCCATAAAAAAAATTCAACTGGTGTTGATTTAATTCCTGCATGCAGCAGAGCATTGTGGCGACGATGGAAAAGCCATGCTTCTATGAAGGGTCAATAACTTGTCGTGTGGCCTTGAGTATCAATTACAGCAGGCATCCTCAAACTGCGGCCCTCCAGCTGTTGTAAAACTACAACTCCCACAATGCCCTGCTGTAGGCTGATAGCTGTAGGTTGTTCAGGCATGCTGGGAGTTGTAGTTTTGCAACAGCTGGAGGGCCGCAGTTTGAGGATGCCTGAATTACAGCTTGACAACGACATCTCATGCTGTTCACAAATCAACCTATTGTCTGCTGAGGTATCCCACTCTTCGTGAAAATTCTGGGGTTCAGATTTACGAGCCTCTACATGGCAACTCAGCTGATCCCATAGGTTTTCAATGGGATTCAGGTCTGGAGAAAGTGCAGGCCTCACCATTTAAGGTCCCCCAGTCTCCAGCAGCCGTTCCCTAATGATACGACCTCGATGAGCTGACGCATTGTCCTCCATGAAGAAGAAAGTAGGCCTGTGTTGTTCACACAGAGGTAAAACAATGACTGGACACACCTGCCCACATAATAACACCACCACCAAAGGCTCGTCTGGTGACAACAGTGGCTGATGCACAGTGCGCACCTTGACTTCTCCAACATCGTTGGCGGCCATCATTTCTGCTCAGCATGAATTGACTTTCATCAGTGAACAGCACTGAGGCCCACTGCTCCCTGCCCCATGCAAGATAATGACATCTGTGCCTGGTGGTGTAGTCAGGTACCCTTGCAGGTAGTCTAGCAGCGCAGACCACTCCAATGTAAACGGTTTCGAATGGCCTGACGTGACACTTGGGTGCCTCTCACCTCCCTTAAATGTGCCTGGAGTTGTGTGGTATTCATCATCCGGTTCTGCACGGCATTGTTCACAATGAAGCAGTCAACTGCATGGGATGTGGCCAAAGGACGTCCACTTCTATGCCTTTCTGTGACTCTTCCAGTCTCTCTGTTGCAACCTGCTGATGACACTGTGTGACACTAAGCTCAGTGGCCACTTCCATCTGTCAACGACCTGCTTGAAGCCTCACAATGGCGAGGTGCTGTTGATCAATTGTTAGGTGTTATCTTGGTCTCGTGATGGTAAAATGTGAACAGCATGATGAGGAGGACTGTTTAAATACTATTTCTAATTGAACCAGGAAATTTATTGAGCGATTCATGGATCAAACACCTGTTGTGAATTTTGCAGTTAAGCTCCTTGTTAGAGAACAGCAAGTTGTGCAAAAAGTGCTGTAACACTGAACAGTTGGACATGTGCATTCAGAAGATTAGAGAAGGTCACATTAAGTTCACCTGTAAAGGTTAAAATGCATTTTAGGTTCATCCTGAAATTTCACCCACAAGCCAGATATCCCTAACTGTTTGTGAGTAGTGTATATACAAAATATTGTTGCACAGGCATTTAAAAAGTCCCCCCCCCCCCTCTAAACCTCGGTAAGGCCCCGGGACTGGATGGGATCCCCCTAGAAGTTTATTCGAAATATGTAGATATTCTGGGACCACAGCTACTAAATATGTACCCGGCGTCATTTGACAGTGGAGTGCTCCCGGAGTCCCTATATGAGGCCTCTATTGTGGTATTGCTGAAGCCCGATAAGAATCCGTTGGAGTGTGGGTCGTATCGACCTATCTCCCTCCTAAACCTGGATTATAAAATCCTGGCTAAGCTATTGGCCAACAGATTGAATGGGGTGATAACATCTATAATACATGAGAACCAGACGGGTTTCATACCGGGTCGTTCAACTTCCAGCAATATTAGAAGGGCACAGGTAATTACACAGATGGGATGCGCAGCCGGAGAGAAATGGGCCTTGGCTGCGCTGGACACGGCCAAGGCGTTTGACACCGTAGAATGGCCTTACTTGGTACAGGCCCTTAGATGCTTTGGTTTTGGCCCCACATTCATCAGATGGGTAACTACATTATATCACTCCCCTACTGCGAATATTTTGATTAATGGCTCCCTTTCAGCCTCGTTTAGATTGTCCCGGGGGACCAGGCAGGGGTGCCCCCTGTCTCCCCTGCTATTTGCGGTTGCCATTGAACATCTGGCATTGAGGATCAGACAAGATAATATATTTAAAGGTGTGTCCCTGGGTGCTAGGGAGGATCGTCTGGGGTTATACGCTGATGACCTTATTCTATATATGAACTCTGTAGAAACTACCCTGCCCAGAGCGATAGATATTATAGAGCGTTTTGGTTCCTTCTCGGGCCTTCATATTAATTGGGCAAAATCTGCCCTTATGCCTCTATGGCGCCCAGAATGGCCCACTGTGTTTCATAACTTAATGGTGGTCGATAGATTTAAATACTTGGGAGTCTTTATCACCAGAGACCCAGCCATGTCCCATAAGTTAAATACAGTTCCCCTAGACAGCTATTTTGCGGATAAGTTCAAATCCTGGAGCACCCTACCTCTCTCTGTTATGGGGAGACTGAATCTCATTAACATGCCTGTACCCCTCTCCCCAGGGCATTTTTTGACAGACTTCACTCAGCCATGGCAACCTTTATTTGGGGAAAGAACAGGCGAAAATTAGCCCTACAGTCTTTACAGAGAAGCGGGGACGGGGGGGGGGGTGGCACGGCTCTGCCAGACCTATTTTTGTACTTTATAGCCGGTCAGCTGCGCTATTTGGTACCGTGGGTAACTCAGAATCCCCTTCCTAACTCGGAGTATTATTTGCAGACACATCTCCAACTCTTCAGTCTCTGGCCAGTGCTGGAAGGAATTTCCTCAGTGTCAGGTAATCTCCTACAGATACACAGGTTGGCACATCAAGTATGGAGGGCAGCGAAGATTAAACAGTATAATGACTTGCCAGACGACATCCCGCTGTGGGGCAACCCGATGTTCCCTCATTTACGGCACTGTGAAGGGGAGGTTGTGTGGAAGAGTCATGGGATACACTGTTTGAGGGATCTATATGAAAATGGTATTCTGTTCTCCTTCTCTCAACTACAGACTAGGGTTGGAGTATTACGCCCACATTTCTTTAGGTATCTGCATCTACGTCATGCTATTCAGACCCAACTCAGGGAACTTAAACGTGCTGTCTCCACTCATTGGCATTTTCAGAACACAGGGGCCGAGGGGGCTAATTTCTGCCCTATACACTCATATGTTACACCTGGGCATGTCGAACTCTCCCCTGGGTTCTGAAAGCAAATGGAGAGGGAATATACCTGATTTATCAGCAGATGACTGGAACGAAGCATTGCTAGCACCCTCGATGGTATCTCCGTCTCTCACTAACCCTGGGAGCACACCTAAGCGTTTTTCAGTGCGTTCAAACGCGCTGAAAAACGCACAACAAGTGAAAACCCATGTATTCCAATGGTATTCCATGGTTCACACTTGAGCGTTTTACAGCGCGTTTGAACGCGCTGAAAAACGCCAAACGCAGACGCTTGTGCATGAGCTTCTTTGGGGCGTTTGCCCAAGCGTTTGCACCCATTGAAAAGCATGGGAACGCGCATATAAGAAAATATGCGCGTTTTCCGCTTCAAAAACGCGCATATGATCGCGCGTTTTTGTAGTAAAACCCAGCAGAAAGGCAGAATCTCCACCCACCTTTGCTGGGTGGGGATTCTTTTTTTCTGCAAACTGTAAGCTGTCAATCAAAAAACGCCCCAAATACGCGCGTTGCAAAAATACAAAAACGCCTAAAAAAACGCGCGTTTTCCGCGGAAAAAACGCTTAAAAAAACGCCTGATCCAAAAACGCCTAGGTGTGTTCCCAGCCTTACAGATTGATTCAGCTATTTATCATACACAGGTGTTACCTCACACCGTCCCAACTGTTTAAAGGGTTTCTGTCATCACGTTTTGACATTATAAGCTGTCTGACATTAGCTATGTGCTAATGTCAGAGCAGCTTGATAATGTCTTTTTTATAAAAATCCGATTTATATTCAGGCTAAAAAACGTACTTTTATAATATGTAAATTAGCCTCTAGGAGCAGGGGGGGCGTTGCCCTGTTCCTAGAAGCTCCGTGCGGCAACCTGCTGGCACGCCCCTTCTTACTTTGAGTGACAGTGCCGGGCAGCGATCCTCTGGCACTGTCTCCTTGTGAAATCCCCGCCTGAACGGCCGTTCTGTGTTCGGCGCAGGCGGTGATCCAAGAATCCATTAGGGCTCATGCACATAACCATAGTTTTGATCCACATTTTTTGTGGATCAGATGCAGACCAATTTATTTGAATGCATGAAAAAAAAAAAAAAGCCTATTCTTGTCCTTTTTGCGGACAAGAATAGGCAGTCCTAACAGCGGGCAGGATGTACCAATCTGCAAAATGTGGAATGCACACGGCTGGTATCTGTGTTTTGCTGATCCTCAATTTGTAGACGGCAAAAACAGTTATAGCCATGTGCATGAGCCCTTATTCTGTAGGTAACCCATCCAGTATTTTACAAATATCTAAACTTATTAACTCATCCTCTTCTTTTACATTCAGCCTCTTCTCACATATCTGCATACGTCATCTTTATTTTCCGAATTTACAATGAGAACATCACGATTTACATGTTATTCACGTGTCTAGCATTGTACCTACAAAAAGGCATTTCCCATGATCCAGTTACTTCCAGCGACACAGCTTTCAATACAAGGCTCCTGGTTTTCCAGTTAATGATTAATACCGCCAAATGTACAGAGAAAATTCTTAAAAATGGTTAGAATGTGCTGTAAGATGAAATATTACTATATCCATCATGTGTGACTAGGAACATTATTGTAAAGATCTATCACTTCACACGGAGAGGCTTGTTCAGCCCATGTCCATCAGTATCTGCTAATTATACCAAGGCAAATAATAAAAAACTGCCGTCAGAGGTTTCATTCGGAGCCTCCATCATGGAAAGAATACCATTGCATGCAGCGCCATTCTTCCTGTCACAATGATGGAAACTGCAGAAAGACGTGCACCCACCGCTCACCAAACTAGGCGTGCGGTCCTACCTTCTTTTTCCAAATGATGGAAACTGCGATGGAAACCTACAGAGCCCATTTAAAAAATCAATGGGGTCTGTCGGGCACTGGTGGTATCCATCATGCAACGGACTGGGCGTCATTAAAAATGGAAGTCGCAACAAAATCGTGAACTTAGTCTCAGACAACCCAATAAAATGATGTACGGTAAGTCATTTTAAAGGGGTTGGCCAACAAAGAACAGTTGGGACCCCGACTGATCATAAGAACAGAGTTCTTCAGGTCCTCTGGGAGAATGTAGTAATAGGGGACTGCAGGTGGAACGGTTGGACCCCTAGAGAGCATACATTTATCAACCCCTTTAAGCGTGTTGTCTTCTAGAATTTTTAGGCATTATTTCTTTACATTTTTTGGCGTAGAATAAACAAAAAATGAATATAGTAATACAACTGTCTAACATACTCTCTCCATCAATTCCTCACAGTTGTCAGGATCTCTGCTTGCTGTCACTGAATTTAAAAAAAACTGTCCTGGTTGAGTGATGGACACAGAGGTGCGAGGCTCGTTAGGGTTACGTTATGTAAATCAAACCTCTGTCAGTGTAAAGTAAAAAAAATAAAAATAAAAAACTGTCCTTCATACTTCCCTCATGATCCACTCCTGATTTTGGCTTCAAAAGCTGCATCAAGAAACCTGCATGTGTGGCCATGCCCTAATGAGCCATACACTGGTATGTCCTTCCAATGACCACGGGCAAGTTTTTATCCACTACAAGTTCTTATGGAGGACTTCAAGCAGAAATGTTAAAAACCATAAAGAATTGATACAGAAAGAAATATCACACATGCAATGTAATATAAACCAGAATACCTCTTTTTAAAGTCAGCAGATTTGTACCTCTAAGGTTACTCTCACACTAGCAGCAGGGGAGTCCGTCAGGCTGTTCCGGCGGGTGAACACCCTGTCGGATCTGTCCTGCTGCTAGTCCACGTGTGCCCCCGGACTACCGCTCTGTCCCCATTGACTATAATGGGGGCGGGGGTGGAGTTCCGGCGGCAGTGCAGTACTTTTAGTCCAGATGCCTCTCGCCGTGCGCTGCCGCCGGAACTCCGCCCCCGCCTCTTTAAGCCCTGACATTAGTACTGAGATGAGGCTACTCTACACATATATTGGAATATATGTAAAATCTGTTCTAATCATGTTCTCCCATTAGCCATTAGTAACTGGAAAATAGTGCAGAAGATGAAGATTCGCTGACTCTCATCAGCAGCTATAAACTAGACCTGCATAGTATTTCCCAAATACTGTATATTTCCTGACCTCTCTTGTATCTAATGGAGCAATTCTATTGACACGATCATATTCCACTTAGTGACATAGGTTCAAGCCAAACCTACGGTCTCCTTCATTTAGGTAAATGCAGTATTGTATATACAGCCTGACGTGTGCACCGGCCTGCCCATCACCAGAGTCTCTTCCATGAAATGTAGATGGACTACAAGATTTCACATTAACCAGTGCAATTAGCTTTCCCGGAAGTCGTCCCGCGGTTATAGAGGTAACAATCTGGAATCTGAAGTGTTAGGTGACATTTTTCCTTTCATTAGCACAGGAAGGGGAGGATGTCCTGCAGGTGGGACCCGTCTGAGACTGAATGGGGAAAGGCCAGATGACCTGTTTGGCACACTGCGTCATAATCCTGCAGTACTCAGAAATGAACGCTACCGATAACTCTGAATCCACCCCCCCTCCTCCCATCTCCTGATTTGTCTTTTCGTGTTCTTGCGTGTAGTTAGGGGAGGATTCTTGAACTCCGTCTCAATCAGATTTTTTAGGCAAGCGACCCATCTTGGTCTGGATGTTCCTCAGCAGAAAGAAGACTATGGTAACTACTAAGCAGGTTATCTCAGCCGTCCAGAACGCTGTGTCCCAACCATAATGTTTGGCAACTGTGCTGAAAGGTAATCCGGCCAGAAATCCTCCAACTGCAAAGAAAAACGGTTTCAGTGAAAAAATCAGCTTCCATCTCTGACAAGTATCATGCCTCATTCGCACGTCAGTGTTCGGATTTTTGAGCCAAAACCAGGTGCGGCTCCAAACACAGAACAGGTGCAGATCTTTTCCTTATGGCCTCATGCACACGGCCGTGCGCGGACTGTGGTATCCCGGCCTGGAATCCAGCTGACAGCAGGAGCGCACGGGCTATTGGTTGCTATGACGCTGTGCGCTTCATGCCTCCGCTGGACTACAGTAATACACTCGTACATGTTCTACGGCCGTGTACATGAGGCCTTTACCTAATGTCTGTGGGGGCTCCAATCCTGGTTTTGGCTCAAAATCTCTGATGGAAATCACTGACAGAACACTGACGTGTGAGTGAGGCATCAGTCAAATCTAGCATTACGTACAAATGACAGTCCTTCCTGCGGAGGCCTATGGAGCATAGCAATACTTCTAGGGAACAATAGCTCCATAGTGTGGAATGCCATAGGACATACTTCCTTCAACTCCCAAGAGTAAATGGCACCGCATATATAAGGCTAGAAGTCCTCCCAATCCCTTGTCGTATTCGTGTGTTCAGACACAAATACCCAAGTCAATGAAAGTTTCTTTATATTATAAATGTAAAATCATACAATCCACAGATTCCTTTTAGCATATTACATCTGTGACTCACTGACATAAAACATTTGTAACTTACTAAGCATTGCCCATATTACTACATGAAAAGTCCATATATATCAGTCCACACGGACAGGTCGAGCGTGAGCACACCAGATCTCCACCAGGACCTGTCCTTGTGGATTGGTGAAGTATGGACATTTAGTGTAGTAATATGGACACTGCTTACAAATGTTTTAGGTCAATGAGCTAGGGATGTATTACCCTAAAAGAAATCTGTGGATTGTAGGATTTCATCTTTTCAATAGAAAGAAATTTGCATCAACTTTACGAGTGAATGCAATAGAATATGACAATGAATGAATGTCTGTATGAATCCATGAGAAAAACCCTAGTGATTAAGTGGACTTGAACGTATACCCACTTTTTCGCTTTGTAAGACGCACTTTTTCCCCTCAAAAATGGGGGGAAAGGGCAGTCTGTCTTATCTTTTTTGTTTAAATATGTGGAATACAGGGAAAATTAAAAACAATATTGTCAATAATTATTTAAAAACATGTTAGTGCAAGAAAATTTAGACCTGCACATCCATAGTCACAGGTACATCCATAAAGCCAGCATGCCGGCAGCAAACAAAAAGGTATGGCAGCACACCATTACACATGCAAACAATAGAACTAAGGATTAGGGATTATTCTGGATTACAGTGGTACTATGCAGAAAAAATGGAAGCTCTTTGCTCACATTTTTGATCAATTGTTTGCATGTGTAATGGTGTGCTGCCATACCTTTTTGTTTGCTGTCTGCACGCTAGCTTTATGGATGTGCACCTGTGACTATAGATGTGCTAGTCTAAATGTTCTTGCAGTACGTTTGGAGGGTAGCTCCCTCTTTTAGATTAAGCGCTCCCGGCCAATCTGCCCAGGGGTTCTGAGCAGAGTAAAGATGTAGCTGGTTCCTACACCGCCCTGAACATTGTAGGCTGAGGTTAGGCCCAGGAGAGGCAGTTCTGTTAGTGTTAGGTACCCATCTGCAGAAGCCACCTTGACGTTGGTAGATGGGTCCGACACATGTTTGATCAAAAATGTGTGCAAAGAGCTTTCATTTTGCATGTACAGTGGGTATTGTACCACTGTAATCCAGAATAATCCCTAATCCTTAGTTCTATTGTTTGCATGTGTAATGGTGTGCTGCCATACATTTAAAAAAAAAAATGTTAAACATAAAAAAGTGATTTAAACAGCAGGTCATTTTCGGAGGACACATTCCCTTTAATTTCGGTGCCAAGACCGGCAGGTTAGACTTATATTCATCTAATGTGTCTTGTCTGGTGGTTAAGATTCAAAATTTTATTTCATAAGATGTGATCAGTAGAAAACTCATACAAATGACTACAGTAAATAAAAATTATTTAAAACAAACAAAAAACGTTACTTCACAAGTTACACTTACCATTGGCTGCCAGGGCCACAATCGCATGGGAGGTACCGCAGAAATTTGAGGGGGCACTTTCATTGGCAATAACTCCAAACAGAGCTATGGGACCATAAGAGCAAAAACCAAAGACAGCTCCAAGAATCAGGATCCACACCTGGCACAGTAAGAAATCAGATTAACAAGGCAATAAAAGAATGAAAGCGTCATCATAGATGTGGCCAGCGACATAAATCACAACCTATATTAAACTCACATGAAGAAGTACATGAAAATGGCCCATGACAACTATATTCTTTCCCTTTCTACTAGAGAAGCGTTTCCCAATCCAGTCCTCAAGTACCCCAGCGGTTCATGTACTGAAGAGGTTACATGGGAAGGAGTGGAGCAGCTGTCAGCTGATTTGCCGACATCAATCACTCCTGAACCCCTACTCACATGCATGCTCGACCACTCTTATTTTTCAGGGGCTGGGGCAGAGAGACTGCAGATTAGGGAAAAAAACGGATAAATTGTGCCAAGTGCAGGATGCTCCTTTCAAAGCCAACTGTGAAGAGGGTCCTGCTCCTATCTGAGCTCTCATTAAAGGGCATCTGACCTAAACTCTCATTAAAGGGCATCTGTCCGCAGTTTTGTCCCTATGACACTGGCTGACCTATTAAACGTGCACTTGGCAGCTGAAGGCATCTGTGTTGGTTCCATGTTCATATGCGTCGGCATCAATGAGAAAAAAAATAGATGTTTGTACTTACCGTAAAATCTGTTTCTCTTCCGTTCATTGGGGGACACAGGCTTGACCATGGGTATAGCTGCTGCCACTGGGAAGCGACACTAAGCACAAAAGTGTGAGCTCCTCCCTCCAGGTATACCCTTCCTACAGGGACTAAGCTAACTGTTTGTGCAAAAACACAAAGGAAACCAAACTATGTACAAACCCAGAACCATATAGTCAATAAGAGGCCCGTAAAAAGAGAACGGGTGGGAGCCATGTCCCCCAATGAAGGGAAGAAAAACTGATTTTAGTAAGTATAAAAATCTAGTTCTCATCCGTATCATTGGGGGACACAGGCTTGACCATGGGACGTTACAGAGCAGTTCCAAGGGTGGGCCATAAACAAAGAAACCTCCCGGTCAATTAGAGAACCGCCATCTGTAAAACTCTATGCCCCAGAGAAGTGTCATCAGAGGACGCAAGGGTGTGTACTCTGTAAAACTTTGAAAAAGTGTGCAAAGACGAGCAGGTGGCCGCCTTGCATACCTGAAGGGCCGAAGCCCCATGATGCACTGCCCAAGAGGCCCCTACTGCCCGAGCAGAATGAGCAGTCACCCGGAAGGGTGGGTCCCAGTCCCTGATGTGGTACGCTTCCACAATGGCCAAACGAATCCATCGGGAAATGGAAGCTTTGGACGCAGCCAGTCGTCGTCTCGGCCCGTCTGGAATGGCGAATCCGTCCGTCGGAAAAATGACGTCTGAGACAGATAGATGCGAACGGCTCGTACCAAATCCAGAGTGTGGAGTGACTGCTCACGAGGATGAGACAGGGCAGGACAAAAAGGAAGGTAGAATGATCTCTGCATTGAGATAGAAGGACTGAACAGGGCGAAGGACTACCCTCATCCTGATGAAGGATCAGGAAGGGCGATCGACAGGAAAGAGCAGCAAGTTCCGACACCCTACGGATGGAAGTAATTGCGACTAAAAAGGCCACTTTGTAGGACAGGAAGCGAAGGGAAACCTGTTGCAAAGGCTCAAACGGAGATGACTGAAGAGCGCTGAGTACCAGATTAAGGTACCAATGATTTAACGGAGGACGGTAAGGGGGCACAGCGTGCGCCACCCCCTGCAGAAAGGTCTGAATCGCAGAAAGCAAAGCCAAGTTCCGCTGAAATAAAATGGAAAGAGACAAAACTTGCCCTTTGAGGGAACTGAGAGCCAGTCCCAAGTCCATGCCCGATCGCAGGAAGGACAAGAGTCGCGGCAGTGAAAAATGAATGGGGGACAGCTAAAGTAGAACAGCTAAAGTAGGACTTCCAGGTCCGGTGATAGATCCGGACACGAATCATGGTCTGGACAACAGCATCTGAGAAACCCTGAGCCCTTAGTACGGCGGCTTCAACAGCCATGCCGTTAAATGTGGAGACCTTAAATTCGGGTTCAAGATCTGTCCCTGCAACAAGAGGTCCTCCTGAAGGGGAAGACGCCAGGATTCGTCAGCGAGAAGGGAGACTAGGGATGCGTGCAACACTCGGCGTGGCCAATCCGGGGCCACTAGAATAAGGGACAGACCTTCGGACCTGATTTTCCAGAGAAGACGTGGAAGGAGGGGAAGAGGAGGGAACACGTAAGAAAACGGAATTATCAGAGCGTCGTACACCAGGGCCAGGGGATCCTTGGACCGCTCGACCTTGTGGTTGAAGCAAGAGGTTATGAGATCCACATCCGGCCGACCCCACAGCTCGCAGATCACTAGAAAAACCTGCGGGTGAAGGGCCCATTCGCCGGGATCAAGACGCTCCCAGTTGAGGAACTGGGCAATCCAGTTGCAGACAGCGCCGGGACATGGTTCTCTGCCCAGCTGAGAATCAGCGCTGTTTATGCCATGGCTGCCGGGCTTCAAGTACCACCCTGGTGGTTGAGATAGGCCACCGCCGTGGAATTGACGGACTGAACCCGAAGCGGACGTTCCCGGAGGTGGTCGGTCCAATGAAGCAGAGAGAGACGAATCGCCCTCAGTTCCAGAATGTTGATGGGAAGGGAGCGTTCCTCGTGCGTCCACGTGCCCTGAACGGAGAGATTTCCTAATACTCCCCCCCCCCCAGCGGCTGGCATCCGTTGTCAACACCGTCCAGCGGAGGGGAAGGAAAGAGCGACCCGACGTCAGCATCGGGGAAACCAACCACCACCTGAGGGCCCAGCGGGTTTGAGCCGGAAGGTGTACAAGCAGATCCAGGGAGGTTGGGGATCGGTCCCAATGGACCGATCCAGAGATGCAGAGATGAATGGGGAGAGGACTGGGCTGCAACAAGGCAGATTGTGTCAGAGAAAACAGATCCGTCCCCATTGACTTGCATTGGGCGTCATACCGGAACCATCTTGCTCCGCATCCCAGGACGGAAAGCAAACTACAACATGTTGCGGTTTGCTCTCCGGTATGGGAACGCAACTAAATGGAATGGAATGCATTTTGGAGCATTCTGTTCTGTTCAGTTCAGTTTTGTCCCCATTGAAACTAAAACGCCAGTGTGAAAGTAGCCTAAGAGGTCCTTGACTGTATATCAGCTGATAAAGCATGTTGCACTGCAGCACGCTGGATCTGTCCTGTCAGTGTATTACAAGCTCATATCTGGTGTAGATTTCAGCTCCTGGCGCATGGACAGCCAAAAGAGGAGTTAATTAGAAGGCCTGTGCCATATATTAGCCTATGGAAATGGTCTCTAAGGTTGGGCAGTAAAGTTTCTGATGACAGCGATACTAAAGATAACTATGGCAATAATTATATCCAGTATATCACAATATCTATACTACTTGTAAAAGTAAGAAAAAATATTACTAAATACATACACAAACTAAAAACAATAATATTTGGCGCACTGAGGGGGCAGTCGGTTGGAACTAGGTGCTCTCGGCTAGGTAGTAGCACCCACTCTACCAATGACCAATAATAATAATGTTATAAAAATAGCCGGGCACTCTATCACTCTGGGAACAAGTGTTTATTCATGTAAATCTTAAAAAGAGCTTCTAAAATATTGGAGTAGTTCTCTGCCTATTAGAATCAAATGCCAATACGCACGTGCAAATACACAATCATAATACCAATAACAATAAAGTGACGAGTGCAACAGTTAATATGTCAAAAAATATATCATAAATCACTATGTAGATCTCAAAGTGCAATTCATCAAATTCACAGTGTTCGCAAAAATTCCACAAAGTGCAGTACAAATGTGCAAAAAATCAAAGTGCTAGTGCTTAATAAGACGTATTTGCAGACTGCTCGTGTCTGATTCAGTGATGTCCAACTCCAAATTACACCACTAATAAATTGTAGGTACCAAAGTTAATTGATTGAGAATACTTATTTATCAGTGCAGCGATCCCCTTTACTAATCAATGTTAAAGTTTGCACAGCGAACTGATAGTCCCTTGATCTTTATAGGTAGATGTGCATATCACTATTCAATAATTAAAGGCGCTTATTTGTGAATGAATGCAGCGTCCCTGCTCCACTGGTGAGTGTCTCTGTTTGCGAGGTAAGTAGATACAGCCCTGCAGCGGCGTCCCGCTATCGGGCAGACCCAGCGGCGTCCCACTGGTTATCCACGTGGTAACAAACTAATCGGGTGGTGCACTGCACCCTTACCGCCGTTCCGTCAATGTCTTGGTGACGTTAAGGATCTCTCTCCGGTGGCTCAACACTTAGTCGCGCGTGTGGGGTGCCGTCTAGACCTCCTGTAGTCAGTCCACGGTCTCTTTTGTTCGCGGCCGCCTCTTCACTCTGCGCTTAAACGCCGTACCGGATAGGTCCAATATTCGCGGTGGTATTGCGTGCACACTCCAAGTTGGGTCACTGGGGGGCCTGACCATACGCGTTTCGGGGCCTAATCCCCTTCATCAGTGGACCACTCGTCACTTTATTGTATTGGTATTATGATTGTGTATTTGCACGTGTGTATTGGCATTTGATTCTAATAGGCAGAGAACTACTCCAATATTTTAAAAGCTCTTTTTAAGATTTACATGAATAAACACTTGTTCCCAGAGTGATAGAGTGCCCGGCTATTTTTATAACATAAATACATACACACTTACATCAGCCAGCCCCTCCCAGACGCCACGCACAGAAACCATTTTTATATAGGCATGTTCACGTACACACACTTATGCATATTCGTTGCATGCAGGCTACTCATCACGCGACTACATCTTTTATGCGGCAGGGATGCACTGCCAACAAACAATAAATCTGTATGGGGATGAACGATCACAGTAGCACCTGTCCATCTCCGCACAGAGGGGATCACCTCGGTTTGATCCTGATAACTGCCTGTGCACCGGCCCATGTAGACTCTAAAGGCATGGCCTGTTGGGGGTCCTGGATTAGGAAACACTGCACTAGATACCTCTCACAAAATAGAGTTATTGGTTAAGTAACATAAAATATGATGATGTTAAACACAACATTATTACTATATGTTCTAGGGTTTTATAGCTTCACAACATTCTGAATGATTTGTCAGTCTGTAAAATAAAGGAGCGCTCCGGGCAAAGTGCAGGACCTGTGAAGGCGGTGCGTGATTCTAAGAACATTAAAGGAAGAATCACCCATGTAGAACAATGTTTTGGCGTTGCCTGGACTGTTCCTTTAAAGGAAGTGTGTCATCAGAAAATGACCCATCGTACATACATCTTTATACGATAAAGTTTTTATGTTAAGCATACTTTTGTTCTAGAATTTTTGGTGATTGCTTTTTAATTTTCCATGTCACTATCTATATTTAAAAAACAATCATAAAAATCTGCAGTTTTCACATTGGCCACTAGGCCTAAAATAAATAAAGACTTCAGGGCACATTTATTAAGACCACGTTTTAGACGCCAGTCTTAATAAAGGCCAAGCGCTGGCTCTGCCAAAGTGATGAAGAGGCGCCGGCCTCTCCATAACTTCGGCGCATCCAGCACCAGTTCTAAATGTAAGTTTACATTTAGACTATTTTCTACGTCTAAAACAGGTGTAGAAAATGATGAATGAGACCACCCTGCCGGGTCACCCCCTTTGACATGCCCAAAATTTTAGACTCGGAGCAAAGTTGTAGATAGCAGCGCAACTAACCGTTGCACCGCAATCTGTGCCTTAAATACGGATAATATAGGCGTATTTCAGAATAGGAAATGACCCCCGTCCTGTCTTTTCAAAGCAGCCACATGGTCCATGAACACAATGGTCAGAAGGACACTCTATTGACTTCTATGGGAGTTTTCTAGGCATGCTCTGTGACCTGTGCAGCTGTCAGTCAGGAGCTGATAAGCTGTGATATCACCTCCTGTGAATGGTGGCTCTATGTAGAGGTGTTACTTGTCATTGTAATCCTGCCTATGGTGATAACAAGATAGCTACTGAAAAATTACCTGTAAACAACAGCAACTCATGACCTGTCAGTGTGAAAATTGCAGGATTATATATATTTCTTAAAATAGATAGTAACATGGAGAATTAAAAATAAAATAAAATGAGACTTAAACAATAGGTCATTTTCTGATGACACATTCCCTTTAAGGTCAAGCCTTAATGCCAGGAGAGAAGCATCAATTTACAACCCTTAGTTAAATGAAAGGAGTGACAGACGTATTCAAAGAAAGACAGAAACCTCTTGTTCATTCAGATTGGACATCTCAGCGAGAGGCTGGAGAGCGAGAGACAAGATCCCGTCAACCTGAGAGAATGTGAAGAGGAAAGAAGAAAACAGTATACATATTAAGTGCAGAGAGAAGATGAGAAATCGAGCAAGCGCTGCACCAGGCTAGGTCTAGTGACAAAGTGTAAAACTTTCTGCCCAAGCTTTACGTTACCTTCGATGATCCTGGAGTGACTGTAACACGGAACAGAAACAAAGACACGACCATTCCGGCCATCATAGACAGAAGCAGGCCGTGACGAGGGTTGCCATAGTTCCTCAAACCTGCCTGATGGTGACCACAGAAAGGACATTGGAAATCAGTTAATGCAAGTGAAAATAATAAATAAAAAAAAATACACATTATAGATCCCTCTGGTTCTGTTCAGTGCTCATTACGGTTATGTTCACATCTGCTTTGGTGCCTCTTTCTCTACTTCCATCGTATTTTATGGGAAGACTAGCAATAAATGCAGTCAACATGACTGGAACCTGTGGAGGAATGATGGATCTGGTGCAGCGTCATGGTTGACGTTTATAACGGAAGCCATGGCACAGTGCCAAATGCATCACTCAGTCATGGTTTCGGTCATCTTAGATTGCATTTGGAAGGCCTTATACAGGAGCTGTGTATTTAGTGGCAGGCGTAGCTTCAGAATCTTTTAAGCTTTCCTTTACAATGTGATGGGACCCAATCTTGTTTTTGGCAGTAAATAAACAGGGCATATCTTATAAAGTGGCCCACCCTTTATTAGGCCCCATTCACACGTCCGTGGTGTGTTGCGGATCCGCAGCACACCATGCTGGCACTCCCCATAGAGATGCCTATTCTTGTCCGCAGGCTGCGGACAAGAATAGGACATGCTCTATCTTTTGTGGAGCCGAAACCCGGAAGTTCGGGGCCGCGGCTCCGCAAATGCGGAAGCGGAGAGCACATAGTGTGCTCTCCGCATCACATCCAGCCCCATTCACAATGAATGGGTCCGCATCTATTCCGCAGAATTGCGGAATGGATGTGGACTAAAATGCGGACGTGTGAATGGGGTGAATAGGTTCAGTCCAGTACACTTTGTTAAAAGGGTAGTGCAGGCTGTATATATTGATGACCTATCGTCAGGATAGGCCATCAATATCTGATCGGAGGGCGTCCGACACCCGGCACAGCCTCTGATCAGCTGTTTGAAGAGTGAGCAGCAGTCCATTTGAGCGCCGATTTCTCTTCACTACACAGCAGTGTAGTGTAATTACAAGTGCATGGAGATGAAGATGAAGTAGGGCTGCATGGAGCACCGCCTCCGCTCCAAACAGTTGTTCGGTGTGGGTGCCACATGTTAGGATCGGTCACCAATATCTGAACAGTGGAGGTCCGACAACTGGCACCCCCATCGATCGCATATTGATAACCTATATTAAGGATAGGTCACCTATATATACACAAACACAACAATAGCTGATCTCAGGGAGACCAGCTACAAAAAACACCGCGGAGCCTCACTTAAGAGTCTCAACACAGCAATCCGAAGTCCAAAGTTCCCTGGGAAACAGGAATATGCAAAATAAATGTGGAGCCCCAGTTATGGGTCTACAACACAATGAAAGCCAGATATCCCTCAAAGGAAGGAAAACCAAGCGAAGGGGTGTCTCCATTACAGAGATCACCAAATCCACCATATTAAGTGGCCCCTATGGCAAGATCCCGCTTTTTTACAAGCTTTAAGGATGTGACAGGGAAAACCTGTTTTCCCTGTCACATCCTTAAAGCTTGTAAAAAAGCAGGATCTTGCCATAGGGGCCACTTAATATGGTGGATTTGGTGATCTCTGTAATGGAGACACCCCTTTGCTTGGTTTTCCTTCCTTTGAGGGATATCTGGCTTTCATTGTGTTGTAGACCCATAACTGGGGCTCCACACCTATATATACACCACCTACACAAGCCCTTTAATGTTCAGATATTGAGGCCATATCAGACGCTAAAAATTTAGCCATGTTGCAGACATCTGAAACAGGCCTTATGATATCAGATCCCCTTATAGTTGTACAAACTGGAATAAACAAATTCTGGATAAGAGGACTTAGATCTTCTTTTAATACCGGTCTTCTGTAAGGCCTGGTTCACATTTTAGTGATTTGGTCAGTATTTCTATCAGTTAGGGCTCATTCAGACGACCGTAGTATTTAGCACATCCACAAAATACGGATGCCGTCCCATGTGCGTTCCGCAATTTGCGGACCACACATGGCTGGCACTATCATAAAAAATGCCTATTCTAGTCCAGCAATTGTGGACAAGAATAGGACATGTTCTATCTTTTTTTGCAGGCCGCGGAACAGAATTACGGATGCTGTCCGCATCTTTCAGCGCATCCCAATGTGCAGGTGCACACTGCCATGGCTAAAAACACAAAGAAAAAAAAGAAATAAAAAAGGACAATGCAGCAGCACTCTGCAGACACAAATAAAGTACAATAATGCCATAATCATAGAAAATATTCTGGTGCTAATGCTACGCTTATTTTGCAAATTGGAGATACTTGGCAAATACATTTTGAACAAAATTATTTGGGCCCGTTTGCCAAACGTCAAGGCAATCTCTTTCAAACGGAAACCTAACAGTAAATACTACCTGTAATGTGCCATAATGGCCACCATCTTTTGTCCGCATCTTGCAGCCCCATTGAAATGAATAGGTCCACAACCGTTATGCAAAATTGCAGAACGGGTGCGGACCCGTTCATATGGCCGTGTGAATGGACCCATATTGTGAGCCATAAACCAGGTGCGGGTCTAATTTATCTCTGTGGAGGCTCGACTCATGTTTTTGGCTCGCAATCACTGATGGAAAGCACTGACCAAATAACTGAAGTCTGAACTAGGCCTAAAGGTAAAAGTATTATGCTGTAAACTGCCATAAAAAACGATGAGTTTGTAATGGCTGCATTCAGGTTTCTTACTTTTGCCACAGCACGGTCGGACAGTAATCCTGCAGCAATACTGCCTATGAGACCTCCCACCTCTAGAGCGCTCATGTACGAGCTTCCTGCAAAAGACAAAAAATGTTAATATAATATTTCATGTATTTTTTGTGCCTGAAGCTCTCAGTACATGTTGTTCTGGTTTCTGAATAGGATTGCCTATCCTTATGTACATACAGCTCATTCCCTGCCATCTTCAGGAGCTCTATGATGCCTGATGCCCCTGAATGCTTGTCACAACCCTGTGGCTACACCACAGTCTGGGACGAACCCTCAGTCTGCCTCATGTGGCAGCGGCGTATGTCTGACAGAGAATAGATATTTGGCTGTGGCTTATACATCATTTGTGTAAACTATATGCAATGATATGTGCAGAGAAGAAGGAAAACGACGTCCATGTCTGCCACTTACCTATCAAGGCGGACTGCCCTTTGTCTTGAATCAAGAAGAGCTGCCCCCAATCTGTACAGCAGGTTTTCGCTCCAAATACCACCAGGTACCCAGCGCACAGCAGCCACAGGTAAGGAGAGAGCAGGAACTCTTTCAGCGTGGTATTATCTGCAGACTGGGAACCTGGAACCGCAGCAGAAGGGACAGGATAATAAATGAAGAAAAAAACATGTACAGTATAACACAAGGTCCAAATGACTCCTCACGTGAACTGTAGTGAGCATTGTAAAATATATATTTTCTGTCTCCAATTTTACTGCGGGACAAATGAGCAAGAGGGACCATTAAACAAGCATGCCAGAAATTGTTCTTGCCACATGGGTTATTAGAAAAGAGGACCCGCCCCCTCTCCGGACGTGTCTGTTTAGTAACTACTTGCATCCCCCATGTAATAACAATGCTGGAGCATCTATTCTTTTGACTCTATGTTGTGCCATTATACCTGCTACAAGCTATGAATGAATTACTAGCAGTTTGCAATGAAGGTCCAACTGGGTGTTACCCTGGGTGTGGCCCTGCACAGTCTGACATTATCTAATCAGAGTGGTCCTAAATTTGCACAGGACCTGCTCCTGCTAGATAGCAAGAGCAGGAGCTTTAGGCCTCTTTCAGACGGGCGTTGCGGGTGCACTCCGTCAAACAGTGCGGGTGCGTTGCGGGAATCGCCGCGATTTTTCCCTGCGAGTGCAAAGCGCTGTCATGCGTTTTGCACGCGCGGGAGAAAAATCGGCACTTTTGGTACCCAGACCCGAACCTGCACTTCTTCACAGAAGTGCATGTTTGGGTCAGAAATATCCCGCTGGTATTATTTCACATTATAACATAGTTATAATGTAAAATAATACCCTTGGCCATCTCCCTAATGTTGAACCCGGTGCAGAATGGGTTAAAAATAATAAACTAATCATAACTTACCTGGTCCATTTGATCGCGAAGCCCGGCCTCCTCTCCGTTAGCTTGAAAGATGTAAAGGACCTGTAATGATGTCACAGCATCACATGGCCCAATCACCTGCTCCATCACTATGGTGATGGAGCATGTGATTGGTCCATGTGACCACGTGACATCATCCAAGGTCCTAAGCACTATCCACAGCCTGAGGATAGTGATTGGGACCTTGGATGATGTCACATGGTCACATGGACCAATCACATGCTCCATCACCATAGTGATGGGCAGGTGATTGGGCCATGTGATGACGTCATCACAGGTCCTTTAGATCACTCGATGCTGCAGGGAAAGAGAGGACAGATCGCGACTACGCGATCAAGTGGCTAAGGTAAGTTAACTTTATTATTTTTAACCCCTTCCTCATCATTTAATAATGCATTCTTTATTAAGAATGCTATTATTTCCCTTATAACCATGTTATAAGGGAAATAATAGAGATTGGGTCCCGTTGCTAAGCAACAATGCGGAAAATCGCAACGCATCCGCACTTGGTTGCGGATGCTTGCGATTTTCCCGCATCCCCATTCACTTCTATGGGGCCTGCGTTGCGTGAAAAACGCAGAATATAAAACATGCTGCGATTTTCACGCAACGCAGAAGTGATGCGTGAAAATCACCGCTCATGTGCACAGCCCCATAGAAATGAATGGGTCCGGATTCAGTGCGGGTGCAATGCGTCCTCCTCACGCATTGCACCCGCGCGGAAAACTCGCCCGTGTGAAAGGGGCCTTAAAGGGCTTCTCTAGGATTTACATATTGATGAACTATCCTCAGCTGTACGAAGAGGCCGCAGCCCTCTGAGCAATCCAGCCCCTTCCTAGGCCACGTGAGGTCACGTTCATCGGTCACATGGCCTAGGTACAACTCAGCCCCATTTGAATGAATGGGTTTGAGCTGCGATACCAAGCACAGCCACTATACAATGTAGTGCGCTGTGCGGTATAAGCTGCGAGCAGGCCGCGGTGCTCACAGGGGCGCTGCAGCCTTCTACGGAGGATAGGTCATCAATGTGTAAATCCCAGAGAACCACTTTAAAATCATGCTATACATTTACAAAAGTGCGATTTTTAAGACCAGGACCCACATGGCGTATATGTACAGTTAAAGGTTATCAGGTTAAGTGGACAAACATGTTATACGTGTAGGTTTTTTGTAGGTTATAAAGAACCAAAGGCAAAATAAGAGGTGTTCACCTTTCTTCCCTTTCTTGGCCCCCAGCTCAATGTTCTTAAGCCCCACGTCGGACGGCTCATTCTTGATGAGTATAAGACAAACCACAGACACTCCAATGCAGATGAGACCCGAGAAGGACAGGGTACTGCGCCAGCTGTAACTAGCTGCTACTAGGGTAGCAATAATAGGCCCTAGGCTTCCTGCCAGGTTCATGCTGCACGACAGCACTGCCCACCATGTGCCAAATTGGGAAGGCTCGAACCACTGAAAGGTAAGAGGAAAAGAGGTGCAAAGATTATCTTACAAATGAGGCAACTTATCTTACAAATGGGACATATGTGCAAGCATCTATTTAGTATATATATAAATTTATTTTTTTACTTCAGATGCCAGGGCCACTCTGTGCACCCATCCTCTCCTTCTTGATTGACAATGCCAGGAAACATATGGAGGAACCTGACCCTGTCAATCAAGGAGGGGAGAGAAGGTCTGGGAGGAATATGGATTAATAGTACAGTATTTTTTTTCCAGAATGAAGCAACACATCGCTAGATTAATGGTGTCTCATTGTGTCTGGTTTAACAATCAATTTCCTGTTGCTGTTGTCCGGGGTTGAAAGTATCTGCTCTCTTTCTCTTTGCTTTCCCCCTCCCTTCTCTAGAGATATCACCAGGGAAGAGGAGATGCTTGTATATTGCAGGAATTAGAGCTAGTGAAAGCAGCAGTATCCTGAACTCACAAGCAGCATATACTAAAGTGAGGAGCACATTCAAAAAAAAGTCTGAAACTGGAAGCGGGTTGAATGAATGAAGGGGTTGTCTCACTTCAGTAAACGGCATTTTATTTATCACGTAGACAAAGTTAATACAAGGCACTTACTAATCTAAGCTAGATTAATTTTTCCACCACATTATACACTAATTGTTTCCAGGGGTTACGACCACCGCTGCAGAGCGGATATGAGGTGGCCGGGATGGAACTGCTGTGCATGCGTGCCTATGCGCAACCCCAGCCACCGGAGAGGCCGACACTTTTTTCTGTAGTGTGCAAACACGACCACTGCTGCTGGACTGCAGGGTGGTCCTAACCCCTGGATACAAGCAGTGTATACTGTGATGGAAAAATAAATCCAGCCAGCAAAGGAGGCAATATGGACAATCACAATACATTAGTAAGAGCCTTGTATGGATCCATCACAGTATTTAATTTTGTTTTTCTGCTCCTGCGATAGTATAGATAAACTGAATCCTTAAAGAGGACCTCTCCCAGATCCTGACAGGCCTGTTTTAATAACTACATGCATTCCCCATGTAATAACGATTCTGGAGCATCTATTCTTATGGCTCTATGTTGTGCCATTCCTGTATTATTTCTACTAGAAGTTATAAATGAGTTGCCAGCAGTCTGCAGTAAGGGTACAGGGGGAGGTAACCAGTTGGGGGTGTGGACCTGCACAGTCTGAAAATGGCAGCACTAATTGGATAGAGTGATTCTGTGCTGGTACACCCCCCCCCCCCCCCCAACTGGTTACCACCCCTCTGTACCCTTACTGCAGACTGCTAGCAATTCATTCATTACTTCTAGCAGAAATAATAACGGAATGGCACAACATACAGACATAAGAATAGATGCTCCAGAACTATTACATGGGGAATGCGTGTAGCTATTAAAACAGGCCTGTCAGGAGAGGTGAAAGGTCCTCTTCAATGCAGATTTCAAATCACGCCTAACATATAAAAATCTTTTTTTCTTGACAAAGGCATCCACAGCCATTGTAACTCCTTTCCTGTAGTACTTGCAGCTGAGCAAGTAAATACTCCTGTAAATCGTAGGTGGATGCGTTGACGATCTCTTTACAAAAATTGCAGATACCCAACGAACAGCTGTACACTTACCTTCCGAAGAACCTTCCCACAGGGCGGCCAGCCAAGTCCTTGTGCAAGACCATTAAAGAACCAGAGGATGGCAAAAACGGACACAGTGGAGCTCCAGGAAAACAGCACATTTACCACCCCCACTAAGCAGAGTCCCGTAGAAAAGAGCCAGCGAGCACTCATTTGGTCAGACAGGACCCCGCTGATGAACTTGCTGATTGCATAGGCTGCGGACTGGCTGCTGGTGATCAGACCTGTGGACAACAGACAGATCTAGTTATTCAACCGAGCTTCACGTGTGTTACATCTGCTTCAATACAGAATTTCCATAGGTAGATAGGCCACTCATTATCAACATCTTCACTTGGAACCGAACCCGAGTTCGGGAAATGGTTTTTTACAGTATCAATCAATTTCTGAAGTTATTATACGAAGTCTCGCGAGACTCCTCGAAGTAATAACTTCTGCTCATTAGAGCCAATACATTCTAATACTGTACAGAGCGCTCGCTCCGTAAAGTATTGAGACAAATCTTTATGCGAATCGACTTCGGATGTTTCATCCGAAGTCAATTTGCTCATCCCTAATCTTCACTTATTACAGATAGGCACAAGCATCTAAATGAACAAGGGGTGTGAAGATCTAAATAAAATTATTGTTTGTCACGGATTGCATCTTTTATCGAGGCAGAAAACTCACCTTTTGTTAAGGACGTCCTCTTGTGTAAAGATGCACTGCCAATAATATGCAAACTGCATGAATGGTCCCCATACAGTAGGATGATTGTTCCATTTGATCCTACTGGACAAGCCCTGCCATCATGCTATATCATTGATCGGTATTTGTTTATGGGCAGACGTCACCTAGGCACAGCTCAGCCCCGCTCAAGTGAATGGAGCGGACCTATACCTAAGCCTCGTGACTGATGGTCATGACATCACTGGCCTAGGACAAGCAGTGAGAAGGCTGCAGTGCTCTAAGGAGCGCCGGTGTTCTGCCAGATTCCTATACCCTGGCAGAATGCTATACCGGGAAGTGACGCGCGGCACCAAAATCAGCTGGAGGAGGGTGTGTGCGGCGTTGCGCAAGCACAGATCCAGTAGATTATTATTGCACCGCCACGGGAGAAGCAACGCACTGCGCATGCGCACTCAGGGGTAGGTGGATTTTTCAGTGCAAAGTGTCCCATCAGATCTCCCTACTCCTGAGTGCGCACATCAGGAGCAGTTCAGCCTCACCACATAGCGTGCGCACTCAGGAGTAGGGAGATCTGATGGGACACTTTGCACTGAAAAATCGACTTACCCCTGAGTGCACACGCGTGATGTATGGTTTCGCGCAAGCGCATATAGTGGTTGCTTCTCCTGCAGTGGCAGGGCTCCAGACTATAAAAAATTACCTAGGAGCCATTGGCTCCTAAACTGAAAAATTTAGGAGCCAAATAAAATTTTTAGTCGCCAAATTTAAATAGATATATAATCATGATAGAAAAAATTGCCTCATTCACACGTCAGTGTTTGGTCAGTGATTTCCATCAGTGATTGTGAGCCAAAACCAGGATTGGAGCCTCCACAGACATAAGGGAAAGATCTGCACCAGTTCTGTGTTTACAGCCGCAACTGGTTTTGGCTCAAAAATCACTGACCGAACACTGATGCCTCATTCACACACGGGTTCACATTATGTTTCGGTCATATGTTATATTATACTTTATACTATGACCGAAACATAACGGACGCCTCAGACAGATGCCATACTGCGGCATCCCTCACCATACAGTTCCATTGTACAAAAGATGTATATTTTTTTCTGGACTTTACAGGATGAGAAGACGTGGTACACTACGATTTCCCATTCTGCAAAAAAAACAAAAAAACTTATAAATTAGCATATATGTTTTTTTGTACAATGGAACTCTATTGGATGGATGCCACAGTATGGCATCTGTCTGAGGCGTCCGTCAACATACGTTTTTTTTTTTTTGTATATGTTAAACGTATGACAAAAATCCAACACTGCCATTATTTTCATTGTTCTGCTCATCAAACGGAGCAGAACAACAGAAATGAATAGTGGTGGTGTGAACGGGGCCTAAGAGGGGGGTGTGCAGGGAACCATCACTGGTCTAAATAACATGAAGGAATTATAGCGAAGTGATAAAGTCCAGTCCAATATGGCGGAACTTCCCTGTACGTCATCACTTGGCTATAATGGCCTGCTGTGTATTTACTACACACTGCAACACATACATCACTGCACTACATACATCACTGTGAGCTGTATGTAGTGATGTATACATGTGTATGATGTGTGTAGTGCAGTGTGTGATGTATGTAGTGCAGTGTGTGATGTATACATGTGTACTGTATGATGTATGTAGTGATGTGTGATGTATACATGTGTACTGTATGATGTATGTAGTGATGTATACATGTGTACTGTATGATGTATGTAGTGATGTGTGATGTATACATGTGTACTGTATGATGTATGTAGTGCAGTGTGTGATGATCACACACTCCACTACATACATTACACACATCGATACATAACACCTTGTGCTGTCTCCATGGGCGTAGCTATAGGGGGTGCAGAGGTAGCAGTTGCTACTGGGCCCAGGAGCCTGAGGGGGCCCAAAGACCCTTGTGCCGCATAAGAAGACACACAAAACACTGAGGGAAGGGGGGCCCAAGCTGGACTCTTGCACCAGGGCCCATGAGCCGTTAGCTACGCCCCTGGCTGTCTCCTTCTTCTGCGGCTCCATCTTGATGCTTCAGCTCCTCAGCGTGCCCAGCACTCCTTGCTTCAGACACCCCCGGAGCCGGCCCCTCCTCCTTTCATCTCCCGCCGGCTTTCTCTGCTGCAGGGCGCTGTATGGCTCCGGCGCCCGCTCAAACTAACCAATAGCAAAGCTCCTTACTGTATGGAGCTTTGCTATTGGTTATTTCAGGCTGCGCTGCCTGTGCCGCTCACTGCGTGGTGCGTCTGCTGAAGAAGTTTTTTTTTTCTTTTCTTAAAGCTGCAGCGCGGCGGTGGGACAAGTTGCAAATGGCAAAAAGACGTAAATTTCTTATCACCATTTGCAAATTCCCATTTTGGTCGCCATCTGGAGCCCTGAGTGGTGCATTAATTTTTAATAATCCAGCTGATATGCGCTTGCGCAGCGCCGCACACACCCTCCTCCAGCGGATTTTGGTGCCGCGTCACTTCCGGGTATAGCATTCTGCCAGGGTATAGGAATCTGAACACCGGGGCCTTCTCAAACAGCTGATCGGCGAGGGTCCTGGGTGTCGGTCCTCACTGATCAGCTGCTGATGACCTATCCAGAGTTATCAGTTACAAAGAGCCGGATAATCTGGTATTTGGAATTAGGAGAGCTTGTGTCTGGTATTGTAATTCAGTTGGGTGAATGGGGCTGAGGACACTGTGGGCAGTTTTTTTGGAAAACAAAAACAGCCATGTTATTCTAACCCTGGACAACCCCTAGAACTCGACCAACAGGTCTTTTTCAACCAACTTACTATGAAAGCAGGACTTCAAGAAGTAAACACGGTGATCCGTGTGATGCAACCTCCAGGCAAAGTCTTTGGGTGCCACTTCAAACATGTCACAAAGCGACAGGAAAATCATTTGGAAAGGTGGGACGTGGTCGCTGCATAAAAAGTGGCAAATAATTTCTTATTCATGTTTTGGTCTGACTGCTGGGACTCCCACCGATTACATAAACAGGGGTCCTGTGCCCCAATATGAATAGAATGACAGCTCCAGCATGTTCAATGCTGCTCTATTCAAACTGTATAAGAAGGCCGAAGATAGGCGAGTAAAGTGCACGATTATCTCCGGCAGAGATGAATGGAGCAGCAGGGCACATCCTATTCATACAAGGGGTGCAGGGCCCCTGTCCTCATGATCGGTTGGGTCCAGGTCCTTAATCCTGCACCAATGTCTATTAGCAGTGACGACAGGAGCCGGTCAGGGACCCTGGAGAGGAGACAGAAGTGGTTTTCACCGCCTCTGTCTGCACCGTTCTCACATACACAGCGCTCACCAAGCTTTATTGCGTTTATACTTTGTTTTTAAATACCTTTATTGCTTGTGATGGTTAGGTGTCTGATCAGATGATGAGCAGGATGCCTGTAGCAGGAGGCTGCTGATGGGTCTAACTAGGCCGAGCTTTCCTTTTTTTTTTATGGGAAAAATCGAAGCAGATTTCGCTCCAAGATACAGCACGCTGCTTCTTTTCTTCCGCACCGTTTTTTTAAATGTAAAAATGACTCTTGAAGATGACTCTTTAACACCTGAAAATCTTCTCAAAAGTCGGGGGTCGTCTTATACGCCGAATTGTCCTTCTCCCCTGTGGCCGCCGGGCTCTCCCTCTTCTGGTAACTCACATGTCTGTGCGGCACTGATGAGAGGCTAGGGGGGCTGATGAGAGGCTAGGGGGGCATATAGTCTTATATGAGGAGTATAGCCCAAATCCTATATTTTAACTGGAAAAGTTGGGGGTCGTGTTATACGCCGGAAAATATGGTGTATATATGCACATATACTCATTGACAAAAAATAAAAAAATAAAGCACCAAGAAGGAGTTGTTACAATGAAACTTTCTCTGTGTGAATGTAATGAAGATATATGTAAGGAAATACCTGTACAATTGTAAGGAGGCTCTAGGACCCCGCTGGGACACCTCTAGCCTGGATACAAGACGAGATACGGCCTCTAACCTGGATACAAGAAGGGATACGGTTGGGCATGGAGGCATACGGGTTCTGTATGGTATTCTGCGGCACATTTGCCCACAGATGTTACAGCTGGGCCTGTAGATCCTACACACTCTTAGGTTGCGGAAGCTGGCGTCCCAGCTGGTCCCATTTATATTTGACTGGTGATAAATCTGGTGACCGGGCAGCCAAGGAAGTGTTGTAATCTGGTGGAGAGGTTCCTGGGAATCCCTCGCTGTGTGTGGTTGAGCATTACCCTGCTGAGAAATGCCAGTTGGAAGCCCTGCCATAAGAGGAACCCATGTGGCGACAGGATGTCCTGCACATATCACTGAGCTGTTAGTGTCCCCCGTATCACTACTAGGGGTGACCGACTGTTGTATGTGATGGTTCCCCAGATCATCCCGCCAGCAGATGGGGCAGCGTGTCACTCCACAGCAAAGTCAGGATTGAAGAGCTCACCACCAGGCCTCCGTACTCAAACCCAACCATCGTGAGATCCCAAACAGAACCAATGCTCCAAACACCTCCTAACAGCTAAGTTACAACGGCCTAGATCAGGGATCAGCAACCTTTGGCACTTCAGATGCGGTGAAACTACAACTCCCAGCATGCACACTTACTCAGCTGCTCTTGTAACTCCCATAGAAGTGAAAGGAGGATTCTGGGAATTGTAGTTTCAGAACGGCTGGAGTGCCGGAGGTTGCTGATCCCTGGCCTAGATGGGGGGCAATTCGTTGAAACATCCGCTCTGCTTCTTTCAATCCAATGATGCGTCCCCTCTCAAAGTCTGTCAATGGGGAAATATATTTTCCCAGTGTCTGATCAGATCATACCTGTAACCATTTACATATCTCCCTGAGACATAAACGCGTGCAGTTTGGCAGCAATCTGTTATTTCTATGAAATCTATACACATAAAATCACCCCCGCTCGCTGCTAGAACCGACTGCATTATTCCTAATTCATGGCGATCGCGGTCCCTGCTGGCATACTGCTGGATGCTAACGTAGATTTAGATTCAATCTGCTGACATGTTCTTAGTCAAATAACAATTTAAATGGGAATCCGCAAATACTTCCTCTCCAACGGACTTATATCTTAATGTCAGCTCCTCAAGCTATGTCCACACAGTGGGAAGGGGTCGTGGTGTACACTGCAGATTTTCCACCGCAGAATTTAAACAAATCTCATCCACATGGTGCGTCCCACGTGGACATACGCTTGAGGCACCTTGTCTCATAAGTGTGCATAGTGCTCTTTCTTGAAATTCATGGATGAATTAATAGCTGAGGGGGGTCTGTCCCTGCACGCTCTGACATTATCCATTCAGTGCTGCCAGTGTCAGACTATGCAAGGACACACCCCTTTAATAAAGCAAATGGTAAATGTATTCATCAGTTTCTAGGAGGACTAACAGAGGAACAAAGATTATAGGAGAATTGATATTACATGGGGAATGGAAGTAGTTACTACAGCAGACATGTCCTCTATAACAATGAAGATCCACTTTTGGGATGCAAAGAAATTCTGCAATTACAATGGCCCTAAAAGTATATAAAATCAAAAACTCCGTTATCCGTTTTTGTTTTTTTTTTTTCAAAAAAAAAAGGCAAATTCATTCATCACCAATCAGTGCTAGGGACTTCATGTCCCAGCATGCTCTGTTCAGTTTACTGGCCGTGTGGTCATCATGTGATCAGAAAACCAGTCTATTGTCCTAAGGCCCAATTCACACGTCCGCAATGTTCATCAAATCTGTGGAACGGGTGCGGACCCATTCATTTTGAATAGGGACGTGATGGATGCGGAGAGCACACACTGTGCTCTCCGCACCCGCATTTGCGGAGCGCGCCGCCGATCTTCCGGCCGGCGGCTCCACAATAATATAGAGCATGTCCTATTCTTGCCCGCAATTGCGGACAAGTATAGGCATCTCTATGGGGCTGGCAGCAAGGTGTGTTGCGGATCCACAATTTGCGGATCCGCAACACACTACGGACGTGTGAATTAGGCCTAAAGGTCAGCTCTTTCTCTTTAAGTCTGACTTTTGCTTTTAATCAAAATTTACTCCATTAATTTCAGCGCCCGGCTGATGGGAGAGCGGAGTTTCACTTTACGCTGACTCAGGGGAATAAAAGTTACCGAAAACTCATGAGTCTGCACATTGTATGATATGGCGGCAGACAGTAAAGCAAAAGGCCACTTACCCAAATCGTCCTTGTCCAGTTTTATTTCCTGCATTACAGACGGCATGACAAAAGAGAAGGTCTTGCGATTGAAGTAGTAGAGGGTGTAGCCCACAAACATGGCCCCGAAGATGACCGTCCTGTAGTAGCCGTATCCCTGCCCTTGTGCTCCCATCTTGCCTTGTGTCCACAGGGTGCTGTCAGAGACTTATAACCGCTGCTTCATTTAAAGAGGTCAGAGCTGGAAGTAAGGCATATACTGTATGTATATATAGATGGGCTCAGCTTGCATATGCCAGATGGTTTCCAAGTGAAGAAACAGCCTCAGGTCGAGCCCCCACGCTGGTAAATGGAGACGGTCAGAGGAGGGGAATGCTTCTGCCAATCTCTTCTTTCTGCTGAGCTGGGAGTTTGTTCCCTGTCCTCTTCCAGGTAGGCTGTTATATCTGTTCTGGGCCAATGATTAACCCAGAGGAGTCACAACCCTGCAGGGACAGGAAGAAAGGAGATCGTTTACTGAGACGTGCAGAGTAAAAGGCTGACAAGACCTCAGAGCGTGCAACAGGAGATCTAGGAAAGCTATTGCAAGGCAGGGGGGCGAAACCATCACCCAGTGCAAGCAATCTGCAGATCATACGCCTGGGGCCCCGTTCACACCACCATATTTTGGGTCCGCATATACATTTTTTGCAGTTTGGATGTGGAACCATTCATTTCAATGGGGCCGCAAAAAATGCTGACAGCACACCATGTGCTGTCCGCATGCGTATGTCCATTCCACAGTCCTGTAAAAAAGATAGAATATGTCCTCTTCTTGTAATTCATGTAATCGGTTCTGCAAAAAAAACCTTAGGGTGCATTCACACGACCGTATACATTTTGCAGTCCAAAAACCATAGATCTGCAAAAGGTAAGAATGGCGTCCGTGTTGCATTCCTTTTTTTGCAGACCCATTGTAACAATGCATGTACTGGTCCGCGAAACGGACAAGAATAGGACATGTTTTATCTCTTTTGTGGGTTTGCGGAACGGACATACTAATTGCGGCCCCATTGAAATGGGTGCGGATCGGATGCGGACCAAAAATACAGTCGTGTGAATGGGGCCTTAAAGATGACATTGGAAAGAAATTGGTAGATGGTTAAACAAACGATCATTTAGTGAATCTTCATTTCACAGACACGACCGCACACGTTATCGTCCGTTACAGTTGTTCATATACCGGTGAAAAATTAGGATATTGTGCAAAAGGACATTTATTTCAGTAATGCAACCTAAATGGCGAAACTAATATATGAGACTCATTACATGCAAAGCGAGATATTCCAAGCCCTTATTTGTTATCATTTGGATGATTATGGCTTACAGTTTATGAAACCCCAAAGTCGCAGTCTCAGAAAATTAGAATATTACATGAAATCAATAAAAAAAAGGATGTTAAATGGAAAAATGTAGGACCTCTGAAAAGAATAATGATGCATATGTACTCAGTACTTGGTTTGGGCCCCTTTTGCATCAGTTACGGCCTCAGTGCAGCGTGGCGTGTAGCCCTAGCCTTAAATTGCATTACTGAAATAAATGAACTTTTGCACAAGATTCGAATTTTTCGAGTTTCACCTGTGTGTCCAATGACACCGGGCGACAGATGAAAGATCTTTCTAGGAAGGTGCTTTCAAATAACTTTTTGTCCAAAAAAACAAATAATAATCAAATAATCTTTTTTCCAACTATCGGACAAAATGATTAAATACGGCCGACTTCTTTTCAGATGATAACGGTCATCGGTTGGTTAACACAATCGTTCCTTGTTAAACTTCACCTGACCAACGTTCATTTTGGCTGAAATCGTCCATTTTGATCAACCTTAGACTAAGGCTAGTTTCACACTAGCGGCAGGACGGATCACAGGCTGTTCACCCGACGGAAAAGCCTGTCGAAACCGTCCTGCCGCTAGTGAACGTGTGCCCCCGGACTACTGGAGTTCCGGCGGAGGCACGGCAGCGCACAGTGAGAGGCTGCCGGAATAAATGTCGGATATATCGTAGTTTTATTCTGGCAGCCGTGCCCCGCCCCCATTATAGTCAATGGGGCCGGAGCGGTAGTCCGGGGGCACACGTTCACTAGCGGCAGGACGGATCCGACAGGCTGTTCTGTTGGGTGAACAGCCCATCGGATCTGTCCTGCCGCTAGTGTGAAAGTAGCCTAATCTGTATGGCCACCTTCAGGTTGCCTGCACATAGTATCTGCGCGGAAAAAGAAACATTGTTAGGGCTCATGCACACAAACTTATTTTTTTTTCTTTGTCTGTTCCGGATTTTCGTATGTCCGCATGGCAGTTCCGCAAAAAAGATAAAACATGTCGTATGCTTGTCCATTTTGCGGACAAACAGTCATTGTTACAATGGATCCGCAAAAAAACGGATGCAATAAAGATGTCACGCGGATGACATCTGTATTTTTTCAGGATCTGCGTTTTGCGGACCACAAAATACATATGGTCATGTGCAGGAGCCCCAATACAGTACCAGCAAAGTGTGTAGATCTTATAGACACTTTGGGGGCCATTTACTAATCAGAAATACGCCTATATTTGGCATATTTCTGGCGCAAAGGTCATTTGCGCTTCAATCTACGACTTTTCCCTGCTCACTCCAGGTCTAAAAAAAAAAAAGTGGGCGGGGAAAGGGACGAGACGGCAGGCAGGCCGTCTCATTCATCATTTCTTACGCCTGTTTTAGGTGTAGAAAATTGTCTATATGTAAGACAGCTGGGACGCTGGATGCACGGAAGTTATGGAAAGGCCGGCGCCTCTTCATAGCTGCAGCGGATCCACCGCCAGCTATAGGGGTTATCAAGATCGGTGTCTAAAACGCTGGTCTTAATAAATGACCCCCTTTGCTTTCTTACTTAGGTGCGGAAATTGACCTGCTGTACAGATTTAGAAATCTGCTGTAAGTCAACTTCATTTTTTTGTGTGTTAAATCTGCAACAACAAAAAAAGTGCAAAAACAGAGATAAATAGCGTGGATTTACGTCTGTTTCTTGTGCGGCTTTGGTGCAGATTACTTACAGAATTTCTGCACACAAATCTGCACAGTTTTTTAAGTGTAGGGACCCTTAAACGTACATTAGCTCATGTCAGGCAAACCAGAGATTCCTCCAAGAGGAAGAGGGGCCCATTTGTAGACATGTGTTTCGGGGTTCTTTCAGTGTGCTCATGCACACAAACGTATTTTTTCTCCGTGTTCGTTCCGTTTGTTTTTTTCGTGTAGTCTGAAAAAAAAAAAAACACAACAACACGGAAATGACTGTATCCTTATGTCCGTTCTGCAAAAAAAAAATAGAACATGTCCTATTATTGTCCACATTATGGACAAGGCTAGGACTGTTCTATTAGGGGCCGGCTGTTCCGTTCCGCATAATGCAGAACGAACATGGGCAGGATCTGTGTTTTGCGGATCCACAATTTGCAGACCACAAAACAACAACGTGTGCATGAGCCTGTACACAGCAGAGCACTAATGGAGAAGGGGTGGGTGGGGGTTACCGATTCTGTACTGAGGGTAAAAACACCAGCAAATAGATGCACCAAATTGCGCTACTTTTTTAGCCGGTTTTGTGGCACAAACACATTAGTAAATCTTGGTCTCAGTTTTTTGGTGGTGGGGTTTTAACGATCTTTGCAATAAGAATTTACCATTCGGGTCCTTCACTTAGAATGAATCATTACCTACTTTATCTAATCCAGATACAGAGTAAACCACCTTGTAAAAGTTGAAAGTGAATGAGCTAGAAAAGGACAAATTCCAGAAGTTGTTTTTTTCCTACGGGCAGACGTGCCTTATGTGGACATCGGTGAGAAAACAGCAAAACTAAATTTACGAGGTGAACAAGGTTCAAATAGACAGGCCAAACAAGACCTGCAGCTGCCAAGTAGGTCCCTGCGTCCAGATATGTCAGTATACAGCGGCCACAATAACACCTATAAGGCTAGGTTCACACACCCTGCGGTGTCTGGGTTTCTGAAACTACAGTACTGTTACCAGCAATATTTAGGCTTTGTTCACATTTTCCCTTCAACGGTCATAAAAAACAAAAAACAGAATGCAAGCCAAAGACGAAGCTGTCATAAAATGGAGACCAACAGCTGGCCTGACTGCTGGGACCCCTACCGATCCTGGGGGCTCTATCCTAAGTCCCCCACTTGAATGAAGCAATGGTCAATCAAGCACACTACTGCTCCATTCACCACTGTCTATAGGTCCGATGGACAGAGCTCAATCATCGCTCCCATCACCACTGTCTATAGGTCCGATGGACATAGCTCAATCACCGCTCCATTCACCACTGTCTATAGGTCCGATGGACAGAGCTCAATCATCGCTCCACTCACCCACTGTCTATAGGTCCGATGGACAGAGCTCAATCACCGCTCCATTCACCAGTCTATAGGTCCGATGGACATAGCTCAATCACCGCTCCATTCACCACTGTCTATAGGTCCGATGGACAGAGCTCAATCATCGCTCCATTCACCACTGTCTATAGGTCCGATGGACATAGCTCAATCACCGCTCCATTCACCACTGTCTATAGGTCCGATGGACAGAGCTCAATCATCGCTCCCATCACCACTGTCTATGGGTCCGATGGACATGAGCTCAATCACCGCTCCATTCACCACTGTCTATAGGTCCGATGGACATAGCTCAATCACCGCTCCATCTCACCACTGTCTATAGGTCCGATGGACAGAGCTCAATCATCGCTCTCCATTCACCACTGTCTATGAGGTCCGATGGACATAGCTCAATCACCGCTCCATTCACCACTGTCTATAGGTCCGATGGACAGTAGCTTCAATCATACCGCTCCATATCACCACTGTCTATAGGTCCGATGGACAGAGCTCAATCACCGCTCTCCATTCACCTACTGTCTATAGGTCCGATGGACATAGCTCAATCACCGCTCCATTCACCACTGTCTATAGGTCCGATGGACAGAGCTCAATCATCGCTCCACTCACCCACTGTCTATAGGTCCGATGGACAGAGCTCAATCACCGCTCCATTCACCACTGTCTATAGGTCCGATGGACAGAGCTCAATCACCGCTCCACTCACCACTGTCTATAGGTCCGATGGACAGAGCTCAATCATCGCTCCACATCACCACTGTCTATAGGTCCGATGGACATGAGCTCAATCACCGCACCATTCACCAGTCTATAGGTCCGATGGACATAGCTCAATCACCGCTCCACTCACCACTGTCTATAGGTCTGATGGACAGAGCTCAATCATCGCTCCATTCACCACTGTCTATAGGTCCGATGGACAGAGCTCAATCATCGCTCCCATCACCACTGTCTATAGGTCCGATGGACAGAGCTCAATCACCGCTCCATTCACCAGTCTATAGGTCCGATGGACATAGCTCAATCACCGCTCCACTCACCCACTGTCTATAGGTCCGATGGACATAGCTCAATCACCGCTCCATTCACCAGTCTATAGGTCCGATGGACATAGCTCAATCATCGCTCCATTCACCACTGTCTATAGGTCCGATGGACAGAGCTCAATCACCGCTCCACTCACCCACTGTCTATAGGTCCGATGGACAGAGCTCAATCACCGCTCCATTCACCACTGTCTATAGGTCAGATGGACATAGCTCAATCATCGCTCCATTCACCACTGTCTATAGGTCCGATGGACATAGCTCAATCGCCGCTCCATTCACCACTGTCTATAGGTCCGATGGACAGAGCTCAATCATCGCTCCATTCACCACTGTCTATGGGTCTGATGGACATAGCTCAATCACCGCTCCATTCACCACTGTCTATAGGTCTGATGGACATAGCTCAATCATCGCTCCATTCACCACTGTCTATAGGTCCGATGGACATAGCTCAATCACCGCTCCATTCACCAGTCTATAGGTCCGATGGACATAGCTCAATCATCGCTCCATTCACCACTGTCTATAGGTCCGATGGACAGAGCTCAATTACCGCTCCACTCACCCACTGTCTATAGGTCAGATGGACATAGCTCAATCATCGCTCCATTCACCACTGTCTATGGGTCTGATGGACATAGCTCAATCACCGCTCCATTCACCACTGTCTATAGGTCCGATGGACAGAGCTCAATCATCGCTCCCATCACCACTGTCTATAGGTCCGATGGACATAGCTCAATCACCGCACCATTCACCAGTCTATAGGTCCGATGGACATAGCTCAATCACCGCTCCATTCACCACTGTCTATAGGTCTGATGGACATAGCTCAATCATCGCTCCATTCACCACTGTCTATAGGTCCGATGGACAGAGCTCAATCATCGCTCCCATCACCACTGTCTATAGGTCCGATGGACAGAGCTCAATCACCGCTCCATTCACCAGTCTATAGGTCCGATGGACATAGCTCAATCACCGCTCCACTCACCCACTGTCTATAGGTCCGATGGACATAGCTCAATCACCGCTCCATTCACCAGTCTATAGGTCCGATGGACATAGCTCAATCATCGCTCCATTCACCACTGTCTATAGGTCCGATGGACAGAGCTCAATCACCGCTCCACTCACCCACTGTCTATAGGTCCGATGGACATAGCTCAATCGCCGCTCCATTCACCACTGTCTATAGGTCCGATGGACATAGCTCAATCATCGCTCCATTCACCACTGTCTATAGGTCCGATGGACAGAGCTCAATCACCGCTCCACTCACCCACTGTCTATAGGTCCGATGGACATAGCTCAATCGCCGCTCCATTCACCACTGTCTATAGGTCAGATGGACATAGCTCAATCATCGCTCCATTCACCACTGTCTATAGGTCCGATGGACATAGCTCAATCGCCGCTCCATTCACCACTGTCTATAGGTCCGATGGACAGAGCTCAATCATCGCTCCATTCACCACTGTCTATGGGTCTGATGGACATAGCTCAATCACCGCTCCATTCACCACTGTCTATAGGTCTGATGGACATAGCTCAATCATCGCTCCATTCACCACTGTCTATAGGTCCGATGGACATAGCTCAATCACCGCTCCATTCACCAGTCTATAGGTCCGATGGACATAGCTCAATCATCGCTCCATTCACCACTGTCTATAGGTCCGATGGACAGAGCTCAATCACCGCTCCACTCACCCACTGTCTATAGGTCAGATGGACATAGCTCAATCATCGCTCCATTCACCACTGTCTATAGGTCCGATGGACAGAGCTCAATTATCGCTCCCATCACCACTGTCTATAGGTCCGATGGACAGAGCTCAATTATCGCTCCCATCACCACTGTCTATAGGTCCGATGGACATAGCTCAATCACCGCACCATTCACCAGTCTATAGGTCCGATGGACATAGCTCAATCACCGCTCCATTCACCACTGTCTATAGGTCCGATGGACAGAGCTCAATCACTGCTCCATTCACTACTGTCTATGGGTCCGATGGACATAGCTCAATCACCGCTCCATTCACCACTGTCTATAGGTCCGATGGACAGAGCTCAATCACTGCTCCATTCACTACTGTCTATGGGTCCGATGGACATAGCTCAATCACCGCTCCATTCACCACTGTCTATAGGTCCGATGGACATAGCTCAATCATCCATTTACCATTGACTATAGGTCCGATGGACATAGCTCAATCATCGCTCCATTCACCACTGTCTATAGGTCCGATTGACAGAGCTCAATCACCGCTCCATTCACCACTGTCTATAGGTCTGATGGACATAGCTCAATCACTGCTCCATTCACCAGTCTATAGGTCCGATGGACATAGCTCAATCACTGCTCCATTCACTACTGTCTATGGGTCCAATGGACATAGGTCAATAGGTCCACAGGTAGCATGTTATAGAGCAGGAGGAGCTGAGCAGACTGATATAGAGTTTTATGGAAAAGATTCAGTAAATTTTATAATTTATTCACTTATATCTCTGTTCTTTCTGAACTTAAGTCGGCTGCCCGCGTACAGCTATCAGTGACTGGCAGCTATTTCTGTATACACACTAGGGTTGTTTCGGGTATCGAACTTTCGATACCCGATCGATACTTTTCTCTGGTATCGCACTCGATACCAGGAAAAGTATTTTATCGATACTGGGCTGCACTACTGCACAGCCCAGTATAGGAGAGCATGGCTGCGCTGCTCTCAGCGCGGCCATGTTCTCCACGGCAGCACAGGGAGAAGGAGGCGGTCTCTCCCTCCCCCTGTGCTGCCGCTTCAACCAATAGAGGGAGAGGGGCGGAGCGGGGGCGGGAGGAGGGGCGGAGCTGGGGGACGGGAGCACTGGCCAGCAATGCCGAGTAGTTTCTCATATAAATGCAGGCAGAAGACACAGCCTGCCAGCACCTGCCTGTGACCCAGCACTGCAATCAGAGGCAATTAACCCCTCAGGTGCGGCACCTGAGGGGTTAATAGCCTCTGATCGCAGCGCTCGGTCACAGGCAGGTGCTGGCAGGCTGTGTCTTCTGCCTGCATTTATATAAGAAACTACTCGGCATTGCTGGCCAGTGCTCCGCCCCCTCCCTAGTATTAAAACATTGGTGGGCAGTGTGCCCCTCCTCCCTCTCCTAGTATTAAAACATTGGTGGGCAGTGGGCAGTGTGCCCCCTGTCCTCCCCCTTCCCCCAGTAATAAAATCATTGGTGGCAGTGGCCACAGGGTCCCCTCACCTCCTCCTCATTGGTGGCAGTGGCAGTGATCGGAGCCCCAGCAATGTAATGCTGGGGCTCCGATCGGTTACCATGGTAACCAGGACGCTTCTGAAGTCCTGGCTGCCTTGGTCTGCTCCCTGCTGCTGTGTGCACAGAGCACAGGGCAGCAGGGAGAGGTGAGATCCTATTCACCCTGATAGAGCTCTATTAGGGTGAATAGGATGAGAATATCCCAGGTTCTAGCCCCTAAGGGGAAAATAGTTAATAAATAAACTGTAAAAAAAAAGAAAAAAAAGTTAAAGTACACCAAAATATTAATTATAAATCACCCCTTTCCCAATTTTACATATAAAATATATAAACAATACATAAATAAAATATTACATATCGCGCGTCTCAAAAGTCCAAACTATTAAAAAATCCACTTTTATGCGGTGAACGCCGTAAAAGAAAAAAAAAGAAAAATAAAAAATGCACGATTCGCCATTTTCTTTTAGTCGCCTTGTCCCCACAAAAAAGTAGCATAGGACTGTTGTATTATGAGCCGGCGGTTTCATAAAATGTTGAATGCACGCGGATTTTTTTGGCGTTTTTATTTTTTTCGCGTGGTATCGAATGGTATCGAGTATCGCAATACTTTTTTATGGTATCGATACCGAATCAAAATTTTGGTACCGAAACAACTCTAATACACACTTACACAGAGAATGCTATCAGTCACTGATAACACCTGCCCCATGTACAGCTATCAGTGACTGACAGCTATCTGTGTATACACACTTACACAGAGAATACTATCAGTCACTGATAACACCTCCCAGTGAACAGCTATCAGTGACTGACAGCTATCTCTGTATACACACTTACACAGAGAATGCTATCAATGACTGATATCACCTCCCCCATGTACAACTATCAGTGACTGACAGCTATCTCTGTATACACACTTACACAGAGAATGCTATTAATCACTGGTAACACCTCCCCATGTACAGCTATCAGTGACTGACAGATATCTGGGTATACACACAGAATGCTATGATTGATAAGAACTCCCCTGTGTACAACACCAAGTGACTGACAGCTATCTCTGTATACACACTTACACAGAGAATGCTATCAATCACTTATAACACCTCCCCTGTGTACAGGTATCAGTGACTGACAGCTATCTCTGTATACACACAGAATGCTATCATTGATAAGAACTCCCCTGTGTACTACACCCAGTGACTGACATCTATCTCTGTATACACACTTACACAGAGAATGCTACCAATCACTAACAACACTTCCCATGTGAATAAGTCAGAAAGAGAAATTTAAATGTATAAATTACAAGTCTTGCAGAATCTTTCCCCCGAAAACTCTATATCAGTCTGCTCAGCTCCTCCTGCTCTATAACATGCTGCCTGTAGATTGCACTGCATTTTGGTATAACATGCGCCCTTTAAAAAGAAATAATTACTACACCCATTAAAGTCCTAAAATAAGAGCGTCTTATATAGGAATATAATAACTACAAGTCGCTATAATCAATGCATAGACTAAAACCAACAGGATGATCTGACTGGTCGCTGCAGGTCTGGTACAATCGCTCATTGCTAATCCACGAGCCCTCCGTTCATTCAGACATTACCTCTCGGTCACTTCTTCTGTGGCCTCTTGCAAGCCGGGGAATCAGCACTACACATGAAATGCAGCAGCTAAATATAAAAGCTGCTGAGCTGTGCGGCTCCGGAGGCTGGCACGCTGCCCTTCTCAAACAGAGAAAGGGCAAAAGTGAGAGGCACTTGGGATAATGAACTACTTCTAGTTAGAAGACTCACTTTCAGAAACCTCCCTATTGGGCCTCATGCACACGACCGTATCCATTTTGCAGTCTGCAAATCGCGGATCTGCAAAATATGGATGTGGTCCATGTGCATCCTGCACTTTTTGTGGGCACGAACAGGACGTGTTCTATAATATGCGGCTCGGATGCGAGCATCACATTGATGACATCCGTGTGCTGTCCGCATTTTTTGCGAATGGGTCTGCGGGCTATTTTTCATTATGGAGACAGTTTTTTGGAAATGTTACTAGAAATACTTTGATGGAAGTGTGGTTTTCAATCCTGCAGCTCTTCCAAATTAGGGGCTGGTTCACATGCAGCAGATTTGTTTCCGACTCTCTGACGCATCTGAGCGGAGCTTGCAGAACTCAGTGTGCGTGGTGCCAAAAGAATCCCATTCACAGGAACGGAACCAATTTTTATTGGCAGAGGTTTCTCCAACAAATCTGCGATGTGCGAATATACCCTTAAAGGGGTTTTGAAAATCTTCCGAAGATTAGAGAGGCCTATAAAACAAAGAAATAAATCTTTACTTATCTGTCATAGGTCCGATCCCCACAGCTTGAGTTTCAGGTTCTGGCACACAAATGTTAACCAAACTCACTAATTTCAGCAGGGCTAGATGGCCCCCCCCCCCCCCCCAATCTAATGTGTAATGGAGAAGAGGGGGTCCTGGTTCTCCTATGACATTGGATTGGGCATTGTTCCCAAGGGAGATAAGCCACTGTCAGAGGAGTATGGCAGCAGCTTTTTCCCCTGTATCTGCTGAGAACTCATGCAGACAAGGCCAAATGCGCATGTGTATGAAGCGGCATACGCAAAGCGGTACGTCCCAAGGAAAGAAGCATTTCATTAGCGCCACCTTGTGGAAGTGGCTCCCTTTGAGTCAAAATCTGAATTTTTAAGAAGCCTTGAGACATGACAAGGGAAAATAGCCAAGCCAAATATCCATCCACAGACAGCTGTTTCGGGGTGCTTGCCCCTCGTCAGTACGGAGTAGGATTCTGGATGGCTGGGTACAATGCCTTGGATGCAGCTTAGGCCGGGTGCTAGGTCTCCTTAAAGGGGTTGTCCGGGTTCAGAGCTGAACCCGGACATACCCATGATTTCACCCAGGCAGCCCCCACTGATGTTAGCATCGGAGCTAGATCGCGCAGGGCAAGGGCTCTTTTGTTTACAATAACACACTGACGGTCGGAGGCGGAGACATGTCACCAGGCTTCCTGGCAGCCCCATGGAGAGCCCGGTTCGTCACCGGAACTCCTGAAAATGCCTTTGCCCTGCGCGATTTAGCGCAGGGCAAAAGGAGAGCATCAGAGCATGAGCTGCTCCGATGCTCAAGTCAAGGGGGCTGCCTGGGTGAAAACGGGGATATGTCCGGGTTCAGCTCTCAACCCGGACAACCCCTTTAAAGACACCAGAGGGGAGATTTATCAAGGCCGGTGTAGAGGAAAACCGACTTCGTGCCCATAGCCACCAATCACATTCCACCTTTCCTTTTCCAAAACAGCTCTGAAAAATGAAAGGTGGAATCGGATTGGTTGCTATGGGCAACTAAGCCAATTTTCTGTTGCGCCAGTTTTGATAAATCTCCCCCAGATGTGAATGGAAGCTGAGTGGAAGTGCAATAAGGGGTGCAGGAGGGATAACCATCACTCATATGAATATTTGGCCGACAGCTATGTAAGGTGTGTTTGTTCACCTTGACGTTGGGCTCTGTCCCATCAGATTGCACTTGCCCTTGAATGTACACCCTGTGGACCCATTGCAAGTTAATAAAAACGGACTCACCAGGGATCCTGTAAAACAGAACTTATGAAGCCAGTGTGAATGCAGGCCAATTTATGTATCAAATGCATACGCTGTAGGCTATATATTGGTTTTGTGACTTTCAGCTATAGAAATCTTCTTAGGAGGTTGGTCTATGAAAACACATAGGACAAGTCACAGCAAGGTATGTAATGTGACAATTTTACATCAGGTCCTGGCTGACGTTGATCTGAGCATAATTAAGCGACAATTTAAAAAGGCGCACGTAATAAATGTGGCGAATACTATACGCCTTGAAAACAATGCCCCCTTTTTCCTCGCCAATTCAGAAAATGACTGGCAAAAAAACCCATAGGTGGTTCTTTCCCTTCAGGTTAATCACATTCACCGTCTGTCAAGACGATAACCTCGCTCGGAGGGAAGATCGGCATACGCGGAGCCTCTGGCAGAACATGGAGACAACACTTCACAGCACATTCTGTCCAACCTGTTTGTTGACGGCTTGTATTGATCTGAGTAAAGGTTCATGGAGATGACGTCAGCTGAGAATGTGCTACAATGGGTCGTTTTAAAGTGAAATAACATTGGGGTACGTACGACTTTTTGATCACTTCGTATTACACTTTTTGTGAGGCAAGGTGACCACCGTAGTTCATCTATACCTCCCATCAAAATGTTCAATAGGAGGTTTCAACGTGTTTATATCTTATTTTTCCCTTGTCTTGTCTGTTATATTCTATCTCTTCCCCCTCTCTCCTACCCCCATCCAAAGAGGATCAAACTCCAATGGAACCATCCAAATTAAGCTTCTATATCAAGCCACCATTCTTCTCGGGGGTATGTATTCCGTACACACATCAACCAACACCATAGATAATGGGAGAGGTTTCAAAAGCTCCAGTTAAGGCTCCATTCACACGTCCGCATTTTAGTCCGCATCTATTCCGCAATTCTGTGGAATAGATGCGGACCCATTCAGTGTGAATGGGGCCGGACATGATGCGGAGAGCACACTATGTGCTCTCCGCTTCCGCATTTGCGGAGCCGCTGCCCCGAACTTCCGGGTTTTGGCCCCGAAACATCCAGCCACGGCTCCGCAAAAGATAGAGCATGTCCTATTCTTGTCCGCATCCTAGGCATTTCTATGGGGAGTGCCGGCATGGTGTGTTGCCACGGACGTGTGAATGGGGCCTAAGGTTGCATTCACACGACCGTATGTATTTGCGGATCCGCAAAAAACGGATCTGCATGTCCGTAAAATACTGAAGAGTGTCTTCCATATGTCATCCGCAAAAAAAGGTCCGTAAAAAACGGATGAGGAAAAAAAAAAGGGGGAGAGAATAAAATATTATAATAAAAATACGGAAATGGATCCGCAAATTGCGGATGACATACGGAAACCATTCCGTATGTCATCCGCAATTTGCGGATCCATTCACTTCTATGGGGCTGCGGAATGATTTCTGCGGACAATGATAGGACATGCGTCATATATTTGCGGAGTATAAATGCAGAACCACGGAAGCGGACAACATACTGAATGTTGTCCGCATATTTTATTCACCCATAGGAATGAATGGGTCCACATTTATTCCGCAAAATGCGGATCGGACGCGGAAAAAAAAAAAAAAGTACGGTCGTGTGAATGTAGCCTAAAAGATAGATTCTAAAGATTCCAAAACAATTACATAAAGAAAAAATGAATGTCATTTTTATCCAGGAAACGCATCTAAACATAACAAAACCCCAAACCTTTGGCGCTCATACTTCAATGACCGGCACCACAGCTCCTCTTCATTCTCCAATAGATTAGGAGTTAGCATAGGGTTTCATAAACACACAACATTTGACTTTATTGAGTCAAAAATTGATTGCGAGGGCAGATTTCTATTTGTAAAAGGAAAAATCAATGGACAATTATACACATTCGCAAACCTATATGCCCCAAATACCTCTCATAGGCAATGGTTTCTCACTCTCTGGGAAAAACTAGAGGGATTTAGAGCGGGCATTTTAATGTCAACCCGAGTAAAGACACTTCATCAGGTAGATCACATTTACCAAAATCCACCTAAGGGCTCTTTCACACTTGCGTATTTCTTTTCCGGCATAGAGTTCCGTCGTCGGGTCTCTATGCCGGAAAAATCCTCATCGGGATTATCCCAATGCATTCTGAATGGAGAGAAATCCGTTCAGGATGCATCAGGATGTCTTCAGTTCAGGACCAGAACGTTTTTTGGCCGGAGAAAATACTGCAGCATGCTGCGCTTTTTTCTCCGGCCAAAAATCCGGAACACTTGCCGCAAGGCCGGATCCGGAATGAATGCCCATTGAAAGGCATTAATCCGGATCCTGCCTTAAGCTGAACGTCGTTTCGGCGCATCGCCGGATCCGACGTTTAGCTTTTTCTGAATGGTTACCATGGCAGCCAGGACGCTAAAGTCCTGGTTGCCATGGTAACGTGTAGTGGGGAGCGGGGGAGCAGTATACTTACCCCCCATGCGGCTCCCGGGGCGCTCCAAAGTGACGTTAGGGCGCCCCACGCGCATGGATCACGTGATCCATGCGCATGGGGCGCTCTGACGTCATTCAGGAGCGCCCTGGGAGCCGCACGGATGGTAAGTATACCGCTCCCCTGCTCCCCACTACTACTATGGCAACCAGGACTTTAATAGCGTCCTGGCTGCCATGGTAACCTCAAAGCATTTTGAAGACTGATCAGTCTTCAAATGCTTTCAGGTCACTTGCGTTGTTACGGATCCGGCGGGCATTTCCAGCGACGGAAGTGCACGCCAGATCCTAACAACGCAAGTGTGACAGAGGCCTGAGCTTGTCCACACAATCTTCTACATAAGAGCTCTCTCACCGATGTTTGGCGATCCTTTAACCCGGATGCCTCAGATTTTACACACTACTCCTCACCCCACAACTCATACCAGAGAATCCACTACATTTTTGTCCAATCCGACCAACTTCATCTCCATTCTTCACTCTGACCATGCCCTGATATCAGTAACATGCAAAACTCCTAATATCTCTCCCAAAATTTTCTACTGAAGACTTAATGAGACCCTCCTAGATAACCCAGATATTTAAAAAAAAAAAGTGGAGAAAAAACTGGAGGAATATTTCTCCATCAACACCTTAGATGAAACTTCTCCGCATGTAATATGGGAGGCCCATAAAGGGGAGAGTTCATCTCATTAGCTTCTCACTTAAACAGAAAAAGGAAAGAAACCAGAGTCAAATTACATGAAGAAATCTCCAGACTGGAAAAAAATACATAAAAAACATTTATCCACTGATAAACTTGAAAAACTTCAATTAGCCAGCGAGGAATTTAAAAACATCCTAAATGCCCAATCCGCTAAAATTTACTTATCTACATGTCAGAAGATTTTCGCCCATGGCAATAAACTATCTGAATTTATGCTAGCTCTATTACGCCAACACATGCGCTTTTTTGGGCGATTTCGGTTTTAGAAATACACAGAAATCTGCACGGAAATTTGTGCAGCAAAACAGTCCGCACCCCTGCAAAATCAAACTGGGGTTCACAGGTGAGCAGTCATTTTAAATCTGACATCTTAGGGTACTTTCACACATGCGTTCGTGTGATCCGGCAGGCAGCTCCGTTATCTGAGCTGCCAGCCGGATCCGCCGTTTAGTTTCACAACTGACAGCATTTGTAGACGGATCCGTCTACAAATGCATTGCAAGAACGGATCCGTCTCTCCGCTTGTCATGCGAATTGACGGTTCCGTCCTGCAGTCTTTTTAACAGTTTTCCCGGTCTGCGCATGCGCAAACGGGAGGACGGATCGGTCCTTCAGTTGTTTCTCAATGTCGGATCCGGCACTAATACAAGTCAATGTAAATTAATGCCGGATCAGGCATTCTGGCGACTGATCAGGCATTTCGAACGGATATAATACTGCAGCATGCTGCGGTATTATGTCCGCCCAAAACGCCTGACAGTGACTGAACGGAAGGCATACTGATGCAAACTCAACGGATTTCTCTCCATTCAGAATGCATTGGGATATGCCTGATCAGTTCTTTTCCTGCATAGAGCCCTTTTGGCGGAACTCTATGCCGGAAAAGAATAACACTAGTGTGAACGTACCTTTAGAAGCATCTTTATATATCAGGGCTCACCACGTTTCAGCTCCTCATAGTTCCTTCATGTGCTCCAGGCTAACCACCACGCAGCGCGGAATCTGTCACACAATGGACCCCAGCCACGCCCCACTAACTCATAATGGCTCCATTGTTTTGCCACAAAAAAAAAAAAGTGCTGCGCTACTTACTGTGTCAAATGTGACAGAAAATGTGCAGGTGGGAACACAGCATTAAAGGGGTTATCCGAGACCTGAAATGCCCCCCATACACAATGTACTGACGGGGCTCCCCGGCACCTGCTTCGCTCCCGGTCCCCGCACGGCCGCCACTGCATCTTCCTGTACGCGGATGGGATGGGAGGTCCGGCTAATGGCAGTGACATGGACGAGCCTCTCTAGCATTGCGGGTGACGCTAGGGAGGCTCGCCCCTGTCACCGCCTGCCATTGACTACCGCCCCCAACACCGGATGTTTTCATCCACGCAAGGGGATAGCAGGAGCGGCGGTGCGGGGACCGGGAGAGGCGCAGGGAGCAGGAAGCCGGGTAAGTACATTGTGTGTGAGGGGCCTGGCCTATGGGTGGGCATCTCAAGTCTCGGATAATAAGGGGTCCTCCACGAATTAGGAAAATGAAAGTACTAAAATTAGAATGTATGGGCTCCGATGAGCCGACGTCGGACGTGACTTTGTTGAATAACATGGATGATTTTTGAAGTGGAAAACCAGTCAGACTGGTACCTTGGAACCAAGGCCGAGTTCGGTTTCAAGTTTTAAAATGGTTTTCTACTTTAGAAATCAATTACCGAAGTCGCGTGCGAATTACTGATTTGGGTTATCAGCGCCCGTACATTCTAATACTGTCCATACAGTATTAATCCGAAGTTTTGAACAAAACGAATTTGGATGTAGCATCCGACGCTCGCTTCGCTCATCACTAGTTATAATGGCTTGTTTCGGCTAGGAAGCGATCATTAGGAGAAACAAAATGGCCGCCTAAATACAGCTGAATCTCTGCAGCAATGGAGTCCATGAGGAAGCAGCCCTCTCATGGCTTACAAAGCGCAGCGCCATGCACTGTATAGTGGCTGTGCTCGGTATTGCAGCTCTGCCCCATTCACTTGAATAGCACTGAGGTCACGTGACACTGCACTAGGAAGAAGCCGCTGTCTCTTCAGCTGATGGGTGGGGGTGTCAGACCCTCTGCACTTTGACTGACAGGGCCAGGTGCAAGGACGTCTACGCTGCCTGGCCCTGTCAATCAAAGTGCAGAGGGCGTGGCAGTTGCAGAGATCTGAGCCTCTAGTCTAGTGTAATGGTAACGCCCCCGTTGCTCCTGACAGATGCACTTCAAGGATAACTTCATAAGAGCGGCACCAAAGGGTCACAGCGCACTGTCCCCGCTTTTAGCCGTAATTTCGGGGGGTCTCAGTATCCAGACCCCCATCAACCAACCCCTTACTTAAAAATGTGCATCCAGGCCAGAGCCCCGCTTTACAAGGTGCATTATATAACGACCTACTCCCCCGCCTTGTCATATACTGGAGGAGCGGCCATAGACTTCAGGGACGTTCCTGTAACTGCCTGTGTGCAGATACGTCATCGGTGCGGTACAGGATGCAGCCACGGCTTTCTGCTGTGAAGGAACTACGACCCTCATCATGTCTGCTGCTCTCATGCCGGAGGTCCTGTATTTTCGTTAGGTGACAGCAGAATATGGCGGCTGTACTGGACTGACGCCCCCCGTCACCGCCTCAGCCCTGCCGCCAGTACAGACCCGCTCTGCCTCCATGTTCCCCTCACAGCAGGGTACATGGCCGCCGCTCCGGAGTCCCGCTTACCGGCCGCACTGCCCCCGCCTCGCCTCACGTCCGCCTCCATCTTGTTCCCTGTCCGTGCGGTCTATGAAGCGGTTCTCGGGCTGTTCCCGCCTCTCCGTGCAGCCGTTATTGGCGGTCTGCTGCCCGGCACGACGAACCGTTACCCATTCTAACTGCGGTTCTGGGGTGCTGCTGGGTATATTCACACCTCGCTGGTGAGGTGCGATTAAAAGGCAAATGAAAGGTCACATATGGTTTTGCTTTGCTGTAATTTACCATCTTACAGGTAAAAACACTTGGGGTCTGTGCAGAGGCCGGACCCATTCACTTGAACGGGGTCCACGATTTGCACCTGACAGTCCGCACCACCAAAAAATTAGCACATTCGCTACTTTTTTGCGATGCGGAGGCACGGACAGAAAACCACGGAAACGCTCCGTATTGCTTCCGTGGGGTTCTGTGCCTCCATTCCACATCGCACCTTCAAGTGACGATAACGAGCATGCAGACCCGCGACAAAAACCCGGTGCTCCGACTCTGCTTTCTCCGTCGGTTCCCATAGCGGCCAACAGTCCAAAATTTGCAGAAACTGGGGGTCATTTATCAAAGACCAGCTCTTTTACGCCGATCTTTGATAACCCCTGTGCTGCCGAGGAAATGCTCAATTTATGCGCCTAAGGGCTCATGTGTCAGCCGTGGTCGTATTGCGGCCCGCATACAGCGGGTCCGCAATACGCGAGCACCGGCCATGTGCATTACGGTCCCATTCACTTGAATGGGTCCACGATCCAGGAGATGCGGTGCGGAAGGACGGAGCGGGACCCCATGGATGCACTACAGAGTGCTTCCGTGGTGTTTCTGGCCGTGCTGCTGCACTGCAAGAAAGTACTGCACACACTACGTTTTTTCAGAACGGACAGATCACCCATTCAAGGTGAATGGGTCTGCGGCAGCCGCACGGATGTTGCCTGTGCATTAGGGACCGCAATTGCGGTCCCCAATGCACGAAACGACCTCTTGTGCATGAGCCCTAATAGTAATATGCAAAAAAATGTGTCTCAGGGAAAGAGAACCATCTCACTAGCGCCACCTTCTGGAGGTGGCTCCCTATGAATCAAATGGCTCATTCAGACGGCCGTAAGTGTTTTGCGGTACACAGATTGCGGACGCGCAGGGCCAGCGCTATATAGAAATGCCTATTCTTGCCCACAACATACTCTATATTATTTGCGGGGCTGCAGAACGGTACTACGGATGCGGCTAGCACACCGCGCAGCACACGTTGTGCTGTCCGCATCTTTTGCGGCCCCATTGAAATGAATGGGTCCACACCCATTCCGCAAAATTTCAGAACGGATGCGGACTCGTACATACGGCCATCTGAAGGAGCCCTAACGCTGACTTTTTGACAAGCCTTGGGACATATACTGACGAGGGGCAAACACCCTGAAACTGCTATCTGCAGATAGATATATGCAAGGGTGTTTCTGGGACCATGCGAGGGGTGCAACCGCTTTGGGCGCTACCTTAACCCCTTCAGGTCCGAGCCCTTTTTTCACCTTAAAGGGGTTCTGCAGTTTGTTACAACTGATGATCTATCCTCAGGATGGATCATCAGCATCTGATCGGCCGGGGTCTGACACCCGGGACCCCCACCAATCAGCTGTTTGAGAAGGCAGCGGCGCTGCAGGAGCGACGCGGCCTTCTCACTGTTTACCTCTGCTAGCGCCCCGCCCAGTGACGTCACGACTTGTATCAAGTGGCGTGGGCGAGGCTAAGCTCTGTTCACTTGATACAAGTCGTGACGTCACTGGGCGGGGCGCTAGCAGCGGCAAACAGTGAGAAGGCCGCGGCGCTCCTGCAGCGCCGCTGCCTTCTCAAACAGCTGATCGGCGGGGGTCCCGGGTGTCACACCCGGCCGATCAGATGCTGATGATCTATCCTGAGGATAGATCATCAGTTGTAACAAACTGCAGAACCCCTTTAAGGGAATTTCCTATTTTTGAAATCTGACGTGTGCCACTTTATGTGGTAATAACTTTGGAACACTATTCAACCAATTCTGAGTTTTCTCGTGACACATTGTACTTCATGTTAGTGGTAAATTTGAGTTGATGAGTTTTACCATTTATTTATTTTTTTTTAAAAAACTAATGTACCAAAAATTGTACGGGCACCGCCAATAATGTACCAAAGAGGTCCGCTCTGATTGGCTCGCGATCAGAGCCAGGGGCGGACTGGGAACTTAAAGTGGCCCTGGAAAAAATACTAAAAGTGGCCCCGTTTTGTAGTTGGGTGCAAATTGATGGAAGGCAGGGTCAGCAATACCATAGTGTGGCCCATTATACCGCCCCAACAGAGCCAAATACCACAGTCCACCACAAAATACTGCCAGCAGTACAAAATGCATCCCCAACAACTGAGATTGGGACCATGGGGCATGGGTACTGTGACTAGTTTGGGAGTGGGGGGAGATGGGGGAACGAGCGCTGTGGCCAGTTTGGGGGTGGGGGGAGATAGGGGAAACAAGCACTGTGACCGGTTGGGGGGATGTGAGCTTGGGACCATAGGGAATGAGCACTGTGACTAGTTTGGGAGTGGGGGGGAAATTGGGGGACGAGTGCTGTGACCAGTTTGGGGGATGGGGGAATGAGCACTGTGACTAGTTTGGGGGTGGGGGGAGGATGGTGAGCCTGCATGTGATTTTTGGTGGGAAGGGGAAGGCAAGAGGATGGTGAGCCTAAACGTGAGTGCCGGAGGGGATAAGGGACTGGTTATGATGGGAAGCCAGCTTCCTATGATTGGGGGAGGGGCAGTGGTGTGGAGCCTGAAAATGATTGTTGGGGGGAAGGGGCTCAAGCTCTCTGACTACCTTCGGGGTTGGAGCGGGATAGTGAGTCTGAATGTTATTCTTTGTGTGAGAGGTGAGATCTGGTCTGGATATGGGGGTGGGCTCTGATTGTTAATATTTAATATCAGTGTATGGCGGACAGTGGTGGGGGAGGGTAGCCCTAAGTTAAAATTAGTCAGGGCTGCTCTCCCCCACCCTCAGTAATTGTATGGTTGGTGGGGAGGGTGTCCCATTTACTGGTGCCTCATCCCTTAGGCGGGTTCATAGGCGCAGTAACATGATTTTTTATCCATATATTTTCTAGAAGGCAATTTTTCTAGAGTTGGAAGCTTTTTCTGTATGGCACGGCCGACTGAGCGCTTCAGCTCTGATTTTATTTTTATTTTTGTCACTCCGTACAAAAAAGGTCGTCGACCATGGCATCATGTGCGGCTTTTTGACTGCTCCACATTGCCAAACAGAGTCTGTTAAAAGGGGTTACCCCGTTATTAATGTAGAAAATGAAAACCAGACATCATATAATACAGAAAAATCTCTAACAAAGCTAGCACCAGCCCCGTACCTCACATGGATCCTGAGATCTCCACATTCAATCTTAGGCCCTATTCACACATCCTCTATCTACTTCTGCATTCGCGGAACGGGTGCGGACCCATTCATATGGAATGGGGACACACTGTGCTCTCCACATCCGCATTTGCGGAGCGCGCCGCCGATCTTCCCGACGGCAGCTCCGCAAAAATATAGAGCATGTCCTATTCTTTCCCGCAATTGCGGACAAGTATAGGCATCGCTATAGGGCTGGTGGCAAGGTGTTTTGCGGATCTGCAAAACACTACAGACGTGTGAATAAGGCCTTACAGTTCAGGGGAGCGTGTCCTACCACCGTCACTGCTTTGAACAGTAGATGATGGAGGTTGACGAATGGAACTGAGCATGTGCGACCACCTCAGCAAGGTAGACACAGATGGGAACAAACAGCAGGTGGTGCTATACATTTTATTGAATAACCGGATGGACTAAATGACTTATAACCAATGGCAAAAGTATTCACAGCCACGTAGTGGTTTTTAAAATCTAGAATTTGTGCGACAACCCATTTGAATTTGGTTACCTGCTTGTCATGGCCTAATGTCTGTTTTCAGCCGTATTAACTATGTAACTATGTTTTCAATACTAAGGGGGAAATTACTTTTCTAGACTAGACACATCTCCTTTTACATTGGCCACAGTCCTTATACGTGACACCCCCCTCGTGTGTGTTTGGACCCCGGGGCCGTATCTGATGAGGCTTCCAGTGAATGTGAACAATGTGCCAACAAGTTCACTCGGTCCCTCCTTTTTCCGGGATCCACCTGGATGTTCTGGGAGAGTTGCATATGCATGCTACCTTATGATATTTCTCCTCTCTTAAGTGTGCCATCTGATGTGTCATATGCATGAGACGCCAGAAAGGTATCAGACATGCACTACCATGATATAAAAGCCCTGTGTGAAGATGTATATATGGAGATCAATGACCTCACAGGTCACCTGTGATCGGGAGTGATGCCCTGGGAGTTTTATACATTCAGGCAGGTAGTCAATGGGTGATGCAAACCATTGGGTTGTGAACCTCAACATTACATGCAAAAATGGCACTGTATTTGATGTAATATTGGCCTGTGTATTGGTGGCAGGGATGGAGTTTATGCCAAAGATGCGCCACAGTTAGACAGAGTCCGAGGTCAGTAGAGGGGTTACGCCAAGGGGCCTTCATGCTGACGAGTATGGTCCATGAGGAGATAAACAGAAGTCCCAGTCAGAGCCATGTTGACAGTGTGTAGGCAGAGTGTGCAGTGAACAAGAGAGAATGCTGGTAGACATTACTGCTGGTGAGACAGGGAGCCAGTCAGCTCCTGCGTGTTAGCTAGCTAGCAAGTGGAGGTGAGTGACACTTGCAAACTGGCTTACGATCTAAAGAGGTTCAAACAGCTGACCACTGTAGTAAAGGATAGCCCGCAGCAGAGGGTTAGCCACTGCACTTCCTTACTTACAAGCCACACCCACTTTTGAGGGGGAAAAATAAATGTGTAGAGCTTACACATTAATTCATTTTGGGTCCAAAACATTAAATCTGTCTAAAAAAAAAAAAATTGTGTATGCCAAGAGTAACAATACCAGAAATAGAACCTACACAGAGAAAGTATCATGGAAATATTCACTTCTTTTCCTTGTTTTAAACCCACTCCTGGTTTTGGCTTACAAAACTGATCCGTCTTGAACATCATTGAAAGTCAATGGGGGACGAATCAGTTTTCTATTGTGCCAGTGAAAACTGATCCGTCCCCATTGACTTACACTGTGTCAGGACGGATCCGTTTGATCCAGTGTGAAAGTAGCCTAAATGTAAAGATTTGGATAAACCTTCTCAACATTTTCAACACAGTTTTTATAGGAATTCAGTCAAATTACATGTATTATACATGATTACTTCCCTATTTTGAATTAAGATCCCACATTGAGGGTATTTTACAAAAAAAATGGTGTTTTGTTTCCAGGAAAGGTTACACTTTAGGTAATGTGTTATCTCCATCCCTATACAAATCCAACCTAACAACATTGTCCAACTGGTGGCCCTATAAAGGTCTATACAAATGTGTCAGTCTGTCCGATAGTGGAGGGAATTGCATTACCACTATAAGCAACAAGTATATTAAAGAAATTCAATGAATTGTGGCACCATGTTTGTAGTATATGTAATCAAATGCACATTATACCAATTGCTGTATATAGGTCGCACATCTTATAAGCTTAGAGTATCTGGACATTTTACACATCATGGTAATACTTTTAACCATGGTTGTTTAATACTCGCGTTCGGTTCCAAGTGGTACCTTGGCTCATAGGAGCCAATACATTCTAAGGCTACATGCACATGATCGCATGTTTGGTCCGCGTCCGAGCCTCATATTTTGCAGCTTGGGCACGAACCCATTCACTTCAATGGGGCCGCAAAAGATGCGGACAGCACTCCGTGTGCTGTCCGCATCAGTTGCTCCGTTCCGTGGCCCCGCAAAAAAAAATAGAGCATGTCCTATTCTTGTGCGTTTTGCGGACAAGAATAGGCATCTCTATAACGAGCTGCCCGTTCCGTTCCGCAAATTGCGAAAGGGACATGGAGCGGCTTCTGTGTTTTGCAGATCCGCAAAAAACACACGGAGGGGGCATGTAGCCTAATACTGTGCGGAGCGCTCGCTCCGTACAATATTCAAACGAAGTATTATGCGAATCGTTGATTCGCTCATCCCTACTTATGACCTATCCTCCGGATCGGAGATCAATCCCTGATCAGTGGGGTGCTGACAACCAGCACACCTGCCGATCATCTGACGAGGCTGCGGTGCTCTGGTGTGTGCCATGGCTTACCCACAGCAAGCAGAGCGCTGTTCATCGTATAGCAGATATGTTTGGTATTGCAGTTCAGCTCCATTCACTTGAATGAGGCTGAGCGGCAACTAGGCCATGAGACCAATGAACGTGACGTCACTGGCCTAAGAAAATGTGGTGCTCACCGAGCTCTGCAATCTCTTCAAACAGCTAATTGGCAGGAGTCACACCCCCACCAATCTCATACTGATGACTTGGGCCTCATGCACACACGACCGTGTGTGTTTTGCGGATCCGCAAATCGCGGAAGCTTCTCCGTGTGCCTTCCGCAATTTGTGGAGCGGAACTGGCGGCCCATTATAGAGATGCCTATTTTTGTCCGCAAAACGGCCATGAATAGGACATGCTCTATTTTTTTTGCGGGGCCACTGAACGGAGCAACGCATTCGGACAGCACATGGAGTGCTGTCCGCATATTTTGCGGCCCCATTGACGTAAATAGGTCCGAGCCGCAAAATATGCGGCTCGGACGCGAACCAAACATACGGTCGTGTGCATAAAATTAGGTATCATCTAGTAAATGTCTTTCTACCGAAGCTAGAACCAGCCCTGTACCTCACATGGATCCAGAGATCTTCTCATTCGTTGCTCCAATTCCTTGCTAGATTTATTTCAAGCAGGGGGTATGTCCCTTGTGCTGTAGCTCTCCCTATCACAGCTCATGGGGCATGTCCTTTCTGCTGCTGTTCTCCCCCTTTGACTGTCACAGTTTATAACAGTAGATAGGGCTGGTGGCAGTTGAAAGATGGAACTGAACATGTGCGACCACCTCAGCACAGTGGACACAGAAATAAGGAAAAGAACAAACAGCAGGTGGCGCCATACAAATACATTTTATTGAATAGGTTATTCAATAAAATCTATTTGTATAGCGCCACCTGCTGTTTGTTCTTTTTTGTATTGCCACCAGGTTGGCGGCAATACAAATTTTTTAACTACATCCAAATACAAATGTTTTCAGATATACACGTGTTACACGGCTGGATTTCTTGCGACTGCTGCGGCGATCCCATTCATTTCTATGGGATCCTGGCCGTGACCAGTGTAGCCCTTGCCTTAGGGGGGGTGTGATAGAGGGCTGAGAAGTCCTCTATAGGAAGACAGCAGTAAACATCAAGTGCGACATGTGAAGGAATATGACAGATCCAAGAGTGCCAGATTCCGGTGGGCTCTCCCTTGGATTCCCAGGCATTATTCTCTGCTGCCACTGTTAACCATTGCATGTTATAGAAAACTGAAATAGAGCAGCGAGAGGGGGTGAATAATATTTCCGATGTCTCTCTGACCTGCCGTTTGTCGTAGGAGGTCCAGGGTCATTTGGATCAGTGGCATTTAAACATTACATGTGTTTGCCCCGCTCTGGTAAACACTTTCTCATTATAGGGTATTGAGTGCAGAATACGATATTTTATTTTAGCACAAGGCCACGCATAACCAAACATTGAAGGCTTTCTGAATGCACTGTACCTTCCCTATGGGCCTAGTTCCAGCCTATTTGACTCCATCACCACTGTAATAAGCTGAAGCCACTCATGTCATCCACTTTGTCGTAAAGCACTAGTAACCTCTAAACTGGCAGAATACTTGTGACCAGTACATTTCCTCGGTATTTGGAGGCCTGCTCAAGTTCATCTTCTGCCACTAGAACATACACTCTCATACGTAGTCCTCTGTCCTGCTCACCACATTGAAGATAAAATATTCATACTTGTACACCTTTGCCGTCTCATGGTTGTTACAGGAGCAGAATGGTGAGGTGCATCACATCATTTAGTGGCTTTGGTAACTGAAAATAGGTGCACAGACTTGTGGTAGTCACCAAAGCTCCCCACCTCAGCAGTCTGACATAATTGGTACCAGCCTCAGGACTGCTGTGACCCATGGAGCCCCCCAAAAAATAAACGGAGTGGCCATTAGGACATGCATTTGGCCTCCATTAATTTCTACGGGAGATCTGTTGATAGCAGCACTCTGATATCTCCGCAACGGTCATAAAAATAAAAGGAGCAGCCGCACGCATGCCTGACCAGCAGCTCTGTTTTTTTTCAGGGGGCTCCACGGTCCCGGTTCTCAAAAGTGGAGGTCCCAGCCGTAGAACCCCACAGATGTATTAGTTATCCCCTATACCAGTGGCATTGAGTTACGCTCTTTTACTCCCCCTGAGTCCTGCCACAAGAAGTAAAAGTGCTTCCCTAACGGCCCTATGAAAAGGCTCTCAGAGGCTACTTTTGAGTAGTGTAAGGCCTCTTTCACATGAACGATATGGATTGTGTCAGGATGCGTCCAGCGAAACTCGCACCATTTAGAAAGCAAGTCGAGTCAGTTTTGTCTAGAATTGCGTTCAGTGTTTAAGTTCTTTCCGCGCAGGAGCAATCAGTTTTGATGCGCTCGTGAAAAAGAGAAAACGAAGACTTACTAACCTCTCCTAGCAACCCTCAGTGAAAAACGGATGCAATGCGTTTTTCACTGGTGCCCCATTCACTTCTATGGGGCCAGGACGGCATGAAAATTGCAGAATATAGAACATGCTGAGATTTTCACGCAACGCAGAAACAACTCGTGAAAAACAACGCTCATGTACACAGACCCATTGAAATGAATGGGTCAGGATTCAGTGCTATGCTTTCACTTTACACCTCGCACCCGCGTGTCAAAGGAGTCTAACTCTTTGTGAGAGATTGTTGACTACTCGACACGACTGTACAATGCACTTCAAAACACTTTGCCCAGTTGACAGACTTCAAGAGGTCTGATCACTGGACTGAGAGGATGGTCATTTCGACAAATTGCCCACCATCTACGCTGTTCTGACATAGCTGTTAGGAGCAGTGGTTACGGGAGGGTCACCAAAGAGGCTCAAGACAGACCACCAGTAGAAAACAGATCCCACAGTCCAGCACTGCAGGGAACGAAAATGCCCTTTGTCTTCCTCAGGAACCCATCAGCTCAAAACATGCACCCGTCATGAGGATGCATGATGTCAATGGAGCAGCACAGTGCGTGTCCGACCATTACTCTACTAAAGGTCCACGTCTGGATAGGTGATGACCGTCAATTGAGGGGTCAAGCAGACAGGGCTCAGAAGGCTTCTAAATAATACAAAGACTCACTTTCAGAAATATAAAGAACTTTATTATTTGTTTCCTAGATTCTGCAAATGGTAAAACAGTGCAGTTCTGAAAATCCAAACTGGACGCAAATGAACAGGAGGACTCTGGACGATTCATGTGGTCAGAGAACTTCCCCACTGCTCCATGTCACTTTATAAAGGTCATACATTAGATATCTTTATTCAACAGCCAGGAGTCATTTCTCTCTTTACAATCTAATCCGACTACTTCAGTCGGCAAGGAGGAAAACGGATGAACTGCAATAAGAAGCTTCCGATTACAATGCAGTTTTGCTTTGGCAATTGTGGGAACATTCAGACTTACCAAATGCAGAACTGCTGAAAGCTGCCCGACTTCTGCAATGCCAAAGCCACAGCAAAACTGCATAGCAATACAAGACTTGCTTTTGCCACTCATTGGCCTCAAACAGCTGCAATAGTTCCAGAAAATGTACCAAGAGTTGCTTCTATGACCCCCCCCCCCCATTGCAGTAAACTGGTTTGCAGTGCTGCCCTTTTTTCCAATGGTGTTTTAATGCGAATGCAACAGCAAATTACCACTAGCTGTGAAAATGTGAACTATACAGCATCGTACCACTAAAGCATGTAAATACCAAGCCGCATATTGAACCCACCATCAAAAAAAAAAATAAGTACAAGTGTGGTGCAAACATAAGGCTAGCCAAGTTCTATGGAACAGAACTGGTTAAAAACATAAAAGGGCATGAGAAAAAAGGCGAGCGCCTAATAAGAAAAACAAAACCGAAAAATCGACTCTCCACAATTATAACAAGTCAATGTTTTTTGCTCATGTGGACTTTGCATCAGCAAAAAAAAATCTAAATGGCCTTTGGACCTCTTCATATAACCGTTATCGGACCAGTTACGCTACGCCACCTATTTTGGCTTTTAGGCTATGTCCACACATGGCTGAAAACACATTGGAAAAGTCCACAGCAAAAACTACAGCAGATACTGCATGTATTACATGCTGTTTTTGCAGTGGAAAACGTTGCAGCGTTCACCCTCTTTATTGGAAAGGGTAAAATCCGCAGCATAAGTTGACTACTATCGATTGCTGCCGATTTCAAATCCGCATCTCAGGCCAATTTATGCTGCAGATTTTAATTCTTAAAATCTCCCCCACTTTGCTGGTACTGTATAACGCTGCGGATCTGCCGCTCGAAAATCCGTGACAGCAAATCCACAGTGATTCAGTCACGTGTGGACATAGCCTTAATGGCATATACACTGGGGAGTTTAAAGGGTTCGTTCGGCTGGGTGTCGGATCCCCGCCAATCTAAAAGTCAATAGTAAAAGCCCGGATAACCCCTTTAAGCAGCAGAATCGCATGTGGAAAATCCACAGTATTTACAGTAGCAGCAAAGTGGACAAGAAGTTAAAGGGCAACTAAATCTTCATGCAAAGCATTTCATTGGCTTTGCTCTGGTTGTGCAGTATGCGGAGTACGGACCCTATATACTGTCTGCAAAAGCAGAGCCAATGCAAGCGGAAGGTGCAGATCGCTCTGACAATCACTACTGCACCTTCTGGGCTTTGTGTGAAGGTTTTAGCACCCTTTAAGAAATCCCATCCACACTTTATGTTGCAGATTTTTGCCACGGATTTCACCCTTTGCAATGGACAGGGTAAAATTTGCCGTAATTCCGCCCCATTTGATGCAGACTTTGCTGCTGTGGAATACCATCTGACACGCTGCAGGCTGTCCACTATGGTAAATCTCCAGCAAACCTGCCACATGCGTCTGTAACCGAAAACAGGAACTAAGATCTTATCAAAAATTCTATTTAAACGGATACTCCCCACTCCTCAGAAGCAGCAAATGATCATCCAAGTAACTATTTTGCTTATGGCAAGGGAAAAAAAAAATGGCATCCACAGTAACTCCAAATGACGTGAACAACTCACAAGAGACACTGATACAATGATTAAGGCGGAAGCTACATGGCGCGACAGACATGTTACTGAAGCTCATGCGTGGAGGCCGTGTGTCGCCCAGTACACATCAGTCACTACAAACCACACCACGCACACTTAGCCCCAAAAAAGTGAAGGTGAGCGGTGATATCTTAGGTTCCGAAAACAAGCATTTTGTTTTGTTTAATTTCACTTTTAAAATGCATACATACATATTAGCCCTAATATCCAATTTGTGGTCTATTGCTAAGCAGAGCAAAAAAAAAAATATTAAAATAGGGAATTTTGATGCAGATGCAAAAATCTAAGTTCTTCTCCCCTAAACAGGCGTCTATATTGTGCTGTTACGCTACCTCCTTAATAGGCATATAAAATTCCACCTGCACAACGGCAGGGCTCAAAGGGGGTTTATCAAACTGTAAGACCCGTGATCCTGAAAAGGAAGAGGATGCAGTACTAGTGTAGCCTTCACAGCAGCCCTGGGCACCTGACTGGTGCAGGGAACCATCCAAAGGGGCAATCTGCAGTTCTGTGCAAATCCGAGTGAACAGGAGTGTTGCTGTAAAGAATAAAAAATAATAAAAAATTCGGAGGAGACCCAGTGCCAAGCTACCTTCATTTTCAGGCAAGTCTGAGTTCAAAAAGTTGGGATAAGACTGAAGGCATATCCTAGTGATAGATGAGGCAGAATACCACTTTAAAGTAAAAGGTTCACCTCGGATCAAATAATACCAAGTGTCACTATGAGGTTTTATTCCCTTTAACAGCTGTAGTGATCCAGTAACAGGCAGAACTTTAGATGTATATTTTCCCACAAAACAGTAAACTACTATAGTGCATAAAGACTAAAGCCTCATTCAGACATCCGTGTCAGTGCTCAAATCCATGAGCAGGTGGTCAGTGATGGATCCGTGTGTCCGTTTTTTTGCTGTCCATGTTGCATTCGTGTTTCACCGACACTGAACAGCTGGAAATTTGTTTTCAAAAACATCTCTTCTTAATGATCCGTGAAACACCGTTGCAACACGGTGTTGCATCCATGGTTTTCATGGACCCATAGACTATAATGGACGTGATGGATCCGTGAACATGGACAAAATAGAGCATGCATCCGTGCTAAAAGCACTGACCCACGGACTGTGCTAAAACACTGATGTCAGAATACACACATTAAAATTAATGGGGACGTGCGCTGTCCGTGAAACACCGACGTGTCGAGGCTTAAGGGTGGTTTCATACCCTTGGAAAAATGCCATTGCATGTTTTTATTTTTATAGCCAAAGCTAAGATTCAACTCAAAAAGAGTTAGAAATATAAAGAAAGGACTTGTAAATCTCCACCCAGCCGGATCCAATTCTAGCTAAGGCAAAAAAAAGAAAAACCTGCAATGGTATTTGAAGGGCATCTGTCAGCAGATTTGTACCTATGACACCGGCTGACCTGTTGCCTTCAGCTGCCAAGCGCACATGTATCTGTGTTGGCTCCATGTACATAGGTGCCCACATTGCCGAGAAACTTGACGTTTTAATATATGCAAATGAGGAGCAACGTGGGCGTTACCATCACTTCTAAAGGCTCTGCCCTCTCTGCAACTGCCGTGCTCTCTCCACTGACAGGTCCAGGCAGTGAAAAAGTCATCACACCTGGTCCTCTCAAAGTAAAGAGCGGACACATATGAACATGGGACCAACACAGATGTCTTTAGCTGCCAAGCGCACATGAAACAGGTCAGCCAGTGTCATAGGGACAAATCTGCTGACAGATGGGCTTTAAAACTCACTGGGACTAAAAAACAAACCACAGGCCGGTTAAAAGGGTTCAGGTACTCCCAGTAGCAAAGCAGTCCCTTTTTTTTCGTAAAGCAAAAGATGATGAGAGCTCACAGGCTCCACAGCTGTGATCCGTTGTCTATCATAAGTATTTCATTTGACATGAGCATTCTTGGTGCAGCAAATTTGCTCCAACTTTCCCCACAAAAAAGCCGACTACTTTAGTGCATTCAGACTATAGGCGGTTTCATACCCTTGGGAAATCACCATTGCATTTTTTTTTTAGGAAGTATTTTGAGCCAAAGCCATGACAGAACTCAAAAGGAATGAGAAACATAAAAAGGACTTTTACTTCTCCTCTCTACTGGTTCCAATTCTAGCTTTGGCTCGCAAAACTGCAATGGTTAAAAAAAAAAAAAAAAAGTGAATCCCCCCTTAAGGCCAGGAAAAGTGGTCAGGTACTTCCAGCAGCATAGCAGTCCCTTCTTTCTGTAAGTAAACAGATTATCAGAGTTCACAGGTTCCACGGCTGTGATCCAGCATCTATCATAGCTACTCAATTTCTGATGAGCATTTATGTTTCCAGTTGAAAAAGACTCCCTAAATAATTCACCTAAAGGAGCCTTGGACAACTAGACACGGCCCTAGTGCTCGCACCCAAAATCCTAATGCATTTTTTCTTAACGAAAAAGAAAGGCAGTGCCGAGCAGAATGTTATTGCGATTGGAAAGGATTTCATGTCACAGTTAAGCATCTGAAGTGAAAATTTTAGCACACAAAACACATTCTTTACATCAAAACTTTTTTTTTTTTTGGTGTATTTTTCTCATGCTGGAAAAACAGCTGCTCCACGTGGTAACATTAGGCCTGTCATCGGTAGATTTCTATGTTGTCTCCAAAATGCTAGAGCAATTGAAATGGTCTTTGCTTTAAAAGGGATGTTAGTCGAACGAGCTTGAAGCAGAAAACAAATCGAGACTATTTTTTCCAGCACGAATTCGGTCTCTTCCTGTGTACACCCAGAGTTAAATAAAACACGACAAACACACAAGGTAACAAAAATTCTAACATTGCTCTGACAGGACAGAAATATACATCTGAAGAACAGTTTTCTCTTTTTGTTTTCTTGGAAAAAAAAAAAAAATTACAACAAAAAAAAAATAAAGTTCAGTTTGTCTGAAACCATTGGGGTCCATTACAAAAAAGTAATGTCAATAAATACAAGTGCCAGCGTGGATTGCGGGTGTCACAGGGTTATAACTCAGTCTTCTGCTTCTCTTCTGAAGGTTTCTGCGTCGATGAATCTCCTACATGGCAGAACCAAAGAAAATGGAGAGAGAAAGAACTATTAGAATTAAATGACCGCAGAGGATTGAAACCGCACCAAGACATTTCTACATGGCACTGCCATCTGGACGAGCCCGAGAAGGAGTCATACGTTCGTAACTTTTCTCTTGCCACGAGAAATGTGGGCAGCAAGTTTCAGACAGACATGCGCATTATAGCAGGTGTAGATAGCACTTGTCTTTAGGACAATGTGTACATTTTCAGTATTTCACTTGAATTGAACACATACAGGTAACGTCTGTGCTGCATCTTTTTTACAGATCCATGTTTTGTGGACCTCAAAATACATACGGTCGTGTGAATGTACCCTAAAGGGGACCCCGTCAGCTCATAATACAAACTGCCCACAGTATATTTGCAATATGCTTGTTGCGCTCCAGAAGTGACTCCCCCCCCCCCCCTTTTTGAAACTTGTAAACCTGTAGAAAATCAACTATAATCCTTGTTCCCATTGCATGCAAGTTAGCTGCTTCAAGTCAAGGAGGCCAGCACTTTCCCTGCCCGACTCCCACCTCCTGCATTCTGATAGATGTTCCCTAGCTCAAGGAATATCATCCCCTGGCCCCTTAGATCCTGCACAAACTCCATTTGGTCACATTTCCTGCACGTGCTTAGTGACTTTGGGTGTACAGTTCCCAGGCTTCGCTGCACAGCGGGAGAGCTCTTCTCTGGAACATGTGGCACACACGCAATGAAGCCTTGAAGCCAAGGGCTGTACACCCAAAGTCACTGGTCATGCGGAGAAAATGCAACCAAATGGGGCCTGTGCAGGATCGAAGGTGCCAGGGGTGACATTACCTGAGCTAGGGGACATCAATCAAGGTGCAAAAGGTGGGGTTGGGCGAGGAAAGTTTGACTGCGAGGGGGGAGAATACTGGCCTACTTAATGCAGCTAATTTACACATGACATGGCCAAGGATTAAAGTTGATTTTCAGTATATTTACAAGTTCGAAAAAGGGAACAAATGTCACATTTGGAGCACTGTGAGCATATTCTAATGGTATTGTGGGCAATTTGTATGACATAAATGAGATGACAGATTTCCTTTCAAGAGGACCTGTTACCTCTCCTGACATGTCTGTTTTAATAACTGAATGCATTCCCCATGTAATAACAATTCTGGAGCATCTATTCTTATGGCTCCATGTTGTGCTACTCCTTTATTATTTCTACTAGAAGTTATGAATGAATTGCTAGCAGCCTGCAGTAAGGGTACATAGGGGCGGTAACCAGTTTGGGGAGGGGGGGTGTACCTGCATAGAGTCACTATCCAATTAGTGCTGGCATTTTCAGACTGTGCAGATACACACCCCCAACTGGTTACCACCCCTCTGTACCCTTACTGCAGACTGCTAGAAATTCATTCATAACTTCTAGTAGAACTAATAAAGAAATGGCACAACAGAGACATACAAATAGATGCTCCAGAATTATTACATGGGTAATGCATGAAGATATTAAAACAGGCATGTCGGGAGTGGTGAAAGGTCCTCTTTAAGAATAACGTGTGAAGCACATTAGAAAAACATGACCTCTTTCTTCCAAGAACAGCACCACACCTGCCCACAGGTTGTGTCTGATATTGCAACCAGGGACGGACTAGCCATAGACTCTACAGGGAGGCAACCTAAGCCCTCCTCAACAGGTAAGTAATCTGTTCTGTTGCTCCCAGAGTTAGTTCAGGTCCACCGCTATGGGAGTTATAGAAACAGCCATTTTTGTAACCCCGTGTATGGTGGCTGGTGCTTAATCAAGTGATACCCATCACAGCCATGAAAGGCTGAGATAGGAATAACCCTTTAATTCATCTCACTTCTATCACAATGCCTGGTTGTGAAGAGGAACATTGGGCAGTACTGTGTGTGGTCAAGGAAAAGAGCAGATGGGGAATACAGTAAGCACATGGCTGGGCAACTAAAAGGAGATATGGCGGTGGCTGTGTCCAAGAGCAACCTATGCAAACCAAGGAAAGGCCATTGGTATGAGGTGGGAGGATATCTGCAGACAGAAGCAGTTTGAGAAATAGATTCTTATTTTTTGTCAAACTGCGTGCGAAGAGCACCGATGTTGGCTGTGAGATTACCCCTTCAAGTTTCCCTGCAGATTCATGGATACATACTTACAATCTTACTATGTAACCAGAGCATTAAAATTCCTCCGCATGCCCCGGATTACCTGCTTCAGAACCTTCCAATTCTAAAACCTTCTCTTCCGTTGGAGGCTCCTTTGCAGGCTCAGGTTCACTGGGTGGCTCTGCTTAAAACAGATAAATAACACATAAATCTATATGTTCTTTACAGTTCAGAGTTGGGCTGTGTTCACAAGCGTCCTAGAACATTACCCCTAGTGCCACTATAAACACAGGCTAATGTGCATTAAGCTTGTAATAAGGTGCGTAGGGGGGAGGGGGGGGAATAGTCTTACCAGAGCATGGGAACATGGTTATAATTGCTGCTTACCTTCCGTGCCTTCTTTTTTTTTCTCAGCACTCTCCGTTGTATTCTTCTCTCCGTTCTCCGATTTTGTGGTGTTACTTTTTGGCTTGGGCTTAGGTTTGGGTTTGGAAAACTTTGCCTTGTTTAGCAGGTACTGAATCTCCCTGTCTAAAGCTGCTAGCTTTTGGTCAATATCTTTAGACAACAAGATCGGTTTCTCGGTGGCTGGTAACTTGGCTTGTTCGGCCAGAGTTTCATTTTTCCAGACCTGAGTACAAATTGTAGAAAAATCAAGTTCATTAATTCAATAATAATTTCTTTGCTAATTGGCGCAACAATGTCTACTTTCACGACGACACCTCCTCAATTTGTGCCGTGCCTACCATATCCCACGTCATCCTCCGTGATCAGGAGCGGATTGGCCATAGACATTACAGGGAAAGTTCCCGTTGGGCAGATACCCAGGGGCCACCTAGGCCCTCCTCATGGCCGATGCTACTGGAAGTTTTTGGGGATGTATTTTGTGCTGCTGCCAGTATTTTGTGATGGACTGTGGTATTTGGCTCTGTTGGGGCGGTATAATGTGCCACAATATGGTATTGCTGGCCCTGCCTTCCATCAATTTGGACCTGACTACAAAACAGGGCTACTTTTAGTATTTTTTCCAGGGCGACTAAGTTCCCTGTCTGTGATCAATCTCTTCTAATAGACAGAGGAGCTACAATTGTGACAAATATGTCCCAGTTATGTACAAGCATCAGTCCTTTAGGGACTACTGTTTATCCCACCTGAAAAAAATAAGACCATGGAAATAAAGAATATAGAATAAAAAAAGATGTGATCAAAAAGTCATGTACCCCAAAATGGCACAATTGCTACAGAATGGCCTTAAAAAAAAAAAAAAAAAATAACTCCATTGATGGAAAAACAACAAAAGTTATTGTGACACAAAAGGAAATGATTCAGTCACTCTTCTCTTACCCAGGTGTCATTAATGAGCTTTTCCAGCGTATTTAGCTCAATTTCTGTGAAAATAGGATCATCATCAGGGATCATCCTCGCACTCCTGAAGACAAGAAACGTTAGATTAGATGAAAGCAAAAAAATTGAATGAAAAACCCAAGTAGAACGCACGAGACTGTCACCATCAGTCCCATAAATACCGATAGGAAATATGTCTGACCGCCACTCCTCGCCCATGTTGTGAAGAAACATAGGGGGCTTCTAGTTATTGTGGTGGTCCAACTGTGGAGACCCCAGAGATCAGACATTTAAATGTAGTGTCAGCAGGAAATTCACTGATAAACCAGACAATTGGGGAAATCATGTACAAAGACCGACTTTTCACCACAGCCTTTTACTCCTCTTTTGCGCTGGTCTTGCTGCAGGAAAATGTGCATAACTTAAAACAGGGCAAGCCCCTCATCATTACTAAGACGTACCTTCAGCAGTCCTTGCTTCTAGACCAGCCCCTGACTGGAGAATTTATTCGCTAACCTTTACACCCATTTCCAAGCATAAAGGTTAGCAAATTTGTCCGGGCCCTGGCCCAACCCCCGTGACAAAATGGTCACATGGATAGGTGATAAATGTCGTTCGCCAGGAAAAACTCCTCTACACAGAAAGGGTTTCTCCAGTTTTTCTATAAATTTTAGCTATCCCACCCACCAGACCATACTTAACTGCTCCCTGCCACTTGGTTACGGCTTCTTCGATTTAGCGCTTGTAAACTTCCATCACGTATAGGGGTCACATGTGCCACTGCAGCCAGTGACTGCATAGGAACCAGTGATATACCGCTTGGGGGACAATTGCTTGGCTACATTCCAGGTGATATTCCAGTTAGAACAGATGATTGTATATCCAATGGATAGGAGATACCTGTTCTCATGATTAGTGAGTGCCTCAGAGGTCAGACCACCTATCATGAGAATAAAACTTCCTGTGCACCCTGTCAGAATGGAGTGATGATCGAGCGTGTGCACCGCCGTTCCACTCAAAGTCTGAGACTGCCGGATATTGTACTCGGCTGTCTCTAGCAGTCCCATACTGGATGGGATAGAGCAGCGCCATGCATGCTTGACCTGCTGCTCCATTCATTCAGGGACAAAAGGTCCCCCACTTAACTTAGTAGATGCCAATAGCACCTACGTGATCGTGCACAGTAGCGGCGTATAGGGTGGCATATACAGTGGCTGGAATCAAGCTAATGTGGGACATTGGAGAGGACATAACGTGCTGCAGTCTATAAGCAGCATCCATGGAAGCAAAGATGGACGTGTCCTTTTCAGCAGGAAACCACCCTCAGTCAAAAGTCCTGCTACAGTGTATAAAGTGATCATAGAACTCACCGCATTATAACAAAATACAGTCCCGTAGCAGTTCACTTACTTCAGAAAAATAGACGAGTGATTCAGCAAACTGTCCAGAGCCGACAACTTTTCTGGCCACTTTCTTCTCTCTTCAACCTTGAAAAATAATGACTTGCACACCTTCTTAAGTTCACTTAGCTTGTCCTTCAGCTCCTGCAATAAACAAGATGCAATTGATGAACAGGAATAATCCTCAGACAAATTCCACTTTTAGCCCTCATGTACACAACCATTTTTTCACCCACGTGCGTTTTATGTTTCGGCAGCTAGCACACCGACCCATTCATTTCTAAGGGGCCAAGTGCATTTGTATTTTTTAGCGGATCCGTGTGGCTGTTCCGTAAATTTAAAAAAACATGTCTTATTCTTAACCATATTGCGGACAAGGGTATCTCTTCTACTGATGGGAGTGAGAAAAATAAGAATACACGCAGAAGGCGTCTGTATTTTGCAGATCCGTTGTTTGCAGACTGAAACATACATGGGACTGTGTGACTGAAACCTATAGACCTGTCAACACCTCCAACATGTCTGTCAGTAAATAATTGCATTACACATAATATACCAATTCTGCAACATCTTTTCGTATAACTATATGTTCTTCTGTTCCTCGAAATCTACAAATTGATAAATGGGTGCTACCAGTTGGGGTGCGTCACTTACACTATCCAATCTGTGCTGCGTGTCTGACTCTGTAGGGACACACTGCTTTGGCCTGGGCGATAATTATACCCATACAGGGCCGGTTTTAGACAATGTGGGCCCTAGGAAAAATCAAAAGTGGGGCCCCCAAATCTTGTAATAATGTACCAACAACACAGTCATATTACGTAGATTCCGTAAATGAATACAAATATGTGAACGTGTGTTTATTTAAGTATATTAAAGGGGTTGTCCGCGTTCAGAGCTGAACCCGGACATACCTCCATTTCCACCCTGGCAGTCCCCCTAACTTGAGTATCAGAGCAATTCAGTGCTAGATCGCACAGGGCAAGGGATCTTTTGTTCATAATAACACCCTGCCGGACGAAAGCTTCTGCCCGGCAGTGTGTTCAGTGACGTCACCGGCTCTGATGGGCGTTCTTTAGCGCTGCCCTAGCCGTTTTACAGTGCCAGTGACATATAGGCAACGTTTCGGGCTTTGAATTTCAGTCGAACATAGTAACTTTTAGGCAACGTTTCTGGCATGTCCGGCGCCATATATCCATCGCTGGATGAAGGGCTCATTACTCAGCCCGAAACGTTTCCTATAAGTCACTAAGTCCGGCTGAAATTCAATAAAATTCACTAAGCATCTTGAAAATTCATGGGAGTGCGGTCTGAATTCCATTATACGTTGGAAGTTCGTGTGGTGAAGCACTGAACACAATTTATCTGACCCCCAACCAGCCAGAGTGGGAGAGAGTGCTGTAATCGCCGTTGTGAAAATGTAGTTGTTTACTAGCAGAAATAGTGTGTATAATATCATTTGATATTCCATATACGGATGCACAGAAATCAGAAAGTGCTGATTAAACCATTAATAATGGGAACTTATTAAACCATGTCAGTATAAATACTAGAACAATTTAGGTAACTTCACAGATTAGTAAACAGAAATAATAAAATAACTTGGCACATCTTAATTGTTATTCCCAGTTTAGATATATACAGCATATCCACAGGATATACAATATATGTCTAATAGCTGCAGGTACATAAATATGTGTGAGGACTGTGCTCCTGAAAAATGCGCAACAGCATGAATAGGTTAAAATAGGAACCCGTCTGAACTGAGACCACCTTGTCGCTTGGTAGGTGGGCTTAGATGTATTTTGATCAAAATGTATTGACCAAGTGTCTCAGATTTTATCAATAGAGTGAGGGCTTAGTCCATATGTTATGCTTGCATCTACCATTACAGTGCATTATTTTCTGTGATTTTGTAAATGTAGCCATATCCATCCGCGCATTTAATACCATATCGTGCAGGATGGTTTATATACAGTTTTTTTCTGTGATTTAATAGATGCAGGTCCCAACTCCAGAGATAAGTGTGGGTCTCAGAGGTGGACCATGCATCTATCATACATTTGCAGCATATCTTGTTGATATTCCATATGTCTTGGGTAAAAATATACCCTTTTAACGTAAATAAAGAAAAAAAAAACCATGTTCAAGTGCAATGATTATCTTTAACATGGGTTATTTGGGAATATAAGAAAATAAAAATACTTAAATATTACTTTATTATAAATATATTTCCAAATACCTTTAATTAGTTACAGTATAATGGCTCATTTTGTCTGGGGAGCAAGCAGGAGAAATAAAATGGCCACAGTCCTATTAGTACACACAAAACCTGTCCTAATCACACAGCAGGAAAAGTTACTTCACAACACTGAGGTAAAAAGCTGCCACATCCTCCTCTCTGCTTGTCAGGGATTATGATCCTGAATACAGACAAGATATTTCACTGAATCTGTGTAGGAACAGAGTTCATAAAGTATGGAGATTGCATACAAGAGCTGCTGCTCATCAGCCACATCCCCACCTCCTCTATGTACTTCATGTCTCCTCATGAGCTCCATTCCTACAGAGATTCAGCTGAAGATCTTATCAGCTTTATTCAGGATCATAATCCCTGACAAGTAGAGCAGAGAAGAGGCTGAGGAAGCTCTTTAGCTCAGTGACCTGAAGTAATTTGTCCTGCTGTGTAATAAGGGAAGGTTTTGTGTGTATTAATAGGACGGCATCCATTTTATTTGCCCTGATTGCTCCTTAGACAAAACGAGCCATAAGTAATGAAAGGTATTTGGCAATATATTTATAATAAAATATTTAGGTATTTTTAGCAATTTTATTTTCTTAATTGCTGGAGAACTTGTTTAAAGGTCATGTAATAAACATTAACATTGAAATAAAGCCACAACTACAGTTTATGGTAACTAAAAGAGAAGCTTTTCAAAAAGCTTAAATTACTTTTCAAAAGCCCAGATTTCTGCAAATTTCACACTAAATTGCAATTTCAGCTAGACCATTTAAATCTTGTGACAGAGAACTTTAAATAGTTTTTAATTAATTTCAAACGCAAGAAACTTTTTTCAGGGGTAAAAAGACGACCCTTTTCACCATTTCCTCAGGACTGCTGTTTTCGGCTTTGTTTTTTTTTTCTTCTAATGGGCAATGAAAATTCTATATCCGCTTCACTAGCCATGTCCTTTGCAATGGCATAGGCCGACTCAAAGCCATCTTCCCTGTAGTCCTGCAGAAAATGGAGCGCTGATTTCCTTCTTAAGAATGTCGATGCCAACATTTGGATTCTGAAATGGCTTGCTTGCACGATTAATATGGTATAAAACATTATACCAGACAACAATGCAAATAATAAACTGGCCTGATGAAATTTTACTGGAGAGGCTCTTGGCTTCTGCAGCTTTTACATCATCTTTTTTGATGCGGCATAGATGACAAGATCTTCAAGTGCAGTCCAAACTTCACCTAGGTTGTAGCGAAGAACCTTTACACTGTCAATGCGGCATTCCCGGCGAGTATCAGAGAGTGGTTTTAAGGTTAAGTTGGTAATGTTTTTCTTTAAAATTGCCCACCGCTGTGTCGATGAACTGAAGAGCACATCAATTTGCTGTAAGACTCCAAAGAACGTGACAGAGGACAGATGATTTAGCAGCGTCAACAATGACCAGGTTCAAAGAGTGGCTACTGCAGGGCATGTACAATGCGCTTTTATTAATACATTGCACAATGCTTCAAGTGCAAAGTATTCAGACACTGATGCACCGACCGACAGTTTACAGCTGACCATGCGAATTGTAACTGACAGTTGTTCAACGTGACTTGTGTCCGGCGTGCAATCCATGATTACTCCATATTATTTTGCACTGCAAATCCTTTGTGCAACAGCTTGGAGTATTTTTTTTTTACCCATCTGGTTTATTAGCTCACTTTAAATGCCCTTAATCAGGTAGTGATCTGAACGTTTGCTTTCCTTCAGATGACTATCGATATGCTTCTATTTGTTAAATCTGTCTTTGGAAAAGTTCATTGCTTGAAAAAGACCATGACGGTCGAAACGTCGCACTAAGTTGGTGACTAAAGTTTGGATAACGGAAGACGAGTGCTGCGGTCTCCTTACTACTACTTGAGCATAGAGATGGGATCACTAATGACACAGGTGACAGGGATGTAACTGCCAGAGGGACCTAAAAGGCCCCTCATATAAACTACAGCTGGAATGTCTTTGCAAAGAAAGAACGGAACAAAGGTCACACTGAATGGCAAGTTAAACTGATTATTTGGTTTTTGTCACATAGATTTTGCTGTAAAAAGATATATTACAGAGGTTCTCTTGCACTATTGATTTATGAAAACAGTGAGATGACGGTTACTCTTTAACCAGAACATACTGTTCTCTCTACTTGTGATCAAGTACCTTAGTGGTTGCTGTATAGCCCTCATCTTCTAACCAGGTTGAGGCTTGGCTAAGCTTGCTTGAGATCTCCCCTCTCTGATCTTTTGTAGACACTTTCCGGAACTCATCTTGTTCTAGTTTGTCCTAAAGCAAAAAGTTGACACGGTGTCATGGAAAGACCAGTAACAACCACACATAATGGCTAGTCTTATATCTCCCACTCACAAAACAATTATTATATCGATACCTGTGTCTCAAATATAAAAGCTTCTAAGCTATTTGCAGCTTTTTCTCTTTCCTGTTTCGCCAGATCTCGCTCAGTGAGCTCCTGCAGCCTAAGGGCAAGGTGAAAGATTATTAATAACATTCTGTCGGAAAAAAACCACAATAGAAATAAAGTACTGTCCATTCCAATGCATCCCAAGGCCATGGATAATGTGTAGTCAAGACTTACTGCCAATATACTTAGGGACAAATCAGGGTCAGCATTTAAGTCTTAACAGGATGAGATATATCTGTAAAGAACAAATCAAGGCAACTGGACTTGCTGTAGATTTCTTGAAAACGTCTCACTCGTTCTTCCAACGAGCTTTCTCAATGTTGAGTGATTTCAGAATTGAGAAAGCTCGTTGGAAGAACGAGTGAAACGTTTTCAAGAAATCTACTGCAAGTCCAGTTGCCTTGATTTATTCTTTACCGATATACCATAACCTGGATAAATGAGAACCTTCACAGAGGATGAGATATAGTGAAACCTTTCCAAAAGATCAGATCTTTGAGGAGACCATCCAGACCGGATTTTGCTGTGCCGATATTTAATTTCCCTATATTCTACGTATACTGGCCCTTCTCTTCACAATAACCCATGTTTACTGCCATTTGAGGTGATTGTGTCAGACGTTTCACTGTATTTTACAACTAAATCCCAGACAAAACACACCGCCTTGGCAGAAACCTAATGTTTTAAACAAGTGATCCATCCTTAGATCCTCCTTTAACAGATCACATAGCTATTCCACAGTCACAGCACACGTCTAAAATGTCTAAAACACTTTGCAATAGTTTTTGATTAAAATGTCCAATTATTTTGTGTCTATAAGGCTGCAGTCGCTTTCCCTTTCACCTGTCCCCATTTTGCTGGCATACACCTGCTAGGTCAGCAAGGGACAGAGGAAAGCCTATTACCGCAGTGTCCGACTACATATATTTTGCCTATAGTCTGTTACCATGGAGACACAAATTTGAGCTATATTGTTTTCTTTTAATGAAGCCTTTGTTAAAATAGCTTAATTCCCCAAATACCACCACATATCAAGACTGCCTTATTCTTAAGATATTAGCCAACCACTGCACCCTGTGGCAAATCCGTTTTCATATTTAGTTGCTCTTTGTTAGGACCTGCATTGGAGCCTTGTAATGTGGGACGTATGAAGAGCGTTAACAAGTAGTGTGATTAGTGTCACATGATTTGCTGATGTCAGTTCACATCTCACTGCCCTAAGGCATGATGGGACAAGTAGACACATGACAAACCAGGAAGTAGAATTCAAGCATAGGGGATTAGAGAAAACTGAAAATGAGCTAAGGAGCCACTTTCACATACAACAGCTGCCCTTTACACATCAACTTCACATATACTCACTTCTTAACAGAGCTCTTCACCTCTTCTTCTGCAAGATCTCGTATATCATTAACGGTCTGCTCTGCTCCTATCTCATCAACAAGTTTCTGCTTCTTGGGAGGAGGAGGTTTTTTGGGCTCTTCTTCCGGTGACTTTGTAGACTCTTCTTCTTTTGCAGTTTCTTCTTTTTCCTTGGAGTCCTGCAGAAATCATAACAGCATACATTTAGATAATCCAGCAGTTAATCCAGTTTTTGTAAACTCAGTAAATGAGGCGATTTGGAGGAACTGAAGGAACATGTGCCTGTCCGGACTCTGGACTAGAATCTATCAGACACTGTGGATATACCGGAACCATCTGCTTTGGAAATGCCTCTATAAGCACATTTTGCAAGTTACCTTGTTCTCCACTTTTTCACCCTCCTTATTCTCTTCTGTTTTTGTGTCCTCTGCTTTAGTGTCTGAATTAGCTTGCTCACTATCTGGTGTTTTGGATTCCTGATCATCCTCTTTTGTGGCCTCAGTAGGCACCTCCTCTTCTTCCTGTAAAGAATATAGAAAAATAATTACGTTATATGGACAAAAGAATTCACACTTCTTGATCATTGAATTCAGGTGTTTCAGTAAGTCCCATTGCCACAGGTGCATAAAATCCAGCCCCTAGCCATGCAGTCACCTTTACAGACACTTGTCAAAAAATGGCTCGTTCTAAAGAGATCACTGCATTCCAGCATGGCCCTTTAATAAGTCACCGGAAGTGTTTAGGAACCACAGGAACTCAGCCACAAAGTTACAGAGCAGGGTATCTGAGGGCTGAGGAGCATAGCGCATAAAAGTCTCCAACGCTCTACTGACTCCATAATTAGGAAGCCCAGACCTCCCTCTGGTATTAAGATCAGTACAAAAACTGTGCTGTGCCAGGAGCTTCATGACATTGGTTTCCATGGCCGAGCAGCTGCATGCAAGCCTTACATCACCAAGCACAATGCCAAGTGTTGGAAGGAGTGGTGTAAAGCGCGCCGCCACAGGCCTCTGGAGCAGTAGAAACATGTCCTGTGGTGTGATTAATCTGGCAGTCTGAAGGATGAATCTGGGTTTGAGGAATACCAGGAGAATGTTACCTGCCTGAAGCATTGTGCCATATGTAAAGTTCGGTGGAGGTGTTTTTCAAGGGTTGGCCTTGGCCCCTTTGTCCCAGCGAAGGGAAATTTTAATTATTCAGCATACCAAGATATTCTGGACAATGACATGCTTCCAGGGTTGCGAGAGCAGTTTGAGGACGGCCCTTTCTGTTCCAGCAGGGCTACGACCCAGTGCATAAAGCAAGGTCCACAAAAGGTACGATTGGGCGAGTTTGTGATGACTGGCCACAGAGTCCCGATCACAACCCCAATGAACACTTTTGGGATGAACTAGAATGGAGATTTGCAAACAAGGAGGAGCGGGCACAACTCCATATTAATGCCTATGGATTTAGAAGCGGATGTCATACAAGCTCTTCAAGGTGTAGGTGTCCCAATACTTCTCTTCAGACGCAATTACTGTCCGAGTTATTATGTACGTCATTATTTTGGCCTCAGTCCCAGCAATGGACTGCAGCACAGAATGACATAGTAGAGTACTGTGCATTTCTAAGCTTGTAGTCATAGGTTGGGGAAGGCCCTTTAGGCTGGAATCGCATGATGCAGTTTTTTCAGCGAAAGCATAGGGAAATATAAATCAAGGACGTATAACTTCTCTTCCCTGTTGAATTCATGTTTGATTTTAAGCCCAAAAACTGCAAGTGTGTTTCTAGCCTTACAGTATCACACAGTTCCACGAGGTCCACACTTTTTTTCTTTGATTTGATGTGAAAGGACTTGGCTGTCCTACTCCTAATCTCAATAGGTCATACAGTTTTGGGATGAAATGGAATGAATACATATTCATCATTTTGGAAGATGTCCAACCGCTAGATATGGGCATGATGGTTGGGTGATAAAGTCTTACCTGGACACTATCTGTAGCGTTTTCCTTACTCTCTGAGGTGGAACTGCCTCCTCCAAATAAACTTGATATAGTATTTCCCAGCTCTGCAGAAAGCAAGGTAATATTTAACATAATACAGTAAAATATAATAAGTTTAAAAAACAATATGTATATGACAGCAACATGCTCCAGTAGAAACAACTCCTTCAAATGAGCTTCATTCAATCCCTTGACCACAGGACCACATTCACTTAACCATTTTAATCTGCAACTCTTGTTTCATTATATTCTCATATATTGCAAGTGTGGAGTATTACAAAAAAATATCACAGGCCATCTGTAGAGATTAGCACATTTCTAGAAATATGCTTTGGGTCCTATTCACCAAATTTGTTAAAGAGTCTGGAACAAATCCCTTCTACCCAAATCAAATATGCTCTGAAATAGGTACATAACACTCTGGTCTTCTAGAACTTATATATTTTCAGGATAGAGACACAGACAAAAAAAGACACACACACACACAGAGCGATACAAACAGACAGAGAGCAATAGAAAGAGCACTGTCTCCAAAAATTAGAGTTCTTTAGAATCCATATTTTTGGGGTAATTTGGGACAAATTTTGAACCGTTAGAACCCATTCATCATGCATATAATCTGGTCTATGCAGGCAAAGCTTCTCTTACTTGTCAATGTGGATTCTTGCTCTGGCTTCTCCTCTACTACAGTCTCGAAAACGGCTTCCACCTAAAGGATAAGAGACATTAAAAAAAAAAAAAAATTACTTAAAATATATACCTAGCTTGGCCAGTAGGTGCCTTGGTCTAGTATAAACGAGTTACTACTAGTACAGAAACACGCACATAAAATGGAAAGTGTGATAATCTGGCAGCCGTCGAACTGCCAAAGTGCCAGATTATAAACCACAAGTATGAAGCACCATGGATTTCAAAAGCCACTGAACATCAACGAAGTTACTCCAGCACGGGATTATTTTTGCTGCAAGTAGGATTAGAATGATTTCTAGACTCTCTCTGTCGGAGCACACTTTAGTGCCTAAAGGCTGTGGACACTGAATATTTTTTATTGTTCATTTGCTTCCTAAATGAAAAATGGCCCAAACTTCTAAAAGGTCTTCATTAAAAATGTCCTACCATTAAGCTTCTGCAGAAGGTGTGTAAAGTCTTCACCTAGCTGATGCTGCTCCTGTTTCTTATGGCTCCCTGCTCTCCTTATTCCGCCTCTCAGTGTTCGAGATAGCAGCAAGGAGGGGGAGGAGGTTGTACACGACAGATCAGAGACAGTAAGAGTCAGAGAAAATCCAGGGGGCACAGCTCACACGGGGTGTAGATAGAGCCCGGCCACAAAGACCTCACATCAAGCCTAAGTTACTGGGAGGGATGCATCCACATGAGGCTGTAAAGTGAATATCAGGGGGACTGAAAAATCTATGATTGCAGACCAAAATGTAGTGTAACTATTTTTTGAAGTAACTACCAACATATGTAAAAATATTTTTCCCATAGGAAAGGTGTCCATAGCCTTTAAAGAAGAATGATTAGGCGTGACAGCATTATAATGTCAACCTGCACGGACTGAGTATTCCATGTTGAAGTGTGCCTTGATACCTTTTGACTAAGTCTACATTCTTCTGAAAACTGATTTTTGCTTGAAATCAGTAGAGAGCAAAAGCACGGGTCCAGCTTCACAAGTTTCAAAGACTTTATTTAATCCTGCGCACGTTTAAAAAACCATCAGTAGCAGCATTGCATCATCGACGCGTTTCGGATCGCTCCAAATATGGATCCTTAATCATGTGTATACTAACTAAGCAAAAATCACTTGAGGGAGTGGCACCTTTAAGTGTGAATGTGCCTCTATTTTATCCTGGGGGTAGCATTCTTGTCCACTTTCACCTGCCTATCCCACAGGCGACCTTGATTAGGTGGTGCATGATCCTCCTCTCATTGATTGCTGGATGCACAGAGGTGACTAGGAGCAGCACACTATATGTACAGGATCTGCTCTCCTGAATGTAGATGCACAACGACAAAGGTAGGTTTATAGTAGGACCTGCCTGATTGAGACCACCTTGGCGCGGGTAGGCAGGCACCAATGTGTTTTGATCACAATATATTGGCTGAGAGTCTCAGATTTTATCATATCAGAATGAGGTCTTAGTCTAATATATATATATAATGCTTGCACCTATTGTGCATTATTATCCGTTTTCTGTATATTTTTTTTCTATTATGACATCTTACCCTGTCAAGACTGAGTATTCCACTTTCATCCATGTTGAAGTGCGCCTTGATACCTTTTGACTCATAGTCTACATTCTTCTGAAAACTCTCCCCAACTCCACGGAGTTTAACAGTAGTGAGGTTCAGTGATCCAAAAATCCTAAAGTGACAAAAGTGACATGTTAATTGAGGCCACAAGACCTTTCTACAGGACTAGTTAAGTATTCCTTAGATCAGGCATGCTCAACCTGCGGCCCTCCAGCTGTTGCAAAACTACAACTCCCATCATTCCTGGGCAGCCTACAGCTATCAGCCTGCAGAAGGGCATGCTGGGAGTTGTAGTTTTACAACAGCTGGAGGGCCGCAGGTTGAGCATCCCTGCCTTAGATACTCTGAAGACTGAGATTACTGACTTCAGATCCTCAGCGTCCAGGAAGCTCAGGTCTCCATAATTAATGTTGAATTCAAAGTCATCACTGTATCGATTGAAGGTGATCACTTTGCGCTGCGGGTACGGTGCCAGCCTCTGGAAGAGAATTCTCTTATTGTGCTTCAAGCTTTTTACGTTTTCTTCCTCCACTTCTCGCGTAAACTCCACCTGAAAGGTACGAGATATCATTTTAACCAAACATTATTCCCCCCTCTGATTATACCTGACTACTCGCAACATGCCAGGTTGGAACTCTTACCTGTATTGGAAAAACTGCAGCGTCTCGGACCACAAATGGCTTCACTTTAAATGCTTTACTCAGAGCAGCCGCCTGGTAAACGGCCCCCATTGCGGCAGCTTCATCTGCATTTATGTTCTTTCCAAGCTCCTCTCTGCGACAAAATTGGGAATTACAATTACATTAGTTACATAAGGTAAAATAAATAGCATGGTTTCAGAACTTCTAGAGGTTGTCCTACTTTAGGCAGAGTTCCCCTATATCCTATCATCCACTGCTTTTCCCCCCAAGGAGTGGCAGTAAAGCGCTAGAGAAACTAAAGAAAGAACTGATCCCATGGTTTTCTATAGGAAAATTTCTCTGATCAAGAGCATTGTCACCCAAGATAGAAAAATGCAGCATATGTTTCTGTCCAGCTATAAGTGTTGGACTGGTGCACAAATTTTTTTATCAGTTGTGTTAAGCTGAGGCCTAAAACCACTGCTAAATGTTAACTCAGCCTAAAGACCGCATCAGTTTTTTGCGATCCGCAAAGCACGGATACCGGCCGTGTGCATCCCGCATTTTGTGGAATGGACTTATCCATGATAGAAATGCCTATTCTTGTCCACAAATAACGGAAGTAAGGATGTGGACAGGGTGCTATCTACATCTTTTGCGGCCCCATAGGGGGTTGTTGAGGGGTTTATGGGATGTTCACAATTGGTTTGTGTTATGACACGTGTATGATTATCAATTGGAACTGTACATTCTGACTACTGCCGCACTATGTACAATGGACCATTTTGTGATAAATTTTCTTATGTTTGTAATTACATGTAAAAAAAAAAAAAATAGGGCTACATCCCAAACAATGACATCCGATTACTCTTTCATTATGATAACCCACAGCATTTAAAAGGACAGGGTCACCTTTGCGAGACAACCTCTTAGAACTTTGCAGAAATAGAAATTTCGCCTTGCATCATAGCTTGCATCATACTCACTTGCCCACAGCTTTAAGCAGTAGCTCTTGAACTTTGGGGATACGAGTGCTGCCTCCCACTATGATGACCTGATCAATTTCATCCTATTAACACACAACAATAAAATAGTTATATAACCGCCATGAGACAATATTTACCCCCAGCCAATCTGCTGTTTGAAGAGAACGCAGCCTTCTCTTCACAGTCTACCTGCTTGCCATCACATCCTCCGTCCTCATTCACTTCAATGGGAAGGAGAAGTTACATTCAATCTGCTCCTTCCTACTGAAGTGAATGGGGATGGAGGAGCTGCAGTTACAACCTGCTCACCGCTACAATGTCGGCGGCAGGTAAACAGTGAAGAAAAGGCGGCGCTCACACAAGCTGTGCATTCTCGTTAAAAAGCGCATCGACGCAAGGCGTCGGGAGCCAGTCCCCTGTCAATCTGATATTGGTGACCTATGCTGAAGATAGTTCATCAATATAGGAAATGGGACAACCCCTTTTAAGTATGCTGCCCACGTGCTGTTCTCACCATTTTCATCTCGGCACTACTCAAAGCTTTCTGCACGGGAGAAGAAACCCTTTCAAAGAGATCTCCACACAGCTCCTCTAATTCTTGACGAGTTACTTTGGATTTAAAGTCAATGTCATCCATAAGCCCCTCAATCTGTATACAAAGAAAACATTGGATGTGTGAATACAATAAATGATTGTGTCCTCCCAGTTATCAGGGTCTCTGTATTACATGGGTATCGTACCTGTGCCATGTGATCATTGTTGGCACTCAGGATGGTCTTAACACGATTTGCCTCCTTGAGGAGTTTAGCCATGGACCTGGGGTTCTCTCGAACATCCTTCTTGGATTTCTTTTGTTCGTTGAAAAGCTTGGCCAAGTGGTCCCGAAGCCTCAGGTCTATCTCCAAGCCACCAAGAGATCGGTCAAATCTGAATTGGATACGAAAGATAATGGAGCAAGGAAAAATAGAGGCGAGATTGGTCACATATAAAAAACATTTTGTGCTAATTGCTAGGCACATTTGTATTCCCGGAGCTCTCCAGGATTAGAAAAACAGACTTTTTCCAAAAACAGCACCACACTTGTCCACAGGATACATGCGATATTGCAGCTCAGCCCAACTTCAATGTAGCGGAGCCGTAATACTGGACACAATCAGGGACACGTGTGGTACCGTTTCTGGAAGAAGACATTAAATCCTAGAAGACTCCTTTAAATGGATTTTCCCACAAACATCTATCACTTATGTACAGAGAGGCGATAAATATCTGAACTCTAAGGGCCCTCACCAACCACTAGAATGGAGATCCCGAGTCCCTCATGCATCCTCTCGACTGCAGTGAGAAGAACTCAATATCTCAATATTTTGCACCATCCCAAAAAAATAAAATTTAAGAAGTTGCACATCTTTAATAAATTTGGTGCACTGTACAATTACTCTTAGGGAACCTTCCCATATATCCAGAGATCTACTTCAGTTTCCCTCCGACATGCAGCAGTAAATGGCAGAGAGGAACTGAAGCCAGAAGGGATCCCATACGTTTCTATGGGATTCATGTTATACATCCCGGTGCCCCAGTTGTGATGCCAGATAGAAATACACTGCATGCTCAGTTATTCTGTCCAGCGCCATCAGCATGCAGACACTGGATCTGTGCACAGACATGCAGGCCATATATAAGTTGTGTCTGGCTCCCAGCTTGAAGTAGCTGGTCAGACCTGATATATGTGAAGCGGGCCTTAGCCATACGCTTTGGATCCCGCTGATGGGTCACATTGTGTACGGGCAAAATAGCGGGTCCCAGCCATCGGGCCTTGAATAAAGCCCAAAAAATTTTTGAAAAAAAACTAAAATGGCACACAGCAGGACATCTTCTAACACCAGTCAACGCGTTTCAGACTGTGCTCAGTCCTTATTCATGACCTAAAACAAATGAATCCCTTTTTTTTTTTTTTTTAAATACAAAAGACTGCACTCACACAGGTGCAGCCTAAGGCCTCATGCACACGACCGTATTTTGCCTCCTTGTCCGTTCCGTTTTTTTTGCCGATCGGACGCAGACCTATTCATTTCAATGGGTCCGCAAAAAATGCAGACAGCACACCATGTGCTATCCGCATCAGTAGTATGTCCGTTCCGTAGCTTCGCAAAAAAAAAAAAAAAAAAACAAAGCATGTCCTGTTTTTTTCTAGTTTGCGGACAAGGATAGGCATTACTACAATGGCTCCGCGAAAACGGACATTATCCTTTTTTTTGCGGATCTGCAATTTGCAGACTGCAAAACACATACGGTCGTGTGCATGAGGCCTAAAGCACAATTTGGCAGGTGACATATTATTCCATTATATTATGACGATTCGGTACCGATTTCTTGCATTTTATTTGCAGGACAACTCATTTCTTACCCAACACCTCGAATTTGAAGCTGTGGCTGGATGCCGGACTCTTTAGTCTTCGTGGTCTGATAAGTCACAATTGTGCATGTTGTACTCCTCGATCCCATATCATAGAACATTATGTTCTGTAACACAAGGCAGAAATACAATTTAAAACATGGAGAGGAGAGCTTTGGAGATCTGTTCACATAGTGCTGGGCCTATGGGGTAGTGTGGCCCAGTGCCAAGGGGGCTTAGCCTGGCAGGAGGGGTGCTGTGCCAATTTACTGTAGGGACACCCTCAAACGCACCTGTGACGTGGTGAATGGGTCTGCACATTTTGATTTAAAAAAAAGGGGGTCATTTACAAACAGATATACGCCACTTTTTGGCGTATATAAGTTAGAGATTGTGGCACAAAGGTTTTTTCTGCGACTATTCCCTGCTCACGCCAGGTCTAAAAAAGGGTGTGTGGTGTGGGAAGGGAAGGGGGAGGCCTTCTATTTTAAAAATGGTCTAAATCTATGCCAGCAAGGAAGCTGGCGCAAATTTAAACAGGCCCATTCACCGGCAGCAAAAGGGGTATTAAGACCGGCGTCTTAATAAATGACTCTCATAGTGCCTTTTGTTCATGTTTATAAATTATGCTGTTTTTTTTTTCATTATTTTATAAAAAACATTTGTTGACTGACACTGAAGTTGAATCACATTGAATCAGATACACAACATATGACATAATCATTGTCAGTAGACAACCCATTCAAATAAAGGTAAATAATCACAAGATAAGTAATATGTATAAATTTCATTTTTTTTATTGACCACTTACTAGTCACATAAGCAGACTTGTGTAGGACACTGACAGACATTCTATTAGGCTGCACCTCCGGCATGGCCTAATAGGGCCTTTACACAGGGGCAGACCTGACAGAGGGAGCCCCCCCCCCCCCTCCCTCCGAAACCACTCAGATCCCACAGTTGCTATTGACAGTGGCATCTAAAGGGGAAACAGCCGGGATCGGTGCTTCAGGCGACAGCTGTCCCTATATACTGTAGAATAGCTTCTACCTGCCTTTGCAACAGCTCACATTTTGGGGATACAGAAGTAAAAATACACTGTCTGCCCTCGTCGCTGACAGTGTAGAGGTGGCAGCAGCACATTATATATATTTGGGCATATTTAGGAGGGAGGCAGTGGGCAACTCCAAATGTGATTTCTCTCATAGAAATGTACAAATTCACTAAATAAAGTATATTACAAAAACAACCCCTGTCCCTACACATTACAAAAAAATAATAGTGTTCATAGTAACGATTGTTAGCAACTGCCCATTACCCGATAATCAAACAATCTCGTTCGTCGGGCACTCCAGATTTTTAACTGGATTAATAACTATTGTTTGCTGGCAGCAGAGAGCGCTGTCTAATGACTAAGCTGCCAGCAAAGAGTCAGCATGGGAAACAATGGCATTAGCGATCGCTCCTCCCCATACTGTAGAGGAGATCGCTGCATGTAATAGCAGCAGTCTCCTCCTCTAGAGAGCAGGCATTCCCAGGAAGGAACTCTTCCCTCCTGCCAATCGTTAGTCACATTGTTAAATGTAATACAGCCCTTACACTTTAAAGAGGTCCTCCGGTCATGCCACATCCCTTATCTCTTTCTACTCTGCTACTGTATGTCTATGGGACAGCAGCAGTGGACAGGAAGAGAGACGGCACACTGCACGCGTCGTCTCCCCGTACAGCTGATTGGCAGTGGTGCCGGGAGCTGGACCCCCGCCGATCTGATATTGATAATCTAGGTCATCAATATTAAAAAGCCCGGAGAACCACTTTAGAGAAAACTGGTGAAACATTACTTTGATGGGAATCAATGCAATTTTTACTAAAAATATCTGGTCCAAACACGGTTCATACCAAAGTGTGAAAGTAGAAAAGCTTGCGAACAAACCTGTGCAGTTGAGTTAATATCTTTTCTACGGAAAACGCCGTAGTTCAGAGCCACGGCAGTGTTATCATTCATGAGCTGAAGCACTTTCAGACCAGCTAGTTTGGCAGCTTGGAGAACAGATCTGCGTTCTGCCTGATTAAAGAAGGCCGGGACGGTAATCACTACATCCTTAATGGGTTGCTCTAAAAATTGAAGGAGAAATAAATGAAAGTGTAATAAATAAATATATATATTTTTTTTTTTGTTAACAGGAAAGATTACAGTAACAGTCTACACTATTCTAGTGTGATCGGAGGCTCAGCCTCAGGTTTTGCTTGCCCTATGATTAAAGGGGTTTCCTTTAACTCAGCGCAGGGGAGCCATTCAGGCACCAGGAGCACAGCCCCCCTGGGAAAAGACCTCTCAGATGCTGTGTTTTCAATTGACAACAACATCTGATGAGTTCGCGGTCCATGATCGGAGTTATCGCCGGTCACAGACTTTGACTCTAGGCGTCTGCTGTGTAAAACAGAACCCCAATCGCTATGGCCCCCACACAGATCCTGAGCTGGCGTCATCTTTAAAGTCCCAACTTCAACTGTACATAGATGACACGACCCCCTGGCCGTCGCCATACGAGACATAGGTAGCACATCTCTAGGATATGCCAATGTCAGATGGGTGCACCCAAAGTGAACAAGAGCGATCTGCACAAGTGAGGCCACCCTCTATTCACTTCTATGGGAGTTTTGAGCATTGGCTCGGGTATTCTCACCTACAGAGGTGAATGGAGACTCCGCCGCAGATGCACGATGCACTTTCCATTATCTTCTATGGGATTTCCGAAACCAGCCGAATGAGCTCGCTCAGCTATTATTGGAGATTCCACAGAAGTAAATGGAGAGCAAGCCGACATGTGACCTGTTCTAGAGATTGGTGTGCCTATTTGACATTGGTGGCATATTCTAGCGATGTGCCACCAATGTTTCAGAGGACACAACCCCTTTTGATGATAAATATCCCACACAGATCTACTACTAATGCGCCTATTTACTAGGTACCTGCAAATTCTTCAGCCAGAATTCTGGAGTAATTCAGCATCATGGCCAGCAATTCCTCTGGGGTGTAAGTCAGCTCTCTGGAACCACACGGTCAAAAGAAGGATCAGAACAAGCAATTCTATGCACAGACACAAATAAACCGTACACTTACAGTAAAAACAGCCCATGGCTGTCACGGCTTGCTGGGGGTTGTAGTTTCCCCTACAGCAGGAGCGGCCACAGACTGGAGTACACTTCTTAACAGGAACATAAAGGCAATGGTACTATGCAGTAATTAAACCAGATTAAAGCAAATGTCCAGTCATGGGCTAAAGAAATAATATGTAGGTCAGCACTCCTGGGGGACCATTACCTGTCACTTCTCCTTCTACTTGGCTTTTAGCTTTGCTCCATTATGGAAGAGCTGTGATCTGTGACTACAGCTTATCTACATTGAGTTTGAGGTAGTCTTAGATACGCCTCCTGTGCTCTCATTGGCTCAGACTACTGCTCTCCCGCCCCCTTAAGCTCCACCTCCTGAGACTGGCGGTATAATCACAAGTATCTATCACATCCTCACCAGGAAGTCAGTGCATGGAGAGCCGATTTTTATTACAGCGAGGGTGGCACCAGTGAGAAAACAGATAGTTGTCAGATAACGGTTGCACATATACTTCGTAATCTGAGGCTCAATAAGGTGGGGGCCTGGGGGGTTACTTTGATTTAAATAAAAAAAATAGAAATATACGAATGCAACATGGGTGTCACATCATATGGACGGTCATGTGAATGCGCCCTAAGGCCCAGACGAGTAGGTGTCACACTGCGCAGCACCCAGTCTGACGTTCCAGCACTGCCGGGGTCGCATAGCATTATATTGATTTATGATGCTACATAACCCTTACAGTTCTGGAATGTATTGGATAACACTGACATAATACTGTCAGTGTTATCCCATACATTCTAGAACTGTAAGGGTTACAAAGCATTGTAAATCGATATAATGCTATGTGACCCCGGTAGTGCTGGAAGGTCAGGCCGGGTGCTGCTCTGCAAATCCGCAGCGTGACACCCGCTCGTCTGAAAGAAGCCTAATGCTGTCGTTTACATCTTAGCGGTTAATTCTATACATTGTGGAGTGCAGTACGTGGAGAAATAAAGCTTACTCTGAAAGCTTGAAACGAACAGTGCCCCGCTCTTCATCCTTCACAACATTGTACTCTGGGAACCGGTTGCTAAAATTCTCAACTTGCGGGTTCTCTGCCCGCTTTCCTAACAAATCCTGAAAGTACCGCATTGTCACCTTGGGATTCTTCGCTGCCTGTGGAGAGACAATAACAAAAATATGTCAGATGGTCCGATTAAACTTAAAGCGCTAGTCCTGCGGGATAACTGTTTTTTTTCGAAGAACAGGGACAGAATGGGTTACAAACAAAAAAAAAAAAAACACACACACACACACAACAACACGCATTCATCTCACCGATCCACCAATGTTTACCGGAGGCCTGTCCCGGTCTCAACGCACAGGAAATAACAGGAGAGGCCCGCTCCGCCAATCACTGGCCACAGCGGTGACTGACCACAGTCAGTGACCGTCTGAGCGGGTTTTTTTCGGCCTGTTCCTGTGCGGGGACCTGGTAAGCGCAAGAACAGCAGCAGACGGGAACGGGTAAGGCGAATAATCTTTTTTTGTTAACCTAACTTTGTCAGTTTTTTTTCCTGCCATCAAGGTGGCTAAATAAGACACTTACAGAAAGGCTACAAGGAACTTACCATCCCTACAGCATTGTCCCCAAAGAGACGCTCATTGTCTTTCAAAGCCACGGCACATGGCGTTTTTCTCCTCGACTCCCTGAAAAAAATAAAATAAAATGACCAAACACATCAGACCACCCGTCCCACATCTGTGAAGAATCGGCTCTGGCGATGCACTGAGCCAGCAAGGAAGTCTTGGAGAATTCAGCTGAAGTGTGAATGCAGCTCTTGATTGTACATGCTGTGACAGAAATGAAAGACTAATGCCAGGGAGGACATGTTATCACCACTGCATTGCAATCAGAGGAAGGGACTTTTTTGACCTGCAAGACTTACTTGTTCAAAACAATTTCCATAGGAACTCCGGGTTTCACGATTGCAATTTTCATCCATTCAGAGCCCATATCGACGGACATGACGGCCACAGACTCTGCAAGGAGAAGAACGTCATGTGGTCAGAAGAGATACACATTGGAAAAAATGTAAGTCTACACAGTCAGCATGTGTATGGCTAACCCTTAAAGAGCACTTTGCAGGATCAACCCTGTTCGATAATGTATACTACCCGTTAGGGTGGATCCTGCTGATTAAAATGAAGCCTGTAAATTGGTACCGGTATACTAGAGTTAGAGGGTAAAAAAAAAAAATAAATAAAAATGACTTAGGGTACCTTCACACTGGCATTTTTGTTTTCCCGCATAGAGTTCAGTCTTCGGGGTTTGAACGGATCCGCTTGCATTAACTTTATTTTTTAACTCTGTCAAAACGGATCCGTGTTGAACTCCATTGAAAGACAATTGCGGACGGATCCGTTTTCTATTGTGGCAGATTGTGCTAGAGAAAACGAATCCGTCCCCAATGACTAACATTGGGGGTGGGGGGTCATCCGTTTTGCTCCGCATCCCAGGACGGAAAGAAAATCGCAGCATGCTGCTGTATTTTCTCCATCCAAAAAACATTCAGTGACTGAACTGAAGACATCCTGAACGGATTTCTCTCCATTCAGAACGCATTGGGATAATCCTGATCAGTTTTTTTCCGGCATAGAGCCCCGAAGACGGAACTCTATGCCGGAAAAGAAAAAACGCCAGTGTGAAGGTACCCTTAAGTCTTTATGTAAATGAGGGCTTCAGTGCACCAAGGGGAGTCGTCAACAATGGAAAACTGAGGTGCACCGAGGGGAAAGTCTACATTCTTCAGTGCACCAACTCCCTCATTTGCATAAAGAATAAAAGTCTTTTCTTGGGAGCAAAGCAAATCGATTTTCACAAGACAGGCATTATTTTCATAAGCAGGTTCATCCCCATCACCAAAAGGGATAGGCCATCAATAGTAACATCCTGGAATACCCCTTTAAAAGGGAGTCTGTCTGCACTTTGTGAGAGCAGGATAAACATACCTTATGTGGGGATTTCTTATCAGGAGGACTGTGAGTGTGAAGTTTTATCCTGCCAGGTTTTGCTCCTGCGAGTGCCCAGCAGGCAGATCCTCACTGTGACGTGCCCTCTGCAATGAGTGTCTTCCCAGCTGATCCCCCATCAGTGACCCCTTTAGAGGTCTCCTGGTTGGTTGCTACAGCTGTCACTCACAGCAGAAGGGCGGGGCTATGAAGCAGCTCAATGCAGAGAGCACAGTGAAGCTCCACCTTCTGGGTCCTTGCAGAAGCAGAATCTAACAAAGTAAATGTTCATATTCACGCTACTCCTGATAATAAAAAATGCACAAAAAGTATGTGTGTCCTGCTGTCCTGAACCCCTACCTAGTGCTGTCAGATATAAAAAAAAAATGCTCTAATTAAGCAGTTGTTTACACGGGGGGGACCCTCCTCCCACTGCTATTAATGGGAATTCACACTGCCATTTTATTTCTTTTGGCGCAGATCTTGTGAGATCCACGGCATTTAAACTGCAAAACCAAGGCAGAAATTAGAGGGCAGCCTCAGACCCCGATTTCATAGCAACTAATTCACCAAAGCGTCCAAAAAAGCAGTGAACGAGGCAGAGAGGTCACATTTGCCAATGTCTGCTTTTGTACTTGCAAAAAAAAGGGGGTCAGTCAGCACATGCCAGTGTGCAGGTGCACGCTGCCATGACTAGAAACACATAGAAAAAAAGGACAATGCAACAGCTCTCTGCAAACACAAATAAAGTACAACAATGCCGTAATTATAGAAAACATTTTGGTGCTTATGCTACGCTTTATAAATTAGAGATACTTGGCAAATACATTTTGTACAAAATTATCTGGGCCCGTCTGCCACACGTCAAGGTGATCTCTATCAGACAGGAACCTAACACTAAATGCTACTTGTAATGTGCCAGAATCTATAAGCGTAGCATAAGCACCAAAATGCTTATGTACTTGAACGCCTAAGCACCTCCCACCCCAAAATAACGCCTTCATCGCAGGAAACGAGAGAAAGCTAACGCAGATCAGATCTCCATTTGCAATGCAGAGAAGTGCGATCCATTGTCCCCGGTAAGCGGATATTTCATCCTGGGGAGAGGTCGACACAAAGTGAAGAAAAAGGACTCCGTCACGATCACTACTTTTAACCCCTTTCAGGACCAGCATATTTTGGGTCTTTAGGACGAAGCAATAACAGATTCTTTTTTGTGGAATTCATATTTTTCAATAGCCCTAGTTTGGGTGCATATCTGTTATTTAACTTTTAATGCTTTCTAGTGGGAATATACACAAGGAAAAAAAAAAAATAATAAAAACAACCCCACCAATATTGTTTGCACTATAAAATTTTGCTGTGTTCACCGTGAGCTTCTCTGTCCTAGTTTTCTTAGGTTTTGCTTCTTTTGCACCATAATTACAGTTCCAAATCCTCTGTTTTTGTGCTGCCATACAGGACAAGCTGTAGTTTGGTACCATTTTGGGATACCTTCAATTACTTTATCGCTTTTCATTCATTTATCGCCTTAAGTAGGGAAAATTGGCTTCTGCCTCACAGGGGTTTTTTGCCTTCCTCTGGATCAACTTGTAGGAAACAGGCCGAACTGGATGGACAGATGTCTTTTTTCGGTCTTATATACTATGTTACTATGTACTTGTTGTGAGGTGGGATGAACAAAAAATTAAAAACAATGCAAAAAAGAGGCGTTTACCACACAGATTAAAATGACAGTTACGTCAATAATAAATTTGTGAAGGCGTTTTGTTGTTTTTTTTCCCCCCCGATAATACTTACAGATTTTATTTGATTTTTTTAATTACATTTATTAGTCCAGCAAGCAAACGTTTAATCACTTACATAATACACTGCACTATTTATGGAGTGCAGTGAATTACGCTGGCCTGCGAGTATACTATGGACATGCAGCCTGTTAGACCCCGTTATTGACTGCAGTAATTACGACGCCGTCGAACTGTGGGGCTGGAGAAGACTTCTGAGAGTTCCATGGACTGCAAGAAGATCCAATCAGTCAATCCTTGAAGAACTTAACCCCGATTGTTCATTGGAAGGTGAATACTGAAGCTGAAATACTTTGGACACATAATGAGAAGGCAGGAGTCATTGGAGAAAAGACCCCTATGCTGGGAAAGATCGAAGGCAAAAGGAGAAGGGGACGGCAGAGGAGGAGATGGCTGGACAGTATCATGCAATCAACATGGGTTTAGTCAAGCTTCGAGAGACAGTGGAAGATGGAGGGGCTTGGCGTGCTGTGGTCCATGGGGGTCGCAAATAGCAGAGCACGACTGAACAACAATAACAGGGTCAGGCAAGAGGACAGGGATTATGTCTGATCCAGTCAGTGTGGGAGGCATAAACTGCAGAGAAGCTGAGGAGCACTTAGCATTTGTATATAGAGTTGGGCGTTTCAGCGGCGCCATTTCCAGCAGTTCCCATACAGATTAATATAACAGCAGTGTGCATGCTCGACCTGGAAGGGGTTGTGTGAGGCATGGAGCCACTGTTCAAGTTACCGGAATATCCCTTTAATAGAGTTGATCCTGCTGACAGGTCCTCTGAGGATCTTTTCACATTTGCACTATTGATTCCATCAAAAAAGGAAGTAGTCAAGAGGCAATGCAGGATGTTAACCCCTTAAGGACCCATGACGTACAGGTACGTCATGAGTAGTTCCGATCACTGCTGCTCAGCCAGCAGTGATCGGAACAAGGTACCTGCTGAAATCATTCAGCAAGTACCTTGGTACAATGCCCAGGGGGGTCCTGTGACCCCCCCATATCGGCGATCGCTGCAAACCGCAGGTCAATTCAGACCTGCGGTTTGCTGCGCTTTGTGCGATCCGGGGATCAGAGGGTTAATGCCCCCAAAGTGTTTATTTTTAACCCCCCCTGCAGCCCCCAATCATATTGTGGCTGCGGGGGTGCAGGGGGGGTGGTTGCGGGCGGCGGGAGGGATCGCGATCCCCCGCCCGCCTCCTCTGTAATGTTTCCCTGGTGTCTAGTGGATCTATCAGAGTGTCAGCACATTGCTGACACTCTGATAGAAACGGCTGGCATCTGTGCTTGATCAGATGCCAGCCGTTTAACCCCTTCAGTACCGCGGTCCGTACAGACCGCGGTATGGAAGGGTTAACAGGGAGGGAGCTCCCTCCCTCACCCATCGGGGGGCTGCTGTGCCTTTGCAGCCCCCCAACAGGATGGGATCGCAGAGGGAGGGGGCTCCACTCACTCTCCTTCAATCACCCGCTGCCCTCATATGGCAGTGGGTGATGGTTGCCATGGAGACAGGACGCTTTCAGAAGCGTCCTGCTCTCCATGGTGCTGAAAGTCTGAATAGACCTACTAAAGGTCTATTCAGACTTTCTAAAGTACAAAATACAGTACAGTGCACTATATAGTGTACTGTATTATACAGACACCAGATCCACTGGATCTTTCAGAACCAAGTGGGTCTGGGTCAAAAAAAAAAATGTAAAAAGTAAAAATGAAAAAAACACATCACTGAATAAAAAAAAATAAAAAATACACTACACATATTAGGTATCGCTGCGTCCGTAAAAACCTGCTCTATAAAAATATCACATGACTGAACTCCTCAGGTGAACGCCGTAAAAGAAAAACCCAAAAAATGGTGTAAATAAGCCATTTTTTGGCACCTTACATCACTAAAAGTGTAATACAAAGCGATCAAAAAGGTGTTTGCCTCCCAAAATAGTACCAATCAAACCGCCATCTCATCCCGCAAAAAACGAGCCCCTACCTAAAACAATTGGCCAAAAAATAAAAAAACTATGCCTCTCAGACTAAAACATGATTTTTTTTTGTTTCAAAAATGCTTTTTAGTGTTAAATGTAAAAAAAAATAAATTAAAAAAGTAGACATATTGGGTATCTCCACGTCCGTAAGAATCTGCTCTATAAAAATATCACCTGACCTAACCCCTCAAGTAAAAACTGTAAAAAAAATTAAATAAAAAAGCCATTTTTTTGTCACCTTACATCACAAAAAGTGTAATAGCAAGCGATCAAAAAGTCATATGACCCCCCCAAATAGTGCCAATCTAACCGTCACCTCATCCCGCAAAAAATGAGCCCCTACATAGGACAATCGCGCAAAAAAAAATAAATAAATAGGGCTCTCAAACTATGGAGACACTAAAACATGATTTATTTTTGTTTTAAAAAATGATATTATTGTGTAAAACTTATATAAATAAAAAGTATACATATTATGTATTTCCCCATCCGTCACAACCTGCTCTATAAAAATAACACATGACCTAACCCCTCAGGTGAACGCATCAAAAAAATAATAATAAATACGGTGTCAAAAGCCATTTTTGTCACCTTACATCACAAAAAGTGTAATAGCAAGCGACCAAAATGTCATATTCACCCCAAGATAGTGCCAATCAAACCGCCATCTCATCCCGCAAAAAATGAGCCCCTACATAAGACAGTCCCCCAAAAAATAAAAAATAAACTATGGCTTTCAGAATGTGGAGACACTAAAAAATAATTTTTTTCAAAAATGATTTATTATGTAAAACTGAAACAAAAACCCCTAAAAAGTAGTCATATTTGGTATTGTCGCGTCCGTTACAACCTGCTCTATAGAAATAGCACACAATCTAACCTGTCAGTTCAACAATGTAAATAGCAAAAAATAAAAACGGTCCCAAAACAGCAATTTTTTTGCAAATTTTCCATTTTAATCCATCTTTCCAGTAACAAAGCAAGGGTTAAAAGGCAAACAAAACTCAATATTTATCGCCCAGATTCTCTTGTTTGCACAAACACCCCATATATGCTCGTGAACTACTGTATGGCCAAACGGCAGGGCACAGAAGGAAGGGAACGCCATATAGTTTTTGGAAGGCAGATTTTGCTGGACTGGTTTTTTGACACTATGTCCCATTTGAAGCCCCCCTGATGCACCCCTAGAATAGAAACTCCAAAAAAGTGACCCCATTTTGGAAACTACGGGATAAGGTGTCAGTTTTGTTGGTACTATTTTAGGGTAAATATGATTTTTGGTTGCTCTATATTACACTTTTTTTGAGACAAGGTAACAAAAAATAAAAATTCTGAAATTTCATCTCCATTTGCCAATAACTCTTGAGAAACACCTAAAGGGTTAACAAAGTTTGTAAAACTGGTTTTGAATACCTTGAGGGGTGTAGTTTCTTAGATGGAGTCACTTTTATGGAGTTTCTACTCTAGGGGTGCATTGGGGGGCTTCAAATGGGACATGGTGTCAAAAAACCAGTCCAGCAAAATCCGCCTTCCAAAAACCATATGGCGTTCCTTTCCTTCTGTGCCCTGCCGTTTGGCCATACAGCAGTTTACGACCACATATTGGGTGTTCGTGCAAACTGCAGAATCGGGGCAATAAATATTAAGATTTGTTTGGCTGTGAACCCTTGCTTTGTTACTGGAAAAAATGGATTCAAATGGAAAATTTTCCAAAAAAAATCTAAATTCTGAAATGTTATCTCCATTTGCCATTAACTCTTGTGGAAAACCTAAAGGGTTAATTACGTTTGTAAAATCAGTTTTAAATACCTTGAGGGGTGTAGTTTCTAGAATGGGGTAATTTTGGAGTGGTTTCTATTATGTAAGCCTCACAAAGTGACTTCAGACCTGAACTGGTCCCTAAAAAGTGGGTTTTTGAAAATTTCTGAAAAATTTCAAGATTTGCTTCTAAACTTCTAAGCCTTTTTATGTCCCCAAAAAATGAAATAGCATCCCCAAAATGATCGATACATGAAGTAGACATATGGGGAATGTAAATCAATAACTTTTTTGGTGGTATTACTATGTATTATAGAAGTAGAGAAATTGAAACTTGGAAAATTGCAAATTTTTCAAAATTTTTTGTAAATTTTGTATTTTTTTATAAATAAAAATGAAATTTTTCGACTTTATTTTACCAGTGTCATGAAGTACAATATGTGACAAAAAAACAATCTCAGAATGGCCTGGATAAAAAAAAAAAGCGTTTTAAAGTTATCACCACATAAAGTGACACTGGTCAGATTTGCAAAAAATGGCCGAGTCCTTAGGGTGAAATAGGGCTGAGTCCTTAAGGGGTTAATTGTGCGCAACGGGTGCAGACACATTCACGGACGTGTGAACAGACTCTAATGCAGATATTAAAACGAGCTCACATTACAGCCATCTGTTCGAGGTCAGAAAGAGAAACGCAGAGTTTCATTCTGGTTGGTAAAGATGACTGCAGAACATATATTGTGCCAGACGGGTGGGTATATTAATCCTCTAAACGTCTCTGTGCCAAAAGGATTATGAGGATCTGCCCACGAGTCCCAGTGTAAGACTGGGGAAGGCGATGCAGGAGGACAGGAAACCTAACCACATTCTCTCCATAACTGTGTAAAACCGTTTGGATATTGACAGAAGGCTACACGCCGACAACAAGGATATCCTGTCTGATGTGTGATCAGAGGGACGGGAACCTGCGAGCACAGGACACCTGCACGTTTAAAAGTGCCATTCATTACCCAAGACGATGGCAGGCATGACAGAAAATCACCATATGGTTGGAATCACACATGCATTTTTGAGGCAGTTTTAAAACCAAAACTGAGAGAAAGGAAGCATATGGGTAAGATTCTACACCCGATTTTAGCTTTAGAAACCTGAATGTGCACTGGCATCCTCCTACAGTCCTCTCATCAAATCCATCCTATTAAAACCAGCTTACATGTCCGATGAGCCCCTGCTAGATAAAGCTAATGTTCTCGCTACCGTGTTGCTCTGTGGCCTTATTGCAGAGAGAAAAAAAAAACTGTTTTTTATTCATAGGTTAATTAGTCCTTGGGTGCAACAAGGGCATTGTCGTTGCACTGCTCATTCTCTGCATGCTACGTGCCCACCTCTTTGAAACATTGCCTGGTTATGCAGGGGTAGAGCCTTAAAGTGTTTTTATAGGACTTTAATACAGATGGTTTATCCTCGGGATAGGCCACCAATCTGATTGGCGGGGGTCTGACAACTCGCACCTTTGCCGATTTGCCACTTCAGTGTAGCCCTGTTGACAGAAATTGAAACCGTACAGATCTCCCTGGTGTGCAATGGACGGGACGCAGCTGTTGCCTTACCAAAATTTTGATTCAGTTTCGATACCATAAAAAAAGTATTGCGATACTCGATACCATGCAAAAAAAAAGCTGCGTGCGTTCCACATGTTATGGAAGGGAGGGGACCCTGTGGCCACTGCCACCAATAATTTTAATACTGGGGGGTTGGGGGGGTGCACTGTGCCAATGTTTTTAATACTGGGGAGGGCGCACTGCGCCACCAATGATAATTAACATCTGATACAGATACAGGAGGCGGGTGCGGTGGCAGAATCACATAGCCGGCACCCTGCTTTTGACAGGGAGCTGCGATCAGCGGCAGTTAACCCCTCAGGTGCTGCACCTAAGGGGTTAACTGCCGCTGTTTGCAGCGCCCCGTCACAGAGGTCGGGTCCCCGCTATGTGATTCTGCCATCGCGCCCGCGTTCTGTATCTTTATTAGATGTTAATTTTCATTGGTGGCGCAGTGCGCCCTCCCCTCCTTCGCCCCTCTCTCTCTCATCATTGGCAGCGGCGGCACAGAGGGAGGAAGAGTGTGACTCCTTCTCCCCTGTGCTGCTGAGGAAACATGGCGCATGCTGACAGCAGCACGCTCCATGTTCTCTGATGCTGTGCTGCACAGTAGCGCAGCCTAGTATCGATAAAAGGCAAATGCCGGTACAGAACAGATACCGGGACAAAAGTATCGATTGGGTATCGATACTTCGATTCCTGAAACAACCCTGCTGTCCACTATACAATGGATGGAGCCGTGTAGGTCCAGAATCAGAGTAACTGAAACCGCTGATCTACGGGGGCGCAGTGTGTCAGACCCCCACCAATCAGATGTTGATGGCCTATACTGTAGATAGGCCATCAGTATTAAAATCTATAAAAATCCCTGTAAGACTACCTTATTGCAGGGTAACCTATGAATTTTGGCCAAATGAAGGCTGGGTTCACACATTGCAGTGGAGTGCTGCACATAAAAAATAAAGAAAAGCAGAAAGGCTGCATGTGTTTTATGGCGGATTGCTGTGGTTTGGGGGTGCTGTTAATAGCTGTAACATACAATAGAAACACTGCCAAAAAACACCGCACACTTGTACCGCACAAGTCTATGGAGATCTTAGGCCTCTTCCACACGCGCGATATGGATTGTGTCAGGGTCTGTTCAGGGAAAAACTAATGGTTCTGCAGGCAGGTTCAATCTGCTTTTTCTACTACTACGTTCAGATCGCATGAGTTTTTCCCGTGCGTGAAGAAAAACTGAAGAATGAGTTTTTCTTCACGCACGGGAGCAGCCATCCGTGAAAAACACAGTGCATCCGGATGTCTTCTGTTTTACACAGGAGCATTATTCACTTCTATTGAGCCAGAGCTGCGTGAAAAACACATTACAGAACGTGTTGCGATTTGTGCTGAACGCAGAGATGACGCGTGCACAGACCCATTGCAATGAATGGGTCAGGATTCAGTCCGGATGTTGTGATGTTCGCTATGTGCATCTCCTCCAAATGGACTTGAACGGGGCCGTGATTTGCAAAATACGGCAAAAGATAGGACACGGAAGCGCTTCTGTGGGTTGCGTTCCTCCGCACCGCAAAAGATAGGACGTGCCCTATCCTTTGCTGTTTTTTACGGATTGCGGACCCATTCAAGTCAATGGGTCTGTGCCACAATACAGGAACACGGAGCCCTTATGTTTGTGTAAATGAGCCCTAATGAGAGGGGTGTAGCCTCCGGCAGCACAGCACATTTCACAGGGCCAAAGATGCCTAATAATGCATTAGCAAGCATGCCGGTTATTAACTTGAGGGCATCTAACACCAGCGCACAGGGGATCGAGACGGTCGTGTGAAATTGATAAAAGTCCCATGCAGATCAGCCCCAGTGAATGGCGCTAAATCTGGTGCACCCACTACATGCATAATCACAGCTCAGCGTTAGATTTATACTACAGGCCCTGCAGAAGATATTTCCACCATTTAGGCATAGGGGGCGGTCAGTGTTATTTATTCCGTTAAAACTGACAGATCCCTATGCAGTCTCCCATACAATGGATCCGTCATAGCACTGTGGCACCCATTGATGTAAACTGAGACGTACACTGGCAGATTTTTTAAACCACTGGAACAAATCCCAGAAAAGGAGAAGGTCAAAGCTCTACGCACACAATCCCAAAAATTCTTGAAGTGAGCCCAAGCTTATAAATTAAAAAGGTGAGCAAAAAGGTAGAAGAACCACAAAAACGTCTTCTACAGCGACCGTCTGCTTTAGAAGCACAATATTAAAAATTAAAACTGTTTTCCCCAAACATTAATGACTTACACCCAGGACAGGCCATCAATATCAGATAAGTGGGGGTCCGACTCCCGTCACCTCCACCAATCTGGGCTGCGATGGTCGGACGATCATTGCTCCCTCTTTATATACCAAGCACAGTGTCATACATAGCGCTCTGGCGCCGACTTCCAGCGACGGAGCTACCCCTGAAGAGCAATCCTTTTCAGAGCTGCACAAAGGCCAGGTGACCGACGGACATGACGTCAGAGCGCCCCTTTAAAGCCGTATTCCCATCTGGGCATTTATGGCATATCCACAGGATATGCCATACATTTCCGAAGGGTGCAGGTCCCACATCTGGGGCAAATATCTCCATTTACTGCTGTGGGATTTCTGAAACCGGATGAGTTCCATAGCAGTGTCTCCCATTTATTTCCGGTGGCGCCTGACAGCGCCCCACTGATGAGATAGGAGTGGGTTCCAGCGGTTGGACCTGCACCTGTCAGACATTTATAGCATATCCTGAGGATATGTCATAAATGTCCAGATGGGCATATACCTTTAAAAGGATTGTCCAGCATTTAAAAAGATGGCCTGATCACCTAGGGTCCAGCACCCTGGTGCAATACCAAACACAGCCACTATCCAATAGAGGGCGCTGTTCTTGGTATGCTACAAGGAGGCCGTAGCGCAGTTGATCGACGGAGGTGCCGGGTGTTGGACCCCTGGCAATCTGATATTGATGAACTAGCAATTTTCTTCAACTAGGATGACCCCTTTAAAGTGAAGGAAATTCTTGACTAAATGAAAGGTTGGAGCACTTTATAGAATGCTGACAGAATTCCCGGATATAGCAGCACATTGTAGTGATGTACAAATTGTCCGAACTGGAAAAGCAGGGTCCATCGTAATCCTAGTACATTTAGCACGTGCAGACCAACGCCTTCCTCGTATTACATTGTGCGCACTCGTAAAAGTAGTGGTAGTCCCTATTTTTATTTTCACCAACTTCCCCATTCTTTTTTCTCACAACTGATCACTGACCTGCAGAAGACACCCAACATCCACACATTGTCCACACCAGCCACCCCCATCATCCAAGACTACACAAATTCTACACACTTACCCCTAATAAAACTTACTACTATAAAGAAGGGCAGGGATAAAAAAGACAAATGATCTTAGTAGACCTCCCTTAAAAAAGTTGAGGTCATTAATCCCTTAAAGGGGGTTATTCGACTCCTTGTAACTGATTGGTGGGGGTCCAACACCCAGGACCCCCACCAATCAGCTGTTTGAGAAGGCAACAGTGTTCCTGTGAGCGCCGGGCCTTCTTGCCTTAGGCCACTGACGTCATGACCATCGGTCATGTGGCCTTGGTGCAGCTCAGCCCCGTTCACTTGAGCTGCGCGTAGGCCACGTGACCACTAGTCATGACGTCACTGAGCTAGGACAAGCAGCGAGAAGGCACCAGGGCTTTTTCAAAGAGCTGATCAGCAGGGGTCCTACGTGTCAGACCCCCACCAATCAGATGCTGATGACCTACCCAAAAGATAACCTCTTAAGGACTGAGCCAATTTTAACCCGAAAGGGGCATACTGGATACATAAATATATGTGTGTGGGTCCCACTGCTGGGACCTGTAAATATCTAAAAAACGACCACATCTCATGGTCTCTGCGACTTCCAGAGAAGTTGAGAAAATAGCCAAGTGTTCCAGTTCAGGGCTCCACTCCTGAAACAGGTGCCGGTCCCCGAGGTGGGGCCCACATCTACTGGACATGTTTTTTAAATATGCCATAAAGGTCTGAATTGGGAATACCCCTTTAAGGACCAAGATAAGTTTTTTTTGGCTTTTTGCATTTAGTCAGACCCCCAGGTCATAAATACTTCATTTCAAGAAACCCCTTTAACTATGCCTATGTCTAATCTATACCCCCCAGCACCCCTCCCACAGGTCCACATGACCCTGAGAAAACCTTGATGACCTCCGATATGGCCATGAGTCTCGGTGTAAGGCCTCATGCACACGGCCGTTGTTGTGGTCCGCGTCCGAGCCGCATATTTTGCGGCTCGGGCGTGGACCCATTCACTTCAATGGGGCCGCAAAAGATGCGGACCGCAAAACACCAACGGTCGTGTGCATGTGGCCTAAATCAGATCATTTGGATTGGTCCCACCGCAGTCCTTAGGCCCCATTCACACGTCCGCAAAAATGTCCGCATCTATTCCGCAATTCTGTGGAATAGATGCGGACCCATTCAGTGTAAATGGGGTCGGCAGTGATGCGGAGCGCACACTTTGCTCTCCACATCATCATTTGCGGAGCTGTGGCCGCGAACTTCCGGGTTTGGCTGCGAAGCTGTGGCCGCGAACTTCCGGGTTTCGGCCCCGAAACATCCGGCCGCACATCCACAAAAGATAGAGCATGTCCTATTCTTGTCCGCAGGCTGCGGACAAGAATGGGAATCTCTATGGAGAGTGCCGGCATGTTGTGCTGCGGATCCGCATTTTGCGGGTCTGCAGCACACCACGGACGTGTGAATGGACCCTTACTCAGACCTTCCGGTATACTGTAGGTGGCGAGGAAAGCTCCTGCAGTAAGAGACCGGATCCTAATGCTTGGTGCACGCAGATGACAGGACTTGTAGAAGTTTGGCAGTCAATAGGAGACAATCCACATGATGCAATGGACTGAAATGACGACCGTCCTGGAGGCAGATCCTGCCTGGAACTCTTTAGGACAAGGCGTGACAACGTTTGATGCTCCATGTGGCGTCTTCCAATGTAAGGGAATACTTACACATTAGCGTTTATTTGCAGATCCGTCAAACGTTTCAGTTACAATAATACAACCGCATGCATTCGTCACGAACGGATCCGGTTATAATATGTCTTCTATAGCCATGACTGATCCGTCATGAACACCATTGAAAGTCAATGGGGGACGGATCAGTTTTCTATTGCGTCAGAGAAAACGGATCCGTCCCCATTGACTTACATTGTGTGCCAGGACGGATCCGTCTTGCTCCGCACCACATGGGACAGAAAAAGCTGCTTGCATCGTTATTCTGTCCGCGATTGGAGCACAACCAAACGGAACACCTTTTAGTGCATTCGGTTTCGTTCAGTTGTCTCCCTATTGACAATGAATGGGGACAAAACAAGTGTTTTCTTCCGCTTTTGAGATCCTATGACGATCTCCATAGCGGAATTGTGAAAGTAGCCAAGGAGACAATCAGACTGGATGAGTGAAGACCTGACCTCTGCTTTATACACTTCTCTAGGACTGCCACATACAGCACGCCGTGATCTCAGTCAGACAGAGGTCAATGGAGCAAAGGTCACACATGCGCAGCGCAGCTCCGTCCACACAGGGGGCTCCTGTTCATAAATGTAAACTTATCACTTACCCACCAATGATATTAAAGGGGTTTTCTGACAGTTTTTTTACTGATGACCCACCCTGTGGACAGGTAATCAGTATCTGATTGTGGGGGTCCAACACCCGAGACCCCTGCTGATCAGCTGATTCCCACTGCAACCTCTCTGCTTATCAAGCACAGACCCATACACTGCATTCACTTCAATAGGGTTTAGCTGCACCTAGGTCACATGACAATATACGGTGACGTCACTGGCCTACGCAAAGCTGGAGAAGGCTGCGGCCCTACTGAGAGCACTGCTGCCTTCTCAAGCGGGTGTCAGACCACCACTGATGACCTAGTCAGAGGAAAGGTTATCAGTAAAAAAAAAAAAAAGGGAAAAGAAAACCCCTTTAAAGGGGTTGTCCAGCCTCACAGCAGTACTGTGTAAACCTCTGACAGCCAAGGCATCTGATTGGCCGTAGTGGTCATAGGATCCAGCCGTTTCCTGGTCCTGAGGGGAACAGAGCAGCATCTGGACCCAGGACAGTTGAGTATTTGTAACTTTCAGGGGGCAGGGGGAGGACCCCCAGGGGTTGACGGCTCCGAGGCTGGACAACTTCTTTAACGGGAAAAACCTTCATTTGGCCACAAGCTGCTCGGGAGGCAATAAGGGTACAACCCCATGGCGTGGTCATAGCGCTACCACTTGACCATAGTGCCTAGAGAAGGCTCCAATTAGGACCGCACTGTTTAGTTGGTCTGCACGGTTAACGGGCGCGGCACGGTGTTGCAGGTGCCGCACAGACATTGACCATGCAGACCGACTGTACAGTGTGGTCCTGCACTGGAGCGTCCAGTCACGGGGTACTCAGCTGCATCACGACCTCACCATGTGGTCATACCCAAACACACGAGCTGCACCATCTTACCTGTCTGGGAGGGCAGCAGGATTACCAGGAAGACGGAGAGGAGAGCACACAGCGTCCACGTCCGGAGACCCATCTTTCAGGGATGACGTCACAAATGATACACAACCTGCATAATGAGAAGAGTATACACCATTACTTCAGTACTCCAGGGCAAACCACTACCGGGACCAGGAATCCACCTGGAAATTTTCCTGGAGCTCATAAGACCCACGTGCCCTCACATTATGTCTGCCAGAGAAGTGAGGATTAAAGGTATCGAACAGAACAATCAGAAAAATCAGTGGAAGACGTGGCCCAAGATCAGTGGCCACATCAAGGAGGCCAGATATGGGATTTCTAGAGTTTCCTGCTTCAGTCTAGGAATGACTGGGGGTCTGTACAGGACAAGAACATTATTAAGGAGGAATTCTGCTGTACATGAGTACAGATAGCACGCCCCCGATCTGTATCCCACTAGTGCCCACATATAACCCACAGATGGCACGCCCCCGATCTGTATCCCACCAGCGCCCACATATAACCTGCAGATGGCACGCCTCCGATTTGTATCCCAAAAGTGCCCACATATAACCTGCAGATGGCACCCCCCGATCTATATCCTACTAGTGCCCACATATAACCCTGGAGAGGGCACTCCCCCAATCTATAGCCCACCAGTGCCCACATATAACCCACAGATAGCACACCCCCGATCTGTATCCCACCAGTGCCCACATATAACCCACAGATGGCACGCCCCCGATCTGTATTCCACCAGTGCCCACATATCACCCACAGATGGCACGCCCCCGATCTGTATTCCACCAGTGCCTACATATAACCCGCAGATGGCACGCTCCCCAATCTATATCCCACCAATGCCCACATATAACCCACAGATGGCACACCCCCAAACTATACCCCACCAGTGCCCACATATAACCCACAGATGGCACGCTCCCATTCTATATCCCACCAGTGCCCAAATATAACCCACAGATGGCACGCTCCCAATCTATATCCCACCAGTGCTCACATATAACCTATAGAGGGCACGCTCCCAATCTATATCCCACCAGTGCTCACATATAACCTACAGAGGGCACGCTCCCAATCTATATCCCACCAGTGCTCACATATAACCTACCGAGGGCACGCTCCCAATCTATATCCCACCAGTGCTCACATATAACCTACCGAGGGCACGCTCCCAATCTATATCCCACCAGTGCTCACATATAACCTACCGAGGGCACGCTCCCAATCTATATCCCATCAGTGCTCACATATAACCCACAGATGGCATGCTCTCATTCTATATTCCACCAGTGCCCACATAGGGCACACCCCCAATCTATATTCCACCAGTGGCCACATATCACCTGCAGCTGGTAGCCAGGACTAGACGTGTACTCCCCGCCCTCTGTGACATGTCACTGTGCAGTGAAGACGGCCTCGGACATGACACTATGTCCACTAACGAACATAAAAAATCTACATTTTTCCCAAATAACTAAGAATGGCAGAAATATACACGTCAGCCATGACTACACATGAGCAAGGTTCATGGTCTCATCCACTCTGCACAATGCCAGGAGGGCACCAGGAGGATACATGATGTCCCCAGGGGCCAACGTGACATCACCAGGAGGACACAATGACAGCACCAGGATACCTGATGTCACCATGGGGCCCACGTGACATCACCAGGAGGGTACATAACGTCACGATTCCAGAAAGGCTCCCAACAGAGCTGGAATGGCTAGCACTATGTGGATATGACAGTTCATCTCTCTTATAAGCGCAGTTCACACAGTGCACAGTATAAACGCAGTCATTTCCGCCCCTGCCCCATAGACTGCTGGTCTACCGAACACCCCCCACCACGATGCAGCAGCCTCTTTCCCCTGCAGGTGTACGGCTCACCTAGGCCCCTGCTGTGTTGAGGACTGTGCCCCCGGTGCAGCTCTGCGCAGTGTCGGCACCCTCCGCTCTTCTGTCCGCCAGTCACACTGCCGCTCACTCACCTGTCTGCTAAGAACCCGGAGCGTCTCGCGCAGGCCTGAACGCGGCGTACGCTGATTGGTCCATTTACCGGCAGCTCCAGCGACAGCCAAGGGCGGACCTCCAGCCAATCAGGCTTCATAGAAATTTCCGGCTCCCTCTTCCCATTGGTCCACGTTCCTTCCAGGGCGCTGATTTGTCCACGATCCCGTGACGTCACGCAGCCTTTAGAAGCTGTACCCGACAAGCGGGCGGGTGTTTACGGGAGGCAGAATTTTGGGGCTGGAGCTGGACGGAGGGTCTGATGCAATGTGTTGTCAACGATGTGAAATTAGTGCTGCCCTGTGTATAACAAACGGGGAGAGGGTGGCCATGAGTGCATAGGGCTGAAATCAAACATGGTTTATCATGCGTTTTTTTTTTTTAAGTATCAATCTTTCCTTTATAATTTTACTTCTTCTTGGATCTTTTTATGGCTTTGGTTCCAAAACCTGCGTGTGTGATTTCAGGCTTAAAAAAAACGTGAAATTACACGACGCTCCTGGTACCTGCGGTGAGAAATTGGCTGTTTCTGGCCGATGAGAGTCCGTTCCATCAATCGATGGGGGTTCGGGTGCAAATACCGTGGAGGCCAGTTGAGCCAAATTTGCAGGGACTGTCCGTGATTTTAAGAGACCCTCCCCCCGGCAAATCTAGGCCGACCAGGGTCGAAAATGGGCGGTGCTAATACAAAACCCGCTTATAAGTGAGCATTACTGTGGGGTTTGGGGCATTTCAGGGAGGCAGGGATTGGATGCCTGAATTTACCAAGTAAAATGTTGGTAAGGCCTTCTTCACACGACCGTATGGTTTTGCGGTCTGCAAAAAAGGGATGGCATCAGTGTGCATTCCGTATTTTGCGGAACGGAACATCTGGCCCCTAATAGAACAGTACTATCCTTGTCCGTGATGCGGAGAAGAATGGCACAAGTTCTATCTTTTAACGGAAAAACGGAATGCATATGGAGTACCTTCTGTTTTTTTTGCGGACCCATTGAAATGAATGAACGCAAAAAAACAGCCCGTACACTCGCAAAAAAAAAATCGTTTGTGTGAAAGAGGCCTAAGTATGAAAGCTCTCCACCGATTGCTAGAATGAAGGGACAGAAGTGTTGAACTGAGCGCCGTCCGTGCCCCTTCAGCAACCCAGGGCACCTGACCTGTGGCCCTCAGATCTGCTGGAACGAAAAGTCATGTGACCGTGGAGGACTGTGATTGAAAGCAGCAGTCATAGGACAGAACCAATTCTCGGTCCTAGACTCAGGTGACCCGGTGCAGCAGTGGGACCACAGACACAGTTCGCTGCATTGGCATTTTTAACACCTAAGATGGACAACCCTTTAAAGCATCTATGGCAAAAATCTGGCATCAAAAAGTTGCAAATTTTGCTGCAAGATTTGCAAAAATTGATGCCAGAAGAAGTATAAAGAAAATCTCAGCTCCTCGCTGCGGTAAACTTTGGTCCGGAGGTGTTCCCCTACCTTGTGCTGAATGTGGTACATATAAAATACCAGTCTTAAAGGGGTTGTCCGTGTTCAGAGCTAAACCCAGAAGCAACCCGATCTGCAATCATTCATTCTGAATGAGTGGGTGCGTCAGAGCTTTTATGCCCCCCGATATAGCGCAGGGCAAGGGCTGTTTGTTTACTTTTGGACACTGCTAGCCTCCGCCTAGCTTACCCATGGAGAGCCCGGCACGTCACCGGATCCCAAGAAAATACCGTTGCCCTGCGCGACTCAGCATGAAAAGCTCCAATGTTCCACTCGTTCATGGTGCATGAGTGCAGATCGGGTTGTGTCCCGGTTCAGACCCCTTTAATAAATGTCTCTGCGCACCGTTCTGAGAAGAACCGATCGGGGCCAGTGATCAGATAAGCACGGCTATCCTGGTTTAGAGATCATGGCCGTCTCAGTCCCTGGAGCCCAATTGACTCCTGACAATGCACTATGACATATCAAAAGCGTTTTTAATGTTTAGTTCCACTTGAAAGAGTTTTTTTTTGTCTGTAAATTAAGTTTAAACCCTTAGTGACCACCCATACGTGTTTTTACGACAGTCAATAAGGGGCCTTAGTGTGGGCCGCTGCTTTTTACGGTGGCCCAGGGACCCATGGAGTGGGAACCCGGCTCTCACATGAGCGCCACGGCCCTGCAGGAGTACCGATCTGGGCTGTTTAAGACTTTATATGCTGTAGGTAATGGCACCCGCCGCATGTAAAGTGCTGTCAGGGGGAGCAGACTCCCTCTGTCTCCCATCAGCACACCACAAATGCTATGTGAAGGCTGCCTGGGGTCTGATGTAGACAAAATCAATGTGGAGACCCAGTATTGGGTCTACAACACAATGAAAGCCAGATATCCCTCAAAGGAAGGAAAACAGTGCAAAGGGGTGTCTCCATTACAGAGATCACCAAATCCACCATATTAAGTGGCCCCTATGTCAAGATCCCGCTTTATTACAAGCTTTAAGGATGTGACGGGGAAAACCAGAGCCAGTTATCCATCCACAGACAGCTGTTTCGGGGTGTTGCCCCTCATCAGTGGGGAGTAGGATTCTGGCTAACCGGGAGCAATGCCTCGGAGACTACTCAAACACACCAATACCTGATCTCAGGGAGACCAGCTACAAAAAACACAGCGGAGCCTCATTTAAGAGTCTCAACACAGCAATCCAAAGTGCAAAGCTCCCTGGGAAACAGGAATATGCAAAATAACAGTGGAGCCCCAGTATTGGGTCTACAACACAATGAAAGCCAGATATCCCTCAAATGGATAACCAGCTTCGGTTTTCCCCGTCACATCCTTAAAGCTTGTAAAAAAAAGCGGGATCTTGACATAGGGGCCACTTAATATGGTGGATTTGGTGATCTCTGTAATGAGGACACCCCTTTGCTCAGTTTTCCTTCCTTTGAGGGATATCTGGCTTTCATTGTGTTGTAGACCCATAACTGGGGCTCCACATTTATTTTGCATATTACTGTTTCCCAGGGAGCTTTGCACTTTGGATTGCTGGGTTGAGACTCTTAACTGAGGCTCCGCGGTGTTTTTGTGGCTGGTCTCCCTGAGATCAGCTATTGTTTTGTCTGATGTAGGCCCCAGACCAGCCTTCAGTCTGGCGCAGCCTGCTGGTCAATGTTAGAATAGCATTGCCATTAAAATGCAATGCACTATAGGGATAGTGCATTGCATTTTAAAAGCAATCAAAAAGCTGTCTGTTATAGTCCCCTTGTGGGACTATTAAGTGGGACAAAAAAAACTAAAAAAAAACCTCACTTATTCAATAAATAAATTACCCTTTTTTGTATTGAAAATACACTTTTCAATAAAAAAAATTGCAAAACAAATCTTCCCCATATGTTTGGTTTTACCACGTCCATAACAACCCAGCCTACATAAATATCATGTAAATTATCCCCTACGGTGGATGCTGTAAAATAAAAAGACAGAATTACTCATTTATTCTTAGTTGCCACCGAAAAAACGTAATAACAAGCTATCAAAAAGCGCCATTTACTCCAAGATGATACAGATGAAAAATACAAGTCCTGCAAAAATCAAGTCCTCACACAACTCCATAGAAATAAAAATAAAAAAGTTATGGGTCTTGGGAAGCAATGCAAAAACATTTTTCTTTTAAAAAAAAAGGGGTTTTATTGCAAAAAAGTAGTAAAATATAAAAAAAAACTATATGTATTTGGTATCACTGTAATCGTACTGACCCAGAGAATAAAGATTAACGTCGTAAAATTTATAACGTAAAAACGCAGTGGCAGTATTGCTGTTTTTCCCATCTCCCTCCCAGAAAGAGTTTACCGTATATACTCGAGTATAAGCCGAGTTTTTCGGCACAAAATTTGTGCCGAAAAACCCGAACTCAGCTTATACTCGAGTCATAAATTAAAACTGTGAAGAGCGGAGTGGGAGGAGGAGCGGGAGGAGGAGCTGGGGGCGGGCATTTGCGGCAGGGCCGATGCGCTCACTGCGCTCCGGCCCCACCGCTCATGTATACATTTTAAATTTGATTATACTATACACTTATTACAATTCTTGCCCCCACTGTACCTCATTACATGCGGCAGGCGGGCAGTGAATACTTCAGGCCGGGCGGACGAGAGCAGCGTGACTTGCTGATGTCACGTGCCTGCCCGGCCTGCTTTATGAATGAAGCAGGCGGCGCAGGCACGTGACGTCAGTCACACTGTGCTCGCTCTCCCGCCCGGCCTGAAGGATTCACTGCCCGCCTGCCGCATGTAATGAGGTACAGTGGGGGCAAGAATTGTAATAAGTGTATAGTATAATCAAATTTAAAAACTATACATGAGCGGTTATGGGGGATGGGGGATGTGGATGGCACTGTTATGGGATGAGGGGATGTGGATGGCACTGTTATGGGGGATCTGTTATAGGATGGGGGATCTGTGGATGCCATCCACAGCCCCCATCCCATAAGTGCCATCCACATCCCCCCTTCCCATAACAGTGTCATCCACATCCCCTCATCCCATAAGTGCCATCCACATCCCCCCATCCCATAACAGTGTCATCCACATCCCCTCATCCCATAAGTGCCATCCACATCCCCCCTTCCCATAACAGTGTCATCCACATCCCCTCATCCCATAAGTGCCATCCACATCCCCCTTCCCATAACAGTGTCATCCACATCCCCTCATCCCATAAGTGCCATCCACATCCCCCCATCCCATAACAGTGTCATCCACATCCCCTCATCCCATAAGTGCCATCCACAGCCTCCCATCCCATAACAGTGTCATCCACAGATCCCCCATAACAGTGCGTCATCCACAGATCCCCCCATAACAGTGCGTCATTCACAGATCCCCCCCATAACAGTGCGTCATCCACAGATCCCCCATAACAGTGACATCCATTTCCACCTCGGCTTATACTCGAGTCACTACTTTTCCCAGGTTTTTTTGGGTAAAATTAGGGGGGTCGGCTTATACTCGGGTCGGCTTATACTCGAGTATATACGGTATATAAGTTAATCAGAAAGTTACAGTTGTGTTCAAAATTATTCAACCCCCACTGAAATTGAGTGTTTTGCCCAGTTTGACATTGATTTTGATCATTTCAGTCATCTTGTTTGCAATTAAATCACAGAGGCCCTTGTAGGTCAGACAAATATAACATTTATAATGAAATAACCACAAATGTCTTTTCTGTGCTCACATCATTATCAGTTTTATTCAACCCCCAAGTGACATTCAATCTTAGTACTTAGTACAACATCCTTTTCCAGTTATAACAGCTTTTAAACGTGAAGCATAGCTTGACACAAGTGTCTTGCAGCGATCTACAGGTATCTTCGCCCATTCTTCATGGGCAAAAGCCTCCAGTTCAGTCACTTTCATAGGCTTGCGCGCTGCAAATGCTTTCTTTAAGTCCCACCAGAGGTTCTCAATCGGATTTAAGTCTGGTGACTGCGATGGCCACTTCAAAATGTTCCAGCCTTTAATCTGCAACCATGCTCTAGTGGACTTGGGGGTATGCTTGGGATCATTGTCCTGTTGAAAGGTCCAACATCTCCCAAGCCTCAGGTTTGTGACGGACTGCGTCACATTTTCATCCAATATCTCCTGGTACTGAAGAGAATTCATGGTACCTTGCACACGCTGAAGCTTCCCTGTACCTGCAGAAGCAAAACAGCCCCAAAGCATGATTGACCCCCGCCATGCTTCACAGTAGGCAAGGTGTTCTTTTCTTCATAGGCCTTGTTCTTCCTCCTCCAAACATAGCGTTGATCCATGGGCCCAAACAGTTCTAATTTTGTTTCATCAGTCCACAGAACACTATCCCAAAACTTTTGTGGGTTGTCCACATGACTTTTGGCATACTGCAGTCGACTCTTCTTATTCTTTGGAGACAGCAAGGGGGTGCGCCTGGGAGTTCTGGCATGGAGGCCTTCATTACGCAGTGTGCGCCTTATTGTCTGAGCTGAAACTTCAGTACCCGCATCTTTTTTCAGTTCCTCAGCAGTCACACGGGGACTTTTCTCCACTTTGCGCTTCTGCCGGAGTTGCCTTACTGTGGACTCCACATGTTAAGATCCTGTGACGTGTCCCCCAAGTGTAACGTGAGCCAATTATATGACACATGGGCGACACGTTCACATAAGCTTTAGAATTGGATCATGGAGCAATGGAAGCAGGTGACTGGTCTGATAAATCACGTCATTTGGACCTTACCTGGGGAAGAGATGGCACCAGGATGCAGTATAGGAAGAAGACAAGCCGGTGGAGGCAGTGTGATGCCGGGGGCAGTGTTCTGTGGAAGACTCTGGGTTCTGGCATTCATGTGGAGGTGACATACCACCTACGTAAACGTTGTACAGTACAAGTACCCCCTTCATGGCAGCATACACTCATGGCGGTGGTCTCTTCATCAGGATAGTGCCCCTGCCACACTGCAAACATTGGCTTGAGGAGCGTATTACAAAGTTCAAGGTGGTGACTTAGTCTCTAAATTCTCCAGATTTCAAGCCAATCGAGCATCTGTGAGATGTGCAGGAAAAACAAGTCCAATCCATGGTGACTTCAGTTCACAACTAGATCCACTGTTGATGGCACCGCCGTAACTCCCGGGCAGCACGCCCGCTGTCTCGTGTTATGTTTGATACTGATCTTTCCTTCACCCCCTATGTTCGGTTGTCTCCTCTGGAGCTGTTCGGACCATATCATATATGTGATGACTGGTTGAGTTAGATCACTGGTGATCGGTTTGATAAGAATATGGCTTACATGAGAGTTTATGAGCTGACAGGAGTTCAGAGATAAGGACTAGAGATCAAACCATCAGAGCAGCTCTCTGATGGATCACTGAGAAGGGGGAAGCAATAGACTGCAGATGCACTGAAAGTGAAAGCTATGGAAAAACCTTGACATTTTAATGAAGACCAAACGAAAAAATGTTCTTTAGCTCAAAATGACTAGAATACAAAAATGCCATTAAAGGTGTCCATAGCCTTTAAAGAGTAACTAAACTTTTAATTACGTTTTTTGTAAAATGTCCTAATAATACTTTTTCTAACATACTTTATTAATGGATTTAGAATTTTTATTGGTTTTCCTTCCCTAAAGCGCTTTAAATTCACTTTTCTGCACACCGCTGACTTAGCTTAGCAGGACGCTTAGCGGAGCAGGCAGAAGCTGGAGCCTGCTCCGCTAATCCTGGCATAGCTCATGGTTATAGGGTACCCATGTGCTATGCCAGGATTTATTAAACCTTTGGGGTGGTGGGGGCACGGGCAGGAGCAACAATGTGCACTCCTGCCCGTACTCCGTGCGCTGCGGCCCCATTCATGAACTGTAGATTCCGTACACTGCTGAGAAGTCAGCGGCGTGTAGAAAAGTGAATTTAAAGCGCGCAGGGAAAGGTGCGCTTTAGGGAGGAAAAACTCTATTAAAAATAAAAAATTCATTAATAAAGTATATTAGAAAAAGTATTATTAGGGCATTTAGGACATTTTACAAAAAAACGTAATTAAAAGTTTAGTTACTCTTTAACCCCTTAAGGACACGGCCCTATTTCACCTTAAGGACCCGGTTCACCGTTTTTTGCAAATCTGACCAGTGTCACTTTATGTGTGAATAACTTTAAAACGCTTTTACTTATCCAGGACATTCTGAGTTAGTTTTTTCATCACATATTGTACTTCATGACAGTAGTAAATGGAGTCAAAAAAGTTAATTTTTATTTATAAAAAAATACCAAATTTACCAAAAAATTGAAAAATTTGCAAATTTCCAAGTTTCAATTTCTCTACTTCTATAATACATAGTAATACCTCCAAAAATAGTTATTAGTTTACATTCCCCATATGTCTACTTCATGTATAGATCATTTTGGGAATGCCATTTTATTTTTTGGCAATGTGCTGGCACTCTGCTATACCCACTCGGCCACCACGGAATATTGGAGAGGAGGCGGGCGGGGGATCGAGATCCTGCCCGCCTCCCGCGCTGCCCGTAAAAATTACAATTTTAAGCATTTTGAAGTTTCTGATCCCCGCGGTCATGGACCGTGGGGATCACAAACTCCCAAAAGTGCTTCAAACCTCAGGTCTGAATTGACCTGCTGTTTGCAGTGATTGCCACAGTGATTGTCACAGGACCCCCCTCGGCATTGTCACAGAGTGCCTGCCAAATGATTTCGGCAGGCACTCTGTTCCGATCACCGCCGGCCGCGCGGCGGTGATCGTAAATACACATGACGTACCGGTACCAGGGCAGGGCATCATGACGTACCGCTACGTCATGTGTCCCTAAGAGGTTAAATCTCCAGTTAATCCACTGCTGACACTCCGGTTGTCTCTGCTCACTTGTTCTGCAGCGATGACGTCACTTACATCCTCATGGCCGCTGTAGCCAACCACTGGCCTCAGTGGTCACATGCTTTACATGCTAACATTACCAGTGAGGCCAGTGGTTGGCTTGGAGGGGTCATGCACATGTACGGCAAGTCATCACTGCAGGGAAGTGGGATAGTGGGATAATTAACAGATGAATATAGAGATTTTTATCACCTTTACGGGACAATGCCTTTAAGGGGGTTTTCTGAGACTTTCATACTAATGACTCAGGATAGGTCATCCGTATCTGATCAGTGTCACGGCCTACTCGCAGCTTTTCCTAGGCCAGTGACGTCACGTTCATTGGTCATGTGGCCTAGGAGCAGCTCAGCCCCATAAAAGTGAATAGGCCTAAGCGTAATACCAATTACAGCTGCTATACAATGTACGGCACTGTCCTTGGTGAGCTGAGAGAAGACCGCCCGGCTCACAGGAGGGCCTCTGCCTTCTCATAACAGCTGATCGGAGGGGGGTCCCGGGTGTCCATCCTGAGGATGGGTCATCAGTATAAAAATGTCGGAAAACCCTTTTAAGTTGATCTAGTTTTACAAAATACAGGTGGTTTGAAGCTGTGGGAAAATTGTCTTGAAGTCCAGATGATAGCTGGTGTGGTGTATGACATCAGTCACGTGTCTGCCAGGTCCACTTAACCCTACTTATGCTTCCACTTCATACATTAGTCACTTGGCTCATTTAGGTTGTTTCTAATATTCTTGTGTGATATACTTGAGCTGTCTATGCTTGTATGGCTTATATCTTAGGTGTGAAAGGAGGTGTGTCACGCCGCTCGCTTACTGAGTGGCTAAGTAGGAGTCGGCGCAGGCGAGCGCGGCTAACTGAACGCGCCTAGGGTAGGGAAAAGTCACGGCCAACTACGTATGCGCTCGAGGGTAGTGAAAACTTACTGGGCTGTAAGTTTTCACTACCCTCGGCGCATGCGCAATTGCCCGTGATTTTTCCCTACCCTAGGCACTAGAATAGACAAGATCTAGCAAGCGTTAGCCGCGCGTGTGCACTGGGTTGTACGTTTTCACTACCCTCGGCGCATGTGCAATTGGCAGTGAGTTTTCCCTACCCTAGGCGCTTTCACAGTTAGCTGCGCTCGCCTGCGCCGACTCCTACTCAGCCACTCAGTAAGCGAGCGGCGTGACACACCTCCTTCCACACCCGCATACATCACTTCCAGTAACCGGAAATGACGAGGGTAGGGAAAGTTCACGGGTAGGGAAAAATAACGGAACAGCGGCACTCTAGCTGTGGTGAAACTACGGCTCCCAGTATGCCCCCAGTTATATATATCTGCCCTTGATTATATATAGGTTTGTAAATTATAACAATGACTGCTGCCTGGCGATAGACATACAGCTATATCTCCAGTACAACACGGTGCGTAACGTTCTTGCGTAAGGTCATGACATCCTGTTGCCGCCTATCCCTAAAGCTAGGGCTTGCCGGTGACATATCAAAAACTTGCATGTGATATCCTGGGTGCTATAGGAGGGGTGAGAAGTCCAGTCCTTATGTAGATTTCAAACCGGCCTGATGCTTGTGGATCACCAAATTCATGAGCACCGCACTCATATATCTGCATTTATTTTCAGCCAAATTACATACAGGATGCATTTCAGCCCATCTCAGACTTTTTCAGCTGACCATCCTGCCATTCTACTGTATGTAATTTGCCTGAAAACAAATGAAGATGTGAGAGCAGCAGTGAGTCCCGGGAATACTTCTTTACTGCTGTAGATTTTTGCGATAATTGCAGAAAATCTTACATTGATTTTTTAATTTTATTTCAGTTAAAAAGTCAAAGCGACAACAACAAAAAAATGGCATGAAAAAATGAAACTGGTCAGATTATTAAAAAATGTACCGTAAATATAAACTAAAGCATCATGTAGGCATACACTAAACATGCGGATATTTTTTACAACCAAGTACAGTAAGCAAAGTTTTAGGGTACCTGCACATAGGGCAGATATTTCCGCTTAGGATTTGGTGGCGGTTTAAGTTGTGGTAAGTCCTTAACAAAATCCACATGCGTTGGCGTTGCTGTGGATTACCCACTGAAAGGAGTGAAACCCCCTAGTGAAAGTTGGTGAAATCAACCAACATGCTGCCATTTTCAAGAATCCAATTTCAGGTCAATTAGATTTGTTAGAATTTGCTATTACTGGAAAAGGAAAAAAAAAATAAGAAAGAAACAGCGCTGTTTTTCATCTTCTCTCTTATAGGATTAAGGATTAAAGCGGAAGAAAAAAGGCGGCAGGGCTCAAACCATATACCTTAAAAACTTTGATTAAAAACTTTTGATTAAAGAATGCATATAAAAAAAAATTACGTAACTTATGTAATGATTGTCTGGAGAAAAGATGCAACTTTTTATATTTCTGTTCACAAAGCTGTATGAGGGCTTATTGTTTGTAGGACAAGTTGTACTTTCCAATGTCACCATTTAATATAGCATACAATGTAGTGGCAAGCAGGTAAAAAAATTCCAAATGGGGTGGAATTAGAAGAAAAACGCAATTCCTCCATCGGTTTACGGGTTTTGTTCCCACGGAGTTCCCTTTGTAGCATAACTGACCTGTGCCCTTCATTCTCTGTGTCAGTATAATTACAATGATACCACATATAGATAGGCTTTTTATGTCTAAATAATGTAAAAATAAATGTAAACTTTGAAAATAAATTTTTTTTTACATCACGATATTCTGAACCCCATAACTTTTTTATAGTTATATCTACTGAAAAATGGGGGTTCATTTTTTGCGTGACGATCTGTAGTTTTTATTAATACCCTTTTGGAGTGTGTGTGACTTTTTGATCACATTTTATAAAATTTTTGGGGTAAGAAAAGCAATAAAAAATGCCAAATTGGCCATTTTGACCCGTTTTTTTTAATAGTATGGGCGTTTTCAGACGCGGTTGATGCCCATGATGTTAATATTTTTTGTCATTTATGTAATTTTTTTATTCTATGGAAAGGGGGGTGATTTCAACTTTTATATTTTTTTAATTATTTATCAGTTTTATTTTTTTACTTTTTTATGATTTTGAAGCTCGTATTTGAGCCTACAAAATGCATTTTTTTTTTTAATTGTGAACAATCATGGGTCTTCTAGACCCATTATTTGTACAGAATTTCAATTTTTTATGTTGGTCTGCCACCTGCTGGCCAAAATAAGAATTTCAGCTTCAATACCCTTGGTCTCTTCCGAGAGACCCAGGATATTGATTTAAATTACCGGCATCCTCATTGGCCTGCAGAGGATGTCAGTAAGAAGCCCGGAAGCACTTGATCACGGCATCTAAAGGCTTTAACAATGCCGATCGTGGTCATTAACCGTGAGACCCGCCGGCCACGGGTTAAGCTCCTACAATTACATGGTAACTGCTACTTACGAAGATGGTTTAAACAATGGTACATCCCATATATGTAAATCCACAATAATGGTGGCTAGTAACTACCCTACGCTGGCCAATACTACACTACTAAAGCAGCAAACAATTTGAAAACAGTAATATACAAAGTAGGACGCCGCCCACCATGCACTTACCCTGCAGATGGTCAGAGCCCGGAATGCCTTGACGTGCATTTTGCAGGGGTAAATGTATGGTGGGCCGCCTCTATTTTGGTAAAGTTAATTGATAAAGGACTATTTGTAATAAGGACTGTTGATTGGGTGTTGTTGAAGTGTTCACTATGTCTGCTAGAGGAAGACTCAAACCATTTGCGCAATTATTGGTCTTCGAGAAGCTGGATGGTCCATTCACCAAATCTCGGAGGGAGTTAGATGAGAAGTTTCTGTAGTGGATTGGTGGTATGGACTGTGGTCTGAGGACGGCACACACATGTAGTGAGGGTCCAGACAGATGCACACCAAGACAGCCAATATAGTTTTGTGATGTGCTATATCACAAAACACAGCCACAGCATCACAAATTGATTCTGTAGTGACCGCCCGGTCCATAACAAGCCGTCTCCTCGAAGCTGGACTGCATTCACACACACCACCAGCGAGTTTACCACTGACCATCTGATATTCATGGAGGGAACATTCACCAGCCTTATGTCCATATTATGGAACCAGTCCTTCTGCCTTTTTTGACTCAGCAGATGTGGTCTTCCAACAAGATAACGCCTACACTACACAACGTGCTCTTCAGGGTATCCAACAGCTCCTCAGTCCAGCTCTATCTCCATGGACAATATCTGGGACTGCATGGGTTGATGGATCTCTCATGGACAGCAGCCACAACCATCTTGGGTGAACTATGGGTCCAAGTGGAAAGAGCTTGGAATGACCACAGGAGGACATCCAGCATCTGTATGACCATCACCATGCCAGAGGGGCAGCCTGTGTCACAGCAAGGGGAGATGCCACCCAAGATTAAAGTGACCCTGCCTCATCATATACCCTACTGCAGAACCCAAAATAAAGAGTGCACCATCTCGGTTATGTGATCATTGACCAAGCACCACTAGCAGTCTATACTTTGTCAGTCTCGGTTCAATGACATTAAAGGGGTTGTCCGGGCTTTTAAAATTGATGACCTATCCTCAGGATAGGTCATCAATATCAGATCGTCGGGGGTCCGACACTCCGCTGATCAGCTGTATGAAGTGTAGGAGCGAGCAGTGTGCACGTGCCGTCTCCCGTCTCTCTTCCTGCTGCTGCTATGTCTATGGCAAAACAATGGCGAGCAGGAAGAGAGAAGGGAGGCAGAACGTGCACACTCCTTCACTTCATACAGCTGATCGGCGGTGGTGCTGGGTGTCAGACCCCCGCTGATATGATATTGATGCCCTATACTGAGGATAGGTCATCAATATCAAAAGCCCCGAGAACCCCTTTAAGTTTTTCAGGTGTTCATTTTTTTATTTTCTGCTTGTGTCATTTTCCGGTAATCCACACATAATACACTATACGAACATGTAGGCTAGGGCTACACGACGACAACAAGTTGCACGACACATAGGGCACAACTTCACTGCAACATGTGCCGCGCAACAATTTTTATAATGATAGTCTATGGTGTCGCATTGCGACATGCTGCGACGCAATGGATTTTTTGCTACTGTCAAGTCACAGTGCGACACTATAGACTATCATTATAAAAATTGTCGCGCGACACATGTCGTCGTGTAGCCCTAGCCCTAAAGGGAACCGTTCACCAACATGTGACCCTCCCCAAAATATATGTTCTGCAAGTGTATAAAAAATGATGTATCTCCAAACTCAGGTTGTCTCTACTTGACCCTATGAGATACTGTAAAAGTTCAGACATTTATGGATGTGGTGAGACCAATTATTGGTTGTTTTTTTCAATTGTGATAAATTAACCTCCCCCAAAAAATGAAATAAAAAAATATCAAAAAATCATATGCACCGCAAAGCAAAACCAATAAAACCTGCAGCTTGCTTGGCATAAAAAAGGTTACATGTCATTTTACCTGCACAGCGTATGACATAAAAATAGAACCCCAAAAAAGCAGGGCGAAATTGGGTTTTTTTCCATTTCCATCCAACAAGTCATTTTTTCTGAAAGGGGTTGTTCACCCATGGGAACCTTTTCTGCACACCGCCCCAGCGTGGCCAGGCCCACAGTGGGAATCATACTTACCTGATCCCCATCAGGTGCCACAGTCCTAGGTTTCCCTGCGTCCACATCTGGTTTGCCGTGGGTCACGTGACATGGCTGTGACCAGTCATTGGCTGCAGTGGCCACGTGAAAGCAAATGCTGACGCAGGGAGACAGGCGGCTCCCGAGGGGGAGTCAGACCCCACCGTCAGGGATCAGGTAAGTATGATTCCCACTGTGGGGTAACATAGTAACATAGTATATAAGACCGAAAAAAGACATTTGTCCATCCAGTTCGGCCTGTTTCCTACAAGTTGATCCAGAGGAAGGCAAAAAACCCCTGTGAGGCAGAAGCCAATTTTCCTCACTTAAGGGGAAAAAAAAATTCCTTCCCGACTCCAATCAGGCAATCAGAATAACTCCCTGGATCAACGACCCCTCTCTAGTACCTATAGCCTGTAATATTATTACACTCCAGAAATAAATCCAGTCCCCTCTTGAATTCCTTTATTGTACTCACCATCACCACCTCCTCAGGCAGAGAGTTCCATAGTCTCACTGCTCTTACAGTGAAGAATCCTTTTCTATGTTTGTGTACAAACCTTCTTTCCTCCAGACGCAGAGGATGTCCCCTTGTCACAGTCACAGTCCTGGGGATAAATAGATGATGGGACAGATCTCTGTACTGACCCCTGATATATTTATACATAGTTATTAGATCTCCCTCAGTCGTCTTTTTTCTAAAGTGAATAACCCTAATTTTGATAACCTTTCAGGGTACTGTAGATCCCTCATTCCAGTTATTACTTTAGTTGCCCTCCTCTGAACTCTCTCCAGCTCTGCTATGTCTGTCTTGTTCACAGGAGCCCAGAACTGTACACAGTACTCCATGTGTGGTCTAACCAGTGATTTGTAAAGTGGTAGGACTATGTTCTCATCACGGGCGTCTATGCCCCTTTGATGCAACCCATTATCTTATTGGCCTTGGCAGTAGCTGCCTGACACTGGTTTTTGCAGCTTAATTTGCTGTTTATTAAAATTCCTAGATCCTTTTCCATGTCAGTGTTACCGAGTGTTTTACCATTTAATATGTAATGGGTGACTTGCATTATTCCTTCCCATGTGCATAACTTTACATTTGTCAGTGTTAAACCTCATCTGCCATTTTTCTGCCCAAGCCTCCAATCTATCCAGATCCCTCTGTAGCAGAAAACTGTCCTCTTCAGTGTTAATTACTTTACACAGTTTAGTGTCATCTGCAAAAATAGATATTTTACTGTGCAGGCCTTCTACAAGATCATTAATAAATATATTGAAGAGAATAGGGCCCAATACTGACCCCTGAGGTACCCCACTAGTTACAGTGACCCAATCTGAGTATCTACCGTTAATAACCACCCTCTGTTTTCTGTCACTCAGCCAGTTACTTACCCACATACAGACATTTTCTCCCAGTCCGAGCATCCTCATTTTATATACTAACCTTTATGAGGTACGGTGTCAAATGCTTTGGAGAAGTCCAGATATACGACATCCATTGATTCGCCGCTGTCAAGTCTAGAACTTACCTCCTCATAGAAGCTGATTAAATTTGTTTGGCATGACCGATCCCTCATGAAGCCATGCTGATATGGCGTTATTTGCTTATTTTCATTGAGATACTCCAAAATAGCATCTCTTAGAAACCCTTCAAACAGTTTACCAACAATAGATGTTAAACTTACCGGCCTATAATTTCCAGGCTCTGTTTTTGGACCCTTTTGAATATTGGCACCACATTTGCTATGCGCCAATCCTGTGGAACATTCCCTGTTATTATAGAGTCCGTAAATATCAGAAATAATGGTCTGGCTATGACATCACTTAATTCCCTTAGGATACGGGGTGTATGCCATCCGGTCCTGGCGATTTGTCTATTTTAATCTTTTTAAGTCGCTGTTGTACTTCTTCCTGGGTCAGACAGGGCACTTTTTAATGGGGGATTTACTTTTACATTCTGCATTTCATCCTGCAGAGAAGGTCCCCAGAAGTAAACAACCCCTTTAAAGGTCCTGACGTTTAAAGGGGCTTTCTCACATCAGCAAATAGCATTTATTATGTAGAGAAAGTTAATATACGGCACTTACTAATGTATTGTGATTCTCCATATTGCTTCCTTTGCTGGCTGGATTCATTTTTCTATCACATTATACACTGCTTGTTTCCATGGTTACGACCACCCTGCAATCAGTCAGTGGTGGTCGTGCTTGCACGCCATAACAAAAAGCATCGGCATCTCTGGTGGTCGGGACCATGAGACTGCACATAGGCTACCTTCTTTTCCTATAGTGTGCAGGCAGGACCACTGCTGGATAGCAGGGTGGTCGTAACCATGGAAACGAGCAGTGTATAATGTGATGGAAAAATGAATCCAGCCAGCAAAGGAGGCAATATGGACAATCACAATACATTAGTAAGTGCCTTGTATTAATTGTCTCTAGATAATAAATGCTATTTGCTGAAGTGAGACAAACCCTTTAATGATGTCTTTACAAAATAGGCAAAAAAAAGAGCTCTCCTACAACTCGGCTGTAAGAGGAGGAAAAAACGGCTATGACATTAAAAGCAGCTGTATGAACTCTGCTGTAGTTTAAGAGCTAGAAGGCGTATAGCATACCAACCAATCAGATCCCAGCTCTTATTTTAGAAACCTTTTGAAATATGAAAGCAGCAATTTGATTGGTAGCCATAGGCGGCTAACCCGTCTAGTTTGAGGCCACGTCACTGCAAGGCATCCGAAGCCAGCGAGCTGGCGCAGCGCATACCACGTGACCCCGACAGTAACTGACACCGCTCATCACAGACTTCCGCCCTCGAGCCCCTCCCACGCTCACCTCCCCGCCCCTTCCCTTAATAAGACGTTACCGGTTAGTAACGTAGCTTCCGCTGGTTCTGTCGCTTGGTTGTGTCGTCATTGGGTTGGAGGGCGAAGATGGGGGCTGCGGAGGCGGACAGGACCTTGTTTGTAGGGAATTTGGACCCGAGAGCCACGGAGGAGCTGCTGTTCGAGCTGTTTCTGCAGGTTAGGGCGCGGGAGTGTGTCGAGGGTCGAGGGCTCTTCCGTTGTGGAAGCGGAACATGTGGGAATGACAATATTATTGACAGTTTTGGACGGTTTGACGAATTATGTACACAGCTAATATGCGTTACCGTATGTATGACGCGTCTACTGTGCACTACCACTAACGAGGAGGGCCATGGAGAGCAGTTTCCTTATTGTCTGCTAGATGGCAGCGTGGAGCAGGGCATGTACTGGTAGAGGCTGTACTGGAGATGCCCTATTAGCTTACACTGTGGAACAGAGCTACTGAAATGTGTAGGTGTATGTATGTATGTATGTATGTGTGTGTATATATATATATATATATATATATATATATATATATATATATATATATATGTCACTTATGACGGTATACTTGGCTCAGTTTGACATAAGGACAGTTACATATATATGTATAAGCAGGAATGGTAAAGGAGCCGGTTTCTGGTATGTACAACCTGTGGCCCTCCATCATTCCTGGACAGCCTACAGCTATCAGGACATGCTGGCAGTTGTACTTTTGCTCCAGCTGGAGAATACGGACTCCCTCCATGTGCACTCCATAATTTTTCGCACCGCCGTCAGTAAAAATGGCTATTCTTTTCTTACAATAATGGCACGTCTAATTTGCGGAATGGCCGCATGCATCCACAAAAGACAGATTTTCCTTAGCAGAGAGAATTGGAGAATTGCCAATTGAAGACTAAAAGGAAACCTGTCACCAGGATTTTGTGTATAGAGCTGGGGACATGGGCTGCTAGATGGCCGCTAGCACATCCGCAGTACCCAGTCCCTATAGCTCTATGTGCTTTTAATTTTATCAAAAAAAGGATTTTAGAGATATGCAAATGACCCTGATATGACTGCTGTGTCCGGAGATGATCAAACTTTCTGAGCGCAGCCCCGCATCCTCCGAATCTCCTCCTTGCTGGCCGACGTCACAGAGCTGGAGCGGTGAAATCTCGCGATGCACGAGCTAGCCCATGCGTAGTTCTTACCCTGTGCTGTTGCCAGTCGGGGAAGGAACATGATGCCGACACTGCGCATGCGCTAGCTCGTGCATTGAGAGATTTTGGCGCTCCAGCCCTGTGATGTCGGCCAGCAAGGAGGAGATTCAGAGGACGCGGGGCGGTGCTGCGCTCAGAAAATGGGACTCCTCTCCGGACACAGGAGTCATATCGGGTTCATTTGCATATCTCTAAAATCCCTTTTTTTGACACAATAAAAGCACATAGAGCTATGGGGACTGGGTATTGCGGATGTGCTAGCGGCCATCTAGCAGCCCATGTCCCCAGATCTATACACAAAATCCTGGTGACAGGTTCCCTTTAAAAAATTGAAAATACTTGTTACTTTATTATAAATATATTCTCCATTACATTAGTTATAATTTTGTTTTTGTCTGGGGAGCAATCCTCAGCGGAAATAAAATGGCTGCCGTCCCATTAGAACACACAAAACCTGCCCTAATCACACAGGAGGACAAGTTACTTCACAGCACTGAGCTAAAGAGCTGCCTTATCCTCCTCTCTGCTCTGCTTGTCAGGGATTATGATCCTGACTACAGATGAATCTCTGTAGGAATGGGGTTCATGAGGAGACATGAAGTACAGAGAGGAGGTGGGGATGTGGATAATGAGCAGCAGCTCTTGTATGCAGTCTCCATTACCACAGTCTGTCCTCGCTGTGCTTCATGTCTCCTCATGAACTCCATTCCTACAGAGATGTAGCTGAAGATCTTATCCGCTGTATTCAGGACCATAATCCCTGACATGTAGGAGCGGAGGATGAGGCAGCTCTTTACCTCAGTGTTGTGAAGTAACTTGTCCTCCTGTGTCATTAGGGCAGGTTTTGTGTGCACTAATAGGACGGCAGCCATTTTATTTGCCCTAGACAAAACGAGCCATATAACTAAGGAAAAATATTGGGAATATATTTATAAAAGTGATATTAAGTATTTTTGTTTTCTTAATTCCCACAAAACTCCTTTTAAGAGCTAGCAGTCAGTTGAAGTTGTTTTCTGGGGCTAGAATATTGATGTCTTATCCTCAGGATGGGTCATCAGTATCCGCTCAGTGGGGTCTCACTCCTGACAACCCTGCCGATCAGATGTTTGAAGTGGCTGTAGTGCTCCACTTTCTTCCTAGGACAGTGATGTCACGTGGCATAGGCTCAGTTCTCATTTAAATGAATGGTCCTGGGCTGCAATTCCCAACACAGCCACTATACAGTGTATGGCGCTGTGCTTGGGCTACTTTCACACTTGCGCTCGTGTGATCCGGCAGGCAGTTCCGCGGTTGGATCTGCCTGCTGGATCCGCCAATCAGTGTGACAACTGACAGCATTTGTAGACGGATCTGGGTGCGGATCCATCTACAAATGCATTGCAAGAACTAATCCCTCTCTCCACTTGTCATGCAGATGGACTTATCCGTCTTGCAGTCTTTTCACAGTTTTCCCGGTCTGCACATGCGCAGAGCGGAAAGACCGATCCGTCCTTCAGTTTCGCAATGCCGGATCCAGCACTAATACAAGTCAGTGTAAATGACTGCCATTCCGGCGACTGATCAGGCATTTTGGATGCACATAATACCTCAGCATGCTGCGGTATTATGTCTGCCCAAAACTCCTGACAGTGACTGAACGGAAGGCATACTGATGCAAACTGAACGGATTTCTATCCATTCAGAATGCGTGGGGATATATATGCCTGATCAGTTCTTTTCCGGCATAGAGCCCCGACGACAGAACTCTATGCCGGAAAAGAATAACGCAAGTGTGAAAGTGCCCTTTAGTATAGTGTGAGGAGACTGGAGAGCCACAGCTGATCAGCCAGAAGTCAGACTTTACTGACCTATCCAGAACATAAGTCATTAATATCTTACTCCAGAAACTCCCCCAAAACCCTGGCCCCTTGTATACATTACTTACCTGCTCCCCAGCACCCATGTCGCTTGGGTTCCCTGCACATCCGCCGCTTGATCTCCCCATCTCATGGATCAAAACATGCGGCTGCTCCAGAACACTTGCCGGATGTTCTGATCTGCGTGGTGGGGAAACGCAGCGAACCAAAGTGAAAAAAGTATTCGTCATCAAAATCTGCTCCAAAAACAGCTTGTAGTACAAAAATCAGCTTATTCTGAGGCAGATTCAGGTCCTGATCAGCTGCAAAAAACCCGCAGTGTGAACATATACTAAAGGACCGGTGACGTCCAATCACATGGTACATCACCATGGGTGATGGACCATGTGATTGGACCAATAGATGTGACGTCACAGGTCCTTTAGCCGACAGCTAATGAATCAGGAAGACAGAAGAGATCGCAACTACGCGATCAAGTGGATAAGGTGAGTTTATTTTTAACCCCTCCATCCACATTTTCTTTCCACTTTGTATTGCGAATGCTCAACCCGAACTTCAGTGATGAAGTTCGGGTCTGGGTACCAAACATGCTGATTTTTTTTCCCATGCGCGTGCAAAACTCATTAAAACGCTTTGCACTCGCACGGAAAAATCGCGCATTTTCCCGAATCGCAACCGTCTCTTATCTGGGCGTCAAATGTGACGCCCGTGTGAAAGAGATAATAGAGCGGTAGTAAGCGGCTTCACCTGTATATGCACAAGAAAACTGAGGTGCTCTCCCCTTTTTTGCTGGGCCCTAAAAGCTCAATATAGGAAAATAGTAAGTAGAATAGGGGGGCAACACTCATCACCTGGTACACATTTATTATAAAATCAATAAAATAAGATAAGTGTGAAAGAGGCCTAAGGATGTATAAGATGACTGCTGCAGGGATTAATAAATAATACGAGTGTCTAATCTTCAGAGTTGGCTTTGTATTTCTAATGGGCTGCTTGGCTTTCCAGGCTGGACCTGCACTGAGCGTTAAAATCCCCAAGGATAAAGATGGCAATCCGAAATTATTTGCTTTTGTAAACTTCAAGCATGAAGAATCTGTTCCCTATGGGATGAGTCTGTTAAATGGAATCAAACTGTTTGGACGGCCTCTGAAAATCCAGTACCGATCAGGTAAATGGGTCGCCTCCCTCGTGTTATAGGGGGACATAGGACCGTGACTATAGCTGCTGTGTCTAGGAGGCGGACGTGGCTCCTCCTGACTGCTACACCCCCTCCTGCTAGGAGGGAGCTAACCAGTTTTAGCTTGGTGTCTATAGGTAGCGGACGGTGTCGGTCTCCCTCGCCGTTCTGTCCTACCCCCAAAGAAGACAAAATGGGACAGGGCAGCCCATTTCTTCTGGATGACTCCCTGTCTTCTGTGGCCTATTAGGCCTCATGCTTCTGCTACTGGGGTCTTCCTCCTCTTTTTGCTGCAAGACCTTCTCTTGGCGGGGTGGAGCCCTATCTTTTCCTGACCTTTAGTGGGAGACGTCCTTCCTCTTCTGTCACTTGCAGCCCAGGACTTTGCCATTTTCTTTCTTGGGTACATCAGGGCCAGGATATTGGCTGTCTGCTCTCTGGGATCCTTATCCTGGTAGCACACATGATCTAGTAGCATCCAACCAGTCTCGCACATGCCAAGACAGATCGGAAGAGACTTTGGGTCGGTTCACATGTCCTCAAAATGGGTTCGCATCAGATCTGCAATTTTGCGGAACAGCTGCAGACCCGTTCATTTTCAATGTCCTAATCTTGGCCATGGACAAGAGAAATAATTTCTGTCATAGTGCCAGCCGTATGCGGTCCGCAAAATGCGGAACACACATGGCCGGTGTCTGTGTTTTGCGTATCCGCAATTTGCGGACCAAGATCAATGAGTCCCAGCAGTCTGACTCCCACTGGTCAGACACTTATCACTTTTCCTGTGTCTCTCCTCTAGAGGAGAGACATCTAGTGACGTTACCAATATATAGTAGGAGAGTTTACCCAAAGGTGAAAAAGGAAAATGTAAAACTATGGTTTGCTTATTGCCTCTTTATTTTCTTGTTTTGCCAGGGAGCAGTCATGCCTCTCAAGATGCAAATAGTGCCGTGTCCTCTCCACATGGAAACGGTGGCTTCGGCAGTGGTCCATCACCCAACGGCAACAGGTAAGCTGTAACCTGCTGGGTGTGAAAGGGGCCCGAGCTGCAGTAGCAGAATGGTGACTATACGCTATATGGAGCTGTGGTACCTCCTGACACTGCCGCTGTGGGGTTGCCAGTCGTAAGACCCCCACCGATCTGATATCGTAGACCAGGGATGGCCAACCTGCTATTCTTTATGGGGAAAAAAAATTGTTCTGCCATCCTCACACGTTGATGGGCGTCTAAACCCTTTCCTAACAGGTCACTGAGGTAGACACTGGGGGGACAGTGTAAAACTACAACGAGGAAAATAACATTACTTACTATGAGGCACATATATACATGACACAGTATAATAAGGGCATATGTTAACACAAACCTATTGAAATACATATGGGCATGAATAAGGTATTAGGCAGATGTGGGCAAGATGGCTGACATGAGGGAGGCTGACCGCATGGTATAACATGGGTACAGCCAAGGCACAGCAATACAGTGATGACTTTGTGTGGCGAGGAGGAGAAATGTAAGACTCAGACTGTGCTATTGTGGGGTTAAACATCAGGATGAAGCTAATAGTGGGGAGGCAGGAACCAAGGGGCAGATGGGAAAACTAAGGTGGCTGAAATGGCCAAACTTAGGCTACTTTCACACTAGCGTTTTGGCTAAAACGGATCAGTTTTGCCCTAATGCATTCTGAATGGGAAAGGATCCGCTCAGAATGCATCAGTTTGCCTCCGATCAGTCACCATTCTGCTCTGGAGGCGGACACCAAGGCTCTGCCTGCAGCGTTTTGCTGTCCGCCTGATGAAGCGGCGCAAAACGGATCTGTCCTGGCACACCATGTAAGTCATGGGGAAGGATCCGTTTTCTCTGGCACAATAGAAAACAGATCCATCCCCCATTGACTGTTAATGGTGTTCAAGACTCATCCGTCATGGCTATAGAAGACATAATACAACCGGATCTGTTCATGACGGATGCAGGCGGTTGTATCATTGTAACGGAAGCGTTTTTGCAGATCCATGACGGATTCGCAAAAAACGCAAGTGTGAAAGTACCCTAAAGAGAGCTCAGCAGGACCTAATTACAGATATAGGAAACTGTGTAAAACAGGCTGCATCAAGACAGGAGATGGCACTGTTGGCAAAGTAATTGGCAAAGGCAATACATTACAATAGGCAATATGAAATGCACTCAATAGAAACAATTAACCCCTTAAGGACCAGCACCGTACATGTACAGCAGGCTGATCGGGCGGTTGCAGGAGCTGCACTCGCCTGATCAGCGGCACGGACCCGGCAGTCGCTGACAGACGGGCCACTGCTGCGTCCCCCGGCGTATTAACCCCTTGTATGCTGCGGTCAAAGCTGACCGTGGCATTGCAGAGGGTTCCGGTGCCCTCCGCTTCCCCATCAGGTCCCCGCGCTGCAGTGGCCGGTACCTGATGGCAGAGAAGGCACACTTCTGGATGTGTTTAACTTTTTGTAACAAAAAAAAATACTCTATGCAGTAGAGACATTCGCCTTATAAGAGTTCTCTAGAAGGAACTAAACAAGTCATGTGTATCTGTGTCTGTACCGTGGGTTCATTGCATTAAGACTCTCTTTTTTTTTTTTTTTTATTTACAGATATGACCATAGTTCGGACATGAGAAACGACTTCTCACCACCTGTTCAAGGCTATCAGAAACCATACCCTTCTCCAGACAGTCTTCAAAGACAAGCAATGGTGACTGCACACATTTTATGTCTGTTAGCGTAATGTGCCCCAAACTTAAGAGGGTCGTTGGAAAATCCGTCACAGAATGCCTTTTTATACGGTAGCCTTGGTATTAAGAAAAAAAAAGTGTTAGAGTAAAATAAATTTCACATATTAAGGCCTCATGCACACGACCGTTGTTTGATTTCGTGATTTTCTGCGGACCCATTGGTTTTCAATGGGTCTGTGGAAAACCCGGAAAATGCACCGTTTGTCCCCCGCGTCCGTGATTCCAGTCCGTCAAAAAAATATAACCTGTCCTATTCTTGTCCGTGAAAAACGGTTCACGGACCCATTCAAGTCAATGGGACCTTGAAAAAATGCGGATGGTCATCCGCGTTCCGCGTTTTTTTTTGCAGATCCCTTGGCAGGCAAAAATTGTCAGCCTGTCTTTTGGTAAAATCTTTTGGGTCATGTCCGCTAAAAAATACAGAAGACACACGGAAACGCAACGGAAGGCAAAAACGGAGATGAGGCCTAAGTGCATGAGGCCTAAGACTGGCATGAAGCACCATTGTTTCGCAAATGTTCCCCAAGGCGTAGCTGGAAAAAACACATGTCCATCAAGTTCAACCAAGAGATGGGGGTGTGAGGGGAGGGTCGGATTTAGATCTTTTGTATCCACCTGTTGGAGGAAGGTAACATTTCCCTCATGATTCCCCCAGTGGCAATCGGTCTTGTTCAACCTGCACAGTGCATGAGAACATGCATTCATGTAGTGCAGGGGTGCACAACCTGCGGTCCAGGGGCCACATGCAGCCCTCGATACCATTTGTATTTGTGGCCCCCCAACCCTCTGGTAAGAGAAATGTATGTCTAGGTCTTGTAGCTGCTCACATGTATCATGTATTCTTCCATTAGATGGGAATCCTGGAAGTGTAACTAGACACTTCTGATATAGATATATTCATACTGTATGTTCAATATGCCGTAAACATAGTATTTGAGTTGGTAATACCCCTTTAAGTTTTATTTTCGGCCCTTGGAAATGGTTCAGGCTCACAGGGTGGCCCCCAACCAGAAAAGGTTGTGCACCCCTGATGTAGTGGAATCTGCAGGGGAAAGCCACAGATTAGCTCCACAAGTATTCTGCTGCCATACACCAATTCAATGTCCAACTTATTTTGTTCTCTGTAGGATAAGTCGGGACAAGAGATCTGTGGCAGAGGTTTCCTCCCAATTCACTGCACCTGCATGCTTGGCTGAGCATGCATATGTATGGGTAGATCGGCAGGCATGGCTATCTGCCAAAGGAGTGCTCGGCTGACCATTATTTTGTGTATGGCCAGCTTTAGAAGCGGCTGATTGACATTTCATACAGTTATTTAGTCTATGATCTACAACGGGGATCAAAAATCCACAGCACTCCAGTTGTGGTCCATCTACAACTCCCAGCATGCACACTTGCTTGGCTAGTCTCTGAATTCTCATAGAGTTGAATTTGCCAAGTTGGGAGTTGTAGTTTTCGCAGCAGTTGGCATGAGCTGACTTTTGCTTTACACAGGTAGACGGGTTTATCCCCTCGGCTGTACAGAAAGAATCACACTTTTAATAAACTAACCTTTTTTTCCCCAGATGAATAGCTTTTACAGACAAGGATCTTCTCATGAGATGTCCAACGCTAATTCCTCCGCATCGAATTACCCACCCTACTACAGTCCATATAATCAAAGCTCCACCCAGTCCGCCCCAGTGCGCTATGAGTCCTCCCACAGCCACCGAAAAATGAGGAGCCAAGCCTCTCATCCTTATCCGAGCGATGGCTACCAAAGCAGTAGAGACGCGTATTACAGGGGAAGTCAGGATGAGCACTACAATGAAGGTCGCAGTCCTCAGAGAAAAGAGCCTAGGTGGCGCCATTCTCGCTATTAGTCACGTTTATACCTGTAAGAGATCTGTTCCAAGGAGTCTTTCATAATTGTTTGCTAAAGAAGAAAATACATTTGCCTCGAGTCCCATACAAGGTTGGAGACAAAGCTCACACATTTTGGAGGGGTAGAATGTGATGTCATGTATCAACTTTTTATATATATATATTTTTTTCCCTTTTTAATGGGGTTTTAAATAATTGTATTGTTCAGTGTGGGGGGGAAAAAATATTGGTGGTTAATTTAAAAAGTTTGAAAATTTGTTTGAGGCATGTACATGAAGCTACATATTCTATTCTGTATTAGAATACCTCATGTCTGGTGGTCCTGCATTGTAAAAAAAAAAAAGTTAAATATTGGACATGATCAGTGTTGTACTTAAAGGAGAAGTTCACTTTATTACTACCCCTGCATTAGACGAGGCTAGAAAAAAAAAAATCCCATAGCAGAAGTGTCTCCATGCTGTGGGTTTTCAGTTGCAGACCTTTATGTAGGTGAATTTCCTGTAATGGGCCCAGTTTTATGTAAGCTTAATATGAGGAAAAAAAAACTTTCTATCCAGCAATATTATGTAAGTATTACCGATGCTTGTGTTAAATATTAATCTTGATAGTGATTTTCTTTTATAGTAAAAGTGACAAGGGTGTACATACAATTTTTTTATTTTTTTTAATCCATATATTTTTTTGTTATTTCCTTAAATTTTTCTCAGGGTTTTTTATTATATCAAGACTTAATATCGTGTCACCAGAGAACAAAGATCCCCAGCATGTGCACAAAGTTTCCTTTGTTCACTCTGATTTAACCCTCAGTATTTCTAGACTGTAATGTGGGGTATAGCGCACAGTAAGGGTCCATTCACACATCCGTGGGTGTTTGCGGACAGCACATCGCCGGCACTCTCATAGAAAATGCCTTTTCTTGTCCGCGATTGCGGACAAGAATAGGACATGTTCTAGTTTTTTCTGGAACGCGATTGCGGACCCGGCCGGGACATCGTCTGTCCCCATTGAAACTAATGGGTCCGCAATTCCGTTTCGCAAAATGCGGAACGGAATTGCGGACGTGTGAATGGACCCTACAACTGAGCGTGCTGCATCTGTGCTCATTAGACCTCTGTGTAGTAATGTGCATCCGGGGGGGGTATGTTCTGCTGTATTGTGCCATTGACTCAGCCAGCATTTACACCTATTAAGTATTCAGATTAGGACCGGGATCAGCGACCTTTAGCACTCCAACTGCTGTAAAACTACAACTCCCAGCATGCACACTTGCAGTGATAAAAGTGAAAGGAGAATTCTGGGAGTTGTAGTTTCAGAACAGCTGGAGTGTTGGAGGTTGCTGATCTCTGGATTAGTGCATATCACAAGATGGAAGTCAGTCTAGAATTGTGGCTAATGGCATGAAATTAGATTGATAGATGTTGGACTGGTATGTGGAATAAATCAATTTCTACTGACTTGTATCTTGGTCTCCGTTTTCATTCATGTGTATTCTCGCAGTAACTGGACAAATGTATAACGCTCCTATGGTTTATACATAGTTAAGTCCAGTATTTCCCATGTAATCGCCACGACGGCCACACGAGATTGACCCATGACCTCTGTGGGGGCAGGAACAGAGAAGAGGTCAAATTGCCCCCTCCCACCACCACACCTCGGTGTTCCTGTCCCCACTGTGACCAGGGTCAGAGAAGAGTCTCCCTGTGGGTCAGGGAGATGAAGATGGGGAAAGGAGCCATTTCCCTACAACTTTTTTTTTTTTTTTTTTTTTTTTCCCTCGTCGCCGGGAGGTTCCGAGGACGGTCTCCCGGTTACCTGTAGCTCAGCGTGAGCCTCCCCCAGTCCGCTGGGGGCAGCGGGAGGGCTCGCTCTGGCTGGTCCGGAGCTTGCTCCCGAGCCGTGGTATCCGCCTCCTTCCCTGTGATCTGAGGTCTGTAAGTAGTTACCTGCTGTTTGACCATGTCAGGTCCTGATGTTCAAACTTCTTTGAAGCTTGAGGCTCCCTCCCTGCCTCCTGTGAGTATCCCCTTGGGGGTCTGCCTGCCTATAAGTGTCATGGTTTTTGTCCAGTTCCTCATAGCTCTTATCCCATGTTTGTTTCAGGCTAAAGAGGCCCAGAAAAAAGTTATAAAGCCTGCTCACTGTATTTCCTGCGCAAGGCGCCTACCTGAGGACTATGGGGAAGAAGCTATGCAAGGACTGTATATCCCAGGGCTTGACAAATCCCAGGCCGCCATGGCGACCAGGAATTTGGTCCTGGAGCCTGGGTATTTGTCAGCCCGTTCTCTCAGGTGCCAGGGCGGGCGCAGACTAGGAGCGCCGGCCCCCCTCATGCTGCAGCCGTCCGAGCGCTCTATATAGAGCCTCAGGCGGCTGCAGCACTGCCCGGGCTGGCGCGCCCACGAGGGCGCACCGCCTGGGTGCAGCATGAAGAGAGGGACTTACTGGAGGGAAACGCTCAGCGCTCCCTCCTGTCAGTCCCTCATTGTAGCGTGGCCAAGCCCTGTATGGTCCGTGGTACAGGAGCATCTGTCTCCTGTACCCTGCTGGACTGACAGGAAGTGCGCACACAGTGTGCACTTCCTGTCAGTCTGCCCGGGTACAGGAAACTAAAGCTCCTGTACCCGTGGGACCATACATTGCTCTGCCACGCTACATTACTGGCGGGGGAGGGAGGGGAGAAAATGACAAGGGGGGGGGGGAAGATAATGACGAGGGGGGGGGGGAGGAAAGTGAATGACGGGGAGAGGAGGAAAGTGAATGACAAGGGGGGAAAGATAATGACAAACGGGGAAAGAGAATGACAAGACGAGGGGGGAAAGAGAATGACGAGGGGGGGGGGGAAAGAGCTGGGCGTTGTAGTGATGCGGGGACTGAGCGCCAGCTGGGGGTTGTAGTGCTCAGTAAAATGTCATGGTGCCCTCTCCTCTGGACCCTGTAATCCTTGTAAGGGTTTCCACATGTCATGGCGGCCGCCAGGGGCGATCACTTAGACGCTGGCAGCATCTGACGTGTCATATAACCTATTGAAGAGGGGAAGCATTATGGGGGGCACTATGGAGAACAGGGGAAGGAACACTATGGGGGCATCTACTGGGGGCCCTATGTACTGTCATGCATTATTGGGAGGCTCTATGGAGAAGTGGGTGGGGGCATCTATTGGGAGCTTTATGATGCGGCTCTGCCTGGCTCCTAACTCTTTTAGCTGGCTCCTAGATTCCAAGGAAATTTGTCAAGCCCTGGTATATCTGATTAGGCAAGAACAACCGTCTTTAATGGAAAGTATTAGAACTGTTGTTCAGGAGGAACTGAGGGCCGCTAAAATGGGAACTTCTGAACCCCAAGGTCCGTCACTCCCCAAACGGCCACGCATGAAGGTCATTTCTTCGTCAGAATCAGAGGATGTGGAGGACAGAGCTTCCTCTTCTATGCGTTATGACGACTCCTCTCTATCTGAAGGAGAGGTCTATGAGAGTAACAGAAAATTCTATTTTTTTTCTTCCGAAGAAATGGGCGATTTGTTGAAGGCTGTCAGGGCTACCATGGGAATAGAGGAAACACCTAGGACTCATTCCATTTAGGATGAAATGTTTGGTGGTCTGAGGTTGAAAAAAATCCAGAGTCTTCCCTATTAATGACAACATTAAAGAGATGATTATTGAGGAATGGTCCGAACCAGAGAAACGACTAGGAATTTCCAAAGAATTCAGAAATCGTTTATTATTTGATCCCTCCCAGTCCAAACTATTTGACGAAACCCCCAAGATTGACGTGCAGGTAGCCAAAGTGAATAAAAAGACTGGATTACCTTTTGAGGATGTGGCCCAGCTCAGGGACGCCATGGAGCGTAAATCTGATGCCCTTCTGTGTAAATCTTGGGAGGAGTCTATGTATAATATCAAGACTAATATAGCGGCTACGTCTGTAGCTAGGTCCTTGTATTTGTGGCTCAATGAGCTCAAATCATATCAGGAACAAGACATCTAGGGAGGAGATTTTGCAATCCATTCCCTTATTAAAATCCGCTACTGGTTTCCTGGCAGACGCTTCAGCCGAATCTGTTAGAGAAGCCTGCATCCTTAGCACTAAACCTAACGCAGCTCGTAGAGCTTTATGGATGAAGTCTTGGTCTGGTGATAAGACATCTAAGCAGCAGTTAATATCTATTCCCTTTTCAGGAAAATATGTCTTTGGCCCTGTACTAGATAAGATCCTGGAAAAAGCAGCGGATAGAAAGAATGGTTTCCCTGAGGAAAGATCTTACAGGAGGGGTCAGTCCTTTCGGTTCTTCACTGGACAGAGCAGATCTAACAGAGGAAAGGGAAAATCTGGGTGTTGGTCTTATCCCAAAGGGGGCAGAGGTAGAGGATTTCTCCTCAAACCCCAGTCAAAATCAGAGGATATACAATGACGCCATTGTTGTGGGAAATTGAGAGATTTCCTGGGTCCTTGGACTTTAACATCTGCGAATCCCTGGGCCTTGGAGATCATCAAATTCGGCTACTAAATAGAGTTTTTCTCTCTCTCTCCCCCCTTCAAAGTTTGTCCTAACAAAGACATCCTCCAGACGTTCCAACCTGAACATATTCAAGGGAGTCCAGGACTTATTGATGAAAGGGGCAATAGTTCCTGCACCGCAACAGGGTCAGGGGTTCTATTCAACCATATTCCTGGTGAGGAAAAAGGAGGGAGAATTCTGTACTATAAAACCTAAAAAAACTGAACAAATTCATCTTATACAGAAAATTCAAGATGGAATCCCTGAAATCTATAATACCTCTAATAAAGAAGAGAGCGGTGATGTGTTCAATCGACTTAAAAGACGCTTACCTTCATGTCCCTATTCACCCGGATCATCACAAATATCTGAGATTCGCAATATTAGACCCCTGCGATCAGATTCTTCATTTTCAATTTTGTAGTTCTGCCCTTCGGGATTTCGGCCGCTCCAAGATTATTCACTAAGCTGGTGATGGAGGTGGTTGCTCCTCTAAGACAAAAGGGTCTGAATATTGTCCCATATTTAGACGACTTTCTATTGATAGCGGACTCTTGCAGACTACTGGCGCACAATTTAAGAACTGGCTTTTATCCCATTGGAACAAGAGGTTGGGATCCCTAGAATCAAAACTCCAGGGTCGGTGAAGAGATCACTAGTATGGTGGACAAAGGAGGAAAATCTCTCCCAGGGAGTCAGATGGATCAAGTCTCCTACCATAACAATAATTACGGATGCCAGCAAAAAAGGCTGGGGAGCGAAGATTGACAACGAGTATTTCTAGGGATCTTGGAATCAGGAGGTATCGGTTCAGTCCTCAAATTTCAGGGAACTGTATGCGGTGATGAAGGCTCTGTTGGCCGCCATTCACGTGATAAGAGGACAGCATGTGAAAATACTCTGACAATACGACAGTAGTTGCATATCTGAATCACCAAGGGAGAACCAGATCAGGGAAACTGCAGAATATCGCGAAGAAAATTTTCTCCTTTGCAGAAAAACAGCTAAGGTCAGTCTCAGCAATGCACCTGAAAGGGTCACTGAATCTGGAAGCGGATTTTTTAAGCAGGCAGAAGATAGACCAGACAGAGTGGGCTCTGAATCAAGAACTCTTCAACATGTTGGTAGACAGATGGGGCCTATCCATGATGGACCTTTTCGCATCAAGAAAGAATGCAAAGCTAAGAACATTTTGCTCCCTAAGTATAGAGGATCGACCATGAAAAGTAGACGCCCTTTCCCTGAGGTGGGATTGGGATCTGGCATATGCGTTTCCACCTCTCCCTCTAGTACCAAGAGTAATCCAGAAGATTTTAGAGGGGAGGATGACGGTGATATTAATCACTCCTTTCTGGCCCAAGAGGAGCTGGTTTGCTCCACTCCTGAGACTAGCGGTGGACGATCCATTCAGACTTCCTCCCAGGAGAGATATCTTGCATCAGAGGCCCATACTACATCCTCACCCTGAATTTTTGAAACTGACAGCTTGGATCCTGAAGTCTCCATCCTGAAGGTCCAGGGCCTTTAAGATAGGGTTATAGCTACGTTAAAGTGCTCCAGGAACAAGGTAACATCCGCGATATATTTTGAAGATGTGGAGAAGGTTTTGTTCTTGGTCAGGGGAAAAGAAGCCCAACCTTATGAAGCCTAATGTACAATCAATTCTGGAGTTTCTGCAGAATGGTCTTGAGATGGGGCTTGCACCCTCCACCTTGAAAGTACAGATATCTGCATTGAGTGCCTTTTTTGATACCAGTCTGGCGGACCATCGATGGGTTAAAAGGTTCATAAAAACTGCTACCAAAATCAGACCTACCCTAAGATCTCGTACACCTTCTTGGGACCTGAACATTGTTCTCAATAATCTTATGCGTCCTCCGTTTGAACCTTTGGTGGACTGTGCTGTGAAGCTCCTTTCATTTAAGGCTGCCTTCTTGATAGCGATCACATCTGCTAAAAGACTAGAGGAGATTCAGGCCCTTTCGGTTCGGGAACCATATCTCTCTATTTCAGATGACAGAATTTCTTTAAGATTGGATCCCGGTTTTCTGCCAAAAGTGGTTTCTAACCGCAACAGGAGTGAAGTCTAACCGCAACAGTTTTATAACTCTCTTGTGTGGCCGTCATGGTGATGACATGGGAAAACCGGAATTAGACTTACCGGTAATTCAGTCTCCATGTAATCACCATGACGGCCCATATTTCCCTCCCCTATTGACGATAATAATAATTTTTCTCCCTCGCCTATCACAGCACCCCTGGAGATGTCCCGCCTCCTCCTGGACAGGAAACAGGAATCAGAATGCCTTTAAAGGAGGGACCTCCCTCTCATCCACCAGTTCTGTTTCCTGTCCTAGGAGACAGGGGTAAAGGAGTCAGATGCCTTATCGGAGGAGCTGCGGGAGCCCCGGCTTATGCGGTGGGAGGGCTAACCCGAGCGGCGTAAGTCTCCAGGAGGGAGCCGCTGCTTAGTCTGGGCACAGCAGAGTTCCGGTTCCCCCCCCCCCCCCTTCCTCTTCTTACCTGGCGGTGCGGGATCCCTGGACAGTGCGGTGGCTAGCTGAAAAGCGCACCGCTGCACCCCAGGCTCCTATATTACTTCCAGGTCCGGCGTGCTGACCAGGGCTGTGGAGTCGGTAGATAAATTTTCCGACTCCTCAGATTTTGAAACTTCCGACTCCGACTCCTCTGTATTTAATATGCAAATACGAAGCTGTTCCACCAAGTTTTTCTAATCTCCTCTAGCACAGAGAGGTAGTTGAGCAGAAGCTGCTGCCTTCTCCTTTGTGTGCTGATCTTCTGCTGAAGATAGAGCAGTGGGAGGATCCAGGAAGGGGCAGGGGAAGGGGCATTTATTTTAAAACATGATTTTCCTAGTAGAATCCCATAGTCATGTTTAAAATTTAAGCTAACAATCTGAGTTTACATGTTTTATAGCCTTAGCTGAATGATAGCAGTTTTTCAAATGGTTTACAGCTTCAGTCTTGAACTATTGACTATCCATTCCCTTCACTTATACAAGTGTCTCCAGTCCTTAATCAGTTATCAGTGAGAGGCTAGGATAACCATGGGCTCCCTGTAACAGCAGACCACAAGACAATGGAAAGTGTAAGTATTGCCGCTCCTTAAAGGGACACTGACAGGCTGATTTTCCAGCTAAAGATATATATACAGTGGAGGAAATAATTATTTGACCCCTCACTGATTTTGTAAGTTTGTCCAATGACAAAGAAATGAAAAGTCTCAGAACAGTATCATTTCAATGGTAGGTTTATTGTAACAGTGGCAGATAGCACATCAAAAGGAAAATCGAAAAAATAACTTTAAATAAAAGATAGCAACTGATTTGCATTTCATTGAGTGAAATAAGTATTTGAACCCTCTAACAAAAAAAGACTTAATACTTGGTGGAAAAACCCTTGTTTGCAAGCACAGAGGTCAAACGTTTCTTGTAATTGATGACCAAGTTTGCGCACATTTTAGGAGGAATGTTGGTCCACTCCTCTTTGCAGATCATCTCTAAATCTCTAAGGTTTCGAGGCTGTCTCTGTGCAACTCTGAGCTTGAGCTCCCTCCATAGGTTTTCGATTGGATTAAGGTCCGGAGACTGACTAGGCCACTCCATGACCTTAATGTGCTTCTTCTTGAGCCACTCCTTTGTTGCCTTTGCTGTATGTTTTGGGTCATTGTCGTGCTGGAACACCCATCCATGACCCATTTTCAGTTTCCTGGCAGAGGGAAGGAGGTTGTCGCTCAGGATTTCACGATACATGGCTCCGTCCATTTTCCCGTTAATGCGAATAAGTTGTCCTGTGCCCTTAGCAGAAAAACACCCCCAAAGCAAAATGTTTCCACCCCCATGCTTGACGGTGGGGACGGTGTTTTGAGGGTCATAGGCAGCATTTTTCTTCCTCCAAACACAGCGAGTTGAGTTAATGCCAAAGAGCTCTATTTTGGTCTCATCAGACCACAGCACCTTCTCCCAGTCACTCTCTGAATCATTCAGGTGTTCATTGGCAAACTTCAGACGGGCCTGCACATGTGCCTTCCTGAGCAGGGGGACCTTGCGAGCCCTGCAGGATTTTAATCCATTGCGGTGTAATGTGTTTCCAATGGTTTTCTTGGTGACTGTGGTCCCTGCTAATTTGAGGTCATTAACTAACTCCTCCCGTGTAGTTCTAGGATGCTTTTTCACCTTTCTCAGAACCATTGACACCCCACGAGGTGAGATCTTGCGTGGAGCCCCAGAGCGAGGTCGATTGATGGTCATTTTGTGCTCCTTCCATTTTCGAACAATCGCACCAACAGTTGTCACCTTCTCTCCCAGCTTCTTGCTAATGGTTTTGTAGCCCATTCCAGCCTTGTGCAGGTCTACAATTTTGTCTCTGACATCCTTGGACAGCTCTTTGGTCTTTCCCATGTTGGAGAGTTTGGAGTCTGCTTGATTGATTGATTCTGTGGACAGGTGTCTTTTATACAGGTGACTAGTTAAGACAGGTGTCCTTAATGAGGGTGACTAATTGAGTAGAAGTGTCTAACCACTCTGTGGGAGCCAGAACTCTTAATGGTTGGTAGGGGTTCAAATACTTATTTCACTCAATGAAATGCAAATCAGTTGCTATCTTTTATTTAAAGTTATTTTTTCGATTTTCCTTTTGATGTGCTATCTGCCACTGTTACAATAAACCTACCATTGAAATGATACTGTTCTGCGACTTTTCATTTCTTTGTCATTGGACAAACTTACAAGATCAGTGAGGGGTCAAATAATTATTTCCTCCACTGTATATACTGGTATTCATCAGAGAATTAGGAATAAAACTATACTAATGTTACCCCCAGTTAAACTGTACTTGTGTTTAAAAAACATTTTAATCTGTATGCAAATTCACTATCTTTGTGCCCAATGGGGCAGCGTCTCCTGCGGCTTTGTGCCCAGCCGCGCCCGAAGTACAGTTTCCCAGCGCTGTTCCCCTCATTATTATTCACTGCACTGGCCTTTTTTTTTCAGGCTAGCCGAACGCTAGCGCACGTGTAGAGTGCTGGCAGCAGCCTCGTCTGGCTATGCTGAGGCTGTGCCAGCTTTCTCTCTTCCTCCTCGCTACCTAGTCCTGTCTAGTGCTCCCAGTACTCTACATGTGCGCCTGCCCCCTTGGGCACAAAGGTAGAGAATTTGCATATTGATTAAAACGTTTTTAAACACAAGTAAACCTCAACTGGGGGTAACAGTCGTCTAGTTGTATTCCTAATCCTCTGATGAATACTAGCAGATATATCTTTAGCCGGTAAATCAGCCTGTCAGTGTCCCTTTAACTGCATAGTAAAGCATATGAAAAGCGTGCTTCTTCACGGTCCCTTAACGTCTTTGTTTAGCGGTAACGTGACGCACTGCATGCATTGGCCTTTATTCTTACAGTAGAGAAGTAATTAATTATAACTTTATCTGAATTGGGACATTTAAACTTGCTTTTTTTTTTATTCCAATTTTTTTTTATTCCAACTTAAATCTAGTAGGAGTCGGTCCATTTTTTTCCAACTCCAGGTACCCAAAATTGCCTCCGACTCCGACTCCACAGCCCTGGTGCTGACTGCAGGAGCCGGAAGGGGGGGGGGGGGCGGAGCGGAGCCTGGGAGTAGCGCGCGCTAATTTAAAGACCCAGCCAGCTCACTGCCCAGCGTGGAAGAGCTGGCAGTTTTCCTTCCCAGACTGCTGACTGTGCAGGAATGGAGCAAACACAGCGCGCTGAAACCACTGAGGCCACCAATGAGACTCCGGTAACGCGGTGGGGTAGGAGGGGTGAATCCCCATGGATGAATTGATTTTGCATGATCTTTATGGGGGCTACTGTATGTGTTTTATTCTAGGTGGTCAAAGAGTCCTCCAGGCTATAGAGAAATTTTGTCCAGGATGTAGAAAAAGGCTGCCTTCAGGCTGGGTTAAACCCATGTGCCAGGGTTGTGTTAAGATGATGGAAGAAGAGGCCCCTTCTCTCATGACCAGTATAAAAAATCTGATCAAGGAAGAGGTCCATGAATCCATTAGCGGCCTTATGCAGAATCATCCAAGTACCTTTGCGGTGGTTGCTAGAGTTTCTCCCTCTACCGACAGTGATGTCCTATCAGGATTGGAGGAAGAAGGGGAGTGCGATTCTTCTTCATCTGATAATGAGGCAGCTGGGAGACCATTATTCCAGACTGAAAATACCAACGCCCTGGTTAAATTGGTCAGAAACACTATGGGATTAGATGAGGATAAACCTCAACATTCCGTACGTGACTCTATGTTTGAAGGACTGGGTCCTAAAAAGAGGAAAGTCTTTTTTTTTTTTTTACATGAGAACATTCAGGCGCTCATTTCCAGAGAGTGGAAGAAGCCTGATAAAAAAAATTTTGTACCCTCTTCTGTCAAACAGAAGTATCCCTTTGATGAGAAGATTTCTGCCACCTGGGACAGAGCCCCTAAACTAAACGCCCCAGTGGCCAAAATATCAATAAAAATTCTCTGCCGTTTGAGGACATAGATAGATGGAAGAGCTGAAGTGTATCTCAAGAAAAACTGGGAAGCATCCGCCGCAGCTTTTAAACCAGCTATTGCGGCCACTTCGGTTGCGAGATCCTTAAAGATATGGCTGGGTGAGCTAGAGTCCCAGATTAAAGGAGGCACTCTGAGAGAGCAGCTATTAACTGCCTTCCGGACCATGTATGGGGCCTTAGATTTTTTGGCGGATGCCTCAGCCTAGGGGTGGGACGATATGGCGATATAGACGATATGCGATATGAATTTGTGCCACGATATCGATTTTGTCTATATCGCGGTAGAACATGGTATGCGCCGCTCTCGGCGCATACCATGTTCTCCTGAGCCGGCACAGTGGAGAAGGAGGGAGTCCCTCCCTCCCCACTGAGAGCCGCCAATGAGAGAGGATGAGGGGAAGGACTGTAGCCACTGCTACCAATGAGAGCGGAGGAGGGGAGGGACGGGACTGTGGCCTGTGGCAGAACGTCACAGGCAGGGAGAAGGAACGCCCAGGGAGAGAAGCTGATGTCTCCTCCCTGGTGTTCCCACCATGTGACGGGGGCCAGAGCGGGCGAACGGAGCCCCGCACATACATAATAGTAAGTGCCCCCTAATTAAAGGTCCTATTTGCCTGCATGTGCCGGCCATATCCCATACCCGCTTCTATGACTGCCTGCTGCGATCCGCCGCAATTAACCCCTCAGAACCTGAGGGGTTAATTGCGGTGAATCGCAGAGTGCAGTCACAGAGGCCCAGTATGGTATATGGCCGGCACATGCAGGCTACGTTTCTACTCACTCACTGGTGGCACAGTGCCCCCCCCCCCATCATTGGTGGCAGTGGCAGTTGTGATCGGAGCCCCAGCAGTGTAATGCTGGGGCTCCGATCAGTACCATGGCAGCCAGGACACTACTGATGTCCTGGCTGCTATGGTCAGCTCCCTGCTGTTGTGTGCACAGGGCAGCAGGGTCAGTGTCAAGTCCTATTTACCCTGACAGAGATCTATCAGGGTGAATAGAACAAGAGTTCTAGCCCCTAAAGGAGGCTAAATAGTTATTAAATAAAAAGTTGAAGGAAAAAAAAAAAAAAAAGTTTAACAACCCCCCCTCCAATATAGAAAATTTATATCGCGATATATATCGCATATCGCACATGCTTCATATTATATCGCAATATAAATTTTAGGCCATATCGCCCACCCCTACCTCAGCCGATACTCTGTTTCTCTGCCAGGGCCTCTGCCTTAGCCAACTCTGCCCGCCGGGCTATTTGGCAAAAAAATTGGAAAGGAGATTCATCTTCCAAGGCCAAACTTTTTCTTTGGCCCAGTACTTGATGACCTCGGCCTCAGATAAAAAGACGGCTTTCCCTCGGCAGGTGATTTCCCCCCCCCAGAAGGTCCTTTCGCCCTAGATTTAACAAGCAGGGGTTCAAGAGGAAGGAAGGGTCAAGGCAGTTTAATAATTCTGCAAAGAAAAATAAGGGGTTTCTTTTTTCCGGTGGGGACTCCTCCAAAAAACAGTCCCAGTGACGCCAGGCCTCCTGTCGGGGGTCGTCTGTCCCTGTTTTTCGACCAGTGGCAGGAGATCTCCAGCAGTGCCTGGATAAAATCAGCAATAACAGAAGGCTTAAAACTAAATTTCAAAAAGATTCCAGCAGAAAGGATGGTAGTTACAGATTACCGTTCAGACCCAATAAAGATGTCTGCCTTAATCTCAGAGGTTCTATCCCTGATAGAGAAGAAAGTTTTGATAAAAGTCCCAGATCAGGAGATTGGGAAAGGTTTTTATTCCCCTCTGTTCCTTGTGAAAAAACCAAATGGCTCCTTTCGTACAATAATAAATCTGAAGTGCTTGAACCAGTTTCTTGTGTACGAGAGGTTTCGTATGGAATCCATCAGGTCCTCGGTGTGCAACCGGTCTCGAGACTGTTACATGGCCACGGTGGACCTGAGGGATGCATATTACCACGTCCCCATTCATCAGAACCATCAGAAATTCTTGAGGGTAGCAGTGCACTCGGGCCAGGAGATTCTTCATCTGCAATATCGGGCCCTCCCCTTTGGCCTTTCCCAAGCCCCAAGAATATTCACCAAGATTGTCTCAGAGATGATGGTGCACATAAGGGAAAGAGATGTTGTCATAGTCCCATACCTAGACGATTTCTTTCTAACCTCAAGCTCCTCCCTGACCCTTGTAGATCAAATTTACTGGGTAAGAAAAATTCTGGGAAGATTAGGTTGGGAAATAAATCTGGAAAAATCCAACCTAGAACCAAGTCAGACATGCGAGTTCCTGTGTATAGTTCTGGACTCTCTAGTACAGAATTGTCTACTTCCCCCCCCCCCCCAGGAAGGTCGACCAGATTGTTACCAGAATCCGTCACCTCATGAACCATCCGGTGCTGTCAGTAAGGGAGGCTATGTCAGCCCTGGGCTTCCTGACTTCCACAATCCTGGCAGTGGAATGGGCCCAGTACCACTCCAGGGTCCTTCAGCTTAAAATTCTGCAGGAATGGGACAGATTTCCTTTTTCCCTAGACTCGGAAATGACTTTGTCCCCTCAGACCCTGACCTCCCTAAAGTGGTGGACAGACCGGGCCAATCTGAGAAAGGGGGTCCCCTGGCAAAGAAACTCTATGACCTCTCTGACAACAGATGCAAGTCCAACGGGGTGGGGAGCCCACATGGGGTCCCTTCTGTTCCAGGGGCAATGGGATTTCCAGACCAAACAACAATCCCAGAATTACAAAGAACTCCTTTCTGTCAAGGTAGTCCTAGAACAGAGTCTTCCAAGCATCAAGGGCAAGAACACCATGGTTTACTCAGACAACACTACTGCAGTAGCATACATCAACAGACAAGTGGGTACGAGAGCTCCTGCTTTAATGCTCCTCTCACACCAGATCTTCACCCTAGCAGAAACCTTTCTGGCCTCCATCTCTGTGGTGCACCTGAGAGGTTCAGAGAATGTGAAGGCCGACTTTCTAAGCCGTCATCATCTGAGACAAGGGGAGTGGTCCCTGAACCAGTCCATCTTCAACAAGATTACAGAAATGTGGGGAATCCCAGAGATAGACCTTTTTGCCACGGGGGCAAACAGAAAGGTGGAGTCTTTTTATTCCCTGTCCCCAAGGGAGAACCCGACGGTGGTGGATGCCCTGTCTCAGCCTTGGGAAGAAGATCTTCTCTACGCCTTTCCCCCCCTAAAAATACTTCTGAGAGTCCTACAGAAAATCAGGCGGGAACAAGCCAGAGTTATTGTGATTGCTCCTTTCTGGCCAAGGAGAGTCTGGTTCTCCTGGCTCCGGAAGTTGTCTATAGCAACTCCTTGGATACTCCCGGAATCAGGAGACCTGCTGTCGCAGGGACCAGTTTTGCACCCAGAGATGGGGAATTTACATCTAACTTCCTGGCTCTTGAGAGGGAGATCTTAGTAGGTAAGGGTCTTTCTTCCGAGGTAGTAGATACACTTTTGGCTAGTCGTAAGGAGATCACTTCTAAAACTTACCTCAGAATATGGATGGACTTCTTTAATTTTACAAAAGAGCTCGTTGATGTCTTAAAATCTCCTAATATCCCACTGATACTTAAATTTTTACAGGAGGGGTGGAAAAAGAAGCTAAGACCTAGCACCCTAAAGGTTAAAATCTCGGCCCTTAGTCCATTATTTGAGACCAGATTGGCCTTACATCCGTGGGTTAAAAGGTTTGTAACGGCCATCTCAAAACTAACCCCGGTATCTAGGTTAAAAACTCCTCCCTGGGATATTAATGTGGTGTTGTCTGCACTTACCTCTCCTCCCTTCGAACCTATTGAGGATCTTTCCCCTAAGATGCTCTCTTTAAAATTAGCCTTTTAAAATTAGCGAGTTAGTGAGATTGGTGCCCTTTCTTCAGAGCCCCCATACTTGCGAGTTCTGGAAGACCGGGTGGTGATTTCCCCTGACCCTTCCTTTCTACCTAAGGTTTTATCTAGGTTTCACCGATCTCAGGAAATAGTTCTCCCTTCGTTTTATTCTTCTCCAAAGAGTAGTGAGGAGGAGAGACTACACTGTTTAGACGTTCGTAGATGTATCCTCAGGTGCTTGGAAGTATCCCGATCTTGGAGAACTTCTTCCCGTCTTCTGGTACTATTCTCAGGGGCTAGGAAAGGGTTCCCCGCGTCATCTCAGACCATTGCTAGATGGATTACTCAGACCATTTCTCTAGCCTACTCCTCCAGAGACCTTACTCCACCCTCTGGATTTGGAGCCCACTCTACCAGAGCAGTCTCCACCTCTTGGGACGAGAGGGCTTCAGCTTCAATTGAACAGATCTGTAGAGCAGCCACGTGGAGTTCTCCTCATACTTTTTTCCAACACTATAGATTGCAGCTCCCTTCCAATGAAGAGTTATCCTTTGGGCAGAAAGTTTTGCAGTCTATAGTCCCTCCCTAACAAATAATCTTGTCTAGTCTCCAGGGGTGCTGTCATAGACTCAAAGAAAAACGATTACCGGTAAGTGTAATCTATCTTTTTCCAGTATGAGGTAATATCGGCGAATGGATTCGGTTTCAAAAATCTTTTTTCTGCCACATTCTATATATTTGGAAGCACTGAGGTGTGGTGGTGGGAGGGGGCAATTTAACCTCTTCTCTGTTCCTGCCCCCACAGAGGTCATGGGTCAATCTCTTGTGTGGCCGTCATGGTGATTACATGGAAACTGAATTACCGGTAAGTCTAATTCCGGTTTTCTGAACCTGCCCAGTGTGATCTGTTCTCGTGCTGAAAGTGTACAGTGAGTGGACAAAGGTACCATTGTGAATAAGCGATGTGAAAACTGTGGAGCACCACGTGCCATTGATGTGAGGATGAGTATCATCTACGAAGGTGACTCGGTGCGGACAGACACGTTACAGTGAAGCAGCTCACCGCCAAAATTCACCAGGTGGCTACCAGATGTGTGCCTAAAACAGTTCAGGGAACCCTAAGGGGCTCTAGAGCAGACGAGTTGTCACTCCACCTCTGCTAATGAAGTTGCATCGGCAGAAAAGGCTTCAAAGGGTCGCCTTTTCCAGGACGTCCTCCATGACAGCACCACATGGAGGATGTCTCCCCGCCCACCATTGGTATAGGAAACAGAGATAGGTTAAAATTTCCCCCCCACACCAGTGTTTCTCCTGTCCCAATAATGGACGGGGCAGAGATGAGGTCTCTAGAAATTTGGACCAGGGCAGAGGCCGGGATCAGGGGGCATGTTCCTCTCCTTCCTACTCTAGACGCCAGGCTAAAACCTCCAAAACTCGGGGCCCCTTAGCTTCCCCAGCCCTTCAGCAACTTGGTTGACAGGTAATGGATTTCAAGGTCTGAATATGCAGGAGGGGAGGAATGGTAGCCACACCCCCTTTGGGGCTTTGGGCTTCAGGCTTGCTCCTCTTCACGCCGCATGAGTCAGGAGCGCAGCGCGTCTGACGTCACTTCTGCCGAAGTAAGGGCACCCGGAAGTCAGATGGAGGCTCCCATAGAGGATTCCTCCAGTGGTTGGAGTACAACTGCATTCCACAGACGCCTGGAAACAAGATGGTGGCGCCCTACAGGAAATTATATTGCCTACCTTTTGTGCAGATCCAAAAAATGACAGGGAAAAAGGCTTCCACTTGCTAGATGTCAGGCATTCTCTTATCTATTTAGAAGCTACCAGTGGATTTAGGCAGGATGCTAATCTGTTCATACAATTTGCCGGCCAAAACAAGAAAACTTCTAAGACAACGTTAGCCAGGTGGATAAAATCGGCAATTAGGGATTCCTACCAGTTGCAGGGAATATCCTATCCTCAAGATATCGGAGCCCATTCTCCCAGAGCAGTTGCAGCTTCGTGGGCAGAACACACTGAAGCTTCTGTTGACCAGATTTGCAAGGAGGCTACATGGTCAAATTCTCATACCTTTTGCAAACACTATAGATTAGATATTGCGGGAAACCATGACCAGAGGTTTGGAAGTAAAGTTCTCCAAGCCATGGTCCCTCCCTGGGTCTGTATATTAACCCCTTAAGGACACGGCCCTATTTCACCTTAAGGACTCGGCCATTTTTAAAAAATCTGACCATTGTCACTTTATGTGGTGATAACTTTAAAACGCTTTTACTTATCCTGGCCATTCTGAGATTTGTTTTTTTTCGTCACATATTGTACTTCATGACACTGGTAAAATGGAGTCAAAAAAAATTATTTTTATTAAAATAAAAATACCAAATTTACCAAAAATGTTGAAAAACTAGCAATTTTCCACGTTTCATTTTCTCTTTCTATAATAGAAATACTGCCAAAAATTATTAATTTACATTCCCCCATATGTCTACTTCATGTATGGATCATTTTGGGAATACCATTTCTCGCCCATTTTCCTTGGGGGACACAGGAAACCATGGGACACAGGAAACCATGGGTATAGCTCAGCTCCCTAGGAGGCGTGACACTAAGTGAAAGCTGTAAGCCCCTCCTCCATCAGCTATACCCTCAGCCTGGAGAGAGAGAGACTACAAGTTTTTACTTAGTGTCCAAGGAGGCAAGACACTCCCTGCTTAGGCAGGGTCGCTTTCCTTAAAATTTTTATTTTTAAGCTTATTCTTTTTTATTTTATTTTTTAATTAGATTTTTTTTCTACTTTCAGGGACAACAGAGACGCACTAGACCTCTCTGTTTCTCCCGGGGTTGAGCTGCGCCAGTGCCAGTAACCGCACTGCTGCCTCCCCCACAGAAGGCAAGGTGGATCTGGGCAGCGCAAGGGTCGCCCGCACGCCAATTCCCTCTCCCAGCTTCCTGCCACTGCGGTGCCAATAGCTGAAGGGGCGACCCTGCTGGATGGAACGAGGGTGAAAACAGCGGACGGTGAAATTGGCTGCTCCAGCCCTAACTTCCCCACCCCCATTTTCCCTCTGCTGCTGCATACACATAGGGGATTCCTCTATCCCCCACTACCACCTGGTAGGACAGTTAACCCCCTCCATCAATTCCCCTCCGTTCTAGCCCGTTCTTACATGAGGGACTTACAGGCTGCCCACCCACCTCCCATTAGAGCATTCTCTGGCGGTTCCCACACAGGATCTGGCGGGCTCATGAACAGGGTGCACTCTCATGCATCTGTGCACCTCGGGGGTTAATGTGTCGGGTGCCGGCTTCTCCTGCGCGGCACCTGACATTCTCAGCAGACTTCTGGGCCATACGCTCCTGAGCAGAGCGGTGGCCATGTACTGAGTTCCACTCTGCCTTGCGGCCTCCCTGTGCCGGCATCCTGCTCCGGCTGCCTTCTTTCTCGGCGCTCCCCCGCACTGCAGCGCCTCGGTGGTTAACTCATTTTGCCGCGCGTGGCTCTCTCCAGGGGGGCGGAGCTTCCTTCTCCCGCGCTCCGCTCCTTCCCGCTGCACTGCTGTGCTGCTCATTGCATCACCTCGTCTGGTCACCGCTGCTGCCTGACCTCTGGAGACCTCCGTTCTGCTGCCGCTCCTGCCATCGCTCCTCTCCACAGCTTGTTTCAGTCTGCTGCTGCTACCTTTGCGCCACTTCAGGCTCCGGTAGGACAGTTAACCCCCTCCACACCAGTGACCTGTCTGGGTGTAGGCCCCTGTCTTGGGTTTTTTCCCCTGGGGTTTAACCCTTTCAGCGCTCCCTCCAACATGTCAGACCCTTCTGGGGCCGCCAAACCTTGGTACCATGCCTGTACCGCTTGCAGGGAACCCTTCCCCCGTGGGCAGTCTGATCCGCATTGCTCCGCATGCTAGGCCCCGCTGCAGCGTCAGTCGCCCGCAGCGCCGCGCTCCATTCCTTCTGAGCCACCTGACTGGGCTAGAGCCCTGTCCCAGGCCGTGGAAAGTCTCACCCACGTCGTAGGCCGCCTTGTAGATAGGCCACCCACCCCACAGGTTGCCACACCTCCTGTCGCACCCTTCAGGCCCAACGCTTCCGCCGGTTCACCCTCGACCAGTGAACCTTCCAGAGCTAGGCACTCTCAGAAGCGTCTCAGAGTTGAGTGTGCATCCTCCTCAGATGCGTCCCTCTCCCACCACGCGTACATACTCAGTTGGGCCTCCCCTCTCCAAAGGATTCGCCCTCTGAAGGTGAACTGGCAGATTCGGATTTGGAAATGGACTCGGCTTTGCCGTCTAAGCTAGCTTCCGCAGTGGGTCAACTCATCTCTAATATTCGTGACCTCTTTAAGGTACATGACGACCCCCCTAGCTCTGACCCGGCCAGTGTTTCCTTTTTCCGCCCTAAGCAGGCTTCCAAAGTCTTTCCAATTCACTCTGACTTTTCTTCTGTGGTTTCTAAAGCTTGGGCTCGCCCCGACGCCCGCTTCGACACCCCCAAGAAAATGGACATATGTTATCCTTTTCCGGCCGATGTTATTGACACCTGGTCATCCCCGCCTAAGGTGGACCCCCCTGTGGCCCGCCTGTCAAAAAACACAGCCATTCCTTTCCCCGACGGCTCCTCACTTCAGTCAGCTGAGGACCGTCGTATGGAGTTGCTCTCCAAGGGCATTTTTGCTGCCTCCAGTTCTGCCCTTAGATCGGTCTTTGCCTCCGCATGGGCGGGTAAGGCGATCTCTGCATGGGGTCTGCAGCTTGAACAGGACTTGGATTTGGACATCCCAATCCAGGACCTCCGTTCCTTGGCCCAGCTTATTGTTCGGGCAGGGAATTTTGTTTGTGAGGCCTCCCTCGATGCCGAAGCCCTTATAGCCCACTCCTCTGCCTTGGCTGTTTCCGTCAGGAGGGAGCTCTGGTTAAAGGTTTGGACGGCGGACGCTGCCTCAAAGCGTTCCTTGGCGGGGCTGCCTTTTACGGGTTCTTGTCTATTCGGGACCCGCTTGGACGAACTTATTTCGGAAGCCACGGGTGGTAAAAGCACCCACCTTCCGCAGCCCCGCATCAAGGGCATTCCTCGCGGACGTCCTGGGATGTCTCGCTTTCGGCCCTCCCGCAAGACCTCTGGGGCTCGTCCCACAGCCACTGTCAGGGACGTCTGGCGGGCTCACGTCTCCGACGCTTGGGCGCTCGAAATTGTATCATCCGGATACAAAATCGAGTTCGCGTCCTTCCCTCCGGATCGTTTCTTTCGGTCCCGTCCTCCGCGGAACGGTTCAAAGGGTTCTACTCGAACCTCTTTGTAGTTCCCAAAAGGGAGGTTCGGTGCAGCCCATTTTGGATCTCAAGCGGCTAAACCGTTTTCTCCTCCTTCGGCGGTTCCGGATAGAGTCCCTCCGTTCTGCGGTGGCTTCCCTGGAGCAAGGAGATTTCATGTCTTACATCGACATCCAAGACGCCTACCTCCATGTTCCGGTAGCCCGGTGTCACCATCGCTTCCTTCGCTTCGCCGTCGGGACCGATCACTACCAATTTGTCGCCCTCCCTTTTGGTCTGGCGACAGCCCCTCGGGTGTTCACCAAAATCCTGGCTCCGGTCTTGGCCTTACTCCTCTCCAGGGGAGTTTTTCTGCTTCCATACTTGGACGACATCCTCATCAAGGCTCTGTCCCTTTCTCAGGCGTCCACCAGTGTGGATCTCACGGTGGAGACCCTGGCGAGGTTTGGTTGGGTCATCAACTTTCCCAAGTCCTCTATTCCCCCTTCCAGACAGCTAGTCTTTCTGGGGATGCTCTTGGACACGGAAGCGGCGGAGGTCCGCCTTCCCCCGGAAAAATGTCTGACCCTCCATCGGGCGGTTCGGGATCTCCTTCTCCACCGTCGCCCGTCCTTCCGCCTCTGCATGCGGGTCCTGGGCCAAATGGTTGCCTGCTTCAAGGCAAACCCGTTTGCTCAATTCCACTCCCGTATCCTTCAAAGGGCGATCCTCTCCGCCCAGGACAAGTCATCGGAGACTCTGGACCGCCCATTCCGTCTCCCTCCTCGGGTTCGGTCCTCCCTCCGCTGGTGGTTACGGACCCCTCTCCAGAGCAAGTCCTTCCTACCGCTCAACTGGTTGGTGGTTACCACCGACGCCAGCTTACTGGGCTGGGGAGGGGTATTTCCTCCCCAGTCCGTCCAGGGCACTTGGTCTCGATTGGAGTCCAGACTGCCAATCAACGTCCTGGAGCTGAGAGCGATCCTTCTGTCTCTCCAACACTGGACTCACCTGCTGCGGGGCCGTCCAGTCCGCGTGCAATCGGATAACGCCACGGCATACATGAACCACCAGGGAGGCACCCGCAGCGATGCGGGAGGACACCAGCATTCTCCTTTGGGCGGGAGCCCACGTCCCGGTCCTGTCGGCAATCTATATTCCCGAGGTGGAGAACTGGGCGGCGGACTTTCTCAGCCGCACCACCATCGACCGGGGCGAGTGGTCTCTTCATCCGGAGGTGTTCGCGGACGTTTGCCGTTGTTGGGGTCATCCGGACGTGGACCTTATGGCCTCCAAGTTCAACCACAAGGTTCCCACTTATCTGTCCAGGGCCAGGGATCCGGGGGCGTGCGGTGCCGCCGCCCTCGTTCTTCCATGGCGAGACTTCGCCCTTCCATACATTTTTCCGCCCATTCCCCTCCTGCCCAAGGTCCTCTGGAAAATCGCGACGGAGGGCATTCCTACGATCCTAGTGGCTCCGGACTGGCCCCGCCGGTCTTGGTACGCCGACCTCATGCTGCTCCTGGGGGATGCACCTTGGCCGCTACCTATCAGAGAAGATCTGCTTTCTCAGGGACCGATCTTCCACCCACGTTTAAAGTCCCTACGTTTGACGGCGTGGCTATTGAGACCGCCGTCTTGACGCGTAGGGGTTTTTCCGCGGACGTGGTTCGTACAATGATCCGCGCCCGTAAGCCGTCCTCATCCAGGATCTATTATAGGACCTGGAGGACTTATCTTGGTTTCTGTGCCAACCTGGGGATTCCTGCCCTCCGTTTCTCTCTCTCCACGGTTCTGTCCTTCCTTCAGTTTGGACTCGACCACGGGCTAGGTCTTAGTTCTCTAAAGGGTTAGGTTTCGGCGCTGTCCATTCTCTTCCAGCGTCCCCTGGCCCCCCTCGGACCTATCAAGACCTTTCTCCAGGGTGTGGCTCACTTGGTTCCTCCGTACCGCCATCCGGTACCACCCTGGGATCTGAACCTGGTTCTCTCTGCGCTCCAGTCCTCCCTCTTCGAACAGCTGCGGAAGGTTTCCCTACGTCTCCTGTCCTGCAAGGTTATTTTTCTCGTAGCCGTCACCTCCCTCAGGAGGGTGTCTGAGTTGGCGGCGCTTTTCTGTTCGGAACCTTTCCTGGTATTCCACCAGGATAAGGTAGTTCTCCGCCCTGTTACTTTGTTTCTTCCTAAGGTGGTCTCCGCCTTTCATCTGAACGAGGACATTGTCCTCCCCTACTTGTGTCCTTCCCCTTCCCACCCCCGGGAACGGGAACTTCATCGTCTGGATGTGGTCAGGGCCCTGAGACTTTACCTGGAGGGTCACTAGCTCCTTCCGGTGTACTGACTTCCTGTTTGTGGTTCCGGATGGTTCGCGCAAAGGGATGGTGGCCTCCAAGGTTGCGATCACCCGATTTTGTCAGGAAGGCCATTGCCAAGGCTTATCACGCCAAGGGCAGGGTCCCGCCCCTCGGCGTTACTGCTTACTCAACCAGAGCGGTTGGTGCTTCCTGGGCTCAGAGGCATCGGGCTTCGGCGGAACAGTTGTGCAAGGCGGCCACCTGGTCTTCCTTGCACACCTTCACCAAATTCTACAAGGTGCACACTCATGCGTCGGCTGACGCTGCTTTGGGCCGTCTGGTGTTGCAGGCGGCGGTTACCTGATGCTTCAGGTGTTAGCCTGGGAGTTGTGGTCCCTCCCTTCTGGGACTGCTCTGGAACGTCCCATGGTTTCCTGTGTCCCCCAAGGAAAATGGGCGAGAAAACGAGACTTTTGTATAACTTACCAGTAAAGTCTCTTTCTCGCTCTTCCTTGGGGGACACAGCACCCGCCCTTCATCTGTTTCTTCGGTTATGGTTTTAGTCTTGGTTGCCCCGTTGGGTGCTTGACAGTTGTTCTTTCCGGTTGGTGGTTATCTTTCACTACTTGGACACGCAACTGGTAGTCTCTCTCTCCAGGCTGAGGGTATAGCTGCTGGAGGAGGGGCTTACAGCTTTCACTTAGTGTCACGCCTCCTAGGGAGCTGAGCTATACCCATGGTTTCCTGTGTCCCATGGTTTCCTGTGTCCCCCAAGGAAGAGCGAGAAAGAGACTTTACTGGTAAGTTATACAAAAGTCTCGTTTTTATCTTTTGGGGACGTTACAAGGCTTAGAAGTTTAGAAGCAAATCTTGAAAATTTTCTGAAATTTTCAAAAAAACACTTTTTAGGGACCAGTTCAGGTTTGAAATCAGTTTGTGAGGCTTACATAATAGAAACCACCCAAAAATGACCCCATTCTAGAAACTACACCCCTTAAGGTATTCAAAACTGATTTTGCAAACTTTGTTAACCCTTAAGGTGTTCCACAAGAGTTAACCCCTTAAGGACGAAGGTTGTACATGTACGCCCTTTGTCCGGACTTTAAAGATGGCGCCCGCTCCCGCACGGAGCGGGCGCATGAGCTGCGGGTAAACGCTTGATTCATCAAGCTGACACCCGCAGCTCATGTCCGCGACCGGCAGCTATGCCGATCGCGGACATTTAACCCCTCAATCCTGACCACGGCATCTGATCGCGCAAAAACCGAAAGTTTCACTTTCGGTTTTTGCTCCGGCTCCCCTGATGGCCACAAGGGGGAGCCGGAGCATGCATTTAGTAGCCTAGGTTTCTGTGAATGAAACCTAGGTTACTACTTAGTATTCCTATGGAGCCTATGACTGTAATAGGCTCCATAGGAAATATGTGATTTTTCATATATTCCAATGCTATTGCATTGGAATATATGAGAATAGCAATCTGATGATTGCATCTTATAGTTCCCTATGGGAACTATAAGAAAGTGGTAAAAAAAAAAAAAAAGTTTAAAAATAAAAATAAAATAAAAAATATAAAAATTCAAATCACCCCCTTTCCCCAAAATGAAAATAAAAAAATAAAAAAATTACACATAATGGTGTCGCAATGTGCGAAAACGCCCATACTATAATAATATTAAAAATATTCACCATACGGTAAACATAAAAACGAAAGAAAGCGTCCAAATGGCTAATTCGCCATTTTTGGACGCTTCATTTCCTAAAAAAATGAATAAAAAGTGATCAAAAACATCATACGCACCCCATAATGGTATCAATTAAAAGTTCAGATTGCCCCGCAAAAATGAGCCCCTACACTGCTCCGTACGCATAATTACAAAAAGTTATAGCGGTCAAAACATGGCGACAAAAAATGAAATAAAAAATTCCCACTTTTAATTTTTTTCACTATCAAAACGCAAGAAAAACTATACATATTAGGTATTGCCGGATTCGTACTGACCTGAAGAATAAAATTAACCAGTCAGTTTTATCGCAAATCGAACGTTGTAATTTAAAAACTCGTGAAACTGTGGTGAAATTGCTTTTTTTTTGCAATTTCACCCCATTTGGAATTTTTTTCCCGTTTCCCACTACATCACATGCAAAAATAAATGGTAGCGTTAAAAAGTACAACTTGTCCCGCAAAAAACAAGCCGTCATATGGCTATGTGAGCGGAAATATAAAAATGTTATGGCTTTTGGAAGGCAGGGAGCGCAAAACAAAAACGCAAAAATCCCAAAACCCCCGGTCCTTAAGGGGTTAATGGAGACAACATTTCTGAAATTTTTATATTTTTTTTTTTTGGAACCTTTTCCATTTTAATAAATTTTTTCAAGTCACCAGGCAAGGGTTAGCAGCCAAATAAAACTCAATATTTATTGCCCTGATTCTGTAGTTTATTTAAACACCCCATGTGTGGTCGTAAACTTCTGTACGGGCATACGGCAGGGCGTAGAGGGAAAGGTGCGCCATGTGGTTTTTAAAAGGCAGATTTTGCCGGACTGGTTTTTAGGCACTATGTCCTATTTGAAGCCCCCCTAATGCACCCCTAGAGTAGAAACTCCAAAAAACTGACTCCATCTAAGAAACTACACCCCTCAAGGTATTTAAAACTGATTTTACAAACTTTGTTAACCCTTTAGGTGTCCCACATGAGTTGATTGCAAACGGAGATAAAATTTCTGATTTTTTTTTTTGTTTGTTTGTTTTTAAATTATATATTTTCTAAACTGTTTTTTAAACACCATGTCCCATTTGAAGCCCCCCCAATGCCCGCCGCATCAGAGCCACCCGCAACCCCCCCTGCACAGCCGGCCGGCCAATCAGTAAGAGGGGGGGGTAAAAATTAAAAAAAAACTGACAATTAACTGTCTGATCCGTGGGGATCAGAAATCGCTGCAAACTGCAGGTCTGAATTGACCTGCGGTTTGCAGCGATCGCTCATATGGGGGGGGGGGGGGGTTCACAGGACCCCTCTTGGCATTGTGCCAAGGTGCCTGCTAAATGATTTTAGCAGGCATCGTGTTCCGATCACCGCCACGTGCGCAGCAGTGATTGAAACGTCACAGGGTGTACATGTACGCCCCTGGTCTTTAAGTACCAGGACACAAGGGCGAACATGTACACCCTGTGTCCTAAAGAGGTTAATCTGGTATTACTGTCATGGAGGATGTCCTGGAAAGTAAGAATTAGTGTTACCGGTAATTGTATTTCCTGGAGCCCAACATGACAGCACCTGGAGTTCCCTCCCTATTTTCCCTTAAGATTATTGTTTTACTATTATTTTGTTTAAGGGGTTTCTGTAAGATATCTATTTTTGGGTGATAATTTAAAAAAACAGTGATATGTGTGTGTGTGTGTGTGGGGGGGGACTTTTAACCTCTCGGTTTCCTGTCTCAATAGTGGGCGGGGAGACATCCTTCATGTAGTGCTGTCATGTCGGACTCCTGGAAATACAATTACCGGTAAGACTAATTCTTACACTCCGATAAATCACGTTTTCATTGAACGGATGGATGTTGGCATGTCAGATGAGAAGCATCAGAGAACAAATACCCTGCAGCCATTGCTGGAAGAACACAAGCTGGTGGTGACAGCGTTATGGTCTGGGAAAGATTTTTGTGGCATTCTCTTGGCGCCTTGATCCATTTGGAAGGCATACTGATTGTCTTTCCAGGGACGGATGGGGTTGATAGAGATGTGTCAATATCATTCTATATTTTCCATACGCTTCCCCAACGGCACTAAGCAGGAGGTTACCCTGCCTCCCAGAGACAGAAAACAACGTGGAGAACAATGGTTTAAAAGCGTCCTCCCCTTTACCTTCTCCAGTTGTTTCCTGTCCCTCGGGATGAAGTGGAGAACGGAGCGGGGGTTCTCTCCTGCTCTGACACATTGCACAGCCTTGCAAACTCTTTTTTTGCCTTGGGCGGCAAAAATCCTTGAATCGGCCCTACATGTACTTCTATGTTAAGACCCAGTATTGCTGCCACCTACACAGAGAGCCATAGCGACAGGGTTCTGTCAAAGTTAGAGGAACATCTACTTGCAGTGTACTCCTTGTACTCCTAGTGAAGATATCCTGGCCTCTCTTCCAGTATTAAAGCAAGCTACTAATTTCTTATCCGATGCCTCGGCTGACCTGGTCAAACTTTCCGCCACATCGGCGGCCCTGTCAAACTCGGCCAGGAGGAATAATATTTCTAAAAACAAGTTATGTAATATTCCCTGTAAAGGCGACAGGCTTTTTGGTTTGATATTAGAAGACATGTACGTTAAGACCTCTGACAGAAAGAAGGCTTCCTGTCAGAGGCAAGGTTTTATTAACCTCACCGTTTCTTTCGTACCCAAAGGAAGGGCAGGCCTGACCAAAGAAAGAAAGAGAGCTCGAGTTCCTGGCAGCCATCTAAGGGCAGAGGAAGGTGTTTCCTATTTAACCCTGACAAATCCATCAAGCAGCCAAATCAATGACGCCAGGGAACCTAAAATATTTTCTTTTAGCATGGGATGGAATTTCAAATTCTCCCTGGGTTCTAGATCTGATACGTTACGGCTACAGAATAGAATACAACTCCTCCCCCGCCTCCAAAAAGGTTCCTATTAAACAAAAGATTGAAGAAAAGAAATCAATTACTTCTAGAATCTGAAATTCAGACTCTACCATTAAAATAGGCGATTATTTTGGTACCCCCGGATCAGGAAAAGAAGGGCTTCTTTTCACCAGTCTTCCTGGTAAAAAATACAAATGGCACCTACAGGGCCATTATAAACCTGAGAGATCTAAACAAATGTGAATCGTGACCATTACGAATAAAGTGAACGCCAAGTTTTTTACCCGAAATGCTGGAACTTCTGTTTTCTTCATCTAAACAAACATGTCAAATACAAAAAAGTCAAGATGGAAACAGTCAAATCAACAATCAACCTACTATTTTGAGATTACTTTATGATAACTCTAGACCTGGCGGACGCTTATTACCATGTCCCCATTCACAGAGATCATCAAAAATACCTACGGTTTGCGATCTACCTAAGGAATCATCTGACCCATCTGCAATTTCAGGTCCTTTCTTTCGAGCTTTCATCTGCTCCCCGAGTATTTACGAAGATCATGGCAGAAGTATCGGGGTTTCTACACCAACAGGAGATTCTTTTTATATCCCACTTAGACGATTTCCTGATAGCGGCCTATTCGTCTGAAATTCTCCTCGGGAAACTCCAGGTTGTCAGAGATTTACTTCAGTCCCTGGGCTGGAAAGTAAGGCTGGAGAAATCGGACTTAATCCCCACCCAGAAGAAGATCTTCTTGGGGATTCTCCTGGATTCTCACCTGATGACCTTTCTTCCGGATCAGAAGATCCAAGATCTAACAGGAAAAATCTTGGTTTTCCGATCTCACCTAGAGGTGTCTTTCAGGGAGATTATGGTTGTCCTGGGGTTTATGACTACAACCATTTCAGCTGTCAGGTAGGCACAGTTCCACAGCAGAACACTTCAGGCTTTTCTCCTTTCCACCTGGAACAAAAATTCTCTGTCCCTAGACAGGAGAGTGTCTCTTCCTCCACAGGTGAGAGCTTCTCTACATTGGTGGTTTACGAAAGAAAAACCAATGAGTTCAGTGGAGACCCTCAAACCCAGTTGTGATTATAACGGATGCAAGCGGCTCAGGTTGGGGGGCTCACAGCGGAGATCAATTAATCCAGGGACTCTGGCATAAAAAAAATACACCCTCTATCCTCAAATGCAAAGGAACTTCTGGCGGTATTCCTAGCCTTAAAGGCTTTTCACCCATCCATCCATCACAGAGATGTGAAGATTCTATCCGACAACAGTACAACCGTAGCCTACATAAACAATACGGCACAAAAAGCCAAATACTCTGCCGGACAGCAGCGTTCCAGTTATTTTCCTATATTATCTATTATCCGGATGGGTACAAAACCAAATAAACTCAATTTTGGCAGTCCATCTCAAGGGAAAAGAAAATGACCTGGCGGATTTTCTGAGCAGAAGACCTCTAAAATCAGGAGCGTGGTCCTTAAACAAGAGGATATTTCAATTGATATGTGACAAATGGGGAGTCCCAGTCCTGGACCTCTTTGCCTCCAGAACAAACAGACAGGTGGATCAGTTCCTCTCCCTATCTTTCGAGGACAGTCCAGTAAGGGTGGACGCATTCTCAGGTCCCTGGCCGAAGGGCCTGTTGTATGTTTTCCCTCCATTATCCCTAATTCCCAGAACCTTGTCAAAGATAATTGAGGACAAATGCCGGGTAATCCTAATAGCCTCATACTGGTCCAAAATAACATGGCTCCCCCTTCTGCTAAACCTTTCGAATGGGAAATTCTGGTCTCTTAGATCCCAGACCTTCTTCTTCAGGGCCCGGTCCAACATCCGGATGTCCGACAACTAAATCTGACAGCATGGATGTTGAACGTTCCATTCTGAGAGCCAAGGGACTGTCAGACGCGGTTATTAGCACCCTACTAAATAGTAGAAAGCCGGTCCTGTCAAAAACTTATCTCAGGGTCTGGAATACCTTTCTCAGTTTCATAAAAGATACTTGGAATCCTTCTGCCTTGCCAGATGTAAAGATAATCCTTGAATTCCTACAGAAAGGTCTGGAGGACAGATTAAAGGCCAAGATATCATAATCTTGATGTCAGAAGATGCGTCTTGGCTTACCTAAAAGCCACCAAGGACATAAGAAAATCGAATCGCCTACTAGTCCAGTATGCAGGAAAAAACAGGGGCCAAGGAGCTTCAAAAATAACTATTTCCCGCTGGATTAAAATGACCATTGCCAAAGCATATAGTTAAAGGCCCATTCAACCAGGGCAATTTCTACCTCCTCGGCGGAAGGAGCCTCTGCTTCTATGGCCCGGATATGTCAGGCTGCCACCTGGTCCAGTCCAAGTACCTTCTTCAAGCATTACAGACTAGATGTTATCTCCAATAGAGACCTTTCCTTTGGTCGTAAAGTCCTGTCTGCTGTGTTCCCTCGCTAATATTTTAAATTTTTTTTTTTTGGTTACTGTGTTAGTCCTCCTGCTTAGTGCCGTTGGGGAGGCGTATGGAAAAGATGATAATTACACTTACCGGTAATTTGATTTTTCATTTAGCCTCCACAACGGCACTGGGATTTCCCGCCCTTAAGTTGAATTATTGATAATCCAGTGTTTTCTGTTGCTTCATTTTTTTGTTGCTATGTTCTGTTCCCTTTTCTTCTCTTGCTAAAGGAAGCATAAATAAATCAACCTATTCAGCATCATCTGAACGGAATCTGTGAATAGCTCACTCTATTCTCTAGATGGAGTGGGTGCTCTAGCCACCTTGTTTACACCCAAAACAATGAGAGAAAATATATATATGAACGCTGAAGGGCTGGCACTCCTATGCATATGGGTCAATGGTCATTTGTTCATTTGAACAGTGTATCAAAAATATATCACTGAGTAGAATAAATTGTGGATAAAATTAATTAAATTTAATAAATTGCTTACTATAAAAATGAGTATACTCTTACATATAAATAACACCAGTATATAATGTGTACAAACAATCAATAAAAATGTGCTGCTAAAAAGTCCTCTTAAAAAATATCCTCCATATCCCTGTTATGGGAGAAAAAAAAACAAAAAACAGTAGCAACCAGAGTCCTCCTTATCCCTGTAAAGGAAAACGATTCACATGCAGTAATAGTTCTCTGGATTGTAGTTAGAGTCTCTTATTAAGTGATATTTTCCAAATGTATATAGTTTTGTATTGATGCACCTGAAAAGGTGTAGCTCACCGCTGTGGGTTAATATCCAGCTCTGCCGCTGTGAAGAGAAAAGGTAGAGGTACCTTAGACCAGCTCTGTGACTCAGAGCGGTCCCGCTGCAGTCTTTCTCCCTCGCTGGTTCTCGGCAGCCTCTGCACTCGATCTCCGCTTCTCCTGACTCCCTCTGCCCTCGCGCCTGGATTCAGTCCTCCAGTTGCCACGTGTCTTCGGCGTCCGCGGGATGGAGCGGAGGGGAGAGAGTGTAAATTGTAAAGTACTTTGGAACGCTCCGTTTCGTCTAAATATGACCGGCCACAGTTTATTAATATGCTCTAGGGGTATTCACATTAGCCCAGACGCGTTTCAGGGAGTTCTCTCCCCTTCTTCAGTGGGTACCCCTAGTATTCTTGAGCCTGTCTTTAAATAGATATCTTGGGTCAGTTATTAGACCTGGACCGGAATGTTGGATCAGGGGTCTGATCTTATTTGGATCCATTTTTTTCAAACCAAAGGAGTATTTCTAAGATTTATGAGGATATAAGAGGATTTTTTTTTAAAAATTGTAAAAAAAGATAAAAAGAGGAAAAAAATAAAAAGACTATTTGGAGGAGGCTATAGTAACAATAATAATTGCAGTGATATTAACCCCTTAAGGACGCATGACATACCGGTACGTCATGGTTTCCGAGTCCTTAAGGACCCATGACGTACCGGTACGTCATATTTTCAAAATGCAAGTGCGGCGCGGCAGGGGTTAATTGTAACAGGATGTCCGCTGAAATCATTCAGCGGGCATCCTGTCACTACGCCGAGGGGGGTCATTTGACCCCCCCGTATCGGCGATCGCAGAAAACCGCAGGTCAATTCAGACCTGCGGTTTACTGCGTTTCCGGTCCATTTGGGTCTCCGGTGACCCGATGAACCGGAAAAGAATGGTGATCGGTGGTGTGATATCACACCACCAATCACCGTTCTTGAATTGGGGACGGTTGTGGCGGTGCTGGGATCCGATTGGTCGGGAGAGAGGCGGAGATTCAAACTCCTGGCGCTTCTCTCCCCTCCTCTTCCTGCTGCTGCTGCTGCCGAGTGAGGATCGCACCCGCACAGCTCCAGCACCGCTCCAGTCACCCCCAGTCACCCCAGTCACCCCCGGCTGGCTCCCATCACCCTCCGCCATCAGGTAGGTTAGGGTCAGCGAGGGAGAGGTATCTTAGGCAGGGCTAGAAGGGATAGTTAGTGTTAGTAAAAAGTTTTTTTTTTATTTCAGTGCTGCTTGTGGTGGTTGGGGTCCACAGCACTTAGCTGTGAGACCCTAAACCCACCCAGGGGTGCTGACCCACACCCCCCCCCACCGGCCACCGTTAGCGCATCGCCCACCCCACCGCTGATCAGTGCCGGACGGCTGATCAGCTAGTTTGAACTTAATTTTTTTTCTTATTATTAGTACGTGAACACCCGCCCCCACACACACGCACATACAATAAAGTTTGTCACACACGCACATACACGCACACACATACCCATGGCCCGCCGGATGTTCTCGGCGGAGGAGGCATATGCCCAGATGCTCTCCGACACCGAGAGCGCCAGTGAGGATGAGGATGACCCCACGTTCCTCCTTTCATCCGCATCCTCCTCATCATCATCTGATGATGATGAGCCCCCAAGGCGGCAGAGACGCTGCCAGGCGGAGCCAGGGTCCCCACATGCTAGGGAACCCGTGGCCCACACCAGTACGAGCAGCCCTGGGGTTCGTACTGGTTTCCCGGCCCACCAAATAAGCGCACCGGAGCCCCCCACCGGTGAACTTAGCTGGTGTCCCCCAGTGGACTATGAGCCTGCGATTCCGGATTTTGTTGGCAATCCTGGAATCCAGATTCCCACAGCGGGGTTCACTGAAATAGACTTTTTTAGTTTTTTTTCAGTGACCCACTGGTGAATCTGATGGTGGAGCAGACGAATCTGTATGCCCAACAGTTCGTCGCTCAGCACCCAGGCTCCTTTTGGCTAGACCCGGTGGCTGGACGCCAGTCAGTGCAGCCGAGATGAGGACGTTTTGGGGCCTCGTGCTGCACATGGGTCTAGTGCAAAAACCCAGTGTCAGGCATTACTGGAGTGGGGACGTCCTCTATCAGACCCCACTGTACAGTATGGCCATGACACGTCCCAGATTCGAGGCCATTCGGAAATGCCTGCATTATGCAGATAATGCAGCATGTCCTCCCAAGGTGATCCTGCCTATGACCGGCTGTACAAGATACGGCCGATCATCGATCACTTTGGGGCCGCATTCGCGCAGGCCTACGTACCTGGAAGGGAGGTCGCGGTTGATGAGTCTCTCGTTGCGCTCAAGGGAGACTCAGTTTCCGCCAATACATTCCCACTAAGCGAGCGAGGTATGGCGTGAAAATGTACAAAATTTGTGAGAGTACCTCAGGGTACACTTACAAATTTCGTGTTTACGAGGGACGAGATTCCCGTATTCAACCCCCAGAATGTCCCCCCACTCTGGGTGTTAGCGGGAAACTTGTGTGGGACCTTGTGCACCCACTGCTGGATAAGGGTTACCACCTGTACGTGGATAACTTTTATACCAGTATTCCCTTGTTCAGGTCCCTTGCCGCCAGATCCACGTTCGCTTGTGGGACCGTGCGGAAAAATCAGCGCGCCTCCCTACCTCCCTCCTCCAGGTACCTATCCCCAGGGGTGAAACCCGTGCCCTTACCAGCGACTAACCTGTTGTTGGTCAGGTATAAGGACAAGAGGGATGTCCTTATCCTGACCACAATCCATGGTAACGGCACCACCCCAGTCTCTGTGCGAGGTACCACGGCAACGGTCCTCAAGCCCGATTGTATCGTCGACTACAATCGGTATATGGGAGGAGTTGATCTATCTGATCAAGTCCTCAAACCATATAATGCCATGCGGAAAACCCGGGCATGGTACAAAAAGGTTGCGGTCTACATGGTACAGGTTGCCATGTACAACGCTTTGTACTATCTCGAAGCGCTGGCAGCACAGAGACTTTCCTCCAGTTCTATGAGGCAGTCCTCAAGGACCTGATCTTTTCAGACCGGGAAAGAGCAGGTCGGAGTACCTCGGGAATTGAGGCGCCCGGGTCGTCCCTGGCCAACATTTTCCAGGTGTGGTCCCCATACTGGAAAAAAGGGACGAACCCAAAAAGATGCAGAGTGTGTCACAAGAGGGGGATTCGAAGGACACCACCACTCAATGTGACACTTGCCCCGATCATCCGGGCCTCTGCGTTATCAATTGCTTCAGGGAGTATCACACTTCCATGGAGTACTAAATTTTTATAATTCCCGACAGTCCCCTAGAGAACATAAAAACTATGGCTCTCAGACTTTGTAGACACTGGAACAAATTTTTGTCACAAAAATATTAGTTTTAGTGCAGGCATCCTCAAACTGCGGCCCTCCAGATGTTGTAAAACTACAACTCCCAGCATGCCCAGACAACCTACAGTGGGAATTGTATTTTTACAACATCTGGAGGGCCGCAGTTTGAGGATGCCTGCTTAGTGTCTCCAAAGTATGAGAGCCATATATATTGGGCATACGTAATATATTGGCCACGTACGTAAAAAACTTGTCTATAAATATACCCCATAAACTAGCCCTTCGATAAATGCCGTCCAAAAAATCTAATAAAAACTATGTAAAAAGCCATTTTTATTTTCACCTTGGATCCCAAAAAGTGTAATAAAAAGCCATTAAAAAGTCATATGCACCCCCAAATAGTGCCAATCAAACCGCCATCTCATCCCGCAAAAAATGAGCCCCTAAATTAGATAGTCGCCCAACCAAAAAAATAAAAATTTAGCTCCCAGGCTATGGAGATACTAAAATAATTTTTTTGTTCCTCAAATGATGATATAGTATAATTTGTTTCGATTTTACATGAAGTAGACATATTAGGTATCGCGCGTCCGTAACAATCTGCCCTATAAAAATAACATTTAACCCAACCCCCGGATGAACAGGGTTAAAAATAAAATAAAAACTGTGTAAAAAAGCCATTTTTGTCACCTAACATCAAAAAGTGTTATAGCGAGCGATCAAAAAGTCATATGCACCCCCAAATAGTGCCAATAAAACCGCCATCTCATCCCGCAAAAAATGAGCCCCTATATTAGACAGTCACCCAACCAAAAAAAAAAATGTAGCTCCCAGGATATTGAGATACTAAAATTATTTAATTTGTGTTCCTCAACTGATAATATAGTGTAAAATCTAAACAAATTATAAAAAGTAGACATATTAGGTATCTCCACGTCCGTAACAATCTGCCCTATAAAAATAACATTTAACCCAACCCCCCCGGATGAACAGCATACAAAAAAAAAAAAAAAAATATGGAAAAACACAATTTTTTGGGCAAAATTTCCATTTCAATCAATTTTTCCGGTAATAAAGCAAGGGTTAACAGCCAAACAAAACTAAAAATGTATTGCCCTGATTCTGTAGTTTGCAGAAACACCCCATATGTGGTCGTAAATGGATATATAGCCACAAGGCAGGGCATAGAACGAAGGGAACGCCATATGTTTCTTGAAGGCAGATTTTGATGGATTGGTTTATTTACACCATGTCCCATTAGAAGCTCCCCCTGATGTAGCCTAGACTAGAAACTCCAAAAAAGTGACCCCATATAAGAAACTACACCCCTCAAGGTATTCAAAAAATACTTTACAAACTGTATTAACCCTTTAGGTGTTCCACAAAACTTAATGGCGAATGTAGAAACAATTTTAAAATTAAAATTTTTGTTATCTTTCCTCAAAAAAGTGTAATATAGAGCAACCAAAAATCATATTTATCCTAAAATAGTACCAAAACAACAACCACCATATCCTGTAGTTTCCTAGATGGGGTCACTTTTATGGATTTTCTACTCAAGGGGTGCAGCAGGGGGCTTGAAAGGGTACATGGTGTAAATAAACCAGTCCCGCAAAATCTGCCTTCCAAAAACATATGGCGTTCCCCTTCTTCTATGTCCTGCCATTTAGCCAAATAGTAGTTTAGGACCACATAGGTAGTGTTTCTGCAAACTACAGAATCAGGGCAAGCCATATTGAGTCTTGTTTGGCAGTTAACCCATTTTGTCCAGTAATAAAGTAAGGGTTAAAATGGAAATTTTTCCCAAAAATTGAAATTCTGAAATTGTTTCTCCATCTGCCATTAACTCTAGTGGAACACCTAAAGGGTTAACAAAGTTTGTAAACCCAGTTTTGAATACCTTGAGGGGTGTACTTTCTTAGATGGAGTCACTTTTTTGGAATTTCTATTCTAGGGGTGCAACAGGGGCTTGAAATGGGACATGGTATAAACAAAACCAGTCCCGCAAAATCTGCCTTGCAAAACCCATATGGCGTTCCCCTGCTTCTATGTCCTACCGTTTGGCCAAACAGTAGTTTAGGACCACATATGGGGTGTTTCTGCAAACTACAGAATCAGGGCAACTCATATTGAGTCTTGTTTGGCAGTTAACCCTTACTTTATTACTTGAAAAAATGGATTAAAATGGAAATTTTTCCCAAAAATTGAAATTCTGAAATTGTTTCTCCATCTGCCATTAACTCTAGTGGAACACCTAAAGGGTTAACAAAGTTTGTAAACCCAGTTTTGAATACCTTGAGGGGTGTACTTTCTTAGATGGAGTCACTTTTTTGGAATTTCTATTCTAGGGGTGCAACAGGGGGCTTGAAATGGGACATGGTATAAACAAAACCAGTCCCGCAAAATCTGCCTTGCAAAACCCATATGGCGTTCCCCTGCTTCTATGTCCTACCGTTTGGCCAAACAGTAGTTTAGGACCACATATGGGGTGTTTCTGCAAACTACAGAATCAGGGCAACCCATATTGAGTCTTGTTTGGCAGTTAACCCTTACTTTATTACTTGAAAAAATGGATTAAAATGGAAATTTTTCCCAAAAATTGAAATTCTGAAATTGTTTCTCCATCTGCCATTAACTCTAGTGGAACACCTAAAGGGTTAACAAAGTTTTTAAAATCAGTTTTGAATACCTTGAGGGGTGTATTTTCAAGAATGGGGTCATTTTTGGGTGGTTTCTATTATGTAAGCCTCACAAAGTGACTTCAGACCTGGACTTGTCCCTACAAAGTGGGATTTGGAAAATTTCAGAAAAATTTCAAAATTTGCTTCTAAACTTCTAAGCTATGTAACATCCCCAAAAAATAAAATGGCATTCCCAATATGCTCCAAAAATGAAGTAGACATATGGGGAATGTGAAGTTATAACTATTTTTGGGGGTATTACTACGTATTAGAGAAGTAGAGAAAATGAAACTTTGAAATTTGCTAATTTTTTAAAATTTTTGGTAAAAATTGTATTTTTTTATGCAAAAAAATTAACTTTTTTGACCCAATTTTAGCAGTGTCATGAAGTACTATATGTGACGAAAAAACAATCTCAGAACGGCCTGGGTAAGTAAAGGCATTTTAAAGTTATTCACACATAAAGTGACACTGGTCAGATTTTCAATAAATGGCCAAGTCCTAAGGGTGAAATAGGGCTGAGTCCTTAAGGGGTTAATGCCTATATCATATCTCCGGAAATAAAAACTTTTTATATCAGTCTGACCAATATTGTAGATCAAGTCAGGTATCTTATTGTGTTTTATTGCTGTTTTCTTCTTGTGACTTGAAAGACGTTAGGTGAAATGACCATTGACCCATATGCATAGGAGTGCCAGCCCTTCAGCGTTCATATATATATTTTCTCTCATTGTTTTGGGTGTAAACAAGGTGGCTAGAGCACCCACTCCATCTAGAGAATAGAGTGAGCTATTCACAGATTCCGTTCAGATTTTACTATTACACACCCTATTGTGAATTTAGCTCCTCTAGCATCTAAGATGGACATATGGGATTATATGGAGACTAAGAAAAATAAAGCTGAAAATTTTATCTTTTCAACAACAATAGATAGTTCTTCCCAACAAGAAAAATCTATGACAGAGGCATTTAGAGAACTAGAAGATTTGGCAGTCAAACAATTGAAGTTATATTGGGAGATCAGATCTCTAAAACAATATTTAGAACAGGATAAAATCCCAAAAGGTTTACAACTTATAAAAATCCCCGCACAAGACTTATATAGTGAAGAATTCAAGGAAGAATGGGAAAATTTTTTACACATACAATCTAGAACACTAGTAGAAATGGTGATAAAAAGGAGGAGTCAGATGTTAGTCACTATAGTAGAGACCATCACACAACTTAAAAGCAATATAGAACAATTCCCCAAAAATGAGGAGTTTAACACATGGCAAGAACGGATATGTAGAAGCCTAGACAAACTAGAACAGGAGATTATTTTTAAAAAAAACAGGAAACACAGGAATACACCTAGATTCAATAAGGACAGACAACGAATTGAAAGTGTGAGGGAAATAGAAGAAAAGGCACCAGATACACACACACACACACAGAGAACAGACCAATTTTAATATACCAACTAGAAACCGCTTTGAAAATCTGATTCAGGAACCTTTTTTAGACCATACCCCACCCCATCACTCACCGAGACCAAGACGCAGGAGATCACAATCACTAGAGTTAGACAGGGAAGCACAAAGACCACAAAAACACTCGTACAACCTGAGAAGATACAATGGGCACCAGAAAACAGACCAGGAATATCTACCACAGAGAGCACTACGGGCACAGAGATATCAGAATTACACCAACACACCTCACAGATACAATCACAGAGAATACATCCCGCACAAGGAACATTGGGACACAGGAAGAAAACACGAAAGGGGAAGAAGAACAAAATTACAGGAGACAAAACAACCGTTACTAATAGAGAACAACTCAATTATAAACTTAAGCAACACGATACTCACTAAATCACAGGTTTCTTTGTTAAATAAAGGTTTAAAGTTTGCACCTACGGCAAGATTGGATAAATTTAGCACTTACATAGGGATACAAAAATTTATTAGAAATATCTGTTTAAAGAAATATTTTCAAAAAAATCCCATTATATGAAATACCCAGCAGAATAAAGATGATTTTAAACACACTGACTTAAAACCAAAATCAAAGAAATTTCCGAGAAATGAGATAGGACCTGAAATTGCAAGTTTCCAGAAAAATGTAGAATCAGATCTAAGAAAAATGAAAGACAAGAAATATGAGAAATTAAATCTAACAAACAGAGAGATAACAGCGATCAAAGAATTACAGAAAACGAAAACGTAACGATCCGCCCAGCTGACAAAGGAAGCGCCATAGTGATCTTAGACACTGAGAAATATAATGCTGAATGCCTCAGACAACTTGCAGACTCCAAAACATATAGGAAGCTATCAAAGGATCCAACCGTAGAATATAAAGAACAACTTAAGGATCTGGTGTAAAAGGGAGTAGAAATGAAAATATTGACTCAAAAAGAATCAGAGTACATTGGAGGGACACCGGGGAGGCTCCCAGCATTTTGTCTACCTAAGATCCATAAGAACTTAGAGAGCCCCCCCGGTCGACCTATAGTATCAGGAATTGGTTCCCTAACCTCTAATTTATCAAGGTATTTAGATACTTGGTTACAACCCCTCATCAAACAAAAAATCTTATTTGAGAGACACTACACATGTAATTAAGCTAATAGAAAGTCTGGAAGTAAAACCCAATTGGATTATGAAAACCCTAGATATCCAATCACTGTACACTATTATAGATCACAGACAAGGGATCCAGTCCATAGAGAAAGCATTAATAGCTGATAGTGATCTCAAACAAGAACAGATTGAGTTTATCCTGGAAGGGATCCAACATATACTAGAACACAATTATTTTTACTTTGAGGGGGATTTTTTCTTACAGACCAAAGGGACTGCCATGGGCACCAGGTTTGCCCCCAGCTACGCTAACCTGTTCCTAGCACAATGGGAATGGGAGACAATTGACCCAAAGCGCGTGGGCAACCTGGTGCTCTGGCAAAGATATATTGACGACGTCATACTGATCTGGGAAGGGGAAGAAATAGAATTAAATAATTTTCTAGACGAATTGAACAACAATGACCGAAACCTCATTTTTTCTGCCAATACGAATACCGAATACACAGAGTATCTAGATTTAAAAATCATATGTAAGGGAAACAAATATATATGTAATACTTACCACAAACCAACATCAAGAAATGGATTTATTCTATACTCAAGTTGCCATTTACCTAACTGGCTACTCAACGTACCGTACGGGCAGTTTAGACGGATAAAGAGAAACTGTACTGGAAGAAATGGTTTTCGAAGAAGAAGCTACAGAGATGAAGAATAAATTCCTAGAAAAAGAGTACCCAGAGACCATTATAGATGGCGCACTAAACAAAGTCAGGGAAACATCAAGAGACACATTTTTTATAGAAAAGGTCCCTCAGATTAACTCAGTAGACTACAGTTTTAGACTCATTTTGCCATACTCAACACAATACAGACAGATTGAATCAATAGTGAGACGACATTGGCATCACATCCAACAGGATAAAATCATTGGACCAATACTCCCTATTAGACCTCAAATCACATACACTAGGGCCCCAAATTTAGGAATCAAAATAGCTCCCACAATTAGATGCAAACAACAAGGACAAACAAACTTACCTGATTGGATTAATTTAAAAGGGTTCCATAGATGTGGCAAATGTGTGGGATGCCGCAGTACACATTTCCCCAGGAAGACTCTGAAGGTGAATTCGACCCAGAATGATTTTAAGATGGAGATTAGACAATTCTTAACCTGTGAAACAAATAGTGTAATCTATTTACTACAATGCCCGTGTGGAAAACAATACATAGGTAGGACGAAAAGAACACTGAAAGTAAGGATAGCAGAACATCTTGCAAACATTAAGAAGGGATACATGAAACATTCAGTATCAAGACATTTCAAAGAGATACACAATAAGGATTGTACAGGTCTTACCTTCACAGCATTGGAGAAAATAGATAGAGATTGGAGAGGGGGAAACACATAGAGAGAATGTCCCGGGCGGAATCAAGAAAGATATTTGAATTTGGGAGTTTAATTCCAGCTGGATTGAATGCAGATCTAGAGATCTTTGGGTTCCTCTAATATTGTGCTTGCGCCCATTCTCTGACGGAGAGTCACATGTCAGGCTGTCTGTCAGCACTGTGACCCTCCCTCGGAGATGGGCCCATTCACCTAACGTCTTTCAAGTCACAAGAAGAAAACAGCAATAAAACACAATAAGATACGTGACTTGATCTACAATATTGGTCAGACTGATATAAAAGTTTTTATTTCCGGAGATATGATATAGGCATTAATATCACTGCAATTATTATTGTTACTATAGCCTCCTCCAAATAGTCTTTTATATTTTTTCCTCTTTTTATCTTTTTTACAATTTTTAAAAAAAACTCTAATATCCTCATAAATCCTTAGAAATACTCCTTTGGTTTGAAAAATGGATCCAAATAAGATCAGACCCCTGATCCAACATTCCGGTCCAGGTCTAATAACTGACCCAAGATATCTATTTAAAGACAGGCTCAAGAATACTAGGGGTACCCACTGAAGAAGGGGAGAGAACTCCCTGAAACGCGTCTGGGCTAATGTGAATACCCCTAGAGCATATTAATAAACTGTGGCCGGTCATATTTAGACGAAACGGAGCGTTCCAAAGTACTTTACAATTTACACTCTCTCCCCTCCGCTCCATCCCGCGGACGCCGAAGACACGTGGCAACTGAGGACTGAATCCAGGCGCGCGGGCAGAGAGAGTCAGGAGAAGCGGAGATCGAGTGCAGAGGCTGCCGAGAACCAGCGAGAGAGAAAGACTGCAGCGGGACCGCTCTGAGTCACAGAGCTGGTCTAAGGTACCTCTACCTTTTCTCTTCACAGCGGCAGAGCTGGATATTAACCCACAGCGGTGAGCTACACCTTTTCAGGTGCATCAATACAAAACTATATACATTTGGAAAATATCACTTAATAAGAGACTCTAACTACAATCCAGAGAACTATTACTGCATGTGAATCGTTTTCCTTTACAGGGATAAGGAGGACTCTGGTTGCTATTCAGCATCATCTTGAGTTTCTAGGATACTTACTGGAGAAGGTAAAGGGGAGGAGGCTTTTAAATTATTGTTCTCCACATTGTTTCCTGTCCCTGGGAGGCGGGATAACCTCCTGCATAGTGCCGTTGTGGAGGCTTAATGGAAAATCTAAGTGTAATTATCATCTTTTGTATCTCTAGGACTGTGTAACTAGATGTTTTTTAAGTAGTTGCTTTAATCTGCTTCTTTATCTCAAGTGCCACCCCCCCCCCTTTTGCTAGCCAAGGTGTCTGTTTATGCAACACTGAAGAGAAAAGGAGGGGGGCACGCAGTTGCGGGCAGTGCTCGTCCTCTCCTCTTCCTACAGATGTGTCGAGTGATGTATGGACTGTGGAAAATGCATGAGCCAATTACTTAGTTAAGATGATATCCATGTATACTCATTGCCTATAAAAAAAAAAAAGCACCTCCTTGCAGGGTCATATAATGTATGTAGTATTAATGTTAGGGAGAGGCCATTACAAGATGGCGTTCGCATATGGATGTTTACATAAGTTCACATACCAAAGTTTGTAAGACAGTGCATACCTCACAGAAGCCAAATGTTATCTTACCATCTTTTCCTTCTTAGCCAGTGAAATAATGGCATGAGCCTCAGAGGGGGATGCCCCCCTGAAAATGTATAAACTGCCTTACTCATTGTAATAAAGAGAGAGGGAGTCTTTGACCCAAATGCGTGTCAGTCTCTACCACGTGTGGATATTAACTGCTTGGTGTACCTTGATTTGAAGCACCAGAGTGTATCTTAAATGCTTTAATTGAAAACAGCTTCAACAGTTGGCGCCCGAACGTTAATGCTCCCTTTGCCTGGGCCTAACAGCCGACCCTCAGAAGCCCCCAGGACCTGATGAACGGCATTAGAGTAGAGGATCGCAGCCTCAAAGAAAGGTAAGAAAATCAATTATCTTACATGACTCTCTGCTATTCAGTTCGTCAATCCCTGGTGGCTTAGTCTGCTGTATGGTGGTACCCATGTGAGTATAGTAGTCGGCTGAAAGGCTGAAAGCTTGGGGTTTATAGAACCATAGTCTGAATTGATAGATAACTCTGGTGTGTTTATGTGTAGATGTAAATGTCCGAGGAGTGAATTGAGGAAGGACGGCTAGACAACAGGCAAAGGGAGGGGAAAGGAACCTCTTGGTTTGGATAAGAGGGCGCTAAATTCCGGCCGGCCTGATCAGGGGCGGATGATTATTCCGCCTGACCTGAGGTGCGGAGGAGTGTAGCGCCGAGGTGTGGACAAAGTAAATTCCGGCTGGCATGATCAGAGGCGGATGATTATTTGACCTGAGTCCCTGTCTGACTAGTCGGATGCGATTGATAGTTAGATCGAGCCAACCAGAGGGGAGGGTGAATCCTTTGTCTGCGGAGGAAAGGGTTAAAAGGTGCCTGCTCACTCCTCTGTTTTGCGTGTGTCAGTCTGAAACATTGTTGTTGAAATGGGCCAGTCCCAGTCTCATGAAGGAGGAGAATATACAGCCCCCCAGCTAGTAGCCAGAGTGGAGGGAGCAAAACGTGAAAAACTAAGTGAAGTTGATGAAGATTGCAGGATGTGATATTAATGGAGAACTGAATGTTGAAATATGGAAAAGAGTGGTACAGCGATGTCGGGGAAAGTTGAGTGATGAAGGAACAAAGATGTGCATGTATACTGGGAGTGAACAGCCCTTAATTAAAATGTGAAGTGTCGCACCAGAACAGCAAGTGTATAGAATAGAGGTGCTCTCAGTCAACAGGTCCGCGTATAGTAATAGCAGCAAAAAGCAACAGCAACCCAAAATACGCATAGAAATATATATTGTATAAACAATCGCATAAAAATAAGCAGCAACCCAACATACATATGCAAAGTTGGATCATATAAAGATACAGATAATCAACCAATTATCCATGCCAGGACTTCAGGAAAACTCATCGATTATCCATGCCAGGATTTCTGGAAGACTACAACCCCTATAAAGGTGGGACATTAGTTTGGGGAAGTTAACCACTGAGGAAGGGGTCATATAATACCCCGAAACGCGTTTGGAATTCCCCAATATTAAAGAGAACATTGGCTACTGTCAATTAAGGATATTCAACCCAAGGACGATCCGGACGTAGACCGCAGTTACCCTATATACCAACACTTCGTCTGCCGGGCGAACAAACGGCTCTCCTGCTAAATCTACACCACGTGGAGACGCCAGCGTGGTATTTAATCAGACGGCATCGATTTCGGGGACAAGCGGAGGTACCATATTTTATGTCCGTAGGGGTAAGACTGTAGCCTTCTCCCACAAATAGGGAGTACATTGTATATTGCCGGCGATTGTATACAAATTTCAGCGGGACGCTGCTGGTTCAGAAGAGCGGGACGCAGCTCTATATTACGACTGATAACCAACTAATTTGGGACACTTACATATTTAACCCGCACTGGAGTCATTACATCATGATTTGGTTTATGAAATGTGACCTTTATATGGAGTGATATATCGAACTCATTGTCGGTTCCAGCGCAATCACTTATGTTGGAAGGAAGTAGCAAATTTGAATGAGATCCAGGATTAACCATAGAAGTGCTGCTATAAGTGAACTATATGCTGGTTTGCACAATTAGGTGCTGTTAACATTGGCTGCTATACTAATCCATATTTTTATATTTTATATTGATTTTAGGTGTTGTGTGATTATTATGTGTTTTTATCATTATTTTGAAGTGTATTAATTTTGAGTCAATAAATAAACAGAACCATTAATACCAGATACAAGAGAGTGCCCAGTCTTTTTGCTACTATTTTTTAATTGAAGTCAATATAATGTCTTGTATGGGTTCTTCATGTGTTCATGTCTGTATTGTCGGATATGTTTCTATGTTTGTAGTTATGTGTTATATGTTGTGCTAACATCAGAGATCTGTCCTCGTGCACAGTTGAGACAATACTGATGGAGAGAGGGAGGATCACACCGTCTGACTGGAAGGGGTGGACTTAGAGGAGAGAGGTAAGAGGACAGGGTGGACGTCACAGACAACGACAGCCCTTGTTCCCCGTCCCCTAGTTACAAGGCATCCCCATGAAAGATGAGAAGTCCTGTGTTTGTCTATTAAATTCCACATTAGGAAAAGCTCGGTACTTCTGTAAACCAAAATGCAGAGTAACCTCAAACAGCATTGGTGGTTCAGTTGTGCCAATCACTGCCTCAGCCCTGATGCCAAACGCCTTATTGAAGTGAGGAAAAAGTAAGTTTGCCATCCTATAATATTCCTGGGAGATGGACCTGCAGAGTCTGCGGTACGCAGAACCCAGATGAGAGAGAGTTGTGCTGTGTGTGGTACTCCTCGTCCACACCACATGAGAGGATTGTATTCTCTGTTGACCATGCCCAGATCACTGTCCGTCCCCACAGACACCCATGTTTTTGTCATGGGGACGACACAAAGACAGGTGAGGGGAAAAAGATAGACCAAGATTAGAAAACGGCAATCCAGTATCGGCTGTGCTTTTAAACATTTTAGCAGATTCAAGTCCGGCCCCGATGCTATTCCTCACTCTGGGTGATACAGAAGTAGTCCAGTTTTTGATTGATACTGGAGCAGCCAAGACAGTTGTGCATAGCAAACATGTCCTCTCCTGATTTAATCTCCAAGGACACCAGTCTTTGGGTAGAAGTGGATGGGAAAGTAGTACACTCCCCTTTTAACAGAACCCATCCGTATTAGATTTACCCTTAACCAAGAAGTGCTTGCCTGTTTGCTGTCAGGGATAATGTTGAAGCTGCTTTTCAATTAAGGCATTTATGATACACTCTGGTGCTCCAAATCGAGCTACCCCCAAGGGGTTAATATCCATGCGTGGCAGAGACATCCGCTGGCGCAAGTGAGTCAGACAGTCTATCTCTATTACAATGTGTAAAACAGTATATACATCTTCAGGGGGGAGGGTGTCCCCCTCTGAAGCTCCTGTTGTTATTTTATTGGCTAAGAAGGAAAAGGAGATAAGAAGAAAAATAGATAACACTCTAGCATCTGCTCATTGTGCCTGGGGCTTCTGAGCAGAGTAGAAATGTAGCTAGTTCCTACTCCGCCCTGAATATTGTAGGCTTAGGTAAGTCCAAGAGAGGCAGTTCTGTTAGTGTTAGGTACCCATCTGTGGAAGCTACCTTGACGCCTGGTAGATGGTCCGACACATGTTTGATCCAAAATGTGCGCAAAGAACTTCTATTTTCTCGTACATTCCATTGGGGGACACAGACCATGGGGTATAGCTTTGAGGTATCACTAGGAGGGACACTATGCAAATACAAAAGAAGGCTCCTCCTCCTCGGGCTATACCCCCAGGCTCCAGCAGGAGGAAGTCCGTCATTGCTTAGTGTCTTTGTCTAAGGAGGTTGACACTTCTACTCCTGTTTGTTATTCTTTACAGATGGGGACGCAGGTCAGCATGACGCTTTCCTGGTACCCCGTGGAGTGACCACCGCCATCCATCGGAAGTTTGCTTGGCTCCTCTTCTCTTGTTCAGCCCAGCTCCCCGCCTGTTTCTGCGGACCCTGCGGTACCTGTCTGGGCATCCGCCATGTCCAGTGTGGCTGCCAATTTGGCCCTAGTAGCCAAAGCAGCCATGTCCTTTATGAAGCGTATGGCGGCCGCCAGTCCTGGGGCGCCCCCCATGCTATCTCCTCATAGTGAGTCTCACAGAGAAAGCCCGGTCTCTAAGAAGCAGCGTGAGCGGCAGCATTCTTCTTCGGATGTCTCCGCTTCTCCCCCTCGCCTGGAGGCGCGTTCAGATGATTCTCCCCCTACCAGGGAGCACAAGTCTGAATGGGGAATTATCCGATCTGGATGAGGTCACGGAACGGGACCCTCCGCCTAAACTGTCCGCCATGGTTGCCGACTTGGTTACGGCGGTCCGTGACACTTTTGATATACAAGAGGACTCTCCTCCCTCCACCAGTCAGGAGTTTGCCCTTTTTCCGCCCAAAAAGCCTAAGGCCGCCGTTTTTCCCGATCATGGAGAATTCACCGCGGCCATATCCAAGGCTTGGGACCGGCCTAACCAAAAGTTTACTGCCACTAAGCGCATGGATACGCTTTACCCGTTTCCTGCTGCTAGTGTAGAAAAGTGGGCTTCCCCCCCTAAGGTGGATCCTCCGGTAGCCAGATTGGCCAAAAATACTGCTCTCCCGGGCGTCTCCTCTCTACAGGACGCTGTGGATCGGCGTTTGGATTCCCTTTCCAAAACCATCTTTTCTCTGGCGGGCACGTCCCTGCGTCCAGCCTTTGCATCAGCATGGGTCGCCAGGGCACTCTCAGTGTGGCTGCAACGCCATCACCAGGATTTGGCGGAGCAGCATGCGTCTGTAGACACCTTGGGTTTTATTCTCCAGATGTCTCAGGGTGCTAAGTTTCTTTACGAGGCTTCCATGGACATTGGCGCCCTCTTTACCCGCATTTCGGCCCTCTCTGTCATCCAGCGCAGAGAAATCTGGTTAAAGGTGTGGGACGCTGATGCTTCCTCCAAGCATTCCCTCGCTAACCTTCCCTTTGATGGTTCGTGGCTTTTTGGAACCCAGCTGGATGAGTTCATCTCTGCAGGAACTGGGGGCAAGAGTACTCATCTACCTCAATCGAGGTCCAGGCACCCTGTTCAGGCGAGGTCTTCCGGTTCCAGGTTCCACTCCTTTCGCCGCTTCTCCTCTGCCAGGCCGTCGTCGGCTCCCTCGACTGGCTGGTCTCAAGACTCCCGTAAGAAGCCCTCCTTCAAGCCCCAACCTTCCTGGCGCCCCAGGGCTCAGTCGACCCGTCCTGCGGCCCCAAAGCAAGCTTCTGCATGAAGGGACGCCCCCACCTCTTTCGGTGGGGGGCCGTTTGCTCTCCTTTCATCAGGTCTGGAGGGCTCACGTTCAAGACGCTTGGGCTCTAGAAATTGTTGCATCCGGCTACAAGATAGAGTTAGAATCCAGACCACCGGAACGCTTCTTCTCTTCTCGCGTATCGGGGGACCCCTCCCGAGCTTCGGCTCTCTTGATGGCGGTTTCCTCCCTTCTGGACAATGGAGTGTTCACCCCTGTTCCCCTGGAAGAACGGGGCACAGGCTTCTACTCCAACCTGTTTGTTGTTCCGAAGAAGGAGGGGTCCGTGGGAATTCCTTGCGTCGGTGGACATTCAGGACGCTTATTTGCACGTCCCTATTGCGGAGTCGCATCATCGCTACCTGCGGTTCGCCATTGGGGACTGTCACTATCAGTTCGTCGTCCTCCCTTTCGGGTTGGCGACTGCTCCTCGGGTCTTTACCAAGATCCTGGCGCCCCTCATGGCCGTTCTGCGTTCAAGGGGCATTTCCCTATTGCCCTACTTGGACGTCATTCTAATAAAGGCGCCCTCTCTGCCGCAGGCCGAGGACATTGTCCGGATCACCGTCCAAACTCTGGAACGGTTTGGCTGTTGATCAACCGCCCCAAGTCATCTCCTCTTCCCTCCCAGAGGCTCTCCTTCCTGGGGATGCTCCTGGACACATTGGTTGCCAGGGTTTTCCTGCCGGACTCCAAGTCCTCCCAGATTCAGGAGGCACCTCCTGCTTCGCCCCCAGTCTTTTTCCATTTGGCAGTGCATGCGGACCCTGGGCCTCATGGTGGCCTCCTTTTGAAGCCATTCTGTACGCCCAGTTGCACACTCGTCCACTGCAGCGGATGATTCTTTTGCTTTGGGACAGTCCCCTCAGGGAATTGAAACCCGGATCCGTCTCCCTCGACGGGTTCGGGTTTCCCTGTCCTGGTGGCTCTCCCCTCCGACTCTGGCGTCAGGGAGGTCTTTTCTCCCGTTCTTCTGGACGATCGTCACTACCGATGCCAGTCTCTTGGGCTGGGGCGGAGTGTTCCTGAGCCAGACGGTTCAGGGGGTTTGGTCGGCGGAGGAAACCCGCCTCCCGATCAACATCCTGGAACTGAGAGCAATACTTCTCTCCCTTTCCCATTGGACTCCTCTCCTTGTGGGTCTACTGGTGCGGATACAGTCGGACAATGCCACGGCTGTGGCCCACATCAACCATCAGGGCGGGACCCGCAGCTGGGCGGTGATGCACGAGGTGGAGAGGATCCTCCAGTGGGCGGAGTCTCATGTCCCGGTGCTGTCGGCAGTGTATATTCCGGGAGTCGATAATTGGTCGGCGGACTTTCTGAGCCGCAACAAAGTGGATCCGGCCGAGTGGTCTCTGCATCCGGAAGTCTTCGAGGACATCTGCCGCAGGTGGGGCCGTCCGGACGTGGACCTGATGGCGTCCAGAGTAAACTTCAAGGTGCCGGTGTTCCTAGCTCGGGCTCGGGCCCCGATGGCAGTTGGTGTGGACGTGCTGGTGTCTCCGTGGCGGCAATTCAGCCTTCTTTATGTTTTTCCTCCTCTTCCTTTGCTGTCGAAGGTTCTGCGCAAGATCGAGGTGGAGGGGATCCTGACCATTCTCATCGCCCCGGACTGGCCTCGTCGTGCCTGGTTTTTGGAAATCGCGCGCATGCTGGCGGATGCACCTTGGCCTCTTCCCGACAGACGATCTGCTGTCTCAGGGGCCTCTCTTCCCCTGGAATTTACGGTCGCTGCGTTTAACGGCGTGGCTGTTGAGACCGCCATCCTAAAAAAACAGGGATTTTCGTTTTCTGTGGTGAGGACCATGATCAAGGCGCGGAAGCCGGCTTCCTCTCGGATTTATTATCGTACCTGGAAGGCCTTCCCCTTCTTTTGTGAGTCCTCGTTTTTCTGTTCCGATAGTACTTTCTTTCCTCCAGTCGGGCCTCGAGATGGGTCTCTCTCTCGGCTCTCTGAAGGGTCAAGTCTCGGCTCTGGCTATCTTTTTCCAAAGATCCCTTGCCCTGCTTTGTCCTGTGCGAACTTTCCTTCAGGGGGTTGCACACTCTGTGCCCCCGTATGTCCCCCCCCCCCCCCTACCATCTTGGGACCTTAAAGGGTTTCTGTCACTAGGATTACACATTATAAGCTTGTGGCAAAACCAACCGCGCCACTGGGTTTTGGAGGGGACAGATTGCCAGCCTCTTGCCCCAGGATTATGGGCCCTCTCATCAGCCCATGCTAAACTTAAACCACATGGCGATTTGACTGTGTTTGTGGCATCTGAGCGCTGTTTGGATATATTGAGCGCTCAGATCCAAGCCATCTGGGGATATGTTAAATGTCTGTGTACTGTAAAGGGTGGGACATGGTATATTGAATAATGATGTCTGTCCTATTGTCCCCACGTGTGTATTGGCGATTTCCCTTTGTCCTGAGAGATAATTGAATGAGTCCTCGGTTGTCTCCAGGACAGAAGACATTGTGTATTCTCCTGCCTGTGATGATTACATTAACCTGTGTAGGGTAATTGTATCACAGGCAGAGGGGAGGGATATGCTGGTGGTGTCTGTATTGTCCCATTGTGTGTGATTGGCTGCTGTATCCCCTGTGTCGCAGTCTTCCTTCTGGTCCCCTAGTGGAGTGTCCACCAGGTGGGAGACCTGCATAAATACCGGGCAGGTAGCCCTCAATAAGGTTAGAATTCCTGTTTAACCATTAATACGGAGCCTCGTCTCGTACTTGGGGGGAATTGCTACGTCAGAACGTTCTCTTGCCTGTTCCAGGAAAGGAGGACTTCGTATGGTTCCAGTTCGGTGGATTCCAGCGTTTGTGGGTTGCTGTGCTCTTCTCCAGGGGAATCGCCCGAACGGTATTAACCCTCACTATACCGGGTTATACCGTAACAAAGCTGTCTGACATTAGCTATGTGCTAATGTCAGATCAGCTTGATAATGTGCTTTATATGTATTTCTGATGTATATTTAGGCTAAAAAACGTCTTTTTATAATATGTAAATTAGCCTCTAGGAGCAGGGGGGGCGTTGCCCCTGCTCCTAGAGGCTCCGTGTGCCAACCTGCTGCCACGCCCCTTCTTTCTTTGATTGACAGTGCCGGGCAGCGATCCTCTCCTGCCTCCGGCACTGTCTCCCTGCTAAATCCTGCGCCGCCGCTCTGTATTCGGCACAGGCGCGGTGAGCTGAGGACGCTGGTGCCTGCTGTCCTCAGCTCACCGCGCCTGCGCCGAATACAGAGCGGCAGCACAGGATTTAGCAGGGAGACAGTGCCGGAGGCAGGAGAGGATCGCCCACTCCACTCCACTAGGGCAGTGGGAGCTTCCTGGGCAAGACGCAACCGAGCTTCCGTGTCCCAGTTGTGTAAGGCGGCCACCTGGCCGTCCTTGCATACTTTCACAAAGTTTTATCAGTTACATTCGCTGGCTTCGGCTGATGCGGTCTTTGGGTGCAAGGTTTTGCAGGCTGTGGTTCCTGTTTGATTATTGGACGTTCTTCCTGGAGGTGTTGCGATTTGTTTCCCACCCCATGGACTGCTTTGGGACGTCCCATGGTCTGTGTCCCCCAATGGAATGTACGAGAAAAGGAGATTTTTGTGAAACTCGCCTGTAAAATCTTTTTCTCGTCTTTGCCATTGGGGGACACTGCTCCCGCCCCTTCCTGCTTGTGCAGTGGAGGATTATTGTTCTGTTTTATTCTGGTGGACCTCATGGTTTATGGTCTGTTGATTTCCATTGTTTGGACTGTTCTCCTTCTCCTACTGCTTTTGCAACGCCTGACTTCCTCCTGCTGGAGCCTGGGGGTATAGCCCGAGGAGGGGGAGCCTTCTTTTGTATTTGCATAGTGTCCCTCCTAGTGATACCTCTAAGCTATACCCCATTGTCTGTGTCCCCAATGGAAAAGACGAGAAAAAGATTTTACAGGTGAGTTTCACAAAAATCTCCTTTTTTCATTTATAGTAGGTATCATACCACTTTAATTTAGAAAGATCCCCATTTCTCAGTTCTATTGTTTGCATGTGAAATGTTGTTGCAGATGATCCGACACATGTTCAGAAACAGTTGTTTTAGTGGCACTACACACATCCGAAAATTGATGTGAAAATTCAACTCTTTAGTCCACTCACCCACCAGGAGATCAACACTAGTGACACGGCGGTGCTCTGTCCGGCAAGAACCCTGGCGATACATCCATATAACAAAAGATTAGGACGGCACTCACCATTTCATCACGATATCCGCGTTTATTTTTATGCATCAAATAAACGCGGATATCGTGATAAAATGGTGAGTGCCGTCCTGATCTTTTGTTATATGGTTGTTGCAGATGATGTCACGAGAAACAGCGGGATTTGACCATGTGGTAAATCAGCCATTAAGTAATCCAGATCATGTGCTCTTTGTGGATGGATTGAGGTATGGCCAGGAGGGCGGGTACTACATAGGTTGGGCAGTGGTGACTAAACATGACACTGGAAAGCCAGAGATTTCCTGACTGCTTCAGGTAAACTCACCGAAAATAGGGAAGCAATGAGGTCTCTGATGGAAGCCCTTATGTCACTAACTTGAGTGGCGGTGATAACAACAAAAGGTCACTGTTAAACAGACTCAGAGGAGGCAAAGGGAAAAGCCACAGCAGATCAGGCGGCAAAAATGGCTGCCAAATTGCCTAGGCAGACCTCTGCCTTAAGTGGCCACAGCTCAGGTCCCTGAAATAACTCCTCCGGTCTCCCTGGAAGTTCTTAAGACCTTACAGAACCAGGTGGGGAAGGAGGAAAGGGAGTGGTGGATGGAAAAAGGCGGGACTACAAATGAGAAAGGCCTGATAAAGTTCCAAGGGAAGCTCTGCCTTCCCAGGTCCCTCTACCCCACAATGGCACAGGCAACCCATGAAGTGACGCACCAGTCAAAAACTGCTATGTGTGATTTAGGGTTTAGCACTGTAGCAGTCAAATATACTCAAGGATGTATGATTTGTGCCCACCACAAGGTGGTCAAGGTACCCCAGAAACACATGTCTTGCCCTTTGTATCTGCTTCAACGCTTGCAAACTACCTTCAACTACCCAAGGTGGGCATGTATGAGTATGTATTGATGTGTAATGACTTGTTTTCAGGGTGGCCAAAAGCATACCCAAAGAAGCAAAGCAGAATATGCCCGAACTTGTATGCAGGTATGGGGTACCTGAGATCATTGAAAGTGACAGAGGTAGGGATGAGCGAACCCGAACTGTATAGTTCATACCGAATTTTGGGGTGTTCATGACACGAACCCGAACAGGTAAAAGTTCGGGTTCGTTGTTCGGCAATTTCTATGGCGCATTTTGAAAGCCTGCAAAGCAGCCAATCAACAAGCGTCATACTACTTACCCCAAAAGGCCATCACAGCCATGCCTACTATTGGCATGGCTGTGATTGGCCAAGTGCAGCATGTGACCCAGCCTCTATTTAAGCTGGAGTCGCGCCGCACGTCACTCTGCTCTGATTAGTGTAGGGATAGGATGCAGCTGCTGTTAGGGCGAGATTAGGCAGGGATTAACTCAGAAAAAACACTTAATGAAGTGATCGATCTACAGCTGTGAATCATGGATGCCCAGAGCGTTTTTCTGTCACTTTTTTTCTGGGGTGACATTTTGGGTCTTGTGGTGCGCCAGCACAAGCTGCCACCAAGTCCATTAATCCATCAATAGTAGTTTTTTTTTTTGTTATATCCTACATCAGGGGCTTGGCTGTGCTTATTGTCACCCCTAGAAACTCAGGATAGAATTTTCTATATTTTATTGGGAAGGGGAAATTCACTTAAAAATAGCAATCCCCTAAATCTGGTGTTCCAGCTGTGGCTAGCCAAGTGAAATTCAGTTGCAAAAATAGAAATTCAGTAAATCTATATTGTTCTGGGGTGAAATTCAATTGCCAAAATAGCAATGCGTAACTTCAGCAGAGTTTCACACATTTTAACGTGTGCGGGCTACTGGGTTGCCACCCTGCTGGATCCCCGGTACAAAGACAATGTGCCCACCTTACTTCCTGCACTGGAGCGAGATAGGAAGATGTGCGAGTGCAAGCGCACGTTGGTAGACGCCCTACTGAGAGCATTCCCAATTGTCACAGGGGAACAAGTGGAAGCCCGAGGCGAAGGCAGTGAAGGAGTGAGAGGTCGCCAACGCAGCTGTGTCACGGCCAGCTCCTCTGAGGGCAGGGTTAGCATGGCAGAGATGTGGAAAAGTTTTGTCACCACGTCACAGCTAACTGCACCACCACCTGATACGGAACGTGTTAGCAGGAGGCAGTATTTCACTAACATGATACTTTGATAGTATTGCCCAAAGATTCTGTTTCAAATTGATATCATCATCGTTGTTTTAGTTTTGCTTGTACTAATTATCTGCTGTGTTATTCCCTGTGTAAAAAATAAAATGTTGTTCAGCAAAGCAAAGCGGTTGACGAGGCCACATCAGAGATGATGATGGGAGAATTGTATGAAGGCTTCGATCCAGGAAAATCAGAAACACTAATGACCAGTCTTCCCCCATATGCCGTCAGCGCAGATTAGGGAAAGATCATTTGACTTCCCTGTTCTCAAACCCAGTGTTATGGGAGGCTATTCAATAGGAATAGGTTGTCATGGAAGCTGGCGAAGAGGAGTTGAAGCATTGGGACAGATGTTTAGGTTTAGGGATAGAATGAGATTCAAGGGGGGGACTGATGGAGATGTGTGAATATCATTCTATATTTTGTATCTCTAGGACTGTGTAACTAGATTATTTTTAAGTAGTTGCTTTAAGGTGCTTGTTCCTTATCTCAAGTGCCTCCCCTCCACCCTTTGCTAGCCAAGCTGTCTGTTTATGCAACACTGAAGAGAGAAGGAGACGGGCACGCAGCCGCGGGCATTGCTTGTCCTTTCCTCTTCCTACAGATGTGTCAAGAGTAATGTATGGACTGTGGAAAAATACTTGAGCCAATTACTTAGTTAGATGATACCCATGTATACTCATTGCCTATAAAAAAAGCACCTCCTTGAAGTGTCATATATGATGTATGTAGTATTATTGTTAGTGAGAGGCCATTACAAGATCGCGCTAGCATATGGATTTTTACATAAGTTCAGATACCGTTTGTAAGACAGTGCATACTGCACAGAAGCCAAGTGTTATCTTATCTTCTTTTCCTTCTTAGCCAAATAATAATGACATAAGCCTCAGAGGGGGATTGCCCCCCCCCCCGAAGATGTATAAACTGCCTTACTCATTGTATTAAAGAGAGTCTTTGACCCACCTGCGTGTAAGTGTCTGTCTCTACCACGCGTGGATATTAACCCCTTGGGGTACCTTGATGTGGAGCACCAGAGTGTATCCTAAATGCTTTAATTAAAAGCAGCTTCAACAGGATATTCCAGCAAGACAATGCGACATATCACACAGCTAGATGTGATATGGGTTAGATGAGAATAAGTAATGCTTGCTTAAATATTATTATTTTTTTTTTTTTTGGGAGGGGAGGATTTGAAAGGGGTTTTCCAGCAGTATTTTAAGGCCCCTTTCACACGGGCGAGTTTTCCGCGCGGGTGCAATGCGTGAGGAGGACGCATTGCACCCGCACTGAATCCTGACCCATTCAGTTCTATGGGGCTGTGCACACGAGCGGTGATTTTCACGCATCACTTTTGCGCTGCGTGAAAATCGCAGCATGTTCTATATTCTGCGATTTTCACGCAACGCAGGCCCCATAGAAGTGAATGGGGATGCGGGAAAATCGCAAGCATCCGCAATCATGTGCGGATGCGTTGCGATTTTCCCGCATGGTTGCTAGGATACGATCGGGATGGGGACTCGATCGTTATTATTTTCCTTTATAACATAGTTATAAGGGAAAATAACGCATTCTAATTACAGAATGCAATGTTCCCGGCTTGAAAGGGTTAATAATAAAGAGTTAACTTACCTTCTCCCATGTAGCGCAGAGCTCCAGAACGTCGTCTCTCTGATAGTTTGGCTGCTTGAGGACCTGTGGTGACGTCACAGGGTCACATGGTCCAATCATAGAAGCATTTGAGTGGACCATGTGACCCATGTGATCCTGTGACATCACGGCAGGTCCTTCATCGAACATCTGTTGTTCGATGAAGGACCTGCCGTGATGTCACAGGATCACATGGGTCACATGGTCCACTCAAATGCTTCTATGATTGGACCATGTGACCCTGTGACGTCACCACAGGTCCTCAAGCAGCCAAACTATCAAGAGAGACGACGCTCTGGGGCTCTGCGCGTACAATGGGAGAAGGTAAGTTAACTCTTTATTATTTTTAACCCTTTCAAGCCCGGGGAACATTGCATTCTGTAATTAGAATGCGATTATTTTCCCTTATAACTATGTTATAAAGGAAAATAATTACACATACAGAATACTATCTCAAACCAGACTTCAGTGATGAAGTCTGACTTCGGGTCTGGGTACCAAGCATGCGGATTTTTTCACGCGCGTGCTCAACGCACTACAAACGTTAGCACACGCGCGGAAAAATCGCGGCGATTCCCGCAACGCACCCGCATCTTATCCGGGCGTCAAACATGACGCCCGTGTGCAAGAGGCCTAAAGGGCATCTGTCAGCAGTCAGCTGAAGACATCTGTGTTGGCCCCATCTTGATATGTACCAGGGCAGTATAAATACCCCACATGTGACCTCATTTTGGAAAGAAGACACCCCAAGGTATTCCGTGAGGGGTATGGCGAGTTCATAAAAGATTTTTTTTTTTGGCATAAGTTAGCGGAAATTGGCTTTTCCACTAACTTGTGACAAAAAATAAAATTTTACATGAATTCACCATACCCCTCACGAAATACCTTGGGGTGTCTTCTTTCTAAAATGGGCTATTTATACTGCCCTGGCATTTTAGGGGTCTCTAAAGCGTGAGAAAAAGTCTGGAATCCAAATGCGTAAAAATGCCCTGTGAAATCCTAAAGGTACTCATTGGAATTTGGGCCCCTTTGCGCACCCAAGTTGCAAAAAAGTGTCACACATGTGGTATCGCCATACTCAGGAGAAGTAGGGCAATGTGTTTTGGGGTGTATTTTTACATATACCCATGCTGGGTGAGAGAAATATCTCTGTAAATGACAACTTTTTAATTTTATTTATACAAAGTTGACAATTTGCAGAGATATTTCTCTCACCCAGCATGGGTATATGTAAAAATACACCCCAAAACACATTGCCCTACTTCTCTGAGTACGGTGATACGACATGAGTGACACTTTTTTGCAGCCTGGGTGCGCAAAGGGGCCCAAATTCCAACAAGTACCTATAGGTTTTACAGGGCTGCTCACAATTTAGCCCCGCCCAAAATTCCAGAACAGTAAACACACCCCACAAATGACCCCATTTCGGAAAGTAGACACCCCAAGGTATTCACTGAGGGGCATAGTGAGTCCGTGGGAGATTTTCTATTTTTTTTGCCAGAAGTTAGCAGAAATGGAAACTTTATTATAATTTTTTTTTTTTTTCAGAAAGTGTCATTTTCCGCTAACTTGTGAAAAGAAATGATACATGAACTCACCATGCCCCTCTGCGAATACTTTGGGGTGTCTTCTTTCTAAAATGGTGTCATTTGGGGGGTATTTATACTATTCTGACATTCTAGCACCTGAAGAAACATGACAGGCGCTCAAAGTCAGAGCTGCTTCAAAATGCGGACATTCACTTTTTTGCACCATAGTTTGTAAACACTATAACTTTTACCCAAACCAATAAATATACACTTATTGGATTTTTTTTTTTATGAAAGACATGTAGAACAATAAATTTAGAGAAAAATTTATTTAGAAATTTAGTTTTAAAAAAAAAATAAAAAAATTACAACAGAAAGTAAAAAATGTCATTTTTTTTCAAAAATTTCGGTCATTTTTGATTAATAGCAAAAAAAGTAAAAATGTCAGCAGCAATGAAATACCACCAAACGAAAGCTCTATTAGTGAGAAGAAAAGGAGGCAAAATTCATTTGGGTGGTAAGTTGTATGACTGAGCAATAAACGGTGAAAGTAGTGTAGTGCAGAATTGTAAAACGTGGCATGGTCATTGAGGGTGTTTAAGCTAGGGGGGCTGAGGTGGTTAACGGAGGGTTTACTAAAAAAAAAAAAAATCCCTACTCCCCCTCTCGCTTCCATTGTGGAAATCTTCAGAAAGAATTGACATATTGCAGATTTAAAGTCCACACAAAAGGTAAATATTTAGTCAGATCTTCCATTAAAAAATTTTTTTTTATTTTCCTGTAAGGCGTGTGGATGAGATTTGTTTGGCACAAATGTGTTTTTGTATGGATTTTATGCCCAAAAATAGACCAGAAATCTGGAACATCCTCCATATGGTCTGTTGGGATTGGACCTCTTGCTTATAAATTACGTGTGATGACACAGAGCAGCCAGCGTGGGTAATTACTTGGAACTTAGTCTTTGAAACACAAGGAAATGTCAGTTGCCTAGAACGCCTGTTTTACAGGCTAGGGCAGAGCTAAAGCTCACCGATTAGTGCCTGTGATGTCACAGGGCTCACTGCTGGGCAGAAGCCTCCGCCTAACATTCCCATGGTGAGACCTGGCATGTCACCGGACCTGCAGAAAAAGCCCTTGACCTGCGTGATTCAGTGCGGGGCAAAGAGGAGCATGAAATGCTCCACTCAGAGGGGCTGTCTGGGTGAAGGAGGGGATATGTCCGGGTTCAGCTCCGAACCCAGACAACCCCTTTAAGAAGATTCGTCCTACCCACTACAGAACGATACAGTTTGCACCAGGCTTTAATCTTAGTATGGTTAGTATGAGGTTCAGATCTTCAAAATCCGACAGTCTAAGGCCTCTTGCACACGACCATATGCCCTCCGAGACATACGGCCCATGATCAGGCCATATGTCCCGGAGCATCATTGATCGTGCGCACATGAGCGCACAGCATCATAGATTACAATGATGCTGTGCATGTTGACCCACCCGCGGACAGCCTGACGTGCACAGCATCATTGTAATCTATAATGCTGTGCGCTCCTGTGCACACAATCAATGCCGCTCTGGGACATACGGTCCGTGAGCGGGCCATATGTTTTGGAGGGAATACAGTTGTGTGCAAGAAGCCCAAGTGACACATTTATTCCCAGGTATTTAAAGTTTTTTCCACACACGGGATATTTCTGTCCAATATATTTCATGATCTAGGCTGACCATCAAAACGGACTTGTGCCAATTAACTGTTAGCCCGGACAACCGGCCAAATCTACCAATAAGAGACATAACGGCAGTCGAGGAAGAGGATGTGTCACCTTAGAACAGCAAAATGTCATCTGCACACATGGCCACCTTGTTGTGCACATTACCGTATTGAAACCCCTATATATTAGAGGAGCTACGTACAGCAGCAGCCAGAGGCTTTATCGCCAACGCAAACAGCAAGGGTGACAAAGGGCAGCTTTGCCGAGTGTCACATGTCAACCGAAACTTTGAAGATAGACCCCCATTGACCCTTATTCACGCCTTTGAACTAGAGTAAAGGAGTTTCACCCAAGAAATGAACCGCTGTCCAAAGCCCATATGACCAGGTGTGCACCAAAGGTAATTCCACTCCGCTATAGAAGGCTTTGGCCGCGTCTAGAGAAAATATAGCCCGTATTATCCAACAGTATCTGCAGACTAGTAAAAAACCATGCAAATGTTAATAGAGGTGGACTTCTAAGGGAAAAAGCCCCAATTGATCTTGATCAATCTAATAAATCCATATTTTAAAATAGAAATCTGAAGTTGGCATTGGTACTGGCATGTACCTTGGTACCAAAGCTGGCTTCGGATTCCTATTTTAAAATGTTTTTAAATAAGCAGATAAGAACACCGAAGGCATTCACTGAAATCACGCGCAACTTCGGCCGAGACGAAGCTTTCCTACACGGAGCCCATACATTTTAATGCTGTACGGAAACAGCATTACAAACGAAGGGGGAGATTTATCAAACTAGTGTAAAGTAGAACTGGCTTAGTTGCCCATAGCAACCAATCAGGTTCCACCTTTCATTTTTCCTAGCTCCTATTCTTGTCTGTTTTGCGGACAAGGACAGGCATTGTTACAATCAGGGGCAGATTGGAAACTTGAAGTGGCCCTGGACAAAAAAACCTATAAGTGGCTCCACGTTGTAGGAGGGTCTAAATTGACAAGAGGTGGGGCAACAATGCCATTCCATAGTGCAAAATACCATATACCACAGTGCAGCACAGTATATTGCCCCAAAATCTTAAGAAGTGAGATGTGGGACATAGTTGAATTCAGGAAGACATGTGTGGTCACTGGCTGGGTACTTGACTACTTGATTCTCCCAGCATGAATTACCGCGGAGAGCTCATTATTAGTGATGAGCGGCAGGTGCCATATTCGATTTCGACGAAATTCGCGAATATTCGAATGAATATTCGTTTCATATTCGTCGAAATCGAATATTCGTCATTTTTTCTAGTTATCGCGATTAACATGCGATTTAAATAATCGCATATTGCGATTTGTACTTAAGGCTACTTTCCTATTGGTTTCATATCTAGAATTAGCGAGGATGACGAATATGACGAATGTATTCGTCTATTCCTCAAAACGAAGATAACGAACTATTCTACATCTTCGTTTTAGCTACCTATTCGTCAACCTCGCTAATTCTAGCAATCAAATAGGAAGGTTGACTATAGAGACAGCTGTGTTAATTCGCTATGCGATTTTTTTTTTTTTTTTAATAAATAGAATAATTATAGTAATTATATCAGTAATATAATTATTCTATTAAAAAAAAAAAAAAATCGCATAGCGAATTTAACACAGCTGTCTCTATAGTCAACCTTCCTATTTGATTGCTAGAATTAGCGAGGTTGACGAATAGGTTGCTAAAACGAAGATGTAGAATACTCGTTATCTTCGCTTTGAGGAATATGACGAATACATTCGTCATATTCGCTATTCGCTAATTCTACCAAGCCAACCATAACTTCTGTGCTCATGGGCGTCCCCATCACCATGGGAACGTCTCCATATACTAAAATAGTACTGTCGGATTTGAGGAACTACGTTGAAATCGCAATGCGATTAATTCAAGTTATATTAATCGCATTGCGATTTCAACTTAGAGCTGGGTTTATAATGGGTCAGCTTGCTAGAATGAGCGAAGTTAACGAATATGGAATATAGCAGCACTGCTAAGTTGAATTCGCAATGCGATTAATTTAACTTGAAGTAATCGCATTGCGATTTCAACTTGGCACTGCTAGTGCTATATTCCATATTCGTTAACTTCGTTCATTCTAGCAAGCTGACCCATTATAAACTCAGCTCTAAGTTGAAATCGCAATGCGATTAATATAACTTGAATTAATCGCATTGCGATTTCAACGTAATTCCTCAAATCCGACAGTACATTTTAGTATATGGAGATTCTCCCATGGATGGGGACGCTCCATGAGCACGGAAGTCGGCAGAAGCGGCAATGGGCACTGACTAGAGCAGCCAGGAAGCCAGGAATCTTCAGGACAGGTAAGAACTACTGTTGGGAAGAGGGAAAGAAAAAAATATAACTAAAAAAAAAAAAAAAAAAAAAAACGAATATTCGAAATAGCGAATTTATAGCGCTATATTCGAAATATTCGCGAATTAACGAAGTGCCGATATTCGCTAAAAAAATTCGCTTTTCGAATATTCGCGCTCAACACTACTCATTATGTACCCGGCCAGCGTCAGAGAGGAGGACTTGGGTGGTCCCGAGCCATCGGCCCACCGGGAAATTTCCCTCCGTAAGGTCTATGGCCAATTCGCCCCTTGTTACAATGGATCTGCAAAAAAAAAAAAAAAAAACGGATGCAACACGGATGTCGTCCTTTTTTTTGCAGGTCCGTGTTTTTGCGGACCACATAATACATACTGTCATGTACATGAGCCCTAAAGGGGTGCTAGCTGCACAGGCGGACTCTTCACGGTTGTAGATCAGCAGCAGAAGTGCCTGGGCTGCACTGGTAAGCGGTCCCAACATGGGAGAAGGTGTTCCCATTCGTACCTGTGGTGAGGTGGGTATTTTTTTTATTTGTTGGCACTACCAGGGATGTGTCCACAAAATAGAGAAAAGCACCGCGGCACTCACCATCAATCTTGAATTGCAGTTGCAGTTTATTTCATTGTTGCATAAAAGTGGTGGACGTGGACAATACACAGGTGCATGAATCGGCTACAGTTGTTTCGCGCTAACTTGCGCTTTGTCAAGCCTCCAGTGATGCAGAGGGGAGGGAGCTATAAATACCTCCCCCCCATGGGCGTCGCTGGTATACATATACGTGAAATATAAAGACATTTATACTTAAAACCAAATCAAATGAAGACAGACAAATCATTTTTGTCATTTAACCCTAGATGTCCCATGGCTTGCGTTTTTATTATTGATGCGGCTTCTCGCTGGAGAAGGATGCGTTTGTACCTTTTTTAATCCCCGCACATTTTAAAACTCCACTGTTTCCCCCATGTTCAGCATGTATATGTTCAATTAGCCTAGTTGCGCCATACATAGTTGTTATTGACTTTTTGTGCTCCCTGAAACGTACATACAGACACCTGTGTGTCTTTCCAATGTAATATCTCCCGCATGGGCAAAAAATGACGTATACCACATACTGGGTTTTACAATGTATGATTTGTTTAACAATATGGCCCACACTTCCCATCTGTAAGTATTTCTGTTTAAGCACATGTTCACACATGGAGCAGTGTCCACATGCGAAATTCCCCTTAGGAGCACTCCTTCCCAGCCAGTTACCAACTGGGCGGGGGAGGTTGCTTCTAACGATGGCATCCCCTATTGTTTTGCTTCTATGGAAGCTAATAATGGGATAATGATCTACTTTTACTGATAGGGACGTGTCCCTTTGTACCATTTGCCAATTATTTAAAATAACTTTTTTGATTGTGGAGGCCATCGGGGAATAATCGAATGTAAAAACTGCTCTATCACCACTACCTTTGTATTTATGTTTTGGCCTAAAACCTGCCTTTTTTGCGTGATTTTTATGTATGCGTTATCTACAACTTTCTCTGGGTAGCCCCTTTGCAGGAAGCGTCTCTTCAAATCTGCACATTGTGTTATGAATTCTGTGTCATCTTTCACAATTCTAGCTAGACGCATGAATTGGCCGTATGGAATTGCGGTTTTGATGTGCGGTGGGTGGTAACTCGTATAATGTAACAATGCATTTGTGGACGTTGATTTCCTATGGATGGTGGGGCGTAACTGCCCGTCTCTCACCCTCACTTTGACATCAAGGAAATCTAGTTCATCTCCGCTTATGTTGCTGGTGAACCGCATATTTCATTGCGTTATTTAAGTAGTCCACAAATGCATGTGAACACAAGAAGATCATTATAAAGATATTTTAATAAGGGATGGAGGTAAATACTTATTTTCCTTTTGGTTGCCTCCAGCTTATTACCAAAGTATAGGCTTTTTGCCCTTAGTAAAGATGGCTGCCGTGCACTAGGAAGCAAGGGCGGGTCGCGTGATGTTTTGACAGCTCATCCCATCACGTGCTATCCCTCCGATGTCATGTGACCGGCTCGGACGGAAGACGGAGGAATGGCGGCGTATCTGCAGTGGAGGCGATTCGTTTTCTTTCAAAAGGAGCCGGTGCGGCTTACCGGGGAGGGCGGGGAACCTCTCACCCTGCCGCCCGGGCTGAGCGTCTGCGACTCCGGCCGCGGTAGCCTGCTGTTTGGGGATATCCTTTTCTAGGAGTGCTCTGTGGAACCACTACTCCCAGCATGCGCTGGGGGTTGTGGTTTTCCAGCATCATACAGATGTCTATAATGTAGGTGGATGACGCCTTACGTGTGGAGCCTCCAGGCCGCCTCCATAAGGGTGAATTCACACACTGCAGATTCTCTGCGGACGTTTCGGCTACGTCTGAATGCCTAAATTTAAAGTGTTTAGTCACAAATGTTTACAGCAAGTCTGCTGCGTGTGAATTCGCTGTTATGGAGGTTGCAGGCTCGCTTTGGAAGTACAGGGGCCCCTGAAGAAGGCGTGCACAGGGTCCCACGGGTCCTGAAGGGCTCCCATATTTAGTGGGTCCTTACCGCTGGCTGACGACTGTGCCCCTCCCCCTCCGTACACTTGCACGCTCGACTCGGCCAAGCATGCACGTGTTCTGAAAGAAGAGAGGGGGGAAAAGCTGCTGTCAGACACTTCTGGCGGCCATTTAACTCCCGTGAAAACGAAAGGCTTGGGCATGTTGAAATGAATGGCCCCCCCCCCCCCCCCGATATCTGCTGAAAGAATGTCGGGTCCTTACAGGATCGGTGGGTTCAGCCAACAATCCAGTCCGTACCATTAAGAACCGTAGATGTCGGAGTGTCGCGTGTGACGTGCACATGTGTCCCCTCTGATAGCGCTGGGGGGTCCGCACTTTACAGGGTGCTTCATAGGAAATACCACCTTCACTTTGACCCATCAGTCAGCTTTTGGGGTGCACCGGGCTCAGAGGAAATCATCCGGGAAATACAAGTCTTATAAGCACAGAGTATTGAAATGGATCGGGGGGCTTAGAGCCCACCCAGTCGTCACCCATTAAAGGGGTCGTCCGGCCCACACATACTTAGGATAAGTCATCCATATCAGGGGGTCCGACAGCTAATGCACTAATCAGTGGCTGGTGGGGGCCCGCGTGGCCCGGAGGACCACAACCAATCTGATATTGATGACCTTTCCTGAGGATCACCACAATTTCAATTTATCATAGCATTTTACTTATTTGGGTCTAAAATATATATATATGGGGTCATTTATCAAACTGATGGAAAGTAGAACTGGCTTAGTTGCCCATAGCAACCAAAGGAGCTGTGAAAAATGAAAGGTGGAATCTGATTGGTTGCTATGGACAAGTTAGCCAGTTCTACTTTACACCAGTTTGATAAATGACCACAATATTTTCCAATTGGCAGCCGTCCTCCGTTCATTTCTATGAAGCTACCGAAAATAGGCGAGCACTTTTCGGCTATTTCCGTCGGCCCCATGGAAATGAATGGCCGCGCAAGCGCGGTGCACTCCCATTTACTACTACGGGGAGAGAGCTTGGCGGTAGCTGGACCCGGGGAAACCTGGGGTCCCCTGGCCACCATTTTCCCCGCTCCGATCAGACAATGGGGATATATCCTAGAGATATGCCCCCATTTTTTCAGATGGGAATGCACCTTTAATAAAGACCAGTTGAAAAAATATTATAACTTTTTTTGCCTAAAAAAAGGAAAATTAATTTTAACGGGACCCGTTTCAGCGATCGTTTAGGTCGGCGATCACCTGCCATGTGGATAGATTGCTGAAATTGACTGTAAGGTGCTTTTTTTTTTTTCTCATGGAGATCTGCAGACGGACAGCCTTACCGTGATATGGAGATCTGATACGGATTGTGTCAGAATTAGGCCTCTTTCACACGGGCGTCACGTTTGACGCCCGGATAAGAGGCGGGTGCGTTGCGGGAATATGCGCGTTTTTCCTGCGTGGGTGCAAACGTTTGTAACGCGTTTTGCACGCGCGTGAGAAAAATCGCCATGTTTGGTACCCAGACCCGAAGCCGGACTTCATCACTGAAGTCCGGTTTCGGGTCTACTGAGAATTGATTATTTCCCTTATAACATGGTTATAAGGGGAAATAATAGCATTCTTAATAAAGAATGCATAGTAAAATGAAGTGGAAGGGGTTAAAAATAATAAAAGTTAACTTACCGTAGCCACTTGATCGCGTAGTCGCGATCTGTCCTCTCTTTCCCTGCATCTTCTAAGATCTACAGGACCTGTGATGACGTCACATCACATGGTCCATCTTACCATGGTGATGGACCATGTGATTGGACCATGTGATGTGACGTCTTCACAGGTCCTGTAGATCTTAGAAGATGCAGGGAAAGAGAGGAGAGATCGCAACTACGCGATCAAGTGGCTACGGTAAGTTAACTTTTATTATTTTTAACCCCTTCCTCTTCATTTTGCTAAGCATTCTTTATTAAGAATGCTATTATTTCCCCTTATAACCATGTTATAAGGGAAAATAATAGAGATCGGGTGCCTGTTGCTAAGCAACTATGCGGGGAAATCGCAACGCATCCGCACTTGCTTGCGGATGCTTGCGATTTTCCCGCAGCCCCATTCACTTCTATGGGGCCTGCATTGCGTGAAAAACGCACAATATAGAGCATGCTGCGATTTTCACGCAACGCAGAAGTGATGCGTGAAAATCACCGCTCATGTGCACAGCCCCATAGAAATGAATGGGTCCGGATTCAGTGCGGGTGCAATGCGTCCTCCTCACGCATTGCACCCGCGCGGAAAACTCGCCAGTGTGAAAGGGGCCTTAGTGTTGAGCGAACTTGTTTTTCAAGTTCTGCATCCAAAGTTCGGGTTATCGAAGAATTCCGTTATGGATTCTAAATTCCGTTATGGTCCGTGGTAGCGGGATTCTTCGATAACCCGAACTTTGGACGCAGTACTTAAAACACAAGTTCGCTCAACACTAGTCAAGATCTGTCCAGGGAAAATCTGATGGCTTAGCAGGTAGGTTCAATCACTTTTGTCTGCAATCGCGTTCAGTGTTTCTGTTTTTTCCCGCACAGAGGTGATCAGTTATTAATGTGTTTTTCGTGCGCGTGATAAAAATCTGAAGACTAACCATCTACATCTCCTAGCAACCATCAGGAAAAAAATGCATTACATCCGGATCAAGAAAAGAAGGATGTCCGGCACTGCTGGATTGTCTACTGCAATTTCTTCCTTTTATTAACATGGCAACAAGGATTGTACACACACACTGTACAGCGGTAAAATTGACACGTTTCGGACTGTAAAGTCCTTAACACTGTTACGACTAAGGACTTTACAGTCCGAAACGCGTCAATTTTACCGCTGTACAGTGTGTGTGTACAATCCTTGTTGCCACGTTAATAAAAGGAAGAAATTGCACAAGACAATCCAGCAGTGCCGGACATCCTTCTTTTCTTGAAACTACTTCTCAGATGCTTTTCTGAACGACCGTGCACGCTGAAATCGACATATGGGTGAGCTGGAAATTTTCTTTGAATGACCAAATTACATCCGGATGTCTTCCGTTTTTCACCCAAGCCCCATTCACTTCTATGGGGCTAGAGCTTTGTAAAAAACACAGAATATAGAACGTGCTGTGATTTTTCCTGAACGCAGAGATGATGCGAAATGAGCCATGGAAATGACTGGGTCAGGATTCAGTCCGGATGCTATGCGTTTGCGTCACGGAAAACTTGCTTGTGTGAAAGAGACCTAAGGGTTCTGCCTGCCTCCACCCTGAGCGCCTATGCATGCATCTCTATGGAGTCCGTTCCGTTGTGTGTCCTTAACTGAGAATCAGATATGACCGGCCAGATTTGGTTCCTGCCCCGTTCCCTCCAGCTCACCTCTTTCCAGGCTTATAAACTCCGCGTCACCCACCTGCATCAGCTAAAGCAACACAACATCCTGGTCTCTGTAGGCGAGGATGAGGAGGGGGTAAATCCTGTGGTAAGTGAAGGGAATGCGTTTGGGATGCAGCCTACTTGTTTTGCATTTTTGTCCTTTAGACCCTTTTCTTCCCTTTCCCATCATTCAGGCTCTTCGTCAGTATGCGTGCGCTTCGTCGTGCCCACCTGTTTCCTCTTACTCTAAACACTTCAAAGAGAATCACTACAGGGGCTATCCTAAGGATCGGTCGTCAGTGTTAGATCGGGGCTGGGGGTCTGACTCTTGGCACACCTACAGCTTCATCCAATTCACCGGAATAGGACTGAGTTTTAATGATTGGCGTAGTCGCTACTACAAATACGTAGCTGCGCCTAGTATGCAGTGAAGGTTACACCGCGCCGGCCTAGTCACAACGGCCTCTTTAAACAGCATGTTGTCGATGGGCTGAGTGTATGACCCCCCCGATCTAATACTAGTGACAAGTGTAGGCCATGTGTTGCTGGCCATCCTGCTTCTAAAGCTGGCCATACACTTCTGATAGCTGTTGTGCAAATGCATTGTTCAGTGGAGCTATTTGGTTATTCCTTCCATCACCCCCACCCCTTCATACACATGCAGGCTTGGCTTGGCAGAGCATGCATATGTTATGAAGGTTAAAAGGGGAAAAAGCCACTGACAGACACCTCTCCTCTATCCGAGCCCAAGTGCCACCGGCCATCTCCTTCTGTCCTCCATATCGGTTTTAACATTCTACTCTTTTTCCCAGGTCAAGGTTTGGAACCTGGAGAAACGGGATGGAGGTAACCCACTTTGCACAAGAATCTTTCCTGCAATTCCTGGTAATAAGCCGACGGTTGTTTCGTGCATCACAGTTCATGAAAATCTAAACTTTATGGCCATCGGTGAGTATCTGACATTGTAGAACTTTCTGTACAAGGCTTGGCCTGATGCATCTCTGCATCGTCATGTATTTGTCGGCTCGAGTTCACCTGGCCGTGGGGCTTGTGTGTACATGGTTAGATCTGTTATTGGCATAGCTGGTCCTCTTTTCCTGTTTCATTGACTTCTTTTCTTTTTGCTTGCCTCGAGGTTTTGCCGATGGAAGTGTTATCTTAACCAAGGGTGATATAACTCGAGACAGACATAGCAAGACGCAGATTCTGCAAGAGGGGAGTTATCCGGTCACAGGCATGGCTTTCAGACAGACCGGCAAGACCACCCATCTGTTTGTGGTCACAACTGAAAGTGTCAGGGTGGGCAGTGAGCTCGTTTGTGTATTCGTCATCATCCCTTTAGCCTCTTTTTCTAGATTAAAGGGGTGGTGCCCGTTTGATGGGGTTTTGGCAGATGCAACATGCGAAGCATACTTCCCTGCTTCCCGACGCAGGCCTTTGGCTCCTGCGCTCTCCGTTCTCTGCTAGGGTCCCTGGATGTAAATTTCCATTTTGACGCCGATGTAGCCAATCGCTGGCTGCAGTGGTTACTTGCGCCCTTTACGTCATGGAAAATGGTCACGTAACGCAAAGGTAGCAGGTCACCGCTGCAGCCAGCGATCGGCTGTAGCAGCGTCAAACCGGAAGTTTACATCCAGGGACCCAAGTGTAGGCCTGAGAGTACTGGAGCTGGGAGCCATCGTTGAGTATGCTTCCCTTTGCAGGTCTGCCCCGGGAAGGGGGTTGCCAAAACACCCCCAAATGTGCACAACCCCTTAAAAATGTGTGTCTCATCAATGTGACTACACTGGTTACCTATCCGCTATAGAATACTATTTATACTTATGACTCTCGCCAACAAAGCTCTTCACATGGCAGCCCCCTCTACATCTCCTCCCTCATCTATGTCTATCATACTGCCTATGTTCTCCATTCTTACATCTTCCATATTCTGACGCTCCCACTCCCGTCTCCAGTTCTCTAGAATGCGCTGCCCCAGACAATCAGATTTATCCCCACACGTATTTAAGTGGACCTTTTACATTTCCTAATCTGACTCCTTTTGGTTTGTACATTAGTCTCCCGAACCTCCTCCCTTCACTCATCTGTATCCCCCACACTCCTAGCAATATAATGCATTTTATAACAATGACAGGCTCATGCAGCTTCTGATTTAAAATATAAAATAAATTGACACATAAAATGGTTGGACCGCTATTCTACCGTTTGTGTCAACCCTGTTTCCTCACAGATTGTAAGCTCTTGTGATCGGCAAGGACCTCAATGCTCTTGTTGAACTGCACATTAGTTGGTTGCAGGTTTCTCAGAAGCTCCCGCTCTCTTACATTCTGGTTACTTTATTTTTAGGCCTATGAGTTAAGTCAGAAGGATTACCCATACACAGAGTTGGACTCTCACGGCTGTGGCCTGCGCTGCTCCGCGATGTCTGACCCATCTCAAGACATGCAATTCGTAGTGGCCGGTAATGAATGCGTCTACCTTTACCAGCCGGACGAGAGGGGACCCTGCTTTGCCTTTGAAGGACAAAAGCTAATAGTACATTGGTATCGCGGTTATCTAGTCATTGTATCAAGAGAAAGGTATGAAAATAAACCTGAAGACTCTCCACACAATGCACCGATCTCTGTACTTAAAGGGGTTTTCCCATATCAGACAATGGGGGTATATAGTTAGGATATGCCCCCATTGTCTGATAGGGACTGCACCTACACCGAGAACGGAGCCCTGAAAGTGGTGGAGGGCGCACTGCGTATGCGCAGCCGCCCTCTATTCATTTCTATGGGGCCGCCGAAAAATGTCACTCGCCCCCATAGAAATGAATGGGAGCGGTGGCTGCGCAAGCGCGGTGCGCTCCCATTCAGTACTATGGGAACGGCCACCACCTTCTCCACTCCATTTTCGTTGTAGGTGCGGGTCCCAGAGGTGGCACCTGCAGCCATCAGACAATGGGGGCATATCCTAGCAATATGCCCCCATTGTGTCAGATGGGAATACCCCTTTAAGTTTCTAAATGACCTATCCTCAGAATCCTGCCGATCATCTGCTAAAACGGGCTGTGGCTCTTGGACGATCACTGCGGCCTCTTCCTTGGCCTATGACATCACATCCATCGGTCACAGGGCCTTTTTGCAGCTCAGTCACATTCAAGTGAATAAAACAGAGCTGCAATACAAAACGCAGTCACTGTACAGCGTATGGCGCTGTGCTTGGTATACTTTGAAGAGGCTGCCTCACTCATCCAAGCACCGCAGGCCCTTCTAAGAGCTGATCTGTGGGGTCCCACGACTCGGACCCCCTACTGATCTGATACTGATGACCTATCCTGAGCATAGTTCATCAATATTTAAATCCTGGAAAATCCCGGAAAAGGGCTCTTCTACATGGACCAACGATCAAACCACGTATATGGACTCTCATTCCTAATAACTGGGCCATGTAAAGTCGCGCTGTTCACCCATGTACACGACCATATTTTTGGTGGGCATATCTTTAATAAAACACAGAAAATGTTTTGCATGATACCAGCTTGTATCTTGGTCTCATTGTAAACATTATAAGTGCGCACATACTTAAACTTCTAATTGATTTGGCGCCACACAAAGAAGATGAAAATCGCTAGAGTGCCAATAACAGGATAAACGATAGTAAAGATGATCGTTCATCCCCTTTTCCTTTCAGGCCATTTGGTAGGAATTTTAAGCAAGCGTCATTTGTCCAAAGCTTGTTATTGGCCCGGCCTTGACCCATATTACAAGACCCTTAGATCTTTGTGTATTGAAATTGCAAACAAAACTATGAAACTGCTGCAACAATTTTCTTTTTTTTTTCTTGCACATCGGATTTCGCTTGACGCGATAGCCATGCACCGGACAGGCAGACGCTGACCATATATGACCTGGGAAACAAGTTTATTGCTTATAGCTGTGTTCTGAATGACGTGGTGGATGTACTGGCCGAGTGGGGCTCTCTCTATGTTCTTACACGAGATGGACTCCTGCATGGCTTACATGAGAAAGACACGCAAACCAAGCTGGAGGTAAACAAACGTTCTTCTTTCTTTTTTTTTTCGTGGTCGGACAACCCCTTTAAGGTGATTGCAGGGCTCCCAGAGGTCAGACCTAACGGGAATTAAAAAAATGCCATATCCTAGCTTTAATATTGTATCGATGGTCAGATCAGTTCATACCCCCTCCCTTCTCTTTGTCTGTGCAATGTACAAGATGCCCATATATTGCCCAGAGAGTGTGTCCTTTCTGTAACCACGTCACATACTGTCAAATACGATTAGATAAATATTATATTAAATTTGCACAGATTTAATTTACCTTTTGGGCAGTAGCTTAAGCTGCAGTATTATTATTTTTTGTTTCCCTTCAGATGCTTTTCAAGAAGAATCTTTATGTTATGGCTATCTCTTTGGCCAAGGGCCAGCACCTGGACAGTGATGGACTGTCTGAGATCTTCCGCCAGTATGGAGACCACCTGTACAGCAAAGGAGACCACGACGGAGCTATCCAGCAATATATTCGGTATCCTCTACTTGTGTATATATATATTCTTCACAATATAATCTTATGGTTGAATCCATTTTTTGTCCTGTATGGAGATGCATGAATTTTCCTTCTTGCAACACTCTGAAAAACAGAGTTTTTGTCATCAAATGTGAAATCCTTTTCTCACTATGTTTATTGGGGGAAACAGAAAACTGTGGGTATAGCTGCTGCCACTAGGAGGCGACTCTAAGTGAAAAAAAAGTGTTGGCTCCTCCTGCCAGCTATACCCCCCCTGCAGACACTCAGCTTGTATACAAGCAGTAGGAGAAGCCAACCGAAGATAAGAAGTATAGCCAATATATGTGGAAATGGACGGATCACTAGCTGACTGCGTGGTAGGTGCTCAGATCATAATATGTCTCACCCAGACATGAAAATAAAATATGGTAATATAATATAATGCTCGGCACTGAATATCTGGATCTCATACAGCCACAAATGAATGTTAAAAATAGCTATTTATTAATACACAAAATGTAAAAAATATTAAAAACAATAAATAAATGACTAAATATTCTGAGCTGCAATAAAATAGGGATCAGTCCATCACTCAATAGTTCATAATGATTACCAGTTCATAAATAATTAATGAATATCGATGTCTGTCTCTATAAATTCATTGGTGGCAGGATCTTGGTATGTCCATGAACTTATTAATATAATAATAATATATCAGCTGGTATTTAGTTCCATGAATTTCTAAAAAATAAGCTGGTTATTTCCTAATACTTATATAGGGACAGTCCTCAGATCGCAGTATTATATTTCAAATCACAGTCCTATGCATCAGTAAGTATTGGCAGCAAACTTATGCCCATTTGAATGACTGCAGGTATCAGCAGAGGTGTCAAGTTTGGCTTCCCTGATCATGCACACAGAGCGGGGGTACAGTATTTACCTGAACTTGGTATTTAGCAGACGATCCTCCCTCAGTCCTGACCGTGGCGTCCCACGTGTCAGGCCGCTGCACGGAGGAGTCTTACCTCAGGTCACGTCTTCATTCTGTTTCGCGCACTAGGATGCCCGTGAACTTCCTTTCGGCGTTCTCCACCATGCTCCCCGATATATTCCACTGCTGGAATATATCGGCAAAGCTTGTATCGGCGTAGTAGAACCAGGGGAAAACTTTTGTTAGGTCAAAAACAGCAGAAAGTGGGACCCATTTGAAAAAAAATCAGCAAAACAAAAGGGTAGGAACTGCGTCCCCAATGAATGTAATGAGAAAATAATTTTACAGGCGAGTACAAAAAAAATATAGGACAACCGGTAAAGCCATGACCGAGGCTCAGCAGCCGGATGTATATACAGATCCCAAGGGAGTCGTACCCTAAAAAAGAACCGATCTCTACCGTTTGGGGGGAAGAAAAACCCTGCACCGAGAGAGATGGGCACATGCTGTCAACACGGCTGGCGTCTTCTGCCCCAGAATATATCAAATATATTGAGTGTGTGCCCCAGTTTTCTGGTATAGAAAAGTTGCATTTTTTGGTTCAAGTCTTGATTTTTCCCATTCCAACAACCTTTCCACTGCTATAAAAAGTGGTCAGGAAGGAGTGGGCCATGGCTATGACTTTGACTGCCAGAAACATTTACCTGTATGCAGGGGGGTGACCTAGCAGTGGTGCTGTGCCTATGTGGGTTTCATGGCCCAGAACCAAGGAAGCTTAGTCTGGCAGCAGGGATACTGTTGGGTTGCTGGATCGCCTTTGTTTTTTCATGGGGAAGAAGTATTTGCTAAAATTGACAGGAGAGAAGACCAGTCCTTTTTAATCATTGACTACCTTTTCTTCCGTCCAATAGAACAATTGGGAAGTTGGAGCCGTCTTATGTCATCCGCAAATTTCTAGATGCCCAGCGCATACACAATTTGACAGCGTACCTACAAGCATTACATTTGCAATCTCTAGCCAATGCCGATCACACCACTCTTCTACTGAATTGCTATACTAAGCTAAAGGACAGTGCCCGCCTAGAAGAATTTATCAAGGTGAACCACATGGTGTAAAACATAATGACTTCTATGTTTTCTAAATTCATCTTTGGTTGTGTATTGTCTTGTATAGCTTATCTTTGACAGTATGAGGACCGACATTTAGCAACGTCGACTTCTTCACCATGAATGATGAACTTCTACTTTTTATAATGCTTTCTAATATTATTGGCATAGAAATAGTCGTTTTTATACATGTATACAAAAAAAATCATGTTTTTTGCATTCATTTTGCCAGGCCAGTGAGGGTGAAGTACATTTCGATGTGGAAATAGCAATCAAAGTTCTTCGGCAAGCTGGCTACCATTCACATGCCCTCTACTTGGCAGAAAAACATGCCCATCATGAATGGTACTTGAAGATCCAACTGGAAGACATTAAGGTGATGTCTAAGTCCTGCTTATAAAGAACCGTGACTCAGGGCCGGCCTTAGGCATTCAGGCGCCCTGTGCGAACTAACCTTGTGGCGCCCCCCAACATCAAATAACACTGATTTAAAGGGATTCTGACACCCCGTTTTACTCTATGGAGCTGCGGAAATGCATATATATATATAATCATTTTTTTACACACAATAAAACCACTCCTAATGAGAAAGATTTCATAATAAGGATCTGGAGAAGGGGCAGAGGGATAGCAGAGCTCCAGGAGCGCCGCTGCCTTCTGAAACAGCTGATCGGCCGGGGTCCCGAATGTTCGACCCCTGCCGATCATATGCTGATGATCTATCCAGAGGGAATGTGTTATGTGCTGCTGTAGAGAATCTAATGTGTGTGCTTATGGAATGTAGTGTATAGGGATGGCAGTATGTGTAGATGATACAGTGTGTGTGTGTAGTGATAGAAAGACATTTGTGTATCAGGTATGCATTGTGTGTTTCTGAATGTGTGTACGGAATGCGTTGTGTGAATCTGTGTTTGTATGTGTAAGGGTTTCTGTGTCTGTAAAGGGGCACCATGTGTGATGGATGTCATTCTCCCCCTCCATTGTCACTCTCTCCCCCTTCTTGACACTCTCCTTCCCACCCGCCTCCCTTGTCACTCTTACTTCCCTCAAATCCCCCACGTCACCTTGTCAAAGTAATCCCCCTGTCACCTTGTCACACTCCTTCCCCCTCACTTGTCACTTTTTTTCTCAGCCCCCTCCATTGCCACTTTCTCTCAGCCCCCATTGTCACTTTCTCTCAGCCCCCCATTGCCACTTTCTCTCAGCCCCCATTGCCACTTTCTCTCAGCCCCCCATTGCCACTTTCTCTCAGCCCCCCATTGCCACTTTCTCTCAGCCCCCCATTGCCACTTTCTCTCAGCCCCCCATTGCCACTTTCTCTCAGCCCCCCATTGCCACTTTCTCTCAGCCCCCTCCATTGTCACTTTCTCTCAGCCCTCCCCCATTGCCACTTTATCTCAGCCCCTCCCTCCATTGTCACTTTCTGTCAGCCCTCCCCCATTGCCACTTTCTCTCAGCCCCCCATTGCCACTTTCTCTCAGCCCCCATTGTCACTTTCTCTCAGCCCCCCATTGCCACTTTCTCTCAGCCCCCCATTGCCACTTTCTCTCAGCCCCCATTGTCACTTTCTCTCAGCCCCTCCATTGTCACTTTCTCTCAGCCCTCCCCCATTGCCACTTTCTCTCAGTCCCCCTCCATTGCCACTTTCTCTCAGCCCCCCCATTGCCACTTCTCTCAGCCCCCCATTGCCACTTTCTCTCAGCCCCCCATTGCCACTTTATCTCAGCCCCCCATTGCCACTTTATCTCAGCCCCCTCCATTGTCACTTTCTCTCAGCCCTCCCCCATTGCCACTTTCTCTCAGCCCCCTCCATTGTCACTTTCTCTCAGCCCCCCTTCCCTTATCACTATTTTGCTTCAAACTCCCCACCACTTACCACTTCCCTTGTCACTCTTTTGTTGCACCCCCACTCCTCCCCTTGCCATTCTGATTTACTACTAATTTTTACCTTTAGAGTAGCGTGGCTGAGCTCTGTTGTCCACTGTGCAGGAGCATTTGATTTATGTACTGGCCGGACTGAAAGGAAGCACACACTAAGTGATCACTTCTTATCAGTCCGGCTGGGTACAGGAAACAAATGCTCCTGTACCGCAGTCCGGGGATCTCAGTCTCTGCCACACAGAGGCGCTTCCAAGTTCCTAGTGTCAGGCTCCCTGCTCACCTGCTGAGCCATGAGTGAGCGGAGGAGCAGTAGAGGGACAGGCAGTGCAATTACTTCTGCTGCGCTGCTAGCTGTGTATGTCGGCCGGGGGCGGGCTGTCGGCCATCCGGCGCCCCTGTTGCTATGGCGCCCTGTGCGGCCGCACAGCCCGCACACCCCAAAGGCCGGCCCTGCCGTGACTTGTGCACTTGATAAGTCTGTTGTCTAGAAGACTTTGTGTAACATTAATGGTCTTATATATAGTACTTTTTGCCCTCCTGTTATAGAACTTCCAAGAAGCTCTGCGATACATTGGACGCCTGCCCTTTCCTCAAGCCGAGAGCAATATGAAATGTTATGGGAAAATACTCATGTACCATGTGCCCAACGAGACAACCCAGCTCCTGAATGACCTTTGCACTGACTTCCCCAAGCCTGGCGGAGGGAACAGGGTGAGATATTTGCTGTCATTGATTGGATATTCCCATCTCATAAAGTGGTGGCATAGTGCCAGTATATACAGTACCATAACTTTATGATTGGCGCAGGTTGGACCTCTGGGACCCCCAGAGATTCTAAGATTGAAGGGGTTGTAGTGTTGTGGACCCCTCACAGTAGCACCCCGGCCGCCCACTGTGCAAGAACTGCAGCACAGCTCCTTTCAATTAAATGGAGCCGACAGCAGTTCCTGCAAAGCCAAGTGGCCAGAGATGCTGCAGGGAAAAACATTGAGGCCACAGCTCCTTGGGATTGGTAAGGGTCTGAAAAGTCAGAACCCCACCGATCATTCAGTGATCCCACTTTGGGAATATTCCTTTATAAATTGTCATATCAAACGGCATTGAGTGATTAAAAAGGGTTCCCGGGATTTTTCAAATGATGACCTATCCTCTGTTGGGGTCTGACATCTGGGATCCCCCGCCGATCAGCTGTTTGAGAAGGCACCGGAACTCGCAGTAGCGCCGCGGCCTTCTCGCAGCATAGTCTAAGCCATGTGACATTATGTTCATCCGTCACATGGCCTAGGCACAGCTCAGCCCCATTTAAGTGAATGAGGCTGAGCTGCGATACCAAGCATAGTCACTATACAATGTACACCGCTGTGCTCGGTAAGCAGAGAGAAGGCTGCGGCGCTACTGCCAGCACCGGTACCTTCTCAAACGTCTGATTGGTGGAGTTCCCGGGTGTCAGACCCCCACCGATCAGATACTAATGACCTATCCAGAGGGTAGGTCATCAGTTAAAGAATCCTGGAAAACCCCTTTGACTTCTTTTAACACTAGCCAAAAAAATCTTGCCCTGTAAAATTTTTGGGACACTCTTTAGTTTTGGTGCTCTATATAGACTGTATGTACTCTTCTCATGTAGGCAAATCCTGAAGAATTCATTCCAATATTTGCTAACAATCCCTGTGAGCTGAAGACCTTTCTGGAGCACATGACAAGAGTGCAGAGCGATTCTCCTCAAGGAGTTTATGACACTTTACTTGAGCTACGTTTGCAGAACTGGGCGCATGAGAACGACCCTCGGGTAAGCCACGTGTGCTGCAGCCACCATTACTCTCAGGTAGTTTGGCGACTAAATTACAGCGTTTGCAGACTCAGGACAACCAGTACTTCCAATCAGCAATGCATTTTTTTCATGACCACTGTATGTGTCTTCACCATCCATATTTTCTCCAATTTGGGAACACTCATCTGGTTTGACCCTTGCAGTGTAACCAGCTTCATATCTATCCATTTAATTTCATTCCACGTAAATCATCCGGTAGATGAAAATTATCAATGGAGACACATATTGGTATATGTGGACTGTGAACGCGTGTGATACAAACTAACTACACTTGAGTTCTTTAACAGGCAAAGCAACAGCTGCAGAACGACGCCATGACCCTCCTGAAGAGCGGACGCTTCAAAAACGTGTTTGATAAAGCCCTAGTCCTGTGCCAGATGCATAATTTTCAGAAAGGAGTGCTGTATCTGTATGAGCAAGGCAAACTGTGAGTATGTGCTGGATTCAGCCAATGCGTACTAAGGTGCCACATTATATTCTAGCGCTCTGACATACATGATGTGATGCATGGCTTTGTTTTCCTAATAGCTTCCAGCAGATTATGCATTACCACATGCAGAATGACCAGTACCAGGAGGTCATCGAAGCCTGTAAGCAGTATGGGGAGCAAGAGAGCTGTTTGTGGGAGCAGGCACTTAGTTACTTTGCACGCAAGGAGGAAGACTGCAAGGAACACATTGCAACAGTATTGAGACATATTGAGAGCAAAAACCTCATGCCTCCACTGTTGGGTAAGTCTCTGGGAATTTTTATTTTCATGGAATAGTCTTTAAAGAGGCTCTGTCAGCATGATCAACACTATTAAACCAGGCATACTGCCCCCTCCCCTTAATTGATAAGGTTAGACATCAGCATGGTGAGTGCAGAGCTGTCCCCTAGCATCTACATATCATATACACTACTTACTGTAGCAGGATTTCTATGATATGAAAGCTAATATACATTTTACTGCTTTCTTCACAAGCACAATATATAATTATAAAGACATCAGTAATATGTGTTGGCTTCTAAGAATAGAAAAAACAGCCTACTGTATGTGAAAAGGCTCTAGCTTAGTGTTAAGTTCTCAGCTATGTATATAGAGATCCTAAGTTTGAGTCACAGAAGAGACGTATGTAAAAAAAAAAAACATTTTCCCCCCTCTCATTTAACTTGTAAGAAAAGGCTATACTATAATAAATAATATATTATAATAATAATAAAAGGCCTTACTATATTGAGAAGAGTTTTTTTTTTAGTCTTAGAAATCTAAAACCTGTTACTGGTTTATTCACAGGCACAATATATGATTATAAAGAAACCAGCAATATTTAATGTTAATCTAGCAATACCCATAAGATACCGTTCAGCCAACCACTAACTTTCATGACCAAATCCACATTGTGTATGCTTGGCTGAGTGTTCATATGGGGATGGGGATAGGGGAGGAAGTCGCTGCCAGGCAGCTCATCACCCTAAGAACAAAAGGACTGGGCATGTTGCAATCCAGCAGCCTAATCCTTATCTTCCTTAATATCTGCCATCAGGGGAGAGCCGGGAGGACCCATACACAATACATGGTTTTAGCTAATGTGCATGGCCAGCTTTAGTCACAGCAGTAGTTTTTACATCCAGTTTTCAAATTTGCAGCACATTCTATCTTTGTCCATGAAGATTATTTTCCTCCATAAGTGTCAAAGGAGCAGCAAAAAAATGTAATTTTTTTAAAATCTGTATTTGTGCCTGTATTTGCATCCCTATTTTATTTCCATAACAGCTGCAGCCAATCACTGTCCTCTGCACTATCCCACTGAGACCAGTAATTGGATGCAGCAGTATTGTGGGTAGACAGCACGCAATCAGTTGCAAGTAAACAGAGACCGCTACATAGAGAGATTATAAAAGAAAATGAAATACAAAATGGAAAAGTCGTCTTTCATGGCCACCAACTGAGTTGTAGTGAAGTTTTGTCACCTGCAGTGATAGATACGTCTTATGCATTGATCTCTTTGTTTTCAGTGGTGCAGACCTTGGCACATAACTCCACCGCCACCCTGTCTGTGATCAGAGATTACCTGATCAACAAGATGCAGAAGCTGAGCCAGCAGTCAGAGGAAGATGAAAGGACTGTCAGTCAGTACCGGGAAGACACTGCTCGCATCCGCCAGGAGATCCATGAATTACGGAACAGGTGAGAGGCAAATCTGATTGCAGGTATGTCGATCTGCACTGGATGTCTGAACAGACTGAGGATTTCCATCATATACCCTGAAGTGGTCATATGTTAGTGAATCAGAAGCACTTACTATGTTTCCTCTGCGCTGTGCCCCTCGTATTGCTTTCCCGCCTGGTATGGAAATTCATACCATCGGTACAGGGAGAAGGACACGGCCCTGTTTCTCAATGGGCGTCTCCTTCTTCCTGGCTGTGAGCTGGCTAATCACAGCCAGGGAGAAAGTGAGCGTTTTTTTTTTTCTCCCATATGGTTTCAAAGGAAGATGAAGAAACCAGGAAGGGAGTCAGATCTCTTTGGGCATCACCTATAAAGTGGCTGTCCTCAGGTTGAAAGGAAACCCAAAACGGCATCATCGGTCATGCGTGTGGACATTAGTGCCCATAGTGGATGCACCGCTGGAAGGCGAGTGCTGATCAGATTGCTGAACATGCAGTTTTCACCTTCACAAGCATTGATATGGAGACCCCCCATGGTAATAATCTATCTGGGCTTAGAGACAAGGGAAATCCAAAGAACCTAAGGGAAAAGGTGAGGACCTGGGGAGTTGTGGTCAGATGGGTGAGAATATTTGATCCCAAAATACTCACCCCATCCTTATCCTCTTTGCTTTGGCTTCCTATACGGGACCCGCAGAGTCTTCTCTTCAGTGACTGGCACTGAGTTGTGGCAGTGTGTGTGGGGGATGGATGACCTCATGGCTGGTGTGCAACTGATGAGCTGGGCTCCTCTGTTCCACTTCGCCTTCTTGGAGGAGGGTGGAACAATGAGGGCGGTCTGCCTCCTATAATACCTAAGCTAAAACTGATTAGCTTAGTGTCTGTAGGAGGGGTATAGCTGGTAGGAGGAGCGACCACTTTTTCTGCTTAGTGTCCATATCTTAGAGCTGGGGTGTACAACCCACAGGCGACATGTGGCCCCCGTCCAGCTGGGCAGAAACACAGCTGATCCTGCGATCAGCTGTATTTCTGCCTGGCGCGCCACACAGCGCTTTCTAGCCTGGCAGTGCATGGACATGGTCACATACACCACTCCAGTCAATGATTGGCTTCAGCAGTGACATGCTGCTTGTGGCCAGATCACCTCTGAAGCCAATCATTGGCTGGGGAGGTTCATGTGACTACTATGCACTGCCAGCTAAAAACAGCGCAGGGACCGGAAGATGGAGTCGTCAGCGGGGAGCAGTTAAGTATAACTATACAGTTTCAGGGGCCATGATGCAGGGACTTGTTGAAAAATAATTTTCACCGGGAAATCCCATTAGGCCCCTATTACACTGCACAATATTTAGGCCAATTACTGGGAGCAAGTGTTCATAGGAAAGCTCATTCCTGATATCTGGCCTGTATAATCGTGCCGCCGATAAACAAGGAATCACTTGTTTGTCGGCCGATTTGCATATTTTGTAAAAAAAATAAAAATATTATATATATATATATACACATACACACAATTATCGTCAGCACATCTCCCTGTGTAATCAGTAATGGGCTAATGTGGGAAGAATGACTGTGGTAGTAATCAGTCCTCTTCATTCATTTGGCTAGTGTAATAGGCCGATGCAAATGAACGCTGACTTTTTTTTATTTTTTATTTGTGGCCGCTTGAAATAGAGCGATGTGACAATGTGGCCCTCAGACCAGAAAAGGTTGTGCACCCCTGTCTTAGAGGCAGCCGCTATACCCAAGGTCCCCTGATGGCACTGGCAAGAAATAGATTCATTGACCCTAGGCAGCAAGTGATATTAATAGAAAATGTGCGGTTTATAAATGTTATTAGTGCAGTCCTATGACAGGTCCTGCTATATAGGAGTAAAGGTAGCAGTGGTCACATGATTTACCCACCGGACCTTTTACTGCGCTGAACAGTAACTGAACGCATCCAGTGCATGCACAGATACAGGCAGCAAAACCTGTTCAGCATCTGCACAGAAGTGAATGCCATGTGCTTGACAAAGATCTCCTGGATAGTTATTGCAATTAAAAGGTTTTCCGAGACTTTTTATTCTGATAACCTATCCTCTGGATAGATCATCAGTGTCTGGTTGGTGGGGGGCCGGCGTCTGGGCCCCCCCGCCATCAGCTGTTTGAGAAGGCCCCGGTGCCTGCAGTAGCACTTCCACCTTCTCTCTGCTCACCAAGCACAGCGCCGTGCATTGTATAGCTTGGTATCGCAGCTCAGCCCCATTCACTTCAATGAGGCCAGGCCATGTGAATGATGAACGTGACATCACATGGCCCAAGCTAAGCCGCGAGCACTGGTGCCTTCTCAAACAGCTGATCGGCAACGGACCGGGTGTTGGATCCAGAGGATAGGTCATCAGTGTAAAAGTCTTGGAAAACCCCTTTAATGATAATTACTTTCATCTTGGACCTGCTGTCCTCTCTGTGCCTTTCCCTCACCAGCCCTAAGATCTTTCAGAAGACGAAGTGCAGCATCTGTAGCAGTGCTCTGGAGCTGCCATCTGTACACTTCTTGTGTGGCCACTCTTTCCACCAACACTGCTTTGAGAGTTATGCAGAGAGCGACTCGGACTGCCCCACCTGCCTGCCAGAGAACCGACAGGTGCTGGATATGATCAGGGCTCAGGAAGAGAAGAAGGATCTGTATGACCACTTCCAGCACCAGGTCAGTACAATACTATCTGTTGTATCATTTCCTTCATTGTCTTCAGCTGTACAGGCATAGACGGCCGATTTTATGTGTTTAGATGCAAATGTGATAACCCCTTAACAACCAGACCTATTTGGCCTTCGTGACCTAGCAATTTTTTCATCTTTGCACTGAGCGCCAAAAATGTAATGTAACAGTCGTACGAGGGCTAGTTTATTGTGAGACAAGTTTTTTTTTAAAGGGCACTATTTTGGGGTACATACAGCATAATCCATTGAGAGGAAATAGGAAAAAACTATTTTAGAATTTTTTGGCTTTGTTTTATTGGGTTTTGCTTTTATGATGTTCTCCGTGTGGTATAAAATTGGGCTCAGCATGCATGTGGAACCTACACTCCCTGAATTTTATGGTAGCAGTCATGGCACATAACAGGTAGAATTTAGTGTTAGGGTCCTGTCTTACAGAGATCGCCTTGACGTGTGGCAGACGGGCCCAAATAATTTTGTACAAATTTATTTGCCAAGCATCTCATTTACAAAATAAGCGTAGTATTAGTATTAGAATACTTTCTTGTACTTTATTTGGTTTGCAGAGCGCAGTTCCATTGTATGTTTTACCTTGTGTTTTCAGCCATGGCAACGTGCACCTGCGCATTGGGATGTGCTGACTGACCCCTTTTTTTTCTTTGCAAAATTGGATTTTTATACCGTAAAATCCCTTTTTGGTTACATAATTTGGGGGAGACAGCACCGTGGGTATAAGCCTAGCTGACATTAGAAAAAAGGGAGCGTTGGCTTCCCCTTGGTGGGCTATACCTTCTCCACAGACACTGGGCTAATCAGTTGGTACAAAAGAAGTAGTTGAGAAGCGAGCGGCAAACAAATAACTAAGAACCTGGACCCATAAAAGAACCGAAAGAAAACAGCCTGGGAACGGAAGGAAAACACAAGGGTGGGATCTGTCCCCCAGTGCATCCGAGAAAGTGGTTCTTGAATGCCCAACCGAATCAAACAGGAGAAAGGACCCCTTGGGGGGATGGCAGGCCCTTGTGTGTGCCCCCAGAAACAACAAAGAGGGAGTCTGAATGTTGGAAGGGTTCCATCAGCACCAGGAAAGAATGCTGGCAATGGAGAACAACAGAGGGTGGAAATAATGGGATTTGCACCAGGAAAAATAAGTCCTCCAAGTGTGATGGTAGAGTGGAGCAGACTGAGGCTTATGCATGGTCTGAATGATGGCCTTGGAGAGACCGCAAAAATCTTTAGACCGCGGCTTCAATAGCCACTCGGTTAAAAACAGCTGAGAAGAAAGCCCACCTTTGTAGAGAACAGGAAGGCAAGCTGACCCCTCCTAGGGACAGATGGAGGCGTCGAAGACACCAAGGCAAAATGCCTGGGGCGAAAGAGGTGTGAAACAAGGAGGGAGAAACCTGGGCCTCAAGTAGAAGGCCCAGCCGAGAAAAGGCAGGTCATATCTGCCTCATACGGACACTAGACTAAAATCCGGTTAGTCCAGTGTCTGTGGAGAACATATAGCACACACTTTTTTTTTTTTCTAGTGGCAGCTGGGCATATAATACCCACTGAGCCGTGTACTCGATGTCCTTCACAAGAAATGACATCGGGGGGTTTTATGACGAGGGTAATATTTTAAGTGAGTTTTGCTTGAGTCTCTGTTGGAGTACCTTGTGCCAAATTTATCAAACTTCAAAGTTGTTTATTAAAGAAGCACTCCCACAAAAATTTTTATTCTCTGACCTGTTAGAAATATACATGATGTAAACTGTAGTGAATGTAATTTTCTTACCAGTGACTGTATTTGTTAGCCTCCCTTCTGATCCTCAGCTGTGTCATGTGACCAACAGTCTGACTTTCCAAATGACAAAGCATCTTATCTGTGGGCAGGAACAAAGTTTCTCTATCTACTCCGATGGGAGCCTCAATATCAGTTAAGTAACTGACGTCCTGTCCTGTGTCAGTTGGAGATCAGAGTGCTGGTCACATGACACAGCTGAGGATTAGAAGGGAGGTTATAACTCACAAATACAGTCATTGGTAAGAAAAAAAATGTCACTACAGATTACATCATGCACCTTTTCTAACAGGTCAGAGAATAACAAGTTTGTGGGAGTGCTTCTTTAAACCCAACACTTTTGTCTACAAATGCTTCTCCAGTTTTTTCCTTTTACTCTCCATTGCAGTGAGTTTGCAACATTAAGTCACAGTAGTAAATATGGAGTGAAACTAATTAACAGACCCCCCTTTTCAAAACTGGCGTAAAACTGCAAAAAAAGTCCCAAAAGTGGTAAACCCCTATTTTTGCAACTTTTTGAAGGTAAATTTCTGAAGGGCAGGGCTTTATATTTTTTCTGCTGGCCAGTACATTTACAGTGATACCCATTTTATTTAGGCTATTTTCCGGTATTGAGATCAGTCATAGGGTCTCAGTACTGGAAAAAAAATGCTTCCGTTTTATCCCCATTCATTGTCAATGGGGACAAAACATAAGTGAACAGAACGGAGTGCTCCAAAATGCATTCCGTTCTGTTCTCATACCGGAGAACAAACCGTAGCATGCAGCAGTTTTCTTTCTGTCATGGGATGCGGAGCAAGACGGACCCACAATGCTAGTCAATGGGGACGGAACCTTTTAACTCTGACACAGTAGAAGATGGATCCGTCCCCCATTGACTTTCAATCTTTCAATGGAGTTCATGACGGATCCGTCTTGGCAATGTTAGAGATAATACAACCAGATCTGTTCATAACGGATGCAGATTGGGGTTGTTTCGGGTATCGAAGTTTCAATACCCAATCGATACTTTTCTCTGGTATCGAGCTCGATACCAGGATTAGTATTTTATCAATACTGGGCTGCGCTACTGCACATCCCAGTATCAGAGAACGTGGCTGCACCGCCCTCAGCGCGGCCATGTTCTCCTCGGCAGCACGGGGAGAAGGAGGCAGTCTCTCCCTCCCCCTGTGCTGCCGCTGCCACCAATAGAGGGGGAGGGGGGGCGGAGCACTGGCCACCAATGAGGAGTAACGTTTCATATATAATTGCAGGCAGAAGGCACAGGCTGCCGGCACCTGCCTGTGACAGAGCACTGCGATCAGAGGCAATTAACCCCTCAGGTGCCGGCAGCATGTGTCTTCTGCCTGCATTTATATATGAAACGTTACTAGGCATTGGTGGCCAGTGTGCCCCCCCTGTCCCTAGTATTAAAACATTAGTGGGCAGTGTGCCCCCCCTGTCCCCAGTATTAAAATACATTGGTGGCCAGTGCGCCCTAAAAAGTAGGATAGGACTGTTGTATTATGAGCCAGCGGTTCCATAAAATGTGGAATACACGCGGATTTTTTGGGCGTGGTATCTGGTATCGCAATACTTTTTTATGGTATCGATACCGAATCAAAATTTTGGTACCGAAACAGATGGTTGTATTATCAGTAACTGAAGTTTTTTCCCCTGCCGGATCCAGCAAAAAGGCTAGTGTGAAAGTAGCCTTTATTATGTTTTACTACTTTAGCACAATAAAAATGCTTACATATTTTTTTCTTTAATATTTTATTAAAGATGTATGAGAAAAATTGAAAGGTAATATCCACTTACATTAGTCGAGCAAATTAAGTTAATGCTGAGTATTTTTCTTTTTTTTTTCTTTTCTCAAGTTAAAGTACTCTCACGATGGATTCAGTGTGGTCGCAGAATACTTTGGCCGTGGTGTATTCAACAAATTGACATTGATCACAGATGCCCCTGCAGGGAGGATGGCTGGGGTGAAAGATGCAGGACTGCAGCGGGATCTTCTTATCAACACCAGGAGAAACATGTGATTCAGAGATGAATTCTGGATGTAATGGAGGACTTAGTCTGTGGTCACTATGGCCTGGCTCCATGTCCGAACAGTCACTTGGCAATCAGATTAAAGGACTATGAGCTGAAGTTGTGAAATGGCATTTCTCTGGAATCAGAACTACAGGGAAGTTATAGTGTTAAAAATATCCAGCCATCAGTGTAATGGGTCAGGAAGGACAGTATTTGCGGCTTGTGTTCTGCCTGCTCTGTATATATGGTCATTTAACCACAGCTTTCGGCAAATTTGAAAAAGAAACATCTGTTTTGGTTAATATGGCTTGGATTACGCAGATTGTCTCAAATGGTCCTTTTACACAGACCAACAAATTGGCCAATTATCGAGGATGAGCATTAGTAGAAATGATTGTTTATAATAATCGGCCTGCGTAAAAGGATTCGGCAATCACCCATTGAAGGAGCAAACAGTGATTCATCAGGTGATGCAGGTGATGTGATCATGTCTTTCGGATGGCACCTAAAATGATAGTTTCTGTGCAGCAGATCGTCTTGTACAAATTATCTGCTGCCAAGAAATAAAGAAACGGTAACTATTCCTTGTTCCCGTACAGATGAGACGATTGCTGTGCAGCTCTCATCTCCCTGATGATCAGGCAATTATCAGTAATAGATCTAATACGGGTGGCTCAACCAACAGAGAACCAAAGGACTAGGTGCACTCTCCTATGGCGACACCCCTGCCAACAATAATTACAAGAAGAAATGGTATAGAGAAGGAGGGCACTCTTATATCTGGTGTTTTATAAAAAAAAAATACGTTTTTATTCGAAACGGAACTTAATATACATAATATCTAAAAGCATATATAAAAGACATGTTTGTAAAAAACAATAAAACAAGCAAGTCGTCCGTACCCTTATTTATGGCGCACAAGCGGCCTATAGTGTACTAATTATCAGTGATATTCAGTAGTAGTTTATAAGGATACAGATTGTATATTGTCATGGTAATGCGCTCTATCTGTATCCTTATAAACTACTACTGAACATCACTGATAATTAGTACACTATAGGCCGATTGTGCGCCATCAATAAGGGTACGGAGGAATTGCTTGTTTTATATATGCTTTTAGATATTATGTATATTAAGTTCCGTTTTGAATAAAAACGTTTTTTCCGGATAAAACACCAATTATCAGTAATGTCTTGTTTGTTCCCAATAATCACCTGCTAGTAACTACATTCTGGCATCAGTCTTATTAAAAGAAATATGTTCAAACTACTTATGCAGTGTGATTAATGCATGCATGAAATATTTGCATTTTTTTTTTTTTTTTAACCTACTCACATTAGCATCCAAGGCGAAAACACAGCGACATTCATAGCATTAGAATATGTAACTACAACAGAATTTATTAGCGGTAAGTGGAGTTAGGCACGTTTGATGCATTTTATGATTGATATGGCACAGCCTCAATGCTTCTGTAATGAACACAAGCCACAACTCCTATTAAGTACTATCTGTTTATTATAGTTAGTCGAGCACTTGACTCACAGGCCACATGTAATGAAATTTAAGATTACACTCACCGGTAATCACTTTTCCATGAGCCCATGACGGCACCCTTGAGAGACCACCTCCATCCAGGACAGGAAACAGGAACTTTCGTGGAGAGCTTTTTAAGGAGGGACTCAGCCCCATATACCACCAGTTATTTGCGAGAACGTATCCTGAAACACATCTAATAACCTAATATACAAATACATTCATCAGTTTTTTATGTATATATTTTATTTTTTAAGGGAGGGAATATGTACCTGGTGCTGTCATGGGCTCATGGAAAAGTGATTACCAGTGAGTGTAATCTTAAGATTCCCTTATGCCCATGACAGCACCAGGGCTGTGGAGTCGGAGTCGGAGTCGAGGAGTCGGAGTCGGAGGCAATTTTGGGTACCTGGAGTCGGAGTCGGCAAAAAATGGACCGACTCCGACTCCGACTCCTACTAGATTTAAATTGGAATAAAAAAAAATTGAAATAAAAAAAAAGCAAGTTTAAATGTCCTAATTCAGATAAAGTTATAATTAATTACTTCTCTACTGTAAGAATAAAGGCCAATGCATGCAGTGCGTCACTTTACCGCTAAACAAAGACGTTAAGTGACCGTGAAGAAGGTTTTCATATGCTTTACTATGCAGTTAAAGGGACACTGACAGGCTGATATATCTGCTGGTATTCATCAGAGGATTAGGAATACAACTAGACGACTGTTACCCCCAGTTGAGGTTTACTTGTGTTTAAAAACGTTTTAATCAATATGCAAATTCTCTACCTTTGTGCCCAAGGGGCAGGCGCACATGTAGAGTACTGGCAGCACTAGACAGGACTAGGTAGCGAGGAGGAAGAGAGAAAGCTGGCACAGCCTCAGCATAGCCAGACGAGGCTGCTGCCAGCACTCTACACGTGCGCCTGCGCAGGAATTCAGCGTTCGGCTAGCCTGAAAAAAAAGGCCAGTGCAGTGAATAATAACGAGGGGAACAGCGCTGGGAAGCTGTACTTCGGGCGCGGCTGGGCACAAAGCTGCAGGAGACGCTGCCCCATTGGGCACAAGATAGTGAATTTGCATACAGATTAAAATGTTTCTTAAACACAAGTACAGCTTAACTGGGGTAACATTAGTATAGTTTTATTCCTAATTCTCTGATGAATACCAGTATATATATATATCTTTAGCTGGAAAATCAGCCTGTCAGTGTCCCTTTAAGGAGCGGCAATACTTACACTTTCCATTGTCTTGTGGTCTGCTGTTACAGGGAACCCATGGTTATCCTCGCCTCTCACTGATAACTGATTAAGGACTGGAGACACTTGTATAAGTGAAGGGAATGGATGGTCAATAGTTCAAGACTGAAGCTGTAAACCATTTGAAAAACTGCTATCATTCAGCTAAGGCTATAAAACATGTAAACTCAGATTGTTAGCTTAAATTTTAAACATGACTATGGGATTCTACTAGGAAAATCATGTTTTAAAATAAATGCCCCTTCCCCTGCCCCTTCCTGGATCCTCCCACTGCTCTATCTTCAGCAGAAGATTAGCACACAAAGGAGAAGGCAGCAGCGTCTGCTAAACTACCTCTCTGTGCTAGAGGAGATTAGAAGAACTTGGTGGAACAGCTTCGTATTTGCATATTAAATACAGAGGAGTCGGAGTCGAGGAGTCGGAGTCGGAAGTTTCAAAATCTGAGGAGTCGGAGTCGGACAATTTATCTACCGACTCCACAGCCCTGGACAGCACCCAGACTAGAATAGAAATCAGTCTAGGGGGGGATAACTGCTTGTAAGACCTTTCTGCCAAAGGATAAACTATCTTTAGAGTCTAGATCTAGCTTGTAGTGGTGGAAAAAAGTACACAGAGATTTCCGGCCCTAAATCTGTTGTAGGGATGCTTCTGCTCTTTCTGCCCAGGAAGTAGAGATGGACCTAGTTGAGTGAGCACCAAAGCCTAAAGGAGAGGGTTCCCCCGCTGATGAATAGGCTAAAGAGATGGCTCCAACTATCCATCTAGAAAGCGTCCTAGATGTAACCTTATTACCTTTGTTCTTTCCTCCAAACTGTACAAAAAGTCTAGAGGACTTCCTCCAAGGACTAGTGGCTTCTAGATACTCTAACAGGCATCTCCTAACATCTAGACAATGTAGCTTACTTTCCTTTTCATTGTTTGGGAATTGGCATAAACGAGGCAGAACAACGTCTTGTGATCTATGAAAAAAGAAGACCACTTTCGGGAGAAAAGAAGGATCAGGTTTAATTATAACTGTCATCCAAGATGTTAGTATAGGGAGGAGAGGTAGAGAGGGCAGAAATCTCACACGTCTAGCAGAGGTGATGGCTACTAGAAAAGCAGTTTTGAAAGACAGTATTTTTATAGGTAATTCCTGTAGAGGCTCAAAGGGAGGTTCCATCATTCTGGATAACACTAGATTGAGATCCCACGGAGGAGCAGAAGATCTGGTCACCTGCCTAGTTCTGCTAACTGCTTTGGAAAAATCTCCTAATCAAAGGATGATTGGCCAAGGAAAAATCAAAATATACACTAAGAGGTGAAACTTGTACTTTTAGAGTGCTGATTCTAGCTTCCGGTTACGGCACTGACATGCGAGGATGCACGGCAGATCAGCTCCTCAGCTGCCTAGCAAACCACTGCACAAATTGCCCGAATACCTTACTTTCAGAGCTAACAAGCGTTAGTACCGGACTTGTGGGAGGTGTATGGACCGGTACATAGTCACCATGGGCAAGAAACTGAAAACTGGAGTCTTATCCTCCCCGCCACAAGAAGACGCAAGGCTTCCACCATGGCGCCCAATTCAGAAACAGAGGACTCTGACTTGCCCTCCACTCAACAAGAGCAGGTAGCTACCGAAGCGGGTAACCAAATCCCACCAGAATCCCTGCTCAAATGCAGATTACAAAGCACTTGCCATAGAAGTTGCTGCGCACCTAGCCCCGGACTACCGAGACACGCTGGCATCCTCAGTGTTGAATGTGATGAAGCAATTACAAGAAGCAGTGCAGCAGAGTGGGATTGTGTTTTGTGTTTTCTTTTCTTTTGTGGGGTTGCTTGTTTGTCCACAAAACCTTTTTGAAAAACAATAAAAAAGATCTGAATTAAAAAAGATTTGCTCTGCTGTACCCGGCATCTCTACGAGTCTTCCATACGGATGGTATATCATCTCTATATGGATCTCCAGAGGAAGCATCTGCGCTGATTGAGGATGGCAATCTCCTTGAAGGTGCTAAAGAATCAACCCTGGATCATGGTTTAGGCCGTAAAAGACAAAGAGAGACATCCAACTCTCCACACCCTTCTGCTGGCCTTAGTCGGGAGCAAGATGGCAGACGCTGACCTTCTAGTACGATATTAAGGACTCTTGCACACGACACGAGTCACATATTCGAAGGGGACTTCTGACGACATCTGTAATAACCTGTCATGGGTACAGTATATGGGTTCTGGGGAATGTGGGGACTTGTTTTCAGCTATAAAGGCCTTGATTCTCTATATATGCCTACAACATTTTAGTGGTGGGTGTCTTCCATAGCACCTTTGTTCTAAACACCCTGCGGCTGGACATGTTCCTGTTCGGGAAAAGGGGACACAACTCGTTGGTGAATGACTAAATTGCTTAGTTTTCACATAGGCAGTCGAGAAGGGTTATGTTTGTTATAACTGTTATTATCAGTAATCTTGTGTTTTATTGCAGCAATTTTATTACTATATTTCTTCTCCATGCGGAAAAAAGAAGCCAAGGAGGGCTTTACTATGGCACTATAGGATTAATGAAGTGTCTAGAGCTCCATTGTTAATTCAGTTTTGTTCTCATTGTTCTATAATGTTCCACTGTTGTTTGGGTACTTGGGTCATAGGATGTCCGCCGATACAACAGTTTCCCCTTACAGACCGGTCTCATAGGAAACCCCCATGAGAATTATCTCATGGAACGTTAAGGGATTACGTTCTCCCTATAAGCGTAGGAAAATCCTCAGGCACCTGAAGCATCTCCGTGCTGATGTGGCCCTCCTATAGGAAACTCACCTGGACACGAGGACTTCATCAGAATGGAAAAACTTTGGGTGGGAAGGGTAGTGGGGTCAGCTGCGCTAGATCACAAAGCAGGGGTACTCATATTGCTTAACAAAAACTTATCATATGATGTTGCCGACTGTTTCAGATGACGAAGGTAGATGGTGCTCTGTACGATTGAAATCAGGTGATGACGACATCACTTTGTATAATATACATGGGCCTACTAAGCAATTTTTCACAGATCTAGCAACAAAAATAGCCGGGGATCCCTCTCCCAATAAGGTTGTGGGCGGAGACTTTAATGGTGTTGTACATATGGGTGAGGATAGAAAAGGGTCAGAATCACGCCCAATGACCAAACCGACCGAGGGAGGGGTTCTGGAATCCTTCCTAACGGATGCTTCCCTAATATATATATGGAGACTCATGAACCCCGATGGTAGAGATTTCACTTTCTTCTCAAACTCACATGATTCGTGGTCGAGAATAGACTATTTTTTCCTTGCCAATTGTATGCATCGCAGGGTGGGGGTGGGGGGGGGAGATGATTGGAGCCACTCACGAAGGTCTTTATTGGCCTCATGACTGGTAAGCCATTGTCATCCTCTGATAATATGGCCTACATAACGCTAATCCCAAAACCCAGGAAAGATACCTTTCAGCCCGCTTCTTACCGTCCTATCTCACTAGTCAATGTGGACCTGAAAATAGTAGCCAAAATAATAGCTGATAGGCTGGCTTATATATTGCCTGATCTTGTATCCCCATCGCAGTCTGGGTTTATCAAAGGCAGGTCAGCAGTACCTAATATACGCAAAGTATTAACTGTCTTGGATGCGGTACACTGGCAATTAGACTCTTACACAGCGCAGTCGCTGATATCGATTGACGCAGAAAAGGCATTTGATAACGTGAGATAGGACTGGTTGGAACGGGTACTGGACAGCATGCATATATCCGGCCCTTTAGAACCTTTTTGGCGGCGCTCTACGACACACCCCGAGCTAGGGTCTCCATACCGGGCTTTTTATCAATTCCTTTTACACTGGAGGAAGGGGATATCTTCCGGGGTATTAAGATTGGGTCTCAGGAGGTGCACACCTCATTTTTTGCAGACGACCTCCTTCTTTTCCTAGCGGACCCAGTGGAGGACCTAGAGAAGGTGTTAGATTTACTCAATACATTCGGCCCTGTATCAGTCTTTAAAATTAATCTCGACAAATGTGTGATGCTGTTGGGACCCCCGAACTTCTTAGCTCAGTTACCAGCTTCGTACCGCAAACTCACAATCTCCAACACCAATACCAAATATCTAGGCATTCAAATAGGGAAAATCCCATCAATGCTATATAAATTAAACTTTGTCCCAGTGATCTAATCCATTAAGAAAGATCTTGAACGATGGAAAAACCTACCGCTCTCTATAACGGGAAGAAGTCATCTGATAAAGATGATATGCTTTCCAAAGCTTTTATACCCACTCTAACACTGGGTTCAGACCTGAGCGTTTTGAAGCCTAGCGTTTTTGGTGCGTTCAAGACTTGCATATAGGCGCGTTTTTTCAAGAGTTTTGGTAAATAGTGTAGGCGCGTTTGACGCGCGTTTATGTGATTGACTGCATAGTTGGCCAATGACCTATGATATAGTTTGGCCAATCTGAGTGCTTTAGAGGTGTGACATTCCATGGTGGCTGATTCAGCATGTTGCAAACTTTGTAAAACGCGCATCCATAGGCGCGTTTTACGCTGCACAAACGCCCGAACAACACGCCTATCGCGTTTCCCATTGAAGTATATTGGCACCAAACGCTCGAAAAAAGCCCAAATTAACGCGAACATACTTGCTTATGCGTCGGACGTTTATAGGCGCCTACGAACGCGCATAAAAACGCGCAAGTGTGAACCACCCTCATTGGAATGCATGGTTCCTTTACTGTTGTGCGTTTTTATGTGCGTTCAAAAGCGGCGTTTTACGCGAAAGTGTGAACTGAGTGTAAACGCTCCCACTTCTACTAAAACACTCTGATGTTAAGGACCTACAGAAAGTCTTTACAAAATTCCTTTAGTGGGGTAGAAGGCCGCGAATAGCTCTCACAAAACTGATGCTACCTAGATCACGAGGAGGCCTTAATATACCGAATATGAGACTCTACAATCTGGCATGTCTCTTTAGACATTGTATAGATTCAGTATTTGGCTCCCACCACCACTCAAATTACTCCCTGGAACAGCAACTATCAAATAAGTGGCCGTTGATTAACCTGTTACATACCAGGAGAAATTCCTTACCATTATGGCTGCGACATTCGGTGATGGTGAGAGACAAGATGGTAGCCTGGAAGGAGGTCCGTAAACTGGCCAAGAGGCCGTTCCTAACCTCTGGTAACATGGAACTGTGGAATCATCAGGAGTTCCCCTCAGGTATGACCAACAAAATGTTTGTAACCTGGAAACGTAGAGGTGTCCACACTTTTTCAGATCTACTGCATAATGAGGAGAGGCGTTATCTCACCTTTCCAGAGCTATGCACCAAATATAATTTGGAGAAGTCACATTATTTGGCTTAACAACAAGTCATTCATTTTTGCAGACAAAGGTTGGTGGATGTATCTGGGGAGTGCGCAACACCCTTTGTGGCCTTTTACCTGAACCAAAGGAATATGAAATATTCTCTCTCACATATACCATGTGCTTAGAGAAGATGGGGATAAAACCTAGAGGCGACATTATCTAGGAGGTGGACAAAAAAAGCTGCAGATTACTGCAACTCATGAAACTATGTTACTGGGATGGATGAGAGTCTGCAAAGCTGTGCCTTGTGAGAAGTGGAGGGAGTCACACTTAAGACTCTTACAGTCCACTATATATGCTTTTGACCTTCAAGGGAGAAAGGGGAAGGAGGGTTATCTGACAGCGTGCCCGAAATGTGGGGCTGACGAGGCTGACCTTCCCCATTGCATATGGCACTGTCCACAGGTGCAGAAGTTTTGGGAGAAGGTTGTGAGATGAATACTAGACACCTGGGGGCCCAAATTACCTCTTAAACCTGAAGCTCTCTTGTTTCATGTATTTGAGGAACCAGTGAGACCGCAATTAATAATAGATGTGGCCTTGTTGGTGTCTCTTCGTGGTCTCTTACACCGCTGGTTGAAGCCAACTGTGCCACATGTACAAGAACTGGTTTCCCAGATGCTACATTTCATGTATATAGACAAATTAGACACTGAACGTCAAAAAGAAAAAAAGACAAAAGGTTTCTTCAAGAAATGGAGGTCATTTATTGTTAAGCAAGTTCCACAAATGGATATATTCAAACTCATGTCGCTATTCAATTATACTGAATGGTATTCAAAAGAGATGTTGAAGGGGAGTCTGGGGAAACTATGTGTAGGAACTGCGCTTGTGAGGACCTCTTCTACGGATATGTAATATGCCTTTTGATAAGGGCTATCGGCGAACATCCTGGGGTGAGATAACGGGGGGTAGCGGGTTCACATATTTTCTATATATGTCCTTCTTTATTTATCTTTTTGTATTACAAAATGTCCATTCCAACACTTTGATCGCTATGTAATGGCAATTGTATTGTTATTCATGGATGCATCTAATAAAAATTATTTTTCTAAAAGAGTGCTAATTCTTAGTTTTTTATTAGGGCCACTTTGTAAAAAATCTAAAATCTCTGGCATCGGAGGAAGACCTAATGGATCTACCGGGATCTTAGAGAAACTAAAAAAAAGTTTTCCATATTCTTAGGTATATGGTAGAGGTAATGTCTTTCCTACATGACAGAAGGGTAGAAATTACTTCTCTAGATAAGCCTCTTTTTTTTAATATATTCCTCTCAGATACCATTGTTTAAGTGAAGATTTGTTACATCCGGATGGTGGATCAGCCCTTGGAACAACAGGTCCTGTCTGTCCGGTGGAATCCAGGGTTCCGCGAAAGATCTTTTCCTTAGCCAAGTGAACCACGATCTCCTTGGCCAAAAAGGGCAATTAGAATAAGCCTGAGTCTTGTGTTGTCTCTCAACTTTTGTAGTACTTTTGTAATCAATCTTAGGGGAGGAAAGGCATACAGAAGACAATCTGGCCATGGAAGAGAGAAGTCGTCTATTCCAGCTGGAGAATCTTCTGATTCTAGAGAGAAGAAAAGCTGGCACTTTCGATTTTGTCTGGTCGCAAACAGGTCTATTTGGCAATTGCCCCATAGTTGAACTATCTGGTAGAATACCTCCTAATTTAAACCCCACTCTCCTTGGTCTAAACGGTTTCTGCTCAGAAAGTCTGCTTTTTTGTTCTCTGTTCCCTTTAAGTAAACTGCTTTGATAAAAAGGAACCCAGGGGATAATTAGAGAAAAATAATTTTCAGTCAGTGACATAAGATTTTCTGATCTTGTTCCTTCTTGTCTGTTTAAATAGGATACCACTGTTGTGTTTTCTGAAAAAACCTTCACTCCTTCCCTCCTATTCTTGGTAGAAATGCTCCTAGAGCCAGTAGCACCATTCTTAGTTCTCTTACATTTTGAGACTCCAGTCTTTCCAGTGGGCTCCACTATCACCTTAGGATTTCTGAATGACAATATGCTCCCCATCCTGTGGGACTTGCGTCCGTGGTGATTGATATCTGCTCCTGCAGATCCCAGGGAAGGCCCTGCGATAGATTTGATGGTTTTAACCACCATTGTAGGGATTCTACAACTTGAGAGGTGAGAGGAAGCGGAGCATTCAACAGGGACAGCGACCCCTGCCATTGCTGCAGAATCTGCCACTGAAGTTTCCGGGAGTGAAACAAAGCCTAATTGACAGCAGGGATTTTGGAGGTCATCCTGCCTAACACCGCCATTCCTTGTCTGATGGTTCTGTGTTTTGATGCGATTAGAGACTTCACATCTTCCCCTGTTCGGGAAATTTTTTGTCCAGGATTAGATCTAGAAAGAGACATTTTCTTGATGGGTTTAGATTTGATTTTTCCTAATTTATCTGCCATCCCTAACCTTCTAATACCTTTATTATTTCCAGGAGCTGGGAGGATAAAATGTTTTCGGACTCTGCTACCACTAGGATATTGTCCAAATATGGTATTAAAAAGTCTCTTTCTCTTATGTGGGCCATTACTTCCGCCATCAGCTTGGTAAAGAGTCTGGGGGCTTGGGAAATTCTGAAAGAGTGTGCTCTGTATTGGAAATGATGGATCTGTCCTCCCATGGTTATTGCCCATGGGAATCTGCATGAATTGGAATGCGTCTTTTATGTTTAAGGTTGACATGATGCAATTTGTGAAAAAGATGTTTCACTGCCGATTCTACTGATTCCATTCTGAATTTTTTGTATTTCAGAAACTGGTTTAGGTATTTCAGGTTTATTATCATTCTGAATGACCTGTCCGTTTTGGGTACAAGGAAAAGGGACAAATGAAACTCCTCTCCTTTTTCCAAGTCTGGTACCCTCTTTTTTTAAAAGGGAAAGAACCTCGTATTAATGCTTGTTTTTTTATAGAATTTTCATCCAAATTTGTCATTCTTATTCTTTCCAGTAGAGGAGAGACAAACTCTAGACGGAAACAGTCTCTTATACTTCCTAATATCCACAGACTTGAGGAGATTTTCCCCCAAGCGTGATGAAAGAGAGTCTTCCCAAAACAGTCATTGCTGATTGGTTTTAGATCGTGTATTGGACTGGGAGTTAAAGAGGAACTCTATCTTTTCTACCCCTGTTGTCCTTCCAGTATTTCTGCCTTTTGTCTCTGTTGAAATCTTTTTTGCTTTTGTAGGTCTGGAGATGGGGAAACCTTTTTTTATTATCAGAGGCTTTTTCCAAAAGGTCGTCAAGGACTGGTCCGAACAAAAAAAAAAAAAAAAAAAAATCACCTTGACATGGGATAGCACATAATTTATTTTTTGATCCTGTATCTCCCGTCCATCCATTTAACCAAATGACCCTTCTTGCGGAATTGGCTAAGGAAGCTGATCTGGCATTTAACTTTAAGGCATCAGCGGAAGCATCGGATATGAAGTCAACTACTTTTAGGATAGTAGGAAAAACTTCTAGTAACTGCTCTCTGGGAGTTTTGTTTTCAATGTGGGACTCTAAGTCCTGTAACCACAATTTTAAATACCTCGCCGTAGATGTAGCGGTGATATTAGGTTTGAACGCTTGAGTCGAGGCCTCCCAAGCATTTTTAACGTATACCTCTACTCTTCTGTCCTCTAAATCCTTCAGGGAACCTAAATCCTCAAACAGCAAAGCCAATCTTTTGGACATTTTAGCAATTGGGGCATCAATTTTTGGAGGTCTATCCCAACAGGAGGATTCGCGATCATCGAAGGGATATTTTCTTTTAACATTTTTAGGAATAAAGAACTTTTTGTCAAGTTTCTTCCACTCTTTTTGTATTAGGTATTTTATATTTTCATTTACCGGAAAGACCCTTGATTTTTTATGACCCAGGTCACTGAACATTATCTTTTGTTCTTTAAACTCGTCTACCTTCATTGTGGCTCTAATGGTTTTAAGTAGGGAATCAGTGTCTTCATGGGAGAATAACGGTTTACCCATGGACCCTTCACCTGAGGATGGGTCAGAACTGTCCAGAACCGCTCCCTGTTCTGCCTCCCCTTCTGAAGAGTCTGATATTCTACTAGAATGACCCTGCCTGCCCGAAGGTGATGAAGGAAGAAATTTTTAAAATTCTCTCATGGATTCAGCGATCTCAGACTTCACAATATTTTTGATACTCTGCATTAGCGATGGGGATTCCTCTTCTACCATCTTGTTTACACAGTGTTGGCATAATAACTTTGGCCAGGAGGGAGCGAGTTTCTTTCTACACACTGCACACTCCTTCCTACGGGTTTTAGAGACTGCCTTCCTAGGGTTCCTTTTGATATTCTAGAATATAACAACAAATAAACCCCATTAGAGAGCAGAAGATAGCAAACTGAAGTTGGGGGATTGACCCCCTTACCCCAACAGGAGTACCAGTCTAGCATCATGACTGTCCTGGTCAACAGTGCACTGACCACCCTCTTCTTCCATGGTAGGATCCAGGGATGGAGGGTCTTCCATAAAGGGCTGTGCAGATACTTGCAGGCTGGCTGGAATCCTTCTACCTGCACACTTAACGGGGCTGAAAAAAACCCAGGTCTGGTCCCCGTCAATGCCCGCCAGCAGCCTCCCTGCACTGTACTTCTGGAACGCTATGCGCTCCAAATACCAAAAGTGACGCCCGCAACTTCCGGTTCACACTCTACGTGCGAATAAGAACCCCGCACTGCCCCCTAGCTATGGAAGGGTGCTGCAGAGAACCAAAAAAGGCCCCGGACCTCCCGAACACCACCAGGAGGATTCAGCATGACAACCACACTTCTCAGTATGGCTGGTACTGCCCGCAGACATCGACCCGGCCTGCCCCAGGACCAAGAAGGATATATTTTTAAATCCAGTCTTCAGGCGTCTCCTAAAGGAGGCTTACGCCCTACCAAAGACCGTCGGGGCCCTGCAGCCTCCGTAGCGCTCCACAAAAATGCGTCCTATCCTTAGGACAGGAAACAGGAACTGGTGGTATAGGGGCTGAGTCCCTCCTTAAGCTCTCCACGAAAGTTCCTGTTTCCTGTCCTGGATGAAGGCAGTCTCTCAAGGGTGCTGTCATGGGCATAAGGGAAAATGGTGGTACTGTTGTCACAGTTGGTAGCTACGCGTGTCGCCTGTGCATTAGGGTGTCTTTTTTCCATTCTTTAATATGGTACATTTTAATCAATAGGAAATTACAAGACGCTCTACAAAACACTGCATTTTCACTACAGTTTTCTGACTTGTCAATTTTAGCTGGGCCCTGGACAGCATATCTGAGGCTGCGTTCACAAACTCCTGTTCCAGCAGAGGACAGACTTTCAGAGTTTACCATATCAGGCATAGCCAGATACTGCTGCGACCACTGAATCCCTATTGACTATAATGGGATCTGGCCACTTTCCAGCATAAATGCCAGCTTTCGGCCAGACAAAAAGTCCTGCATGCAATCATGCTGGAAATCGATCATGTAATGGCTATGTTGACTACAGTAAACTCCAGTAGTCTGTGTTCTTCCAGAACATACTACCGAGGTTTGTAAAAGAATATGTGAAAGTAGCCTAACAAAAAAAAAAAAAAACCCCACTGACACCAGCCTCTTGCTGCTCCATTCCAGCTCCGAAGGTCTGGTCTCTGGCATGTAAACTTTAGGATGATAACGTGTCCCTAAGCGGCAAATGAACCAGCAGTGATGTGCTGCTTGGCGACACATCACACCTCTGAAGCTATTGATTGACTGCAGCGTGTGACCCCAACTGGAAGTTACATGCCAGGGATTGGAAAGAGCAGGATCAGACCCTCAGCGCTTGAACAGAGCAGATGAGTGCCTTTTATATGTTAGCTATAAAACTGTGGTTCAAGTGTGACAACCCCTTTAAAAACTGATACTACTACTACTCTATTCTGCCCGGTGACAAAGCCAGTAACAAACAAAGCAAATCAAGCTGAGTCAAGATGAATCCTGTGAACTCTGATCCTTTTAAGCAAATGTACCCATTCAGTGTTTTATTCGCCACTCTTGCGCTGTTAGAGGATTTCCCACTTCCTCCAGCTGGCCATGCGGCAGTCTAAAATCCACAGGAGTTTCCCCGCTGCCGTTGATTTGTCGCCAGAAAACTGGAGCAAATAAAGATAAATGTGGCGGACCTGCTACAATGCCCCTTCCATGACTCCCAAGTCACAGATTTTGCTGCAAATATGCCATGTATCTATAAACATGAGAAATAAAACAAATAAAAAAAATTTGTACATCAAGAAACTGGACGTTTTTATTAAGTAACCTAATCACTTAAATTAAAAAAGTGCATAGAAAAAAAAAGCAAACATGTTTAAAACTCCTCTCTTTAGTTTTTACAACTATATACACTTTACATTCAGACCTGACAGTTTCTGTTTTCATAGCAGACAGTTGTACATTTTATTTTCCTTCAGTTCTGTCCAAACGGACACTTTATTTTTAATCCTTTTATATATTTTTTAAATAACACTGATAAAACTACGACAGTTTCCTTTTTCTTTATTTTTTTTCATAAAAAAAAAAAAAAAGGAATAAAAACCAAAGATTCTGGAAGAGCAGCAGGAAAAGGGATGGGTTACACAGGATGGCGGTTGTAGAATACAAGTCAGCGGATATAGTATATTGACTGTCACACCTGCTATACAGGCCAGTATAAAGCCACGGATATCTAAAGTCAAAGATCACAAGAACGCCAGTTTGTAAATTAGGGGCTGATGCCCCGCAAGCTCTAGAGACCTAATATCTAGCGGAAAATTAAAACCTTATTGTACAAGTCATAATTAGACGCAAAATCTCCACAGTTTCCAGGGCACTCTGCAGCCTGAATAAACCTTTCCCTTGCTTGCTAAGGGAAGCCCGGGAGATTCAGAAATTCTGAATGGTTTATAAACTGAAACCGGTTCTGTACTGGTGAACACAAACACTGTAGACACAGTTACGATGCAAAATTGAGGCGGATTTCATGATGACCGCCTGAATGGTTACACTGAAAAGATGCTGGAAGCTTCAGATTTGGAGTATTATGATGGGTGCACTTATTGTCCTGTGATATCTAGTCGAGGTGGTGCTGTAATGCTCTTACTGTTGACCTATCAGACCCTTGTCCACCTTAAACATGAGTCCAGCTCCAAATACTACCTTAAATATTGATGGTGGCAAGAAACCTATGGAACCGAGAATTACATTAGTCTTGATAATATTATTATCTCGATTTAGTCTGGGCTCCCTGTAGAGAAAAGATGCAGTGTCGTACGATCACAGCCTTTTACATGAGCTGATAACTAGAACAATTAAAGATGAACATTTGCTCCCAGTGACTGTCCCCCATAGCACACTGCCCTGTGTAAACAGCGATGTGCTGCCAGCAAATGGGGCAGAGTTACTATTAAAAATATCACTTGTTTTTTGGCGCATTGTGCCCCCAAAAAACTGGCGTGCATGCCTTACACACTTTTCTAAGCATTTTGCAACTTGTCTGGCAAGGGCCATTTCGTTGTGGAACATGGCCTAAATGCAAACACTTTGGGCGCATTGCTGGAGTGAAACAGCTTTTTAGCGTACAAAAGTTTTTTGGCACACAAATGGAATTCTTGCGTAGGATTTACGATACTCCAAATTTAAAAAGGTCCACTTGCCAGAACAGTAAATTTCTCTAATTTTAAGACTGTGATTCTTATTTTTAGTGCAAAGTACACCACCACTAGTAAATCTGTCTCACTAAATCTGTACATGGATGAACAATCGTAGTAGTGATCCTTCATCCCCATACAGAGGGGATGACTGCTGCTTGTAGATGCAGCTCAGGTGCACTTGAACGATTGGCAACAATGGTTTGTTCCTGATCCCTGTCCTGTCCATCAGCCTTGAGATGTAGCAGAATGCTGCATGAAATTAAAGGTCACAGAAATCTAACCACTTCAATGGCAACCAACCTCCTAGGTCTTAAGTTGTCTGTATACAGGTTTATTATTATTCTTCTAATGGACTCTATAAAGTGAATCGCAGCCTTTTAGCATAATGCCATTTATAGGTCTAATATTCTTGGGCTGGGGCTTACTAGATACAAATAATGCAGTAACCTCCCCCTCGTGGTGACGGTGGACAGAGAGAACTGTATCATTTGGTCCCTTCAGGACCCAGACAATTTCAGTTTTTCTTCTCTCCCCACCCTCCTTGCCTTCAGGCTGGGAACACACCTAGGCGTTTTTGGATCAGGCGTTTTTTTGAGCGTTTTTTCCGCGGAAAACGCGCGTTTTTTTCGGTGTTTTTGTATTTTTGCAACGCGCATATTTGGGGCGTTTTTTTGATTGACAGCTTACAGAAAAAAAGAATCCCCACCCAGCAAAGGTGGGTGGAGATTCTGCCTTTCTGCTGGGTTTTACTACAAAAACGCGCGATCATATGCGCGTTTTTGAAGAGGAAAACGCGCATATTTTCTTATATGCGCGTTCCCATGCTTTTCAATGGGTGCAAACGCTTGGGCAAACGCCCCAAAGAAGCTCATGCACAAGCGTTTGCGTTTGGCGTTTTTCAGCGCGTTCAAACGCGCTGTAAAACGCTCAAGTGTGAACCATGTCCATTGGAATACATGGGTTTTCACTTGTGCGTTTTTTAGCACGTTTGAACGCGCTGAAAAACGCTTAGGTGTGTTCCCAGGGTCAAAGAGCCATAACGCTTTTAATTTTTTGTTCAAAAAAAGCCTTGTTACAAGTGTATGAAGGCTTGCTTTTTGCAGCACTTTTTTTCTTTTTTTTATGGCACTATGTATTTTACTATATGATTTATTGGAAATCAGGAAAAAAAATATTGTTCTGGGATAATACGAAAAAAAAAACTTGCAATTCAGACCTTTTTTTTTTTTTTTTACAGTGTTTACTGTGCACTAAAAATGACATCACATTTTTATGCTCCCCTGCAAAACGGAAAGGGTAAGGATCCGTTTTGCAGCATAGACTTCTATTATGACGGAATGCCTCCAAGGGCATTCCGTCATAGAATTGTATTATGGTCCGTGGTAACAGAATCCATAACGCAATTCACCTTTTACCAACGAATGAAGAGTGAACGAATTTCAAAATATGAAATTCGCTCATCTACACCATCCTAGCATCTGGATCACTGGGATATGCCACGACTTTTCTGACACCTGTTGATCCACCTAATGAAGGGTGCAAAAGTGTCAGATTAAGTGAATAGGAGCAGCGCTGCAGTAACCAGGCGTGACCACTACACCGTGACCAGAGCCGTGTAGTTTCAGACTGCTGTTGATCGGACCTAAGGATAGGTCATCGATAAGTCCCAGGAAAATGGAGACAAAGGTTATACCTAAAATGACATGATGCTAAAACGTGGAAGATGCACTTCAAGGTTACAAAACCTGTGCACAGACAAGCAGTCCAACCATATGAGGCATTACTACCCTACAGCACTGTTCCGATCTTAGTAAAGAAAAGTTAAACTGCGATATCTACTTCATGCTGTTTCTGAAGTCTTCTGCAGTTACATGCCATAAAGCAATACCATGTGAGAATTGTTCAACAGATTGTTAGCTTGCCACCACTGCCAGAGTGATAATCTCTAACATACTTAATGGATCACCCCATGTTTAAGGTGGAAAAGGGCTCACAATGATGATACTTAAAGCGTACCTAACCTTTCAACAAACTTTGCATTAAATCAATAGTACAGTGTGTGCACATGAATAATGACACTATATTAGTTTTCCCGTTTTTGCTGAATGTCTAGTTTGCAATTCTCCCCGAGATGGTGGGTGGAGACTGGTTGCCATGCACTGCACACAGAAAGTAGAGAATAATCTGCTTCCTAACCTTCTCTTACTCACTCAGAAGCAGCTACAGGATCATGGACGACATTACAGAGAAGTACAATCAATGGCCTTAGGATACAAGATTTTCAACATACAATGTTCTTTTCTGGGACATCGTAAGTTGAAACTAGACTCCACATACAATGTCTCAGACTCAGATGCAACCAATCAAGGCTACTTCTCTGCTAAATTAGCTGTATTAGTTGCTAGTTAATGGCTATCCTTGACTGTTATATATAAGGACTTTTATCTGTCTTAGACTACATGCGCGCGATCGTGCTGTGTTTTGCAGATGCCGACCATGTGCGTTCTGCAATTTGCCGCCCATAATAGAAATGCCTATTCTTGTCCGCAAAACTGACAAGAACAGGACATATTCTATTTATTTGCGGGGTCATGGAACAGAGTTAAGGATGCGCGCTGCACACGGAGTGCATTTTTTGCAGCTCGGATGTGGACCAAAACAACAGTCGTGCGCATGAGGGCTAAGTTATCTGCTTATTTTTCTTAAATATTCATTTTCTCTCATCTTGGATGACATTTTGGGGCTTTGGTAACAATTACTCAAGTCACAACAGTTTCAACATGCAACGGACATTCTTGAACCAAATAATATTGTAAATTGAGGGACCACTGTGTTGACCTATATGGTTGTGAATAAAGCACTTGTGCTGAAATATAAGCTTCCTATTTAGCCGTGCAGTCTGTGTGTCTGTCTCAATCAGTTCCTGCTCACTTCTCCCCCTTCCCTATCCATAGAGCTGTACTGACATGTGTAACTTGATCCTTTTGTGGAGCTGATCTGTCCTGGACGGGTTTATGACATTTTTCAAAGTGAAAAACAATTAGCTAGGCTAAACAGCTGTTAATGAGAACTAGACATTTCTCGCCGATAAGACATATTACAAAGTTTCTTATGGTAAATTATACCATTCATTTATGCAAAGTTGTGTGAAAAGTTAGTGACCATTTAAGCAAAATGATGTCTCCTCTGAAGAAAAATGCTTGTAGACCTTTCAGCTGCTAACATGGGCTGTTTTATCAGACGACACTAGCCAGAGCGTAAAGCGGTTGTCAGACACCAGAAAAAGTGCTCCACTGCACCTGAGAAGCAAGAGAAAGGGGCTGGCTTAGATAAAGTATTACTAAATAATACTAGTATTACTAGTATTATTAAAGTATTTATCACCTAGCCACAGAATAGGTGAAACTAGTGCGGGCAGTCTAATTGCTGGTTCCAATCTTGAGACTGAGGGGTCCCCGTGAGCAGTAGTGGATGTCAGTCCATCACTTTATCCATCTCTAAGGGATGGACTCAGCACTGTCAGTCCCTAGCAGTGGATCAGCATGTGCACTATTGTGCTCCATTTAGAGAGGCGATCCCTCATCATCTATATCAAAGGGAGGTCTCAGTGGTCAGAACTAGAGATGAGCGAACTTTAAAAAAAAGTCCGGTGTTCGGGTTGTGGTAAGTCGCGCATCCAGTTATGGATTCCACTATAGCGGCATATGGAATCCATAAGAGCGGCTGCCACCAACCCGAACTGTTGAACAGCCGAAGGACCTGGGGTGACATCACTGTCATGTGATCAGTGCAGGGGGCGTGGCTCAGCACTGGATTTGATCTTTTTTTAAAGTTCGCTCCTCTCTAGTCAGAACCCCTGCAAATATCCGACATCTATCCTGTGGATAGGTAACAAATATTTCTCATTAATCAACGGAAGGGGAGGAAGCTCCCGATCCCTGCGTCTGGGTCCGAACATCAGGGGACCAACATCAGGTTATTCTTGCAGTTTTAAAATTGACATACATTAGTAAGTTAATTTATTTTATGTCTACAAATCAATTAAGTACTTTACCCAGCGTCGGACCACCCTTTATCTTGCACCAGGGAGTGTGTGGCGCACAGAAACCTTGTCAGCTGAGCTTTGGCAGGCTCCATGCAATGCAGCAAAAGTACAAACACGCGCCCGATTTCCAAAGGGAGATGCATGGTAATACAGGCGACGTAGCCAACAAGCAGTCAGCTCTACAAATATTACAAAAGAATGTCTACCTGAGAGTTAGGTAAGGATGTAAACCCTCAGCCCAGTCTTCGTAAATGATGGAATCTCACCTCAACAAGTTCACGCTGAAAGCTTATGACGGTCCGGTTAATATTCTCTTTAAAATAATAAATAATTCCTACAACGTACAGAATTTGTATGCGTTCTGCAGTCTCACGGAAAAGATAAAATGCGCCTCTTCAGTTATATGAAGGAGGAGTTAATGCAACCCTAACAAGGCCAATAATGATTAACGTCTAAATATCATCAAAAGTGTTACCTCTTCAGCAGCCTACAAGAAAATAAATTTCACAGATCAAAAAAAAAAAATTTTTTTTTCCTTTTCTTCAAAAAAATAAATTTGAATACACCAATTTCAGTAAAGACTTCCCATCCCCCTGCTTTAAGTGCTTCCTTAGCGATTAATAAGTGCTTCCAATAGAAAAATATAGAGTATTTACATTTCGTAAAAAACTTTTTTTCTTTTTTCTTTTTTTAAATACTACGAAAAAATAAGGAGAAGATGTAAACGGAAGGCGGGAGCTGAGCGATGACATTGTGGAGGAGAGTGGCGAGAGTCTCGTTCTCTACCGTGGTTTAACTATTAAGGGGGTGCTTTGAAATGCGTTGGTTGCCGAGGAGCTCTGAAGTCCTGCGTAGTGTCAGGAGCTCCCCCGACAGTAAACATAACCTGTTCCTCGCTCCTTTAGAAAGAGTACACTACATTGTATTGCATGATTTCACAATTATCTTAAATATAAAATAAATAGTTTTTTTTTTCCTGCAATTCGGGCAATCCAAACCATTCTCCTAAGTCTTACCATGATTCACAATCTTCAGCATGATTTAATTCGGCAAGAATCCAATCTGAAAGGTCATTAGGGGGGCAGCAGAATATTGCCGCTTGTCCCTAAGATATCATCCCTTTAAAACATCATGGTTGATCTATGCTAGAAAATAAAATAAAAAAATAATAATAATAAAATAAAAAATAAAAACTTCTGGTCGCTTCCATTTCTAGGCCCCCAACATTATCTTTCTTTAGGATAAGATCCCGGAGCTGATACTTCCAGAAGTCAGTGCTATCTAATGCCCCAAAGATATTGCAGCTCCTGAGTGTCATAACACAAAACTACAATCTCTGAATGCGCCCCCCACCCAAAACAGGATGACCCTGAACCTCTTAAGAAGCCTCAATGCAGAAGGGTCTATGTACAGAGCCTTCTACTTTTGCCTCCTTTAGTCAGTGCTGTATTAGCCCCTTCCTTTCACGATCAGAAGGAACGTACCTCCATGAAGGATGAGAGGTATGCAGGATTCTGGCTCTCCAAGGAGAGTCAAAACGAATGTCTATATCAAGTCAGTCCTCTAGGACTACAAACCGGAAGCGGTCTTAAAAGACTAGGACGTCTTTCTGCAGCGCTCTGTTTGGCTCCCTACGTAAAGGTGCCCACAAATTGTCTTCTTCTGTTCTTCAACCTACAGCAGACCTCATGTGCGGTGGTCTTCTATACCCTAGCGTTAGGGTAGATAAGAAGGCGTCGCTTGCCCTTTCTGAGCACATGGAAAATAAAATTACAATTCTGATTACCAACAGTGCCATGCAAAGTTGGACACATGTACAAAAATAAATTAAAAATATAAAACTACTAGATCACTGCCATGTGACAGCAAAGCCGTACACAGATACACTCATGCTCGTAATACGCTGTAAGTCGTCACGGTTAGGGGTTGGTCCTTGTTAGACATTACAGCATGTTTCCTATGGATATACTTAGGTTATTCAGTCGTGCAATGTATTCTTGGCCACGTAGCAGTGAAGTGGAGCCTGCTGTTTTCAGAAGGTGAAGAAAAGGTTTCCACTGAGCCGTGGCTGCATGCTTCCTGCATACTGGGAGCGACCTCCACCCCAGCCTGTTCTTGGAAGGTTTGAAAAACCTCGATCAGTTGAGAAACTTGCGGCATTTTTTGGTCCCGCAGTTGCACGCTAACTTGTTGCTAGCATCCTCGATAGGGAACTTGTAGTCATACGTGAGCTCCTCCCCGCGGTAAATTTTACGCATTGCAAATATGACAATGTGTTTTTGCCCGTCAATTGGGATTACGCGGGAGTAACAGTTGGGCTCACAGGAGTGGTTGATGAAGCGAGCAGCATTGCCGTGCATAGTGGCATCCACCACCTCAGAATCATCTATACGAAACATATAGCAGCCGATCCCCTACAGGAGATAAACACAGAAATACATTAAGGGATAATAAACACATTTATTCGCAGGATAGGACATAAATATCAGATTAGTGGTGGTCTGACAATCGGCACCCCCACCGATCAGCTGTTTTCAGTAGCTGCTGGCTGTTGGACTCTCAACGTTCTGATATTAATGACCTATTCTAACACTGACAAAAGTAAGGATATGCACATGGGAAGGAATAATGCAAGTCACCAGTACATACTAGATGGTAAAACACTGGGTAAAACTGACATGGAAAAGGATTTTTAGTGGACAGCAAACTAAGCTGTAGAAACCAGTGTCAGGCAGCTACTGCCAAGGCCAATAAGATATTGGGTTGCATCAAAAGGGGCATAGATGCCAATGATGAGAACATAGTCCTACCACTTTACAAATCACTAGTCAGACCACACATGGAGTACAGTGTACAGTTCTGGGCTCCTGTGAACAAGGCAGACATAGCAGAGCTGGAGAGGGTTCAGAGGAGGGCAACTAAAGTAATAACTGGAATGGGGCAACTACAGTACCCTGAAAGATTATCAAAATTAGGGTTATTCACTTTAGAAAAAAGACGACTGAGGGGAGATCTAATAACTATGTATAAATATATCAGGGGTCAGTACAGAGATCTGTCCCATCATCTATTTATCCCCAGGACTGTGACGAGGGGACATCCTCTGCATCTGGAGGAAAGAAAGTTTGTACACAAAAGAGGATTCTTCACGGTAAGAGCAGTGAGACTATGGAACTCTCTGCCTGAGGAGGTGGTGATGGTGAGTACAATAAAGGAATTCAAGAGGGGACTGGATGTATTTCTGGAGTGTAATAATATTACAGGTTATAGCTACTAGAGAGGGGTCGTTGATCCAGGGAGTTATTCTGACTGCCTGATTGGAGTCGGGAAGAATTTTTTTCTACTAAAGTAGGGAAAATTGGCTTCTACCTCACAGTTTTTTTTTGCCTTCCTCTGGATCAACTTGCAGAATAACAGGCCGAACCGGATGGACAGATGTCTTTTTTCGGCCTTGGGATATTTCTGTAGGGAATGCAGTCTGCTGCGCAATTCCATGCAGCAAACTAAAAATGGCAAGGATGGTTTCACACATAGCATTTTACTAAAAAAACTTTTTTGTAGCTTTTTTGACATAGATAATTATGAAATGAACTAGACTTTTTTTCCCCATTTTTTGTTTCACTTTGAAGGTTTTGCTTATTTTTCTTTATGCAGTGGTATTGCTATAGATTTTTATGTACTTTAAATATACTGGATCATCCTTTGCTGCGTCGGTGACTAAAAAAGCTTTGTAGGCACAAGTTTTTTTTGACCTTTGGACAGTCGCTTTAAATTAGTTTTCTGAGACTTGGATGGCCAATCCTCAGAAAAAGTCCTAAAAATCAGATCTTTGAGGGTTCAACAGCACCACCGACTTCCTGTTTCAAGCAACTGCTAGGAACTACAGTGGACAAGACACCTGCCAGAAACAGCTGATCAGTGGGGGTGCGGGGACCTTAATATCAAAGTTCCAGAAATCCCATTTAACAATGAGAGCTAATGGGTGAATTCATGCGTGGGAGTTTATTTCCAAAAATTTTAGAATAGCCTTTGCAGAAATCCATGTGCTTGCTCCAGGAGCAGGCAATGAATGGAATGGATTTTCAGAAAATTCAGCAACAAATCTGGGTGTGAATATGAATTTACAAGAGTTTTCCCCACAGATCTGCATTAAAGGGATAATCAAAGAGCTAGACAGACCTCCCACAGTGGAAATCATACTTACCACATCCATTGACGGAGGCACATGTGACCACTGCAGCCAATCACAGACCGCAACGGTGACCTGCGATCGGCTGCAGTGTTCACATGTCCCCATGCCAACTGATTTCAGTTGCGGAAGAGAGAGGAAGAGGTGGCCCAGGAGCATCAGACACTGAAGAGGATCAGGGGAGGTCTGTTTTAGTTTTGAATAAACCCTTTAATTAGGGGAACTTAAAAGGCAAGTGCTCAGTACACACCTTTCCGTCGTAATATTTCTCTCTCTTGTCAGTCAATGTAGAACGGATGACGTTTCCTGAATACTCTATCACCATCTCTCCAGCATCAATGTTCCTCTTGCAGAAAAGACCTCGGCCATGAATTGGAGATCTAAGAAGAATAAAAAAAATAAAAAAATCAGGAGAGACAACATTTAACATCATGTCATAATTCCACTAGGTACTGGGCTTCACAAAGGCTTGGATCATGGTGCTATTACCAGTCACCACAGTGCAACCAGCATTATTCATGGCGATTAATATATTATTGGGACCCCAAGTATCAGCCATTATCATGGAATCCCAAAACAGGTGGCTCCTTACTGACTGACTCTTGAAATTAAAAGGGGCATTGCCATCTTAGACATTGGGACATATTGCAAGGATATGCCCCCAATGTCTGATAGGTGCAGGTCCCACAAGTATACTTAGAACAGATCCCACAAAGCGTCATTCCTATGGGATCGCCGAAAATAGCTCTGCCATTTCCGTAAGCACCATAAAAGTGAAATTTCAGCACTCCCACAGGAATGAATGGAGGGCAGCCGCCCATGTGCGGTGTTCCCTTCAGCCTTTTGCCGGTTCTGTTTTAAGTATAGGTGCGGGTCCCAGACCTATCAGACATTGGGGGCCTAATCCTAGTGATATGCCCCTATAGGTCATGGTTTACAAAGACAAGTAACAAATGATCTACTAGTCACAGTAGGTTAACAGCTTATCTACTCCCCTCTGCACAGGTTACCGAACATGCCTAGAAAACTCTCCCATAGAAGTCAATGGGGTAATCTCCCATCCATTGTGTCTATGGCCCATGCGGCTGCTCTCAAAAGTTAAATACAGATCGGGGCATGAAAGCCAAAAATAAAAATCACCCAAAAGTCTAAAACAATATACATTTAACAAAAACGGGTTTTTAAAAAAATAAATAGGTAATTTTCTGATGACATTCATTTAAATGGGTCTTCCAACATACGCAAAATAATAAAAGAACCAGTACTCACCTGATAATCCCCCACCATTCGAGCCCACCTGTGATGCAGCCATCATGTGGGTGGTTGGAGAGGTGGCGATTTGCAGCTCTGAACTCACAAAATTCAATGTCAAATCACAACTTCACTCACTCACCTGTAGACGCCAACGGCCTCTTTAGACGTCTTCTTGAGATGTCGGAACCTCATTGGCATTGGTAGATCCATGCTGGTGGCCCTCCTACAACAACAGGAGTCATGCATTAGAACAACGCACTGCAGGGTGTCACTACGTGAAGGCAACAAATACAAGCAGACAGGTTACCGAACGGATTTCAGCTGCACCTCTTCTTCCTCCTCATCATTCGGTTTGTATTCTGGAGGCTGCCGATGTTTGGAGGCCAAGAAATTAAACATGTCAAAGGCGGATTTCCTGTTAAGGAGGAGGCTCTATGATTATCTTTTTTTATTTGGGGGGTGGGGAAGAAAGCTAAACTAAAACTACTTGACCTTATTTCTTGCTCACCTTTGGTTCACCTCAGCACGTGCTGCCCCATGAGGATTAATAGGAGGTTCCTCTTCCCCGGCTGGACGGTGGAAGCGGAACTTATAACTACGACACCTGTTCGCACCATATAGCTGCTCCACAAGAAACAGCACAGCGTCATGTATAATTCCCAGCATCCTGAGCCCATTTACACCTGTCACAGGGAGGAAGTGATAATCAGAGGCACGCAGTGACTGTTTTAGGGTCTTCTCAGGACTGGATACAACGTAACAGATTTATCACGCTGAATGAATACATTGATGCAGCTGCTTTGGGTGCTGAATACTAAACTCTTCAAATACCATGTTCACCCCATAGCAAGATGTCCGCATTCCCGAATTTCTGCTATAAATACCGTATTTTTTCGCCCCATAAGACGCAATTCCCCCCCCCCCCCAAAAGTGGGGGGAAATGCCCCAGCGTCTTATGAGGCACATACTAATTAGCGCTTCCATTATGGAAGGGATCATTAGTACCGGAGGACAAGTAAGGGGTGAAGACTCTGTACTCGCCGCTTCCTGGTTCTCAGCAGTGCAGTGGCTGCGCACAACATGAGGAAGCTCTGTGACCTCACGCTGTGCGCGCTGGTTCACAGCACAGCCGGCGGCAGGATAAAAACAGAGCGCGAGCGGTGGGGTCCGGGAGCAGGAGAGTTAGGGTATGTTCAGACGACGACAATTGTCGCGCGACAAAAAGTCGCACTATTGTCGCGCGACAATTTTTAGATGCGACTTTGCGGCGACACGCAGTTGCATGAGTGTCGTGCGACTTTTTTGGCTTGTTTTGTCGCGCGACAAACATTTCTTCTGAGGTGGAAGCTTCCTCCACAAAAGAAAAAGGCCATGTGAAATTACAAGGGACCATGACTCCTTTTTATAAACTTGTGTCTGGGTCACAAACCAGACACCCAAACAACATTCTGTCGCATGACTGTCGCATATAAGTCGCAGTCGCACGTGATTCCTATTGAATTCAATGGGCGAAATATCGCATGCGACATGCGGCTTGCGACAGAAAATCCGACAAGAACTCACGTCATGCGACTGTCGCGTCGCAGTCGCAGCATGTCGCATGTCGCAGTGCGACACCATAGACTCCCATTATAAAAATTGTCGTGCGACAATAGTGCGACTTTTTGTCGCGCGACAATTGTCGTCGTCTGAACATACCCTTAAGTGGTTTATTTATTTTATCTGGTATTTGGCTGATCTGAGACAATGGGGGTGATAATGGGGGCTGATTAGAGGCATGGGGCTCTTATCTGAGGTCTGATTAGGGGTCATTTACATTGGGGTCTGAGCGGAGGTCTGATCTGAGGTCTGATCTGAGGTCTGACATTGGGGGTCTGATTGGTGGCCTGACCTGAGGTGTAATGAAAAATATTTTTTGCTTATTGTCCTCTTCTAAAACCTAGGTGCGTCTTATGGATCAGCGTGTCTTATAGGGCAAAAAATACGGTACTTCCAGCATTTAGAATACATTTTCCAATGTGGATTGGGGGTTTGTTAATCAGAGACCTAACTATAGGGAGTGCAGACTATGTAATAGTCAATACATTTAAATAACAATACCTGCAAATGACAGCTGCTTTAGCCTCGCATTGGATCTTGCTTCCTGTACTTTGTCAGTCAGAGACTTCCAAGCCTCTGGAAGGGAAAATTAAGGATTAAGATGTAATGCATGATTTTTGTTGTTTTTCATACAAAGACAAATAAGTGACACATCAGTATCGATAAAACTGTTCACTACAAATCAGCCTGTACATTGTATGCAAATTTACCAAACTTCGAGCAACATTTGATAAATCTGGCACAAATAGGGTAAATGCTGTTGCAAAATTTCTGTGCAAATTTACAAAAAAAAATTCAGTGCTGAAAGTCAGCAACACGCAGACCCCAACTCATCGCTGATATATCTGTATGGTTGTCCTAAAGATTTAAACTTGAGAGAACAGATCCCCAGATCGTGGGCAGATAAAACAGGAAGTCTCATCTGTTCTTCAGGCTTACACCCATAGGATAACCTACTTCATGTGTTGTCCCTCCTCCCCAGCAAACCCTCAGCTACCTTCAATGCTGTTAGCAGAAATCTGGAAACCATCATCACTGGAGATCTCAAACAGGAGGCCGGTTCTAGGTTTGGGTCCCTGAAGCGAGTCCTGCCGCCTCTGTTCATGCTGTAGCAACCGCATCAGAGGAGAACTGAACCCAACATCCTCTTCTGGCTGTTTACAATCTGCAGGTGCAATACATGACAATAATCTGCTGGGAAGAAACGCTGCTAACCAGTGCTGTTCACCAGTTAGAATCTAATGCCTGGGTGAGGCTTGCCCTTTTTAGTTTTATTACTACCCAAAAAACAGCCCTCTACCACCTCTTCCCAGACTGGGGAGACATAGACCAGAATCAAGTATACGTGGATGCAGAAATCCTTGACTTGGCATGACACAGATTGGCGGATAGACTAAGAATGGTGTTACAAACACCAGTTTTGGTATAAAGTCCCATCTGCAAAGAATGCGCCAAATTTCTTAAGAGGAACAGGGCCTATTAATAAATTGAGTGCATTATCAGGTAGTCTGTGCCCCAGATTTTCAAGTTATGCAGACTTGTACTATCCATTATGCCAGTTTCTGGTATAAATGATAGTAAACCCAGGGGGCTGTGAGGGCACCCCGCCTTCGAAGTTTTGTTCACTTCTTGCAACTTTTAAAAATGGCATATTGAGATGACAAAGTTCACATAGGTATGAGTCCCACATCTGGGACCCACTCTTAACTCACAAACAGGGCCTAACTGCAAATAGACAGCATACTCTGCATGTGTGGGATTCTCTCCATTTACTGCAATGGGAATTCTAAAAAAATAGCTGAGTGCACTTGGCTATATTCAGAAACCCCACAGCAGGGAATAGCGAGTGGCAGCGCATGTGCAGTTTAGTCTCTCAAGCTGTTTGAAGGTGTAGTGCGGCTTGTGCGAGCGCTCCATCCTCCTCAGAATCACCTGCATGCCATCTCCTTTGCAGAAGTGGTTCAGTGTGATTACAACTGCTCGCCCTGTTCCCTTGAACTACAAAAGGAGACGATGCGCAGGTAATTTTGAAGAACATGTAGAACTGGAACAAGCACCGCTACATCTTCAAACAGCTGATTGGCGGGGGTGCTGGTAATCGGACCCCTGCCAATCTGATATTAAGCCACTGCGCAACTTACCCTTTCCCACCAGAGCTATATCAATGTCTTACCAAGTATCACGTCTGATCACTCCACTGGTATTTATTGGATTTTTAGTGATATTGTATACATGTCCATAATATAACATGAATAAGATCTTAGTATATCCTTGATTATGGTCCACGCACCAGCAGAAGAGCAAAAAGGCACCCTGTGCTGGTTGCCAATACTAAAACATACCATCTGATTTCGGCTCAGACGGACTTGATTCCTTCAGTAGTGGATCCATATCTACAACGGCCGGAGACTGCCTATAAATATGAAATGAAAAATGTCATCACAATAAGCCAAACCCTTTTTATGGAAATACCGATATTAAAATAGAGCTCTCATCCACTAATTAAAGCTAGGGCTAAACAGTGACATTAACTGAATGGGAAGGTCACAAGACTGCACCCGGACATCACAAGTAATGGTGGTCAGATAATACAACCTGAAGTGAGATCTCAGCAGACATGAAAAAAATCTGAACCTGGGCTGGATTTTAGTTTGCAAGAGACTTGCAGGCTGATCCCACCTAAAATAAGTGGGCGACTCGAATGCAACAGCAAGTCTCCATGTAGACCTAGCCTAAATCTTTCTCTAAGTCTTTTGATTTTAATTAGAGCAGGACAAAAAACTAGATTTTTGTATTTACCGTAAAATCCCGGGAGTGACCATCCTCAGTGTGCGGCCCCTTGGGGAGGGCTGCTACACCGGGACAAAGGGGACTTGTTGTGGGCGGCCGTGGTGACGCGAAGGCTGGCAGGAAGCAGAGGCTTTAAGAGCCTCTGGTCCTCCTTGTCTTCTGGAGATCGGGAAGGAGCAGAGGGCTTGGGGACCCCCTGGTCTCCCGTCTCCTGGGTGGGAGTGAAAGCAGCTAGGACTGCCTGCAATCCCACTGGAAGAAAGGAAAAAAGAAGCTCTACCTCCTACAGACACTAAGTTAAAACTGTTTTAGCTTAGTCCCTGTAGGAAGGGTATAGCTGGAGGGAGGAGCTCACACTTTTGTGCTTCGTGTCGCCTCGTAGTGGCAATAGCTATACCCAAGATCAAGCCCGTGTCCCCCAATGATACGGATGAGAAATTATTATTTATTTGTTTTTTACATTCAGGACATTTATTGATATCCATTTCCTTTTTCTTGTGGTTATATAGCGATATGAGGACTTCTTTTTCAGGAAAAATTATAATGACACCACTTTAGGGTACATACTTATTGATAAACCTTTGGCAACTTTTTTGAACAGTAATGGAATTTGACTATTCTGTTATTATTTGCACTTAATTTATGATTTATTTTATTCACACTAGCGACACAACAATGTATTCCAAAATATTATAGCCTATCACTAAGACTTGACAGGCTGTTTATTAGGCTCTGCCTGATGCACAGACTCATAGGCATACAGTCATGACTTTGGTAGGCCCATGGCTGTCATAGCAATGTATCTGCACCCTGCGATTGTGTTCACAGGGAGTCTCCTTCCTCTGTCTATCTATGAAGGTATCTCTTTGATTCCAGTCATTACAGTGGGAATCAGCACCGGTCCTACAGTACCCATATGGACTGATATTAACCCCACCTTTAGGAGAGGTGCTAACATTGATTCCACAATTTAAATTCACTCCAGGCCCCCTAACCAATATTCACCAATGTCCATTGCCCACCTGGAGGCTGTGTACCCTGCTTTGCGCCACTCCGTGAAGATCGCATGCCGCTGCTCGAGCCTCCCTCCACAGCTTCAGAGGGTGTGCGGAATGGTCCGGCAGCCCACCAAAACCGACCAATAACAAAGCTTCTTCGTTATTGGTTATTTCAGGCACCAGCAGTATCGCTGAGCTACCTGCGTATTGATACGCACAAGACTTTTTTTTAGGGAGTAAAATGACCTGAACAGGCGTCTACGACTCTTGTACAGGCGTTAGTGCAACCTCTGCTTACTGAGTATGCAAACATATGTCTTATGACTTACCCCACAGTCTTTTCTGCCTCAATCACATTTGGTGGTTCTGATGTGTTTATATCATCAGTTTTGGGCGTAATGCTCCTAAAAATAAAACCATTCTATAGTTAAATTCTACTTCGGAAATGCATAAAGCATTTTTTTTTTTTTTAGCATTCACCATTATAAAGCACTGCTTTATTGTACGGGTCGGGACTAACAAGATAATAAATATAAGGTATAATATGTATATATACATGTACTTTATACATTTTTGTAGCTTTGAGAGAAACAAAAAATTGTTTCTTTTTAATAAATCTTATTTTGTTAGTCCCATTAGGAGGCTTTTACGTTAAACTATTTTTTTCTAAATATTGTAAACATGTCTGCAGGGCAGCACATTAATTACTGCTTGTGCATATAGAATGTACAGGTATCTGTTCGGGCACATCTGAGGTGCTATCACTAGACAGCCATGGGGTCCCTTTATCAGGCTAATTTCAGATTAAGGTGTCTTGTACAAGGAAATCGCATTTCCGCACGAGTGCGATGTCCCGTTATGGACACTGCTGGTTTCTCACGAGCTCACGGCAGTATGATGATTTATAATGCTGTGTCTCTCTGCATGACCTTACTTCTACAGAATTACACTGACAGCATTATACCAGAAACACAGATCATTATGTCAGTATAATTTTGTAAAGTAAGGTCATCCAGAGACACCCAGAATTATAAATCAGTATAATGGTTTATGCTCCTGCGAAACGAGCAGTGTCCATAATGGGAAATCACAGTCACATACGGAGCATGATTTCCGCACAGGACACTTTTCGATGAAGCTCGTCGCAAAGAGTCCTTAGACCCAGGGCTGTTAGGATCTCTGCAGCTTCTACTTTTATTTGGCGGTTCAGACAAAAGGTAAAGGCAGAATTCTGCTGGACTCTGCCTACCAGACCGGAGTGCATGGAATTCTACTGCAGATGCAGTAGGAGGGAAACTGTGTGACCGGGGAGGTACAGAAATATGCACCAGCAGGTAGGTGCTACTAAAGTGGAGACCCACATTAATGATCCACCTGCCGCAGGATAAAACCCACAGACAGTGAAGAGAAAAATAAAAAAATTAAGAAAAAAACAAAACATCTCCTACAGACAGTAGACAAACTGGTTAGCCTACTGTCGGTGGAGAGTGTACAGCACACCTGAGAAGTGCCAACACTTTCTCTTTAGTGTCAACCTCCTAATGGAAGTTGGGCATATACCCTTGATGATGTGTCTCCCAATGTCGGCAAAGAGAAATACTGAATTGTGGTGCTCTACCATTCTATTCAGACAGGACTCTGGGACCATTCGTTTTAGGCATCACCAGAGGTCCGACTAGTCAGTCACCCCACCCAACTCCCTGAAATCTAATATTTATCTCATCTCCTGTGGATAAATGATAAATAATTTTCAAAGAATAGCTGCTTTAAAGTTGCAAAGTCATTCCTGTCTTCTCTATTATGTGCCCAACTAGAATGGCTAGAACACCTCATATGCATCTGCAGAACTCTTTGTGAACAACAATTTCTAAAGCTTTAACCACAAAGTGGACCTAAAGTAGCAGTGACTTCTTTTGAAATGTTCCGACCAAAATACTATGGAATTATTACAGTAAAATCAAATGCAAGGTTTTCGGGGACTGAAAAAAAGCCTATTGATTTTAAGGAAAAAGATGAGATGCATGCAACATACCCTGCTAAAATAACACCAGGCGGCTTGTTGTCTTTGTCTTGCTCTCGTGCCCCAGTTGATCCCTGGCCGGAGTGCGATGACTTGTGTTTCTTCCTGCTTGTCTTGTCCGTTGAGCTAGTCTGTCGCTTTCCTTTGCTTTTTGTTTTCTGGACTGCTGAGGAACTTACTCTCTGTGGACCAGAAGCTGAAGTTGCTGAATTCATTGCTTTGCCCTCAGCGTCAGATAGTAGCTGGCGAGTTGGTGATCTGTGATCTGAACTACCAGAGTCTGGTAGGAGTGGGGGTCTGTTGCTGAGCAGTCTGTTCATGTGATGAGAAATTGGGAAAGGACAGTCCTGGTCATTCACTGTATGGGCAAGAGTCATTCCAACAGACTGAGAGGTGGGCACAACACATATGCTAGAAGTTGTTGCCAACGTAGCTCCAGTAGGACTCGAAGAAAAAATCCCAGGTCCAGAAGGAAGTGCCACATGGTTATCTTGAATGCCCAATCCCTGTGGGCTTGTCTTTATTAGAAAGTTGCCAATAGAACTGAGTTCTGAAGGACCCAAAATGCCTGGACTAGCAAGAGTGACGTGACCACTTACAGGAGGAGGGGTAGCGGTTGTCTGCATGGACACAACATTTAGGACGGAAGAACCGGTAGCAATCGCTGGCACTTGACTAGTGAGATGTCCATGATCCAAGCCAATAACACTGGTAGTCCCTACAGAGTTGGACGCTCCCAAATTCTGCGGAAGCAAGGGCGTCTGGTCAAAGTACATGACCCCAGACTTGGATCGTTTAATGATATTTGGAATACTGCGGTGGGGGGCAGCACTTCCTAGGCTGCCTAAGTCAATCAAGCTTGGGTGGTTTGGTAAACTTCCAGCAAGTTGTGGGGCAGTAAAGTTAATTAGTGTCATATTTGATACAACTTCAGGAGGATGCCTTAAAGCAGGTGCAACAGAAGGTGCCAGTTTTTTGGTTTTCTTGTGTAGACGTGAGATCTGCCTTTTCTTACCCATGCCAGATGTCTGAGGATTGGATGCACTACTCAAATCTGACCTTTGTCCCGATTCTGACACTAGGAGTTGTGGTTCAGCTGTTGGCTGTACCCCAATAAGAAGACCTGGAGGCTGGTTAGTGAGACCCGGCAAGAAAGCAGCCTGGGGTGTTGTTGGAAAGGGTTGAAGATGTGGATGGTGGGATATTGGTAAAAGCCCCTTGCTGGCAGATGAAAAAGGTGAGGTTAGAGTAGGATTGAGTGTGGTGGCTAAAGTAAGTCCTGCTCCCATAGAACTGAGTACTGGGACATCCCCATCCATACGACTTGAGCCAGAAGGTACAGATTGTGTCAGCTGTATTTTTTGTGTAACGCCGTTGGGCAATGTCTGTAGGACATAAAGAGGCTGCATGTTCTGATTGACCACAACTACCTTTTCAGTCGTAGATTTGAGGTGAGGGGATGTGCTCTGTATGGCAGTGTTCTGCATTTGTGAAGGACCAGGACTCTCTGTGGTGCTTGGGATATATTTTTGGTTTTGAATTGGCACCGTAGGAGACACTGGCACTTGCAAGTTTGGTGTACTACTATTTCTTGTTAGCTCTTGACCCGATCCATGGTCTACCTGTCCACAGGAAGGGCTAGAAATGTGCTCAGCTTCCATGTGCCCTGTAATAAATCGATCAGGAGTCATGTGCCTTTCTGGCGTTCGATCAACACTTTGAACCAACAGGTCTGAATCTCCGTCACCAGATGTCACAGGCTTTTCGGTAACCGTTACTCTTTTTTCACCTGTGTCTGGAGTTGGTAAAGATAAAAGGGAACGGTCACTGGGTGTAGACATTTGGGAATCTGGGATCACGCCAAGCCTACTATGATTCTGACTTGGAAGAGAAGGGCTGCGAGTGGTTAAAACGGAAAGATCAGAAGGCAGCTCAAGTGGAAGTTCAAACTGCTCTTCGGCAGACATACTAGAAGTAACCGTACCATCCCCTTGTTCGGATGACGGAAGCTGCTGTGAGAATACCTCAAATAACCCCATATCTTTACCACGGTTAGTATCCAGCCCCAAACCGTCCCCCAATGTAAGCAGCTCCGATGAAGAGGACTCAGGGCTTTCTCCTAGTGCTTGCATGGCTGGGGTATTCTTTAATACAAAGTCCATAATGTCTATAGGAAGGATGTTCCCACAATCATCACTGTTGTTATTGTCAGAGTCAGACTTTAGCAGCTCGGTGTTAAAGGAATCCAGCAGCGTTTTATCAGCTCCGCCGTGACTTCGCCTTGGATTGTCTAAGCTGAGTTGAGTCTCCAGTGAGTCTTGCTTCACTGGATGACAGCTTTCAATTTTGGCATCTGAGCCCTTGCTGCCTTTTCCTGTATGGGATTTTTCCAACGGTTCATTTGATGCAACCAACTTTTCGGCTCCATTTTGTTTACTGCTTCTCTTTCCTGTGTGTCCAGATTTCCCAGTGGTGGTAGTGATGCTTGCATCGCTTTCTGTGCCGTCATCTACTCCATCAAGTTGAGGGATTCTGTGAAGATTTCGGTCATCATCTCTAAACAGGTTGCGTACACCTAGTCTGTCATCCGCAGCAGCAGATACTACAGTTCTAGAAAAGTTATAATAATACACATCATCATCTTCAGAAGAACTGAGGTCATCTGCACCATCTACTTGACCCTCAGCTGATCTTTTTCCTCGTTTCTTTCCTGGAGCGCTGCTGCAAAAGGGAAGATCTTCCTCACCGTAGGAACGTACACCGTACAGAGGAGTTAATCCAAAGAACATATTAGAACGTGCTCTGGCACTTCTCCTTGGATATCGTCTTTTGTACGAGCTATCTTCCTGAGCTTTGCTTCCATCTTGGAGACGTGCACTGGAGTCCTGAGCAGGGTAAGCATTGCCAGCTTGTGGCTCTGAGTCTGTGTTTGGGCTCCTGTGGTTGGTGACACTATCATCAGTATCTTCAGGACTGTCTTGCGATTTAGTTACCTCAGTCAGCTCAGGGGGTGACGCTGTTTGTTGGTCCATCTTCCTGTCACTTGTGTTTTCTGCAGCCATCTTTGGCTTTATTGCTTTACATGGGCTCACCGTAGATGCATCAACCATTGGACTTTCAGTGCTGGATGCAGACTTATCTACGTTTTTGCTATGACTGTGCATTTTAAAACCTCCAGTATCTGAAATTAGATGATTGCCGTTAGTGTCTACTTGGCTTCTGCATTCGCTAGATACATGTTCATTGTCAGTAGTTGTGGATTTACTGGAATGTTTTTCCTTCGAACTCTCCATTATCTGATTCTTTGACTTTGGCCGTCTTTCTTTGGTCACTGTAACACCATGATTACCCAAAGGTAAATGGGTTTCTTGGGTGTTGTCAGAGGATAGAGTTCTCTCAGCCTGAATGGTATCCACATTTGGATCATTTTCTCTCTTTATTGCCCTTTGGTTCTGATTACAAGAATTGGCCTTGGAGCCATGAACTACTGAAGAACCATCTTTCACAGAGCCAGCTCTGCTTGTACTAGAATCAGGGTTGGAGGTGCCCTGTGGCTGAGTAGGTACCTTAGTGCTAGCTTGATTAGAAGCAAAATCAGAAGACCTCAGACTTAAAGATTTCATTTTATCAGTTTTGGGAATTTTTGATACCATTTCAAGTGAGCCAGCTCTCCTGGTTTCTAATGGTTTATCCACTTTTGCCCCTGCAATTCTGTGCCCATTGCTGGAGAGGCAGCTACTTGGATTCACTGAATTTGAAGGGATGCCTCCTGAATCTATGTTGGTAGACCTGTGATCTGCCAGTGCTGCTGTTGTGTCCGGTTGTGATACAGTAAGTCTGGAGGCCTCAGCATGGGAAGGAGAAATCACACATGGCTTTGGAGGCTGTGGAGATATGGAAGAGGCACTATGCCTGCGTGAACCTATGCTACGAAGCCCAGAGGAGAGGACAGGATCTCCAACAGTCACAATTTCATGTGCAACCGGACTACCTGAAAATGAAAATGAAGAACATTAGCAAGAACATAGGAATGTCTTACAGAAAAAAAAAATATCCAAGTCAATAATACATCAGGCAGTGATTGCATTTGCGCTCCCTTTGCTGACACAGTAAGGTTACTTCAACGTTATATTATCTCCAAGTTCCTAAAGAAAGGTGCTATCTGGTAGGTACACAGCCCTGCAAACCAAAACACTGACCTGGATGCGCTGAAAGTTTTTAAAAATGGAAGTGTTTCAGTTTTTCCATTCCACCTTATTTCAAGCCCTTAAACGTGTCAGTCGTGTAACATTATGTAATAGCTGGGGTCTTTATGGAAATTGTCCCTAAAGGGGTTGTCCAATTTCAAAATACCGATGACCTATCCTTTTTAAATCGATGGACACCCATCAATTAGAAAGATATCAATGACCTAACCTGAGGATAGGTCATTGATATCTTTCTAATTGATGGGTGTCCGATTTCAGAGTGCTTTTCAATGTTACCCTCCACACTTGAATGGGAGAGGATGATGTAATTACACAGCACCGCAGCTAAAAGGGAGGATAGGTCAACAACCCCTTCAAGCTCTATGGCCTAAAAATGGCAAGGCAGAGCATGCAGATCCACTTAGTTCTGTCCTATTAAAGTAAGCCCCTGGAACTAATGGCACAACAGCACCCACAATGTTGGGCCTTCATTCCATACTACAGACGAAGAACTCCAAAGACACCTTAGACACGTCTGAAACCCCCACATATGCCCTATATGATGCATCCTTTTTGTGTGTCAAATATTTGTAGTCCTCAAATGTTAAGAACATAATGCAAGTTCCTCTCCTCTCCAAATGATAATACCTACATCTGGCCCGACGGCATGCTACAATGCTCCACCTAAAGTGACACCACAGCTCGCATTGTACTGTTTACATTGGTTACTGTCAAATGTGCACCCATCATACTGACAGAGCCAGAAATAACACCCCAACAGGATTCCTCCTCTACCATTTCTAATGGCACTTAGAATCTCTGCACACCTACCTCCCCATTTAGAATGGTACCTAGTAAATAAAAAATGGTGGAAGAGCTTAAAAAAAAAATAAAAAAATAAATCAGAGCCAGCTGATTCACCATTATCCTCTGCCTACAGGGATGAAAACATTTTGGACCGCTATCTACAATAATACATGAGTAATACTGTAGATATAGAGGTAAAAATCACTATTTTCCTACGGCCCCCCATTCCCATGCTGTCAGCGCTCAGAGCCTTGCTGAAATACATTGACAGGAGTTCTCTCCGTTATGTTAGAACAGCACCGCACCGTTTATTTCTTTGCAGTTTAGAGTGTTGATAATGGGGGAACCGTGGGCAGCAAGGACTCCACATCTACAGTACTACTCATATTACAGCAGATAATTGTCCAAATCAGGGTGAAAAATACCCCGATAATTAAGAAATTGATGCTTTGCAACTCTAAAAGGGGTTTAAGGGGGTCATGGTAATAAATGGGCTTTATGCCAGAGCACCATAAAAACAAATTGCTCTCATCGAGCACGACGCACAGTTGCTGTGTCAGCACAATCAGTGCCGGGGCCCGGCTGTCACAGAGTCCAAAAAACAGAGATCCCATAAAATGGTGGTTCAAACCACCACGCCGTCAAACGTAGTGTGTCTGAATGACCTTGGGAGAGGAGATCTTCCCTGGAGGGTAGTAGCTATGGGATGTTTGCTAGCAGAGTCACCAGATCAGCATACCACGACCGCCTGGGCCAATCCGGAACGAGGACAATTGCTGGAACGCCCTCTGCTGACCTTTTTGATGCTGGGGCTGAAGCGCTAGGCAAAGCTATAACAGCTACCGCATTCAGCGCCCGGTAGTGCAATTGCTCACTGCAAATACTCCACCTGTGCACCAATGCGCATGATGAAAAAGAGGAGGGGTTCTGCCAGTATGGTCCCTGCTGGTAGTACCTGGTACACATGACAGGGAAGGCAGACAGCAGGGAGCCTGCTGGGGACAGGCCTAGGAGGCGCTAAGGAGATCACCAAGGCCTAGCAGGGAGCGAAGCCGGGGACTGGAGTAAAGTTTCTGTCCGACAGGAAGTGAGGTGTCAGGCCGGAAGCTGCGGGTGAAAGGAGGCTCCAGAGGATGAGGTCAGGGCAGGGGAATGATGGTTGAACAGGAGGCCACATGTGACGGAGGAAGGCAAGAAATACTCCGGAAAGTTAATGTACAGCGCCTCCCTCGGCGTGCTGGGGCCTGTGGTACCGCTGCAGGGCCGAAGAAAGGACTGGGTTCGCTGGTAAAAGAGAGGGGGGCATCTTGAAGCATGCTCGCATACTTAGCCATTCCCTTTCCCATGCCCATCCTTGGCTCCAGCAGGGTCCTTCTGTCTCCCAAGTCACTCCCTTTGGTGGGGGGAGGACCGATGCAATAGGTACAGAAGGCCCAAAGCTGGCAGGCAGCGGAGGAGGATCTGGTGGTCATCCACACCACCTTTTCCTCTGTCCTAGCTACTGGGGATGTTAGGGGGCATCCCGTTGTGCTGCCAGGAGGGTAAACGGGGAATAGTTCCACCCTGGTGCCCAAGTTCATTTCTAAAAAGCAAGACCCTCAGAGCAGATGTCTGCCTCCTACAGACATCAATCTAAAACTGAAGCAAAGGCACTAATATGTTAAAAAGGTGAAGCATCTGCACAGGTTGCCAGAATCCTCATTATTTGGTGGAGTATTGATTTGCACTGGCTTTGCATACCATGGCTACTACTGTATGACCCCTTCTCATGTGGTGTATTGAGTTACCCTAAATCACGTTCTTCCTTTTCACATGTCATATTGCCACTGGGTAAAGGATATGTAGTTTATTATCTTTTACTCCAAGGGAGTCTTGTCCCTGATATTGCGTGCGGTAGCTGCTACACACTCCCTCATAGGGCAGCCCTTCTGCTAGTCCACATTGTTGGACTTGTCTCTACATTTCCTTCTCCCACAGGTAAAAATTTTGCTCATGTTCTACTAACAAAGGGTGCTGTGGCTCCTACACATTTTGGGTTTACACTTTTCAGCTAGATACAGTTGCTGATCAGTCCAATCACTCCTAATGCGCCCTATCATCTGCACTACCTCCCTCACCCGTACAGGTATTTGCAATAACTTGGGATACTGTATCGGATGGGGCAGCTTCTGGTGTGTACTGGTACTGATTTCTTTAGCTGGCATAACCTACTTGTTTCTGTGACATTCATCTACCGCATTGTCCCTTCACAAGTGGGGCATCAGCATACGTGGTTCGGTTATGTCAATCGTCTGCATTTCTCCCCACACCAGACAGAGTGCTGGTACTGTCTTATGTTGGCACTGCTAATGGTTTATTCGTTGCTAAAGAGCAGCACCCTATCCACATCTTGGAGCTCCGGGCGATTCTTCTAGCTCACAGACACTGCATTTAGCTGTTGATGAGCCGCTCAGTCAGGATTCGATCCGACAGTGCAACCATGGTGGCCTTCCTAAGTTCCCAAAGAGGAACTCACAGTCAAGCCGCAACGGCAGAGACGGCAATTATCTTCAAGAGGGCGGAGAAGGCAATTCCAGCTCTGTCAGCAGTCCACATAAGGAGTGTACTTCCTAAACAGGGGACCCCAGAACTGTCCTTCCATCCTGACGTTTTTAACAAAGTCTGCAACAAATGGGGGACACTGGACGTCAACCAGATGGCGTCTAGGTGGAACAACAAGATACCACGCTTTGTGGGCCGATTCCCGGACCTCCAAGCGATAGCGACCAATGTCCTGGTGGTTCCCCAGAGCAGGTTCATAATCTTGTACAAATTTTTCCATACCGCTGCTCCCCAGGGTCTTCAAAAAGGTCAGCAGAGGGCATTCCAGCAATTGGCCTCGTTCCGGATTGGCCCAGACAGTCGTGGCATGCTGATCTGGTGAATCTGCTTGCACACATACTATGGCCACTACCCTCCAGGGACGATGTCCTCTCCCAAAGTCCAGTCTTCCACTCGCATTAAGGCATGCTGTTTTTGACTGTGTGGTGGTCCGAACCACCATTTTACCGGATTGCGGTTTTTCGGACACGGTGATCCTAACATTGCCAAGAGCTAGGAAGCCGACTTCCTCCAAGATATGCTATTGTGCATGGATGTCTTTCTTTTGCGGTTGGGAGAGTAACCACCTTTATCCTTTTAGTTTTTCCATCCCTCGCATTCTTGCCTTTCTCCAGGAAGGCCTTCATCTAGGATTCACCCTAAGCTCACTCAAAGGCCAGTTATTGTCCCTTTCCATCTCCTTCAATGCCCTTTGGCTTACATTTTGGCAGTACATACATCTACCTAGGGAGTTACACAACTGGTACCTCTATACCGTGAGCCTACCCTTCCTTGGGACCTCACTTTAGTTATGGACACTCTGCAGCTGTCCCCTTGGAAGCCCTCAGGGAGATTACTCTCAGCCTTCTCTACTGGCAAGTCGCCTTTCTTGTGGCCATCATATCCATACCGCGAGTGTCTGAGCTCGCGGGGTTCTCAACTAAGCGTTCTTTTCCGATTATGCATCAGAGCAAGGTCATCCTGAGACCGATTCCCTCCTTTCTGCCAAAGGTGATCATCTCGTTACATCTGAACAAGTAGATGGCCCTCTCTTCTGTCTGTTAAACCCCAGCCAACCTCAAATTTTTAAAAATTTGGTTAAAAGTAAAAAAAAAAAAAAAATAAGTTGTAAGCCTCAAACTTTTCAAAACTGTAAGTTCTTCTAAAATAAAGCAAACATATGGAAAGATATATCTGATATTTTTGTATAGTATCTGATGATACATTTTTGTATAATATGTATATATGTGACGTATTGCATTTAAAACAAATTTCACCAATTTTTGTGTTGTAGTAAATATATGCAAATTGAATAGGTCTAATTTTACCACCTAAATAAAGAACAATAGGTGAGGGGAAAAAGCAGTGTCACGATTGGATGTGCAATACCTTTAATGAGTTATTCTCTGACAAAGTCACACATAGCAGATTTCTCAAATCTGGCTTGGTCATTAGAGGCCATTTTCAGGTCTGGCGATTAAAGCGTTAAATGGCTATCCAGGTCTACTAGCTAGTGTTTTCCAGTAGTTTTGCAGGGGGAAAAGATTCTCTTTACTTTATTCAATATGCTAGAATGGAGACTACACAAAAGTTAGGGTCCTTTCACACTGGCGTTTTTGTTTTCCGGCATAGAGATCCGTCGTCAGGTCTCTATGCCGGAAAAATCCTGATCAGGATCATCCCCATGCATTCTGAATGGAGAGAAATCCGTTCAGGATGCATCAGGATGTCTTCAGTTCAGGAACGGAACGTTTTTTGGACGCAGCAAATACCGCAGCATGCTGCGCTTTTTGCTCCGGCCAAAAATCCTGAACACTTGCCGCAAGGCCGGATCCAGAATTAATGCCCATTGAAATGCATTAATCCGGATCCGGCCTTAAGCTAAACGTCGTTTCGGCGCATTGCCGGATCCGACGCTTAGCTTTTTATCAATGGTTACCATGGCAGCCAGGACGCTAAAGTCCTGGTTGCCATGGTAAAATGTAGTGGGGAGCGGGGCAGCAGTATACTTACCATCCGTGCGGCTCCCGGGGCACTGCAGAGTGACGTCAGGGTGCCCCACAAGCATGGATCACGTGATCCATGGGCATGGGGCGCTCTGACGTCATTCTGGAGCACCCCGGGAGCCGCACGGACTCTAAGTATACCGCTCCCCACTACTACTATGGCAACCAGGACTTTTATAGCTGGCTGCCATAGTAACCTGAAAGCATTTCGAAGACTGATCAGGATCCTGATCAGTCTTCTAATGCTTCAGGCGACTTGCGTGCTGACGGATCTGGCGGGATGGAAGTGCCTGCCGGATCCTCAGAACGCAAGTGTGAAAGGACCCTTAGTAATATATGCTTACTATAAGATCTGCATAGATTTCTAACCACTCCCCTTGTCAAGCAAAGCATTTGCTTTGGACAGCATGGAGCTCCCACCTTGAAATGTTCTCTAATGGTTAAAGCATATGACCTTGTCTTGAGTCACAGTTTCTACTATTCTATAATTAACCAGCACATCGTATTTTATCTTATTTAAAAAAAAAAAAAGTAAAAATACCTGCTGATGGAAGTGGACGTGGTCCAGGAAAACGCTGATTAGAAGAGTATCTGTGAGTGCGGACCCTACCCACACCAGACGGTCGGGAAATTGCCCAGGTACTGGAAGCTGAAGAAAGTGGTTCTGGAGAAGGAAGGCCAATGGTATCTACAGGCCTTACTCTCTGTGCACTTGGTTCTTAAAGGGACACAAAAGAAAATGAAATTATTTTACTGTGCACTCGTCAATCAAAGCAGTCAGAAAACGTAAAACAAAAATGGTTGATTGAATGCTGCCAGAGTTCTGCTCTGAAGCTGCCATGGTTGTGAATACAGTTGCGTTCTATCATACAGGCTCCAACCAAGATCTGCAAAGGGGTTGTCTCATCTGAGACACAGGTGGCATACCCTCTAGGATATGCCACCAATATCTTAGATGAGAAAACTCCTTGCATTTCCATGCAACGCCACCAAAATGGTCTGTGTAATGCAGGACAGGTGCTCCAGAGTGAGACGACCTTTTTGGGCGCTCTCCTCTCTGGCCAGAACAAGTGTATTCCCGTAAAGAAGACCCCCACTCCCGCTATTAACTCAGAATTACCCAATAGGGCATTTAGAAATCAGTTTTCGAAACTGGGCGACCCCTTTAAGTCAAGCCCCCACCACTCTTCTTACAGCATAGGGCTACACGGCGACATGTGTTGCGTGACAAAAAGGGTACAACTACATTGTGACATTTTTGCAATGGTAGTCAATTGTGTTGCACTGCGACACACGACAGACGCACAGAAATCCAACTTGAATGGAATTTTTGCAACTGTCGCGTCGCAGTATAACACCATTGACTATCATTATGAAAAATGTCGCTGTGTAGCCCTAGCCTTGGTGATTTCCATCAGTGAGTGGGAGCCAAAACCGGGTGCAGGTAAACTACATAGAACAGGTGCAGATCCTTCCCTTATACCTTACCTCTGTGTAGGATCCACTACTGGTTTTGGCTCACAATCACGGACAGAAACCACCGAGCAAACGGTGACCATGTGAAAGAGGGCCAACATTGGCTATCGCCCCTCCGTTATCTCCATTCCTCTGATTATTTCTTATTACTAAGTAGGGATCCCATACTAAAGTCCTGCAAATAAACCTCTTCACTAAGTGTGAAATAAGAAGAACTTTAAATAAGGGGATGAAATTATTGCCAGGAGTTCTACTTTAAGACCCATCATTAATATCTCCCGACACCTTCACTGATCAGTTGTTTGAAAAGACTGTGATGCTCAGATGAGTTCTGCGGCCTCATCCTAGTGCTGTGACATAGAAAGCGTCGGCAGATAAGAACCATTTGGCCCATCTAGTCTGCCCAATATACTGAATACTATGAATAGCCCCTGGCCCTATCTTATATAAAGGATGGCCTTATGCCTATCCCATGCATGCTTAAACTCCTTCACTGTATTTGCAGCTATCACTTCTGCAGGAAGGCTATTCCATGCGTCCACTACTCTCTCAGTAAAGCAATACTTCCCGATATTACTTTTAAACCTTTGCCCCTCTAATTTAAAACTATGTCCTCTTGTAGCATCAAGTCCATCGGTCACATAACCTTTGTGCAGCTCATTTAAGTCAATAGGATGGCGCTGCAATACTAAGTACAGCCACTATACAAAGTAAGGAATTGTGCTTGGTACAACATGAGGAGGGTGAGGGTGACAGGAGTCAGACCCCCAATGAACAAATATTGATGACCTATCCTGAGGGTGGGTCATCAATACTTAATTCCCAGAGTACCCTTTTACTCTATAATGATGGCAGTGAGACAACCACTTACATATTCTAGCGAGAGTGGGGGATTCGGCAAAATACCGTTGTTTGCAAAAATGTGACATTCATTTTATTCAATGAGTCATCCATTTGTTCCACCACTACACCCTCTGGGTCTTACCATGCATGTCGTCACATGGCGGACTGTGTGCGATAGTGCGGTTTTCTTCGTGATGCTCGGTGCTGTTGACATCGGTTTCAGTGGGAGGAGGCCTACATTCCAGGATTTTACACGTATAAACACAACGTTTCCGGGCATCTGTCGTACTCCAGTACACTCGAGAACATCTACGCAGGAAAGGGGGGACAAAACTTGTCAAAATGACGCTGTAATTACTGAGAGCCGAGGGTCGGGGATAAGAGTCAACGCAACAAGACTTGTCATCCTTCAGACAACAGACTCTTTAAGATGGAGAAAATGGTCTAAGAAGGCCATCTACACACAGATATTTCATCAGGTTGAGAGCAGGAAGGGATTTTCAAATGTCGACCAGCTACGCTCACCTAGTATTGTAATGCTTACAGGATGATTTAAAGAGGAGCCATCACCTCCCCTGACATGTCTGTTTTAGTAACTACTGTAAGATTTCAGGAGCATCTAATGTCTCATTCCTCTATTATTCATGCTAGAAGTTACGAATGAATTACCAGCAGTCTGCAATAAAGGTCCAGATAGGCGTCACCAGTTGGAGGGTGTCCCTGCACAGTCTGGCATTATCCAATCAGTGCTGCCAGTGTCAGACTGTGCAGGGACACACCCACACTGGTAACACCCATCTGGACCTTTACTGTGCACTGTGGCCAATATATTTATAACTTCTAGCAGGAATAATAAAGAAATGGAAAAAACTAGAGTCATGAACATAGATGCTTTAGAATGATTACATGGTGCATGCGAGTAATTACTAAAACAAAGATGTCAGGAGAGGCTAGAGCTTTTGGCTATATTCATGTTGGTCTCTACATGCACTTTTTCATTACGAGGAAGTCAGAAAGGGTGTTTCCGATAATCAATATCAGTAAGAGATGGTTCACATTTGTGTTTAACGGATCCGGCAGGCTGTTCACTGAACCTGGTCTAGCCAGATACTGACGTTCCATGCCGGACCCCCATGACTATAATGGGATCCAGCCAAACAAAAAACTTGGAATGCAAATGTAAATGGTCAGAATCAAGTTTCTTTCATCCTCTCGAGAATATGACTATATGAGTAAATTCACACGCAGCAGATTTGTTACAGAAAACCATGTGCTTGACACCAAAACAACCCCAGCCAGATGAAAGCAACTGATATTCAGCCACAGTAACATCTCTGCGGGGTGTGGAGAGACCACCTATGTCACAGTGAAGTAACCTCCCTTTGTCATGTATTTTTATGGCAACCTGCCCCAACGAGTCAAACTATCAGATATACACAGTAAGGGGGAAATAAACGACATACTGATAACCGATGGGAAATAGCTTCTCCTCACAGTCCGATAAGTCACTGAGGATGCCAAGACAGTCTACCGTCATGGAACCTGTGTAAGAAAGAAAGAAAAAGAAATACATCGTGATTTCTTCCCCATTTATGTTTAAAGCGAATTCAGAAATCTGAAATCATTTATAGAGTTGGAAAAATGTCATTAAATAACTCAAAATGAAATAAAATAAATCAGAAAATGTATTTCTGCAAAGTAAACTTAAAGTAGAACTCCCGCAATTTCTTTTATTCTCTGACCTGTTAGAAAGGTGCATGATGTAATCTTCTCACTAGTGACTGTATTTGTGAGTTATAACCTCCCTTCCGATCCTCAGCTGTGTCATGTGACCAACCCTCCAATCTCCAACTGACACAGGACAGGAAGTCAGTTACTTCTATAAGGGTCTATTCACACGTCCGCGAGTGTTTTGCAATGCACAAAACACGGACACCCGGCCATGTGCTTTCCGCCTTTTGAGGCCCGCACATGGCCGGCACTTTAACAGAAATGCCTTTTCTTGTCTGTGTCTGCGGATAAGAATAGGACATGTTCTATTTTTTTGTGTAACGGAAGTGCGGATGCAGAAAGGAAGTGCGGATGCAGAAAGGAAGTGCGGATGCGGACAGCACACTGTGTGCTGTCCGCATCTTTTCCGGCCCTATTGAAAGTGAATGGGTCCGGATCCGTTCCGCAACGTTGCAGAACGGATCTGGATCCATTTTGCTGACGTGTGAATGGAGTCCAAGAGTGACATTGAGGCCCCCATAGGAATACATAGAGAAACTGGCTTCCTGTCCACACATAAGATGCTGTGTCAGTTGGAGAGTCTGATAGCTGGTCACATGACACAGCTGGGGATCAGAAGGGAGAGGATAACTCATCACAAATACAGCCACTGGTAAGAAAATGACATTCACTACACATTACATCATGTACCTTTGTAGCAGGTCAGAGAATATTTTTTGCGGGAGTTCTTCTTTAAAAGAGGTTTTCCAGGAATTAAAAATATTAATGACGTATACACAGGGTAGGTCATCAATATGTGATTCTTAGAGGTCCGACTCCTCTAAAGTGACTGTTTGGTATTGCTTCTCAATCCCATTCATTTCAACGGGACTGAGCTACCTATGAATCTTCAAAAGATGAAACAATGCAGCACTCTATTCTATTCATGAATCCAGGAAAAACAGAGGTGACGGCCATTTTGCGCTGACTCAGCGTGAAAAGGCGTCGCCTCCGTTTGGCATCTTGCACTTCAAAGCCTATGGATTTTATGGATTCATGAATAAAGAAAGGATTTTATGGTGAGTGCCACATTGTTTCATCTTTTGAAGACTGGACTGTGAAGCATTTGATGCAGAGCACTACTTATCCGTTGCTTGCCGTCCCTGGACACGTTCCACAGAGATCGATGGTATCGCAGTGATAGGAGCAGAGGAAGGTAGTGACGACGCATTTACTTTTTGGAAGTAACTGAGCTACATACGACATGTGTCTCGCCACAGGCTGAGGAAGAGTCGTCTTCAAACAGCTGTTTGGCAAGGGGGTTGTGAGTCGGACCTCCACTTATCGGATACTGATGACCTATCCTGAGGACATGGGGGTCAATACTAAAATACTGGAAAACCCCTTTAAAATGCCATGTGTTTAGTTACACATATGTATCATAATTATCTATACAACAGAAACTATGGGGTGTGATCAGTATACAATGGATTATAAAATGGCCCTTTACATGTTGCCGTCCACATCACGTTTTTAGATTACAATGGGAACAAAAAGGATGCAAAAGTGAAGGACACTTGGCTTTTCCCAAAAAATACCTTTTTTTTACAATAGGATATGCATCCATCTGAAGCATCCATTTAACGTATTACGTCTAGGTCACGTATAATCTATAGCTCAAGCACAGTTGACGGTCACTAAACTGTCTATTTTATGTTTAGTGTTAACTTCTCAAGTCAAGATCTGAACAGGTTTACCTGCTGTCTTATGGGAAATCAGACCACACATTGGGCAAACAAGTCACAATCAGCTCTGCTACATCAAAAGTAGGAAAGCAGCATTAGATGACACTTTTTGGAGGATAATTTTCAGCTCCGTCTGACATTTCCAACGGCTCACCTATCATCATATGAATGCTGTCCGGTTCCAGACCGTTCAGGAACTTCCTGCGCAAATTAATCCCTTCAAAGTCCACAACCACTCTTCTAAAAACCTCAAAGTTATTATCAGACACAACCTGTGAAGGGAAGCAGAAATGGCGTCAGACTTTTCATGTGAGTAAGCAGGAGATGAGCTTTTTACAAAGAACTGAAAAGCCTTATGAAGTCTTGAGAGCAAAGTTATCAAAAATTAAATTCGGCTGTTTCGCCAAATTTCACAAAGAATTCGAAGCACATTCTTTTGTATGTAGTGGGCGCAATGACAAAAGAACGGTGATCGTGAAACTATGCCAGCACAAGATGTCACGTGGTTTCTTCAATCAAGATGGCGGCAACGGCCTCCTCGAGAGCAAATTAATGAAGTGAGAATATTTTAGTTTTTTTGCCGCCATTTCAGGAAAAATAGATTCATTACCATGAAGCGCGAGGAAATTCGGCTTCGCGACAAGTCAAATTATTCCTGAAATTCGGATCAAAGTCAATTCGTTTGGCTTCAATTCGCTCAACGCTAGAGAGCACCATCTGCAGTGGTGGGCTTGAATTACACAAGGATGTATTTATAAAACTGTAAAGACATAGTAAGGTCATCATATCCAATGTCTGAATTCTGTTCAAGGGGGCTGTGCAAGAATGAGAGGCGGGGTGGGGGGTTCGGACGCAAACGTCCCCACTTGGCCACACCTGTAAAGGAAAGATGACTTGCCTGCCTCCCAGTGCTGGCTCTCCTCTCTGGGAGAGTACAGTATTGTTTCTGTCTTCAGTGCACTCTGTGTAGAGGCTGTCTGTAGGGTTCCACCCCGTAAGATATATGTATATAACAACAGCAGCCAAGATGGTGATGCTTGAATACTTTAAAGTATAAAGTATTCAAGCATCACCATCTTGGCTGCTGCTGTTATATACATATATCTCCTCTCTGGGAGGCAGGCAAGGCTCCTCGCTGTAAACATCCAGTTTGACACTGCCTGCAGTCAGTGACCGCGGTGGTGACCGGCTACCCTTACATCATGAGGCAAGGGGATCCTGTCTCCGTCGAGACCAATGATTAGCGGCGGCAATGTCAAACCGGATTTTTTTTTTTTTTTTTACAGTGGGATACCAGAGGAGCATCAGAGGCCTGGAAGAGAAGGAGAGGGGAGCCAGCATTGGGAAGCTTGCGTCCCCCATTCCTGCAAACCCCTTTAAGGCCTGACAGTATCCTTAAGAATCGCTGTACACTTTTGTGTAATGTCAGTAGTGTTCTAGTCGCCACACAACAATTACTTTCAACAATGAAGCCGGCAGGGCTGAAACGAATGAAACCGGGATGACAGGAAAAAAGAGCAGCAGGGACCAGTGTTGGAAGAGTAGGGAATTGGTGGAAATGTCTTTTTTTTTTTTTTTTTACCCGTTGCAATCTGTCTTTTTTCCTAATTGAATAAACTCACCTCCCCCTTGATCAGATCTCTGTGTTTCTGGCAGTAAACTTTCTTATCTTCTAGAAACACGCAATTCTTAATCCTCGAGCACATGAAGTGGTAATTACTTGTGCATGATGTCAGGCAGCAGCCCACTGTGGCGCCTAACTTCTGGCAGTGCTCGCACCTCTGGAGAAACATAGACAAATACATGATAGCACGGCAGGGGAACTACAGGGTGACTGTTTTAGAGGAAGGAGTTTGTTTGCTAGAAGCAGGTGCTTATAAGCATTGTGATCTTACCAGCTGCTTCCCTCTGATCACTGCCATGTGCACGTTTTTGAGAGAACCGTCATCATCCTCAAACACCTCTGCTGACCACAAAGCACAGTTAATGTGAGTCCACTCATCTTGACCAATGTACAGAAGACGCCCAGCATCCTGTAATGATAAGGGGATGATCATTTATGTTATGATAAACTAAGCGGCTTTGAAATTCGGAAAAAAACTTACTGATCATAAAGAGGTCAATGTTATCATAATAAAAAAATAAAAAATAAAAAAAGAACCTGCCAGTTGATTTCTGCTAAGGCCCCTTTCACACATGCGTTTTTCCTTTCCGTCCTAGAGTTCAGTCTTCGGGGCTCTAGGAAGGAAAGATACTGATCAGGATTTCCCTAATGCATCCTGAATGGAGAGCAATCCGTTCAGGATGCATCAGGATGTCTTCCGTTCAGTATGTGAACGTTTTTTGGACGTTGACAAAACCGCAGCATGCTGCGGATTTGTCTCCGTCCAAAAATCCGGAAGACATGCCGTAATGCTGGACCTGGAATTAATGCCCATTAAAGTGCATTAATCCGGATCCAGCCTTAAGCTAAACGTCGTTTCGGCGCATCGCCGGATCCGACGTTTAGCTTTTTCTGAATGGTTACCATGGCAGCCAGGACGATAAAGTCCCGGCTGCCATGGTAAAGTGTAGTGGGGAGCAGGGGAGCAGTATACTTACCATCCGTGCGGCTCCCGGGGCGCTCCAGAGTAACGTCAGGGCGCCCCATGCGCATGGATCACGTGATCGCATGGATCACATGATCCATGCGCATGGGGCACTCTGACGTCATTCAGGAGCGCCCGGGAGCCGCACGGATGGCAAGTATACTGCTCCCCCGCTCCCCACTACTTACTATGGCAACCAGGACTTTAGTAGCGTCCTGGCTGCCATAGTAACACTGAAAGCATAAGACTGATTAGTCTTCAAATGCTTTCAGGTCACTTGCGTTGTTACGGATCCGGCGGGCATTTCCGGCAACGGAAGTGTGAAAGAGGCCTTATCTGAGAGCAGCACATGATAGAGAGAGAAGTTAGTAAATCCTGACAGGAGAGTCCTGACCACCCCGCCTACATAGGATGATTGACAAGATTCTGTGTACATATAGTTATTATTTCTGAACTGGATTATTAGACCTTCTGGATCATTGATTACATTAAACACATATACAGAGGATGGAAACCTTACATAAATATACTGCTTTTATGTCCTGGTGTCTCAGGTACTTACATTTGCATTGTCATCCCCATACTTCAGACACAGAGCACACTGTCGATTATCCTCCACACCAGGCGGAGGCGGCAGGTCTGCATTCTCGTCCCTGCTGTGATCTAAGATGATCGGAAAAAACAATCACAATTTCAGAAAATTGTCTGCCGGAAAGTCAACTTAACCCATACCCATCAACCATTTTAATTATGAACTCAACGTAAGACTAATTCCAGATGAGGCACATCATTTGGGTGGATTTTGTCTTGAAAATGTTGAAAACCATTGTGAAAATCCACAGCACGCTCACATTCCCGCATGGGTTATTTCAGCTACGTGCAGATTGGCTTTTGACAGCTCCATCCATGTCTTCTACTGTAAATTTCACTGAATTTTCAGAGCAGAATCCAAACCACAAATATGAAGAAAAGCCGCCACACCTAGACTTAGCCAGGACGCCTACAAGCTGGAGGATGGGACACAGCATCTTATAATTTTAAAAATAAATTACTGCTTTCTGTTGTATGGTTGGATTCTCTCAAAATTTGCTATTCACCAACACTGCATGTAACATCCCAGGATAGCCCAGCTTGAAATGATATCTTAGAGGGGCTTTTTAGGAGTTAAATTCTCTTAACTTATCCTGAGGATAAGTCAATAATACCAGATCGGTAGGGGTCCAACTTCAAGCTACCTTGCCGATCAGCTGTTTTTAAGTTTCCAAGTCCTTAGCCTTTTGCGATTTCACTTGTATTTTGATTAAATCCTACAATTTTACAAACCTGTTGCTGGTGGAGTAGAATGTGTGGGTGGTGGAGACTCGGGATCACCTGGAGATTTGGGTTTTGGAGCTGGAATAATTTTCTTCATTAGTGAAGGCTGGACAGCCAAGCTATTCTCCCTCTCCTGCCACTGCGCATAGTTGTGGTCCAGTGATGGTGGCAGTACTGCATTTGGTAACACGCTGCTACTGTAAGAAGACAGACATAAAGCATCTTAACTACAATAAAGTGCTGGCTTATGGTTTCTAATATGCCCGATGGAAGGTTTGGCATCATAGGGATTGAGGAGTACGTTAGCTTGGATCCAGCAGGGATCTGTGGCTGTATAACAGATGATAAAACACACCCACATTACAGCCATCTGAATGAGGCCTATATATTTTACCTCAAAGCAAAACTTACTTGCTAGCAACTTTATTTGGTTCCCAAAATCTGGACTTCTTTACACTGAACCACGGGAAAACACGCTCCATTTGCTAGAGAAAAGAAACGGATAAAGTCATCAAGTGAGTAGATGTAAAAAGATCTATGATATCAGCAGCCACCACTGGAGAAGAAACACCATGCAACCTATTACTAAATGTGGATAGCACATATTTTCGTCTCCCTGCTAGGAAGCCATGCTGTTCAAAACCTTGTGGTGAGGGAAGCTGTAAGGCTGGGTTCACACGGGCGAGTTTCCCACGCAGGTGCAATGCGTGAGGTGAATGCATTGCACCCGCACTGAATCCGGTGTACAGCTGTGTACATGAGCTGTGATTTGCACGCATCACTTGTGCGTTGCGTGAAAATCACAGCATGCTCTATATTGTGCGTTTTTCACGCAACGCAGGCCCCATAGAAGTGAATGGGGCTGCGGGAAAATCGCAAGCATCCGCAAGCAAGTGCAGATGCGGAGCGATTTTCCCGCATGGTTGCTAGGAGACGATCGGGGTGGGGACCCGATCTTTTTTTTTCCCCCCCTTATAACATGGTTATAAGGGAAAATAATAGCATTCTTAATACAGAATGCTAAGTAAATTAAAGATGGAGGGGTTAAAAAATAAAAAAAATAATAAACTCGCCTAATCCACTTGTTCGCGCAGCCCGGCTTCTTTCTTCAGGACCTGGCAGGAAAAGGACCTGTGGTGACATCACTGAGATTATCACATGGTCCATCACCATGGTGTGATTAGCACAGTGACGTCACCACAGGTCAGGTCCTTTGACAGGTCCTGAACAACGAACAGGAGAAAGGCAGCTACACGATTAATTGGAGGAGGTGAGTTAATTTTTTTATTTTCAACTCTCAATTGGCTATTTACTAAACATTCTGTATTAAAGAATTCTATCATTTTCCCTTATAACCATGTTATAAGGGAAAATAATAAAATCTACACAACACCTAACCCAAACCCGAACTTCAGTGATGAAGTCCAGGTTGTGGTCTGGGCACCAAACATGACGATTTTTCTCATGCGCGTGCAAAACGCATTAAAACACTTTGCACTCGTGTGGAAAAATTGCGCATTTTCCCGCAATGCACCCGCACCAGCCTAATGTGCATGCTCATTTTCCCAAAAACAAAGACCGACAGACTGTCCATTAAATCAATGGATCTACATAGCCAATCGGTTTCTATAGGCAAAGTTGCTATTCTGAAGCACAGTGCCGTTTTTAGCTAAAAGGAATTCTCATCATGACAACTCGGGAGGAGATTTATCAAAACTGGTTTAAAGGAAAACTGGTTTAGTTGCCCACAGCAACCAGAAGCCAAGCACAGCTGCTATACAATATTCGGCGCTGTGCTTGGTGATCAAGGAGAAGGCTGCAGCGCTCACAGAAGTACTGATCGGTTGGAGTCCCTCGTGTTGTACCACTATCAATGAGCTACTGATAGCCTATCCAGAGAATAGCACAGCAGGGCGGCCGACAGACAGCAATATCTATTTTGTAGAGATCATGCAGCACTGCAATTATAATGCCTCAGCCACAATGTGCTAAGAGGGGTCGGTGGCCCAACGGAGCTGCAATCTGATTGTGCACGGAATTTGCAGGTAACGCAGCAGTACGGCCCCATAATAGGTGTTGGTGATACACTTGTAAATTAAAATCACTGGAAATAAACAAAAAAAAAAAAAAGGAACACGAAATGACGTACCGACTTCGGTGAGACAAGTATTTATGAATGCCTGGGGGCCCTGATGTGTTTGGAATGTGTCTGAAAGCAATCTGAAGGGTAGCTCGAAGCTTTCAGAAAATAACCTCACCGTCAGGTACGGCGAGAAGAAAGTGCGCTTTTTGCATATTGTGACTACTGAGCAGTTTGCCACAACGGAGCTGGGAAAATTTTTACTACTGGGGACACTGGCAGCTCTATTTTTTCTGCAGTACAGTATTTGTGGGCATTGGGGAGCACAGTCAGAATAGTATTCGGGGTGGCAGCAGGATGGGGAGTTCCTGATGAGAAGGAGGAGAGGATGATGGAAAAGTGAAGATGTCTGTGTGACTAACTATCCAGTGACGTAACATGGCTGGAAGAAGTCATCATGGTGGTCTAGGACAAATGGAGAAAAAGAGGAAAGAGACTGTCTGCATCAGAAGAGACATCACTGAATGTAATAAGTATGTTGCACTTTACTCTCCTGTATGTTTGGTAGTGCTGAAAGCCCAGACAGTATACTGAACGTAGGGCTGACACGCTGCTGTGACCTAGGTCTCACTTCCTTAGCCCCCCTCCACCATTATTTAATAAAAGACAACTGGACAACAGGGAACAGGAGGGTTGTATGAGGCAGCTGGTGCTTGTAACCCCCACAGAGAAGCAGCTTCTGGGGGGGCATTTTGTGCTGCTGGGGCAGTATATTGTGCTGCATCCGGGTATTTGGTTCTGCTAAGACATTTTATTACGCTGTAATGTGGTATTTGGTTCTGATGCTGGTCCTGCCTACTCGTGTTGGCCCCACCGTTTTTAAATTCGAGCCCGCCTACAGTATGGGGCCACTTATTTTTTGTTTCCACGGCCATTTTAAATTCTCTGTCTTCCCCTGGTTGCAATATGCCGGTCATATATATTCTTGTGCAATGGGCCAGGAACAATAAGATACCTAGCAACTCTGTGCTCTGGCCCATAGAAGGAATATATATAACGAGGTTGTCTTAGTCAGACCTCCCCTTTAATTCGCTAACTGGCACTTATAAAGGAAGTCGTCTCAGACTGAGTAACAGTGTCGGTCACCCTTTATAAGAAAATGTCGGGCAGAGTTCAAACATACTGGTTTATTTTAATGTAAAAAAAAAGTTCCCAAAATGGGTTTTCCAGACGTATTACTACGCGAATATCTAAAACTGTCAAAGCAAAAATCTCTCACCTTTGTGAAAAAGGATTTCACCATGCTATTGGCTTTCTTCAGCTCTGGCTGACCTCCATCCGCATTCATAGCTGCCTGGATGATCCTCACAATGTCATCACTCATCTCCAACTACAAAGCACACACATGGTTTACATCAATATACTAAGTAATTATCAAAACGCAAATAAGTAAGTTAATACAACAAAAAAAACTAATAGAAAATCTGGTAATGGCTACAAATATAGATAGATTAACAGTATGAAAGGGTTAAACATTTCGTACGCAGGCTGACCGAAGGTAGAATCAAAACTTATTACAAAGCACCATGGTTTTACTCTGAATCGCTGAATTGCTTATAAAAAAAAATGGTTTTAATAAGATCCCGGCATGGTGAGACGTGTCCTCTGGGTGACTTCTGGCTTGTCCCCATACATCTTGAATACATAGAGGAAGACCTGTCAATCAAGGACAAGGGGAAGCTGGAAGAATGCCACCCAGCAAACAATTCCCTCTGTGCCTGGCTTATTTAAAACTATATTTTTCTGAAATGCCACAGTTTTCAGAGTCAAACGTAATGCCTGGCAACGAGGGAGCCTGTTGGCATTTCATGCTGCTTGTAGTTAGGGCAGATAAGGGTACTTTTACACTTGCGGCAGGACGGATCTGGTAGGCCATTCAGCCTGCCGGATCTATCCTGCCGCAAGTGGCCGTGCACTGCCGTGCTGCCGCTCCGTCCCCATTGATTATAATGGGGTGGGGGGCGGAGCTATGGCGCAGCACGGCAAAGATCGCCGGACTGAAAAGTCGGACATGCAGGACTTTTGGTCCGGCGATCTCCGGCCGTGCACTGCCGTGCTGCGCCGAAGCTCCGCCCCCCACTCCATTATAGTCAACGGGGACGAAGCGGCAGCACGGCAGTGAACGGGCACTTGCGGCAGGACGGATCCGGCAGGCTGAATAGCCTGCCTGATCCGCCCTGCCGCAAGTGTAAAAGTACCCTAATCCAACGACAGGTCCTCAAGTAGTAGAAGGTGCAATCCTCTACACTTACCACAGAAGTGTACCTTCCAACATCCATCTTCTTCTTCACCCCGTCAAGGTCTAGAGGAGCTGGATCATCTTGCTTGCCAACTTGTATAAGAACAGGAGGATCGGGACCCTCCGGAGAGCTTCGGGAAGGCATATTCTCTTCCGGCTCCGGGTTTAAGTCAGGGGGCTTTGCTGACTGAGTACCAAAAAGAATAGGATTTTCTCAATTGCAACAAACCATATCAGCTGTAGAGTATACATATATACCGACAATGCAGAAGCTAAAAACTAACCACAGAATGCGCACGCTGCCACTAAAACTACGTTCACAGCAGTCTATGGCTTTGGATAAGTGAGAAGAAAGCCATCCATAACAGAAGCACATGCTTCTTAGCATGGGGGTGGACTGCGGATGTGGATGTAATGTTCCTTTAGATAATACATGCACTGAGAAACAACTATAGCAGCGGTGGCAAAGTTATGGCACAGGTGCCAGAGGTGGCACTCAGAGCCCTCTTCGTAGGCACCCGGGAAAAAGTCTATGGGGTACCAATATGCCTTAGGCCAGTGATAGGCAACGTGCGGCTCTCCAGCTGTTGCAGAACTACAACTCCCAGCATGCAAAGCCTGTCTATAGCTATCAGCCTACTGCGGGGCATGGTGCGAGTTGTAGTTTAGCAACAGCTGGAGAGCCGCACATTGCCCATCACTGCCTTAGGCCATTCTTCAGCGTAGGGCGCACTATGTACGGCACAGGCAGCGCATTGAATGTAGGCAGGCTATTATGGCGAAATGATAAAGTACACGGAAGATATACTATATAGGACTGTAGTATTCATGTTAAATAGCTGCGTTGGCGCTTTGCGATAAATATGTGGGTTTTGGGTTACAGTTTGGGCACTCAGTCTGTAAAACGTTCGCCCTCACTGATCTATAGCAACATACTAAGCTTGAAGTGCCAAAGCACAACCCTCAATCAGGCCTTATTCACACAAATACCATTGCACAACCCTCTATCGGATCTAAGGCCCACATTTGGGCCTTATACACAAGGAGGTCACTTATGTCTGTGCGCCCAACGGGTTGCACAAGGACAACACACAGACACACAGAAAGTATATGGTGCACTTAAGATCAGGGGTCTGTGCAGAGATACTATGGCCATGCACCATTATGGTCCATGACCTGGAGACCTCTGGAAGCAACGTGCCAATGCTGCACCCACAACACGGGCCATGTTTTTGTGTGTCTGTGTGAATACAACCTTACATGTACTAGCTTGTTTAAAGGGAACCTGTCGCAATGAACATGGTGTGAATGCAATGCTCGGAGCATGTTACAAAACAGGAGGAGCTGAGCAGGTATATAGTTTAATGGGAAAGACTCACTGCAAACAGAAGCAGCCCTATCCGTGATTGACGCTCTTCCCTTTAGGAACACTTTTTCTGCACAAAAAGCTGTCAATCACTGCTAGGACCACCTCCTGTACGGAAGAAATACACGTTACACTGAATTAATCTGCTCCGATATGCTGCTGGCAGGTTGCACTGCTTCTTCACAACGAACATGAGTATTTAGGTGGTCAATAAAAAAACACTAAGGAAATAATGGCGCCACGCGCAGCCGAGCTTCTTGCCTCACCTGTCTGTAACGCAGAAGATGGCTAGACGTGCGAGAATTCAGCAGAGCGGTTAGTACGTGTTTAAGAGAAGCCTGTAACTCCTTGGTCAGTGCCAACCTCCACTCTGAGGGGTGGTGATCAGTGCAGTTTATACACGTATACGCCACACTCTCCGGCAAATTTGATAGGATCTCATACATTTCATCTGAAGAGAACACAACATGCGTGTTAATACACATAGGAGGCAACCATAGACACAAATTAGCTCAAAAATATTACAGCCGTTACGGTGAGGCGTGGATCAGCAACCTTCGGCACTCCAGCTGCTGTGAAACTACAACTCCCAGCATGCAAACATGCTCGGCGGTTCTCACAACCCCCACAGAAGTGAATGGAGCATTCTGGGAGTTGTAGTTTCAGAACATCTGGAGTGCTGGAGGTTGCGGATCCCTGCGGGAGTCGCAGTGTCCCATACAGCAGGGTTGTGCACAATGTCGAAGGGCATACACATCCCTGCTTGTGTGCTCTACAAATATAAGACACTGAATCTGGACCCTATTTTTGCAGTAACGGCACAAAAAACTCAAGCAAGTTTTGAATAGTGATATTTAGCAGCACAACCATAAACCTGCTACTTGTGGCAGAAGAGAGTTACAGAAAAACTCTTAAAAGGTTGTGCCACAAAAAAAAAATATTCTACATTTTTCAAACCAGCAACTGGATCTGAATACTTTTGTAATTTTATATAATTAACTGAGCTAGTTAATAAAATGTATCCGTATAGCGCCACCAGCTGTTTGTTCTTTTAATTATTTCTTGTCCACCCGACTAAGGTTGGTCACACGCGCTCAGTTGAGATCTTTAACTGTCACCAGCCACATTATCTGTTAAAAGATGTGACTGGGGAAAAGGCTGCAGCAGAAAGGACATTCCTCCCTCCCCACCCCCCCGATCTGCCAGCCTGAAATAAATCTAGCACTACAATAAATGAGTACATCTCTGGATCCATGTGAGGTACAGGTATGGTTCTAGCTTTGTTATAAAGGTATCGTCATGTGCTATACTAGGTCTTATTTTTTTTACATCAATCATGGCATAACCCCTTTAACTGAATAGTAACACAGGCAAAAGAGACTGCGCCTGCGCCGAATATTGAACGGGACGACGCAGGCGCGAGATACATGGCAGACAGGAGGAGACCAAGGACGCCTGGCCCTGTCAATCAAGTGCAGAGGGGCGCGTCCAGAGAACGGAGATTCCAGGAGCAGGGGCAATGCCCCCTTGCTCCTAGAGGCTAATTAGCATATTATAAAAGTTGGATTTCTGGAATAACGGGGGCATAGATACAAGTAGGAATGGGCTAGTTAGGTTCAGCTGACATTAGCCAATTGATAATGTCAGCTAGTTTAATAGGGTTAATTCTGATGACAGAAACCCTTTAAGGCCTCATGCACGTGACGTAAGCGGTTTGCAGTCTGCAAACCACCGTTTCAAAAAACATTGAAGTGGTCTGGTCTGTGTACTGTCCGCATTTTTTTGCAGCCCCAATGGAAGTCATCCATGTGCTTTCCGCAGCTGTATGTACGTTCCACAAAAGGAAGAACATGTCCTATACTTGTCCACAAATTTGAAACTGTGGACCCATTGAAGTGGATGGCATACAGACCACTTTTGTATTTTGTGGTTCGCAAAATGCTTACAGTCGTGTGCATGAGGCCTAACGGCTGTATTAAATGGGGATAATATGTAATTGGGAGACCCTGACCAGCAGCTACAGTATTTAAATGATAGGGTCACCCTTAGGTTCTCTTTTTTTTTTTATCTGCTGTTTTTGACTTGCCTTTTTTGAAAAAAAAAAAAAAAAAAAACGCCAGCTCCAGATGTTATATGGAGGTCTATGGGAAATATTAAATGCTTAACAAACAGCAATTAAATTGCAGTATCCTCTGGTTGTAGAATTTTTTTTCACACTATCTGACATTTTTCTCCCATAGATCTCCAGTATTCTAGGTTATTTTGTACCCTTGGGGGAAAAAAACATGCATGTGTTTGCGTGGTACAAAAGCCACCATTAAAGAGGGCAGGTGATCCATGGGGATTAGGGAGGGGCAGGAAAGTTTGTATGTTTTTGTATGTTTTATTACTATTATGTTTTAAAAGAAAAATGTAAAATATATCACTTACATCTTATACCTGTAATTGTACCTAATGCTACATTTAAAGGCGAACTAAATGAAAATGTTTTTTTTTTTAAAAAAGGGCAGGTGGTAATAAACACTATGTAGGCAAAAAAAAACTCAAAAACACTTTAAAAAAAAAAATGCTTCCCAAGTCACACATTTCAGAGCAGAGCAGACTTTTTATTTCTGGCCCCAGAAGTGCACCGTTTGCACGATTTTCCTGGGACTTCTAGTAACTAGAGTTGAGCGAACTTCTATTTTTAGTTCGGAGTCCAAAGTTCGGGTTCGGGTTATCGTAGCATCCCGTTATGGATTCCGCTACCGGGGACCATAACGGCATTTGGAATGAGGGGCTGCTTTATTGAACCCGAACCTTGGACAACCCTAAGGACCTGGGGTGACGTCACAGTCATGTGATCAGTGCAGGGGGCGTGGCTCAGCACTGGATTGGATAAGAGGTGATCCAGTACTGAGCCACGCCCCCTGCACTGATCACATGACGGTGACGTCACCCCAGGTCCTTAGTGTTGTCCAAGGTTCAGGTTCAATGAAGAATCCCCTTATGGATTCCAAATGCCGTTATGGTCCGCGGTAGCGGAATCCATAACGGGATGCTACGATAACCCGAACCCGAACTTTGGACGCTGAACTAAAAATAGACGTTCACTTAACTCTACTAGTAACCATTTTGTCTCCGATCACCAGCTCAGGGCCAAGCAGTCACCATGACAAAGGCAGGCAAGGGGCAGACAGAGTCTTGACAGGGCACAAACCACATTTATCTTATCACTGTGTCACTTACATGCTTGTTAAAAACATTTAGGTGGAAAAATGATCAAAACTAAAATCGGAAATACTTTCAAATGTACATTTCGCAACATATTTCATGAATGATAAGTGCCAGAGGGAGCAATACGGATTGACAGTAAGGATGCTCTGATTTCGGCAGTCTAATGGACAGAGCACAAAGCACCACCGTGAGACAGTACGACACAGGTTTAATGCATTGGTTGTGACTGTAAAGAGCGTTACTTGCTACACGTACCAGTCAGACTTTCACATTTGGAATGGACCCATCGATCACACTTTCCGCACTGCATCATCTTACTCTCGTAATCATCGTCATCATAGCACTTATTACACAGGGGGCAGAAGTTCCCTAAACAGAAACAGAAAGAAGAAGGTAGGATATGTTTGACCTCATTATCTGCAGCTACGGTTCTAGAAAGTTAACCAATATCCGACAATTAGATCTGTGGGGGTCATCCTGCTGAGATCCCGCCAAACATGAAAATGGTGACACCACACCCCATGGGGATCCCCAAAACGAACAGGGCGGCAGGTCAAGCATGTGCACTGCCACTTTATTCAACTCTACGGGAGTTTGGGAAATACCCGAGCGCTGTACACCATGCTAGAACTTCCACAGAGATGAATGGAGTGCCAGAGCACATACTTGACTGGCTCATTTGTTCATTCCAGGTGTAGGGCTGACGTCATCGGCGCAGGCGCACTGAGGAAGGAGCGGCCAAGCAAGCGTCCTTCTCTCCGAGCACCTGCGCCGTATGAAGACCGGTACGGCACAGGCGCGGGATTTGAACTGCAGACAGGGCCAGCCGGAGGAGGAGAGCGCTCGCTGGCCCTGTCTATCAACAGGAGAAGGGGCATGTCGGCAAGTGGAGGATGCGGCAGCTACCAGCAAGTTACCGCCCAACTTGCTGGTAGTGAAGCGATTTGCATACCATAAAAGTAAGTTTTTTTTAAATAACTAAACCACACAGGACAATAAGAAAAGTATGTTTGAGATAAGCTGACATTAGCGAATAGCTAATGAAAAATGCATTTTGGGGGGTGACAGAAGCCCTTTAACAAAAAGATCAGATTCTTTTCCAAAGAGATCACCTCTTTTTTCCTTGGGCTGTACCTAATATTGCAACTCAGCACCGATCACTTAATGGGATCTGAGCTGCCATTTGGTCCATGGATAAAAGCTTCATGGTTCCTTAAATAAAATCGGAACCTTTTTTTTTTTGTCCTGGTTGACCTCATAAAATGTATTAAATTTGTGGTGCAATCTGCACTTAAATTTGGCATATATGTGTGAATGAGTGTTAAACCCCATTCTCTTCCAGCATAACAAATGGGATCCTAGATGCGCTGTGGATTTTGGGATTTTCATGTTCGCAAAACGCCCTCTGTGTTGCATATTTTTGGCTGGATTTGATCCGCTGCAGCGGCTGAAATATGCAGCTAAATGCAATACAATGTCTGCAGGCAAAACACATGGTTTTAAACATAGGTTTTGGGACAGGCTTGTTCTATGGCATTTTACTGAACCCTACCCAACACACCCAGGGGCACTGAGGTTCAAGGGGTTTTCTTAGGATAAGTCATCAATATCCGATCGGTGAAAGGTCTGACTCCCAGGACTTCCTTGGCCTACAATGTTGCATCCATTGGTCAAATGGCCTTTGTACAGCTCAGTCATATTCAAGTGAATGGGAAAGAGCCGCAATAGCAAGAACAGACACAATACAACGTACTGTGCTGTGCTCATCATAGTAAGAGGCCGCAGTGTGGCTCAAGCATCTGATCGGTGGTACTAGCCGTTGGACTTCCTCCAATAGGATATTAATGACTTATCCGGAGGAAAGTCATCAACATTTAACCCCACCAAAAATACACTTTAAGAGAGAAAAATCAGATATGTAAAATTATCAAAATTAATTTTATCCGAAGGATCATTACTTAGATTTCAAAAGTAACAAGTGAAAAATAACATGCTACTAAAATCTTCTGTCATCTGTGCAGTCATCTGGTTATAGTCTACTTGGAAAGGCAATTATTGAGGCTCTTACCTTTAGCAAAGAGTTTGGCACAGTCATGGCACAATGAGAAATCATGCGACCACTGTGCGTCCCAGCCTTTACCAGGTGTGGTGGACCCGCAGCTCTTACATCTCACACATTTAGTGCAGATCTGACGGTAGAAAATTGCACCCAGGGAGAAAGTTAAACATTTGATGCAGTAATGATTGGTACACAAAGCCTTACGCCTCATGCACATGGCTGTGTCTGCACTTCGGTCCAAAAACAACGGATCGGCAATATACAGAGACCTTCTGTGCGCACTCTGCATTTTTTTCACACTTCCAATAATAGTTCTTTTGCACAATAGGACAGGTTCTATCATTAGCAGAATGTCACACGGATGTACAAAAAATACATGTGCATGGCCCCAAAGAAATGCTATCTGCAAAAGCACGCGGAGAACACACAGATGGGAAATACGGTTGTGTGCATGAGGCCTAATAGACGGAAAACAAACTGAAATACCCCAGGTTAAATTAAAAATTCATCTACATAACATTTTATTTTTTTAAATATCAAGGGGGACATTTTGTTACCCATTATGTACACCTCTGCAACCATATTTTTTTGTTCTATTAAACTAAAAATAAAGCAATTTTACTAGATATATTCTAATTATGTGTGTCTTCAGCTCCTATGCAGACCGGGGTGTCTCTATGGTTGCAGACAGCACACTCTGATTAGTCTGAACATGTTCCTACCATTCCCCTACTTTCTGGACAGAGAAACGTAGGTCTGCAGAATAGTTAGGGCTCTTGCAGACGAGCAGATCTCCTGCGTGTTATCCGCAGCGAGAATGAGAGCCAAGCTGCGCGGTGGACATCAGAGGCACGAAGCAGTAACATGATAGATACTGCTCCGTGCCTCACTGTGACCTTTTTACTACAAAACCAGTGAGATAAAGTGGTCACGGTCATTTTGTAGTGAAAGGGTCACCGAGAGGCACGGAGCAGAATCTATTAATTTACTGCTTCGTGCTTCTAATGTCCACCGCTCTCATTCTCGCTGCGGATAACACGGAGCGCATCCGCTCGCCTGCAAGGGCCCTTAAAGATATAAGGGTAATTTCACACTAGCGTTGTTAGAATCCAGCAGGCAGTTCTGTTGACGGAACCGGAAATTTGTATGCAAATAGATATCTTTTTTCCTGGATCCGTTAGACTTATTCATTGAAATACCGGATCCGTCTTTCCGGTATCATCTGGAATAACGGATCCGGTATTTAATTTTTTCCAAGCTAGAAAGAACGGTGCATGCGCAGACCGGAAAACGAGATCCGCAAGTGCGGTAGTGTTCCGGAATTTTGGCCAGAACAAATACCGCAGCAAGCTGCAGTATTTTGTCCGGTCACATACCATACAAGGGACGGAACGGAAGACATTCCGATTCATACTGAATGGATTGCTCTCCATTCAGAATTTATTGGGAAAAAACAAAAGCGTTTTATCCAGTATTGAGACCCTTTACCGGATTTCAATACTGGAAAAGAATAACACTAGTGTGAAAGTACCCTGAAACAATTAGATATTTTCTAAACTGTTTTATTAAGCTGTGAAGGAGGCTGTGGAGCAAAGGACCGGGGACCAGGTAAGCATGATCACCACTGCAGGTCTGGTCACTCTGTGAGGTCTTTTAAAAAAGTTGCACAACCCCTGAGCTGATGAGTCCAAATGTATCCACACTTCTTTTGGTGTGGTTTGTGCTGAAGGCAGCTTGTCAATTACCCTGGGTTCACACCTGAGCGTTTAACAGCGCGTTCCTACGCGCTGTAAAACGCTCAACAGGCAAAAACCCATGTTTCCCTATGGGCATGGTTCTTACCTGATCGTTTTACGCCCAAAGAAGTACAGGAGCTTCTTTGGGGCGTATTGTCGCGCGTATTGTCATTGACGCCACAGTGATCAATCACGCGAACGCGCATACGACGCGCGTTCTCCATTTACAAAAACGCGCTGTAATACGCGCGACAAAAACGCACGGAAAACGCGCGTATCAAGTATGCTCAAGTGCGAACCCAGCGTTAGGCTAAGAGATTAGAGACTGAGTTTCGCCCATGAATACACGAGTGTCACCAGCTTTCTCACACTCTCGTGTAATGCTTATTTAACACCCTGTGGATAGGAGAACTTTAAACCCTGTCAAACCCCTTTAGGCTACAAGTTGTTCAATGTTATATGTTTTAGCTTCTTAGCCAAGATGGCACGGGGGTCGGGGACGTGAAGACGGCCAAGTTGGCACAGGGAGTGTTTAAGGCAAGGCAATTCTCTTTTGGAAAGGGGCAGGGGGGAATTAGCTCATCCAGGAGGATATTAATTGTATATATTAAGACTACATGGTATGTGATCGTGGATTACACAAAGGGATGGGACATCACTGCAAGAAAGCTGTGGCCTGTAGCAAACTCCTTTATGATCCGTGTGCTGGAGTCTAAAGGCTGCATTACATTGGCAGATATTCTGCCGGATCGTCGCTAACGAGCGTTTGTAGTAATGCTCGTTAGAGATGCTCTGGCAGTGTTCATCAGGCACTCTAGATTTTTAAACTGGTTTAAAATTCATTGTTTGCCGGCATCAGATTGTGCGCTCTAATCACGATCTGCTGTCAGCAAACTAGTCTGTATGGGGACAAGCGATGGCATTAGTGATGGCTCCTCCCAATACTGTGGAGGAGATCGCTACATGTGATAGCAGCAGACTCCTCCACTAACGAGCAGACGATGACCGGGAAGGAACGCTTCCCTCCTGACAATTGCCTGCTACATCGCAGTATGTAATACGGCCTTAAAAGATGCGGCATGGGTGTCAGTGTTATATTTTGCTGCCATATATCTCAATATCAACTGTAGACAAAAGATAAGAAGGCAAACGAGTTGTTGGTAGACAAAGCATTAGAGAAAAATGTTAGAGAAAAAAAAAGCACCACTCACCCAGACTCTCTTCTTCTTCGTAGGCTTTGTGGGGTAATTTGGTCCCAGGCACTCTGGGTGATAGCTGTTGCGGCACTTGTTACACTCCAGTAGCTGCTGTAGGTAGAAAAAGCAAAAGACAGGGTTAAGGCTGTATTACACAGTCCAATGTGGCAGACAACTGTCGGGAGGGAAGCATTCCCGTCCGGCAATAGCCTGCTCGCTAGAGGAGACTGGTGCTATTATATGCAGCGATCTCCTCCACAGCATGGGGAGGGACGATCACTATACCATCGCTTGTCGCCGTGCTGTAAAGTGGTTTGCCGGTGGCAGATGGTGATTAGACACGGCATGGTATAATGATCATGTGACATGAGGGGCGGAGCTCCTGTGCTCTGTGTGGAGGAGAAGAAGGAAGTAGAGCAGTGGAGGAGAAGAAGGAAGTAGAGCAGTGAAGGATGGTTGCGCGAACTTGGATTCCAAATTCCGTTATGGTCCGTGGTAGCGAATCAATAACGGGATTCTAAGATAACCCGAACTTTGGATGCCAAACTTAAAATACAAGTTCGCTCAACCTTGCTAGCTAGCCATTTTTCACTGCCTGTGATCTTGTAAAGTATTAGGATAAATTTGCATTACACAAAAGTCTGTGCAAAGTCTGGCTATAGGCATTAGATTTATTTTTTATTTTTTTTTTACATAGCCTGATAATTTTAACCCCTTGGCAACAATTGTCATACATGCACGGCGGACTGGGTGCGGACTGAGTAGCCGGCTCCGGAAAATGCAAAGCATTTTGTAGTGGACGGAGCAGGCCACTGCAGTATTCACTACTATACTATAGATTTGATGGAGCAGAGTATTTCTGGCACAGGAGCTACAATAAAACTGATCAACGGCAGTTGCAGGGTGTCAGATATTGAAGGCCAATCCAGATTAGAAAAGGCAGTGGAAAAGGAAAGGAGCCTGATAAGGTGAGAATGAAGCATTTTTGTCTGATACAATATATTACAAAGTTTCTTATATTCGCCTGTACTACTGATTTATGCAGTTTGTTTAAAGTACAGTGAACATTTAAGGGTGGTACTGCATTAATTACTCTGAGATAAGGTTTCTAGGAGATCTAATTCTGGTTCCTAAATTCTGCATGTGCACAATGGGAGGCTGGGTGCGGCTGCAGAGGGAGAGACTGAAAGGTCCACGGCTATTCATTGTCAGGATCTTTCAAACTCCTGAGGAGCATATCCTAACAGGCCATCAATTTAGAAGATAGAACTATACTTTATAATAAATGCATTTTTATCCACCTAATAGGATTATATTCTCACATGACCAATCCATACCTTATTAACCTGCTGTTGTCTGCCACACACGTGACAAAACTTGCAGTTTCGGCAACACCAATTTTCCAGTTGGTCCTCAGACGGTCTCTCCTTCTCTTCCAAGCAGAAACGGTGAAAAGGCTCACAACACACTTGGCAGAACACAAACTAGATGAAAGAATGAAAGCAAACAGTAATAATGATAATTATTATTATTATTATTATTATTATAGCAGGTGAGGATTAATAAAGTCACAGACAATTGAATCAAACCCAAACATGTGCAAAAGGCAAAAAACAGATATAACAAAGTGCATTAAAAGCTAGACAAATTTCTTTATTGTGTAGAAAAACTTGTGCCAAATAAACTGGACATGTCGGCTAATTTTGGTGCATTTTACAGTTCCTTTCAGTTACACATTTTACTCTCCATGCTTCAAGATATTTAAAAGAGGGACAAGAACATCAAAATAAAAATTGGCCCATGTGCTTAAGGCCTCATGCACACGGCCGTTGTTGTGGTCCGCGTCCGAGCAGCATATTTTGCGGCTCGGGCGCGGACCCATTTACTTCAATGGGGCCGCAAAAGATGCGGACAGCACTCCGTGTGCTGACATAAAGAAGTAGCAGCAGCATGTCCAGTTTCTCTCCTTTTATTCAGAGGACTTCACAGCATAGATACAAGTAAAGTGCAGATGCAACGTTTCGGCTGTAACCAGCCTTTGTCAAGCACTGCGTGTGCTGTCCGCATCCATTGCTCCGTTCCCTGCCCCCGCAAAAAAAAAATAGAGCATGTCCTATTCTTGTCCGTTTTGCGGACAAGAATAGGCATTTCTACAATGGGCCGCGTTCTGTTCCGCAAATTGCGGAACGGAACGCAGAGCAGCTTCCGTGTTTCGCGGATCCGCGGTTTGCGGACAGCAAAATACCAATGGTCGTGTGCTTGAGGCCTTACTCTGTTTTGAGAATTTACATATTCAGACTTGTGTTGCTTAGTGAATGCCCCACACTTGGAATAACTCCCCAAGTGAAATATAATATGAAAAGTTTTTCGTCCACGGGTTGTGGTCATGTCCGCACTCTGCTGCATTGTGGGAAAGGATCGCACAATTCATTAGGGATATCTGGAAACGGGAGATACCGCTGACCCCCATGACGTACCTGTTTCACTATTCGGAGGGGGTGGGATCGAATGGACCTGGGGAAAAGAATCTGCCTGTCCTCTTTCAAGCACTATGTATGGTGACTAAACACACCCTACTACAAAACTGGCTGCGACCCACCGCTCCCACTGGGGAGGCAGTAATACGGAATCTGAAAGCCTTATTGGCGTTGAAATGCAGGGAAGCGGAGAGGCATAAGGAATTGAGTGTTAGGCCTCTTGCACACAAACGTATTTTTTTTTTCAGTGTTTTGCGGTCCGTTTATAATGGATCCGTGGTTCAGTTTTTTGGTTCCGTTGTTCCGTTTGGCATATACAGTATACATTAATTTTATAATTAGAATTGGGCTGGTCTTAAAATTTTCAATAGATTGTTCCGTTTTTGCTGAACAGATACGGAAGACATACGGATGCCTTTCCGTATGCTTTCCGTTTTTTGCGGACCCATTGACTTGAATGGAGCCACTGAACGTGATTTGCGGACAAGAATAGGACATGTTCTGTATTTAAACGGAACGGAAAAACGGAAACGGAAGGCATACGGAGACACTTCAGTATTTTTTGCAGACCCATTGAAGTGAATGGTTCATTATACTGTCAGTATACTGAACTGAACAAACTGCCAGTATACGGTCCGCAAAATACTGTCGTGTGCAAGAGGCCTAAAAAGTATTTGGGGAATTCTCTATTACAGTTTCTTACAAAGGAAGACGTAGATAATGTGATTAGACCTTTCTCGTTAACTCAATGGTATCTGACAGAACAGTTGGAAAGATTACTGGGTAGATTACAACTGAGGTCTTGAGATATAGTGCAAGATCGGTTAGGGTTTTGCCTCGAGCATCAATGAAGTGGTCTCTCATGCATGGCTTAGTATACCTCTTTGACATTTTGTACTGGCAGAATCTTTTGTTTTTCTATTTTCTTTGGTTGTACTTTTATTGTACAGAATTACTGTCTGTATATTGTCTGTGTACAAGATGTTTAAAAATTATAATAAAATTTATTATGAAAAAAAAAAAGTTTTCTGTATACTCACTTCAACATTTCCACTGCTGGCACAAAGGAAGCAAACGACACGTGGGGTGATCGGTACGGTGGTAAGGATGCTTAAACCACCCATCTCCCATACATTTCCCATTCCACAATCCTCCTGTAATAGAAATACAAGTTAGGACCTGCACATAAACGTATGGAGTTTTTTAAAGGGGGCTACATGACCCGCTCTGACTCTGCACTACCTCTACCCTGCTGAAATGATCAGAATGAATAGAGTTCCTATGTAATATCAAACCTTGAAATCTACACGAATCCTATGCACGCCATCAGATGGAGGTTTCTGTCTGGAGCTGTTGCCATTACACAGGGTGTTCAGAAGGTTAAAATTCACATCTGGCTTGCTGGGAGCTAGTGGTTTCTCCTGCACAGACAAATATTACATACAATAAGAGCACAGATTAGGATGTAATACGCTATACCAAAAAAGTATTCAAGCTAGGGGGAGCCTGAGAGTTAAATTAAAGGGGTTGTGTCCCTTCAGCAAATAGCATTTGTCATGTAGCGAAAGCTAATACAAGGCACTTACTAATGTATTGTGATTGTCCATATTGCTTCCTTTGCTGGCTGGATTAATTTTTCCACCACATCCGCTGCTCATTTCCACGGCTACGACCACCCTGCAATCCAGCAGCAGTGGTCATGATTGCACACTATAGGAAAAAGCACCAGCCCATGTGCGCTCCCAAGGTCTCTGCCACCACAGAGGTCGGTGGGTTTTCCTACAGTGTGCATGCACGGCCACCGCTGCTGGATTGCAGGGTGGTGGTAGCCATGGAAAAGAGCAGCGGATGCGGTGGAAAAATTAATCAAGCCAGCAAAGGAATCTGTGGAGAATGTTCAAAGGAGAATGTGACCAATCCCAATACATTAGTAAGTGCCTTGTATTAACTCTCTCTACATAACAAATGCCACTTGCTGATGTGAGACAACCCCTTTAAGAGTAGGATAACGAGTTAAAAAAATAGACCTCGTTTTTGCATTTCACCCCGTATGATGCATTTTGTCATAGACATCACACGATTTCAGCGGTACCAGCCAACCAACTTATCTGTACGGAGGGGCTGACTCTTGGAGAAGTTGGGCTGCTGTATTTCACCGTGCCAGACCCTTTTCTTCTCTGGGGTGGCAGGGGCTTACTTCACTCCAAGTGAGGAAACACGCATACAAAAAGAACTTGGGTGGAATGTGCTGCAGTAAGAGCTATATGGGAGCCGATAATGCTTACATGGAACCTTGAAGGCCCAGCTTTTTGGACACTTATAACTAATGATGGTAGCATGATCTACCTCAAACTCATACTCGCTCTGTTCCAGCTCCACCCAGCGGTCTTCCAGGTCCCTATCCTGTAAGCTTCTGTGTGCCGCTGTGGTCAAGAAATAGCCTCAAGGTGACGTGTCCCCAAGCGGCACGTCACTGTTGGGTCAAGTGCCGCTTGATGCCATATCACCAATGAAGCCAGTCATTGGCTGAAGCGGTGCATGTGACCTCATCCATCCACGAGTTCACAGGACGGGAATTGGAGGACCGCTGAAGAGAGAACGAGTCGCAGGAAATCGAAACGGAGTGGCCGGGAGCAAAGGAAGAAAATTATTTATAACAGGTTGAGCATGATGCTGTTGAGAGTTCATGTCTAAAAAGTTGGACAATCCCTTTAAACTGGTCGTACACTGGAGATTCTGAACAGCTAAAAAGGCACATTAAGACCATTTTTGGCTATCGGTGCCTTTTCATGACATGACGGAGCTTGACTTGACAGACGCTACCAAAAAGCAGATATTTTGCTGCAAATATATCCAAAAAGGAACACTGGTGATAAAATCTGGAAGTTCCATGTCCCTGGCTCACTAACAGGTCTCAAATTATTGACCATCTCTTCAATGACTACTCACTTATCTCCAGTTCGTATAACCTCATTCACACTTCAGAAAGATATTAGTGGCATTTCATATAAAATTTTCTTTTATAAGTTGCATCAGCACAAACCTACAGATGTAGCCGAGCTAAAATTGACTCTGATAACACATGGCACAGTGTTAGGTCGTGACAAAAGCTATTGAAATCCATTGAAAAGTATGTTAACATTTTCTTGCCATTCTTTACTTAAAGGGGTTCTCCGGGAATGAAGAAAATAAAAATACTTAAATATTACTTTATTATAAATATATTTCCAAATACCTTTCATTAGCTATAGTGGCTTGTTTTGTCTAGGGAGCAATAAGGAGAAATAAAATGGCCGCCGTCCTATTAGTGCACAGAAATCCTGTCCTAATCACACAGGAAGACAAGTTACTTCACAGCACTGAGGTAAAGAGCTGCCTCATCCTCCACTCTTCAGGGATTATGGTCCTGAATAGAGATAAGATCTTCAGCTGAATCTCTGCAGGAATGGCGTTCATGAGGAGACCTGAAGTACAGAGAGGAGGTGGGGATGTGGATAATGAGCAGAAGCTCTTGTATGTAGTCTCCATTACCACAGTCTGTCCTGTCCGTCCTCTCTGTACTTCATGTCTCCTCACGGACTGCATTCCCACAGAGATTCAGCTGAAGATCTTATCATCTGTATTCAGGATCATAATCCCTGACATGTAGGAGAGGAGGTTGAGACAGCTCTTTAGCTCAGTGTTGTGAAGTAACTTGTGCTGCTGTGTGATTAGGACAGGTTTTGTGTGTACAAATAGGACAGCAGCCATTTTATTATTGCTTCCCAGACAAAACGATCCTTTATAACTAATGAAAGATATTTAGGAACATATTCATAATAAAGTAACATTTAGGTATTTTCAGTTTCTTAATTCCTGGAGAACCCCTTTAACGCATTAACCATCAAGTCTAGCTCGGCTGCATCTTTACATACTTACAGCTGCTGTATACCAAAACGAAATGACCCTGCCTACCTTCTCCTTGGATCTGGATCTCGGTAACATCCCTAGTCTGGAAGCCAGTTTCTTCTGCTTGTTTTGCTCAGAACCTAAAGTAAATATACATGGGGGGGAATGAAAACACATAAAATACAATACGTCTGAAAAAAGATAAACAGTCCATAAGACTTAAAAGGGGAAAAAAAAAAACAAAAAAAAACAAGCAGGCTATGGTTTTCAGAGCCGATGAAACATTTGAGGATATTTGAGTAACATTTGTAAGGCCTCGTTCACATCTCCGTTAGGAGATCCAGCAGGCTGTTCCAGCACAGAGCAGCCTGCCAGATCCTCCACTGGATTCCCATTGACTGCAATGAGGTCTGGCAGTGATCTGGGCTTCGGCTGGAAAAAAAATACATTGCATGAAACAGTTTTTTGTCGGGCCAACAGATGGCATTTGCGTCAGATCAGTCAGCCGGATCTCCTTAAGGCCACATTCACACGACCGTATGGTTTTTTCAGTGTTTTGCGGGACGTTTTCATCGGACAGGTTTTTCAGTTTTTCTGTTTCAGTTGGGTTTCCGTTTATTTTTCCATATGGCATATACAGTAATTACATAGAAAAAATTCTGGCTGGGAATAAAATGTTCAATAGATGGTTCCGCAAAAAGCAGAACGGATACGGAAGACATACGGATGCATTTCCGTATGCGTTCCGTTTATTTTGCGGACCCATTGACTTGAATGGAGCCACGGATCGTGATTTGCAGGCAATAATGAGACATGTTTTATATTTGAACGGAATGGAAAAACGGAATGCACACGGAAACACGTCGGAATGGAAAAACGGCCAGCAAAGCGGAAAAAAAAAAAAACACGGTCATGTGAAAGAGGCCTAACGGAGATGTCAATGTAGCCTTAGCCAGTGGAGTCATTTCTTGCCCGAATGGGTTCATCATTATGGTAGATGACTTCCACAGTTCCATAGTCTGCCTGCTCTTATAGTAAAGTATTCCCATCTATGTCGGTGTAGAAAACTTTCGTCACATTCCTGGGTATAAATAGATGACGGCAGAGATCTCTGTATTGACCCCTGATAATCCTTATGGTTGCTGTAGTTCACCCATTCCAGTTATATCCCGCTCCAGCTATGTGGCTTTCCTGTATATAGGTGCCCAGAATTGGACACAGTACTCCATGTGTGGTCCGACTAGAGCAGGGGTAGGCAACCTTTGGCTCCCAGCTGTTATGAACCTACAACTCCCAGCATGCATAGTTGCTCTGCTCTTCTAAGAACTTACATAGAAATGAATGGAGCATGCTGGGAATCTTAGTTTCACAACAGCTGGAGTGACGAAGGTTGCTGATGCCTGGACTAGAGCTTTGTAAAGCGACAGGACTATGCTCTCATCACGGGCATCTATGCCTCTATTGACGCACCATATGATCTTATTAGCCTTGGCAGCAGCCGCTTGACACTGGTTGCTACAGTTAAGTTTACTGTCAACTAAAGTCCATAAGTCTGTAATGCTGAGAACTTATAACTCCACCTCGCCAAACCGATCTATTTAACAATCTCATTACTATCCAGCAATCCAAATGAACTGACACTTTTCACTCCCTCCTCGGTCCAAAAGTTCAGGCATCGATTATAGGAAACTGAAAACATCTAGCATGAAATTAGCTCCCAGCCTCCAAGCGTCATCGAGCCCCTTCCTCCTCTTCTCACCCTGCTACATGCACTACTGACCCTACTCCCTCACACCTCCTCCAGTCCCTCTCCTCAGCGGTCACTACTCACCTGACTAAAAGGTCTAACACTCTCATTACTTGCTTCTCTTGACTGTCTGTCCGCTGCCTTCAACATCATGTCCTCTCTCAGACACTGAATCTTTCAAAAAAAGAACTTTTTGGCCCTGATTTATCAGACCTTCACTCCAGAATTCTAGTGTTAAAAGTCGCAAAAGTAGAGCTTTTGCGACTTTTTGCACTCATTTACGCAAAATGTAGTGACTTTTTGCATTTTTTCACCACTCACTCCAGTTTTGTAATGTGGGTGGGAAAGTGGGCGTGGTTATCCACTCCAGAATTATCATTTAGGCTCGCCCCCTGTTGGTGTTCTATTTGACAATGATCTTTCCTTTACCTCCTATATTCAGTCTCTTGCCCGCTCATATCGTCTTCACCTCAAAAACATTTCTAGAATCCTTTTTTAACCCTAGAGACAACAAAAACAGTCGCCCTGATCCACTCCCGTCTCAATTACTGTAACTGATTACTAATTTATCTCCCCCTCACTAGCCTCTCCAATCTACCCGGAATGTAGCCGCCAGGGTCTTCTATCTGTCTAACCGCTACCCCGATGCCTCCGCCCTGTGCCAGTCATTGCACTGGTTGCCAATGCAGTATAGAATCCAATTTAAGTGCTCATTCTGGCCCCCAACGCTTCCACAGTGCTGCACCCCCCTACATCTCCTCCCTTATTTCTGTATACCATCCTACCAAGCTCTCCATTCAGTCAATGACTTACGACTCAGATCCGTCATAATCTGAACCTCTCACTCCCATCACCAAGGCTTCTCTCCAGCTGCACCAGTTCTCTGGAACACCCTACCCCAAGCAATTAGGTCAATTCACAACATCCACAGTTTTAGGCGCACCCTTTAGGCCTCCTCCACACAAGTGAGTTTCCCGTCAGGGTGCGATCGGTAAAGAAAATGCATAGCATCTGGACCGAGTCCTGAGCCATTCATTTCAAAGGGTCTGTGCACACGAGCATCGTTTTCCAAGCATCAATTCTGCGTTCAGGAAAAAAAATATAAAAATAAAAAATAAATAAAAATAAAAATAAAAATCGCAGCATGTTCTATATTCTGATTTTTTCATGTAGCCCTGGTTCCATAGAAGTGAATGGGGCTTCAGTGAAAAACGGAAGACATCCGGATACAATGCATTTTTCACTGATGGTTGCGAGGAGATGTAGATTGTTATTCTTCAGGTTTTTCTCACGCATGTGAAAAACGCATCAAAAGCTGAAACGTCGAATGCAATCGGAGACAAAACTGACCCAACTTGCGTGCAAAACCATCAGTTTTTTCCTTAGCAGACACCGATAAACCGTAACGCTCGGGGGAAAGAGACCGTAAACACATCTTTTTAGGGTGTCCTATGACATCCCCTTAACCCAATTCTTCTCAACTTGATCCATCATCCGCCACACCCCATGCTTCAGAAGTAGAGTTGAGCGAACTTCTGTTTTAAGTTCGGCGTTCAAAGTTAGGGTTCGGGTTATCCAAGCATCCCGTTATGGATTCCGCTACCACGGACCACAACGGCATTTGGAATCCGGGGTGAAGGACCTGGGGTGACGTCACAGTCATGTGATCAGTGCAGGGGGCGTGGCTCAGTACTGGATTGGATAAGAGGTCGTAGGCTACCACCTCTTATCTGAGCCACGCCCCCTGCACTGATCACATGACGGTGACGTCACCCCAGGTCCTCCGTGTTGTCCAAGGTTCGTGTTCATTGAAGAATCCCCTCATGGATTCCAAATGCCGTTATGGTCCGTGGTAGTGGAATCCATAACGGGATGCTTGGATAACCCGAACTTTGGACGCCGAACTTAAAACAGAAGTTCGCTCAACTCTATTCAGAAGCACTACAGATATCAGCTGGTGACTGGCTAGTACACCTTTATACCTACTCCCCTATTGTGTTAGGATGGCCAAAACAAGCACTTGCTACCTTCTGTGTCACCCCTGTCTCTTTAGATTGTAAGCTCTCGCGAGCAGGGCCATCACTTCTCGTTTTTATGGTTGAATTGTTTGTAGCCATGTTATTGAGGACTCTGTGAGGTACCCTACTAATGATGGTGACCCCAGTGTTACCCCAGTAGCAACTGTGACCCCCCACCAATACTGTTCCCTGTGGTACCCGACTAGTAACAGTCACCCAATCTAAGTACCGTTAATAACCATCCCCTGTGTTATATCACGGAGCCAGTTACCCACATACACACAATGTGCCCAGGTCCAGGCAGTCTCACTTTATACACTAACCTTTTATGTGGCACAGAATCAATCAAATGCTTTGGAAAAATCAATATGTATGACATGAAACGACTCGCCCCGCTCCAGTCTAGAACTTACTTCCGCAAAGAAACTGATCAGGTTAGTCTGGCAGGAACGACCTTTCCAAAACCCGTGCGGATATAGATCTGTTAAACCGTTATTTTCAGTGAGTGGCTCCATCTCTTAGAGAACTTAGAAAACGGTAGAACAGATTTAAACACTTTAGGTCTCTTTCATACGAACAATATGGATTGTGTCAGTAAAACTCACACCATTTTGCTAGCAAGTTTAGTCAGTTTCGTCTGCGATTGCGTTGTTTTTTTTCCACGCGGGTGCAATACGTTTTGATGCGTTTTTCCAAGCGAGTGAAAAAAAAACAAACCTGAAGATTTACAAATATCTCCCAGCAACCATCACTGAAAGACGCATTGTATCCGGATGCAATGAGTTTTTCACTGAAGCCCCATTCACTTCTATGAGGTCAGGGCTGCGTTTTTATGCAGAATATAGAACATGCTGCGATTCTCATGCAACGCATCCCATCCGTGCGGAAAACTTGCTCGTGTGAAAGGGGCCTTACTCCCAAAAGAAAGTAAACTGACAAGCCAATAGTTCCCAGCTCACTTTTGGACCCCTTTGTGAATACTAAACATTTAATATGCGCCAGAACAGCTCCTACCATTAAATATTAGAAATAATGTCTATCACCGCACTTGCTCTTCCAGTAATAAGTTATCAGCTATCCACTGTATTGGTGAAAACTGGTAGATGGGGGGATTTCAATCGTTGGGACCCCCATTATCACCAGATTGGTGTTCCAGTGTCCCAAGTTTGAGGAAATCAAGAGGGCTACAGATTCCTGCAATTTGGATTAGACGGTCTAAATATTCTGTACCATTTGCGGTAAACCTACAGACTTCAGAGTTCACGCCTGGTCAATTGCCCAGGAAGTCGCATAGAAAGAGGTTGTCAGGTCTACCGAATGCTTCATCAGAGAGCTCATTAAGCTTCTCTCTACATAAATAGGTTTGCTTCAATAAAGACATTTTGATGGTAAACGTATCTCACCGGTCTCTGGAAGGACAAAGGGTTGTTTCTTCCTTGGCTCCAAAGAGGCAGGTCTGGGGACTTCTTTGCGAGAGGGTGTTGGTGGCGGACTAGTTTGGCGTGAGATTTGAGGGACCGGAGGCTGCTGGTGAAGCTGCTTGCTGACTTTTCGTACAGTAGGAGGCTGTTTCACCTCATCGGTTAGTGCAGGTGGGCTCTCCTCCTCAGGTTTCTCCTCTGCAACCTTCTTAGGAGGATCACTCTTTTTTGGTGGCGGGGAGGAGTAAGTGGAGCCTCCTCTCTGGCAGGCGATGTGGCAATGGTTACCGGTGCTACAACAGTCTTGGAAACAGGTTCTTGGGTAGGCTTCACAGTAGCAACCTCCTTCTTTTCAGCCATTTTGGTTTTTTTTTCTTTCCTTTTCGCCGCTTAAAAAAATTATGTATATATGAATTATTTTATTAACAATTATTCTGAAATAAATGATTATATATATATATATATATATATATATATATATATAATCTTTGGCATCAACTTACCCTTTGCTTGCTTCTGCAAAAAAGCTTTAGAGGGCATCCATTGCAAATTCTGGCACTTTCTCATCCTTCAAAAATGTTAAAAAGGAAATAAATCAGTGGCTCATGTGTGCTCCTATACTTCTCACTTTCCGAGAAGCACTGCTGCATTTCTGGCCATAGCCCGATGACACGGCAATTAAAGAGGTTTTCCAGAGGTATAACACTGATGACCTATACCAGGGATGCTCAACCTGCGGCCCTCCAGCTGTTGCAATACTACAACTCCCAGCATACCTGGACAGCTTACAGCTATTAGGGCATGGTGGGAGTTGTAGTTTTGCAACAGCTGGAAGGCGGCAGGTTGAGCATCCCTGACCTATACTAAAGGCAGGTCATTAATTCCTGATCAGCACGGGTCCAAATACTGGAAACTCCAGCCGAACAGCTGTTTAAAGAAGGCGCAGCGCTCGGGTGACCACCTCAGCCTCCACACAACATACCAAGCACAGAGCCATACATTGTATAGTGGCTGTATAGTTCACTCGATAATACTGGTGAAGCACTGCTGCAACATGATCTGTAGTAAGAGGGAGGATGCTGCTGGACCCACTACTATAAGCTCAGCATGCATGTAGACCAGGCTATCTCAAACTGCGGCCCTCCAGCTGTTGTAAAACTACAAATCCCACAATGCCCTGCTGTAGGCTGATAACTTGTAGGCTTTTCGGGCATGCTGGGAGTTGTAGTTTTGCAACAGCTGGAGGGCAGCAGTTTGAGGATGCCTGATGTAGACAGTAAACACTGAAGATGCTGCAGCAGCCCCTTCGAACACCTGATCAGTGGTAGTGCAGAGAGTCTGAACCCACTGATCTGATATTGGTGGCCTATCCTGAGGATTGGATATCCTAATCCTGAAAAACCACTTTAATCAGATGTGACAATCAGATTTTCTCTCTCACATCTCCTATAACTCAGGGACCACTTTCCTGACACTTTCTACAAACTATATATTATATAGACTGTCTAACATTCTTACTTGCAGCACTGTTTTTTGATGTTGCGTCCTCCAAATTTTGGCTTGTCAAGGCAATTCGTGCACACGCCGCAGTCATCAGGCACCTGGCAGCCTGAGCACTGGCCGCAGCGACGCGACCGTCTGCCCTTCTTTACCGGAGGTTCCTGTGGAGCCTTGTTGCGAGTGACTTGTTTAATAGGTTTGAGGGGTGGAGCTGGTGGATCAGCATCCTCGGAGCCAGCTATAGAGGACTTGTCTGCATACAGAGAGAACAGAAATACGGGTTATGGCTAAAGAAAATATAAATTTTCACCAATACATAAGAGTATTTCTTTGTATAAACCATATTTCATGATGACATTCTGTAAAAGTTAACATGTGCTTCCTAACATAATGCATGAAAAAAAAAAAGTATTTAATGTGATCATTGGGGGACACAGAAGACCATGGGTATAGCTGCTGCCACTAGGAGGCGACACTAAGCAAAAAAAAAAGTGTTAGCTCCTCCCCTCAGCTATACCCCTCCTGCAGACACTGAGCTAATCAGTTTTAGCTTAGTGTCCAGAGGAGGCAGACATTTTTTTTGCAGGTCTGCCAAAGTTATTTTCTCAGTTTTATTTTTCAGGTTCGGAGGGGGACGGCCAAGGGGTTCTCAAGCCTGCTGCTTGTTTCCCACCGCTGTTACCTGCCAGCTACAGTGTCACCTTGGCTACTAATTCTGGAAGTCCCCCCTGTCATCAGTGTAGCCGCCCTCCCCAAGGGGCAGCACACTGATGAAGGTGACACTGCTGGATGGAATCAGGGTGGGCAGAAACCATCTGGGTAAGTATATTACCTACCTCCCCTGCTGGGTTTCTTCACTCCCTCAAGAATTTTTTCTTGTGGGCCATTCTCATGCCCGACTCCCAGGTTCTCTAGCCCTGACTTGTTCGTCATGGTCCTGCTGGAGTGTTCTTCTCTTCTGGCAGGCCGGTATGGTGTGTGGGGCCTTTGCCTTGAGGCATCCCTACTTCTTCCCCCATGGGGGGCAAGTTTTGTCACATCTGAAGTTGTGTGGCCCTTGATATCCAGACGCCATTTTCAGTTCGTCTTCTTCCAATCAGTATTCCACTGAGTGTTTTTTTCTTTTTTTTCCTGGGGTTTTGATCCATGGGCATCACTCCTTAGCAGTCTTCTGGATCCAGGCTACATATTTCTCTCCTGTATCTTCTGCAATCGCTCCATTGCTTCTGGTGACTGACTTGACTTCATTCTCGTCAATCTTGTGGATATTCTGTATGCTCTCCACTTCTTCTGAAGTCTCCTAAGCCGTGACTTATATTCCCTGGGATGTTCTTTCTTCTGCCCAGCCGGAGCCTCTGCGTATTCAGCCGCTCTCTGGCTGGCCTTCCGGGGAATGGGTCTTCCTGTCCCTTTTCAGGGTTCCTGGTGTGTCTTTCCCCTGCATTTCTATGTGGAGCCTTATGACCGGCCTTAGATTCGTTCTGTTCTTGTTCCCTCCCGATGGTACTGCTCTTTAACGTCCTATGGTCTTCTGTGTCCCCCAATGATACGAGCGAGAAAATATGATTTTTTGTGCTTACCTGTAAAATCCTTTTCTCGATGAGTTAATTGGGGGACACAGCTCCCACCCTGTATGTACATTGCTGGTTCTCCTAGATGGGTCCTTCTGGTACCTAATCATGACCCATCTCCGGTTTTATTCCTTTTTATTGTTTTCTGTTGGCTTCTCATAGCTGCTCCTACTGCTTTTGTACAGACTGATTAGCTCAGTGTCTGCAGGAGGGGTATAGCTGAGAGGAGGAGCTAACACTTTTTTTTTGCTTAGTGTCGCCTCCTAAAGGCAGCAGCTATACCCATGGTCTTCTGTGTCCCCCAATGAACTCAGCGAGAAAAGGATTTTACAGGTAAGCACAAAAAATCCTATTTTGATTGGTGGGGATCTATGTTGCAACCCTCCACCATTTACAGAAACAAAAGGGCAGAAGTGCTCAGCTGGGCATTGTGTCCCTTCAGTTGTTCTGAGATCTCCCTGGAGAGGTGGGCATGGTGTGTACAGACTCAACTGAGCGGTTCTGCCCCTTCACTTCAGCGATCGATGAGCAGCTAGACCACCGCCGATCAAAACAGTGACCATGACATGTCAAAAGCTTACATTCTAGACAGAGACAGACGCACCATCATTCCCCATGGAAGACAGAACCTTCTCTCTCTCTTCCCAAGGTAAGGCACTCAGTGTGGGCATGTCATCTGGAAATACTGCCCTCTTACGTCCCAGCGCCACAGCAGCTCTTCGGCAGACATGCTTGATCCTAGGCCCACGCACAGAAGTCTCAGATGAATCGCTTTCTTGGCCCTGAAGAAACAAAAACATAGAAAATAATGTTAAAAAGTACAGGATTTCCAACACTGCGCACCCCAAAACAGGAGCTACAATATTTTCTGAAAAAACAGGTGGTACATTGTGTAATAAAGAAACAAAAAAAAACATGCAAATTTATGGCGTACGTTTTGTATTAATTCCCCAAGTTTTTCAACATCTTTGCCTACATACGTCAGGGTTATAATACAGAACTCTAATATACCAGGAGCGTACTGCACACATTATTATTATTAAAGTGGTTGTATCATTGCAGCAACTTATCCCCATAGAAGGTCTAACCTGTGAGGTCCCAAGTGGAAATGCAGGGTTTGGCGACACTTCTTCCAACTCTAAGACTAGCATAGATGGCTCCCTCCAGCAGACCCACAGCTGAATGAAGCAGAAGCACGCATGCGTGTCCGCCACTCCACTCAAGTGGGGGAACACAGGCCCCGGATCTAGTGATTGGCAGGGATACCAGTAGTCGAGCCACCACCAATCACGCACTATTCTACGGGGATAGGTTTTTGTAATAGTATAATCCCTTTATGTTCAATGTAAGCTCTGTCTAGTTTCGATTGCAGTTAACAGGTAATAACTGGCAGGTTAGTGGGGGTCTCTATCGCCAGAACCAAGGATCCTCCATGTCAACGGAGCAGCTTTCAAGCTCCGTTCAAAGCCTATGGGGCTGACAAAGACAGCTGAGCGCTGTACTCGCTGATCTTCATCAGTCCCATACAGTATGAGGGAAAGAACTGAATACCGCAAGTCAACAGGCTACTTCTCATATGTGCACAGTTATTCTGACGTCACTGACCTGTGCTTTTGGTTGTTCTCCTTGTTTCCGCAGTTTACTTTTCTCTATGTTTTGCAGCTGACACTTGGCTGTTCTTAGGAGACTGGCCACATGCTTTTTTGAGGCAAGAAATTTGTCCAACATGGAGCTGATGGTGGTTGTAGAGCTTTTGACAGGATTCACAGGTTGGGCTGGGACAGCTGTGTGGGGCTCTGTCGGTGGAGATTTGGCACCAGTTTCCAAATCGTGCTTCTCAGAAATCCCACGACCTTTCTTGGATACCTTATTCTTAGCCGGAACTGGTACTGCAGGTAAGGCCGGCGGACTTGTTGCTAAAGAGGGCTCTGCCATCACTGTCCTCTTCCTTGAAAGGAGTTTTATTGGTGTTGCAGGGGTGAGGGCCTCACCGTCGCTCTTCTCTTTAACGCTTTTGTTGGTGGCATCTGAACCCTTCTTACGTTTATCCTTTCTTGAGTCATGAGAGTTTTCCTTCTCTCGCTCCTTTTCTCTACATCTTTCAGTTTCCCTTTCTTTAGGCGCCTCGTCAGATATCCTTCCTTTATTCCGTCCTCTATCCATCTGGGGACTAGAAGGGAACAAAGGGAACAGAGCGGCCGAGCTGTTGGAAGAGGATGAGAAGTGCTCACCTGGAGTGCTGACTTGCTTCCTTGGTTTCTGACTTTTTTCAGCAGAATCCCCAGGTGCTGGAGTAGTCGACGTGGAAGAGAAATGAAAGCTTGGGTTTAAGGCACTGGCGGTAAGAGGACTGACAGAGATGCCTGCAAGTGAGGTGGACGACTGAGGTATGAGGGATGCTGCCACGTTGCTGCTACTTTCTCTCCTACTCCGCGTTCTCATGGAGTGAGATGGTGATCTTGACACAGAACTGCGGATGGGACTGAAGACTCTCCTTTTCCTTCTACGGGAGGCCATTCCGATAATGGAAGACGCCCCACCAGAGCGCCCCACAGATGACGGAAGAGTCACTGACTCAAATATACGGGAGTGTGCTTCACTGGGGGTAAATCTGGGTGCACGCAGTATGGGGCTCCGTTTAGGTACATCGAACCTCCCCCCGGCATGTAATGGAGAAAACAGTCTTCCAGAAGCAGAGCTAAATCCGGAAGCAGAAGCGAGTCCTACATCCTCCGCTGTCAGCGGTGGAGACCTGAAATTGTCAAATATGGGTTTTCGAATGAGGCCTTCTTTGGCATATTTAGCAGAGGAGAAGTACTGAGATTCTGGTCTGGAGGTCCAGCGGAAAGTTGGTTCCCTTAGAATTGACCTCCTCTTCTCATGCATACGTGAAGCAGAAAGGAAGGGTGGATGTAGAGGAATAGTAGGGGGAATGACCCAGGTTGAGTGCTCAGAAAGGGAAGAGGGGGGCTGAAGTGGTGCAGGAGGACTCAGAAGTGGTGGTGATGCAGAGGACTGCTGAAGAGGTGGAGAAATAATCTTCTTCGCCTGTCTAGAATTAAAACTTCTGTTACAATTAGACATCCGACGACTCCTTGCTCCACCTCCACTGTTTTCTGGAACGGACTGAGGAGTAGCCACGGGCATCTCTGTTAGACATTCTTGAGGGTCTGTTACAACAGGTGTCTCCTCTGAAGCCTGAGACTCTGTTGAGGTGTCTACACTAGGGCTGCTAGATCGGGACTCATCTGATGTAGCCTGGGAGGACTGTTGGGAAGCTGCACTCGACTTCTCACTAGACTCACAAGATGCCGCACTAAAACGTCCATTCGGAGCCGTCTCGAGTCGAGCAATCTTGATTGGGGGCTCATAATCTTCATCTTCGATAAACCTCCTAGGTGTCTTTATAATTCGGGAAGAGACAGTACTAACAACCGGCATAATAAATTGTCGTATATTCTTCAGCTGTGTGCCTCCTTTACGTCCTTGCAGTTTAGCTGCTTCTAGCTCCATCTTCTTCTGGGCACCTTTCTTGGCCTTCTGCAGAAGCTGCTTGGCAATGGTTGTATCAGTCCTTTTGGAGGTGGGAATGATCCTGACAGGTTTAATCCTACGTGGACTTTGTCGCACAGAAACTCTGGCTTCATCTTTCAAGAGTTGAGGGGAGTCCTCTTTACGACCCCTTTGTGATTTCTCCCCTTGTGACTGTCTCAAAATGATCCCAGGTGGGGTTGGCTTGAACCTTTCCGAGGACGGAGGTCTACCACGCCTTTTGACAATCTGAACAGCGGCTTTCCGTCCAATTTGCAGTTTTTCCCCTTTGAACTTGGGTTTTAGTGGAGACAGTATAACTGTTCGGAGTTTCTTTATTTTGGCAGCATGCTGGAACGCAGCAGACTGCTTTCTCCGCTTAGTTTTATCTTCTCGAGACGTCTTAACGGGTTCCGATACCTCACGTTTGTCCTGGGTCAACTTGAATTTGACATTGCCCTGTGCGGGCGGTCTTCCCCTTCTCTTCTCTTCTGGTTTCTTTCCTTTATCTGCTGGCCTGAGATCCTGTTTATTTGTGACAGGGCTATGGTTATCTGCAGGAGTTGAGGAAGCATCAGAGCTCCTGGATAAACTGCTACGGGGCCTGCCACGCGGTTTCCTTGGGGTTGACTGATCTGAAAAAAACAACAAGGGGAAAAAAAATCTTAAAACGCATAAAAAAGAAGTAACAATCCTGAAAGATTAAACGAAAGGATTAAAAACAGCCTTGAGTTCTGGTGACAGAAAGCCAATATTCTCCATTACTAGGTTCAAATATAATAGGGCCACGAAAAAAAAAAAAAAAAAAAAAATCTAAGTTAATTTAGAAGTGTCAACAGCCCCGATGCAATCAGATCACCCAAGGAGGAAGCCGCAAATTAAAACGAGTAAAAGTTTTTACAAATGATAACATGTAGAAGCCCTCTAAAGCCGTTTCATTAAGTGATAAAATGCAGCCGCATCCCCCTCCTTCACGAATTTTTAAACATGTGCAGAAGAGCTGCAGCCAGGCCTAAAGTTACTTTTTATATCTAATACAAATAGCACATGTACACATAGTATTAAAAAAATAAAAATAAAAACCCACAATTACCTGGGGGAGATTTAGTGGGGCTGCGAGTTTTAACTTCATCTTCTGGACCAAATCCTAGAAAGTGATCCTCCTGCAGACAAAAAAAAAAAAAAAAAAAAAAAGACCGCGTTACTAAAACTTTTGCAATTCACTTTCCTGTAGCCAACCTTACTTTTCTCAACATGGTACCTTGCGTGCAATGATCAAATTATTTTCTTCTGTGGCTGGAGACACTTTCGAAAATAATTGGTGGTCGGACATCAAAGACCCCCACCTCTACTGAGAAAGAAGTGGTTTAGTGCCACAACCCTTCTAAAAGGAGACCATACACCTTCAACATCTTTTGGCAGAAACCTCGTTCGGCTGACGGCCATTCCTCCTGTCCCCCACCTCTATATTCATGAACACTCTGTGGCTGAGCATGCATGTTTTCTCAAATGGGAGAGGGGAATAAGCTGCAGCCAGGCGTCTGGGTCAGCTTCTCTCCATACAGAACAGAAAAGCATGCGTAAATCCAACATGTCTATCCCTTCTCTTTCCACCAATGTCATCTATCCAGGGAGAGCGGACAGACGCCTTAAAGTGGGGGGCTGCAGGCGATGCTGAACCAAAACCCCTTTAAGAGCTATGATCAAGCTGAACTGCTGACAGCTCTAGGTAGGGGTAGGAGCTTTTCTCATCAGGAGTAGTGTGAATATGAACTTTTTCCAGAGCATGCCCTACCAATGACACCAAACACAATAGCATCAGGGCTGGGTCTGTGGTCTTCAGGAACCCACAGACTACTATTTGCGTCGGTAATCAAGGACAATAAGAGGGCGTGCTTCCGTGATATCACCAAGGACCCACGACCTGTAGAAACCCACTAATGTGTGAATACATATATTAAAGTGAATAGATGCACGTGCTGTCCGCGGTCAGCACACGTCCCTCATTCACGTATGACAGAGATCTTACAACCTGAAGGACCAATATTTTTGACCCAGCTACACGAATGGCTGCAGCTGCACATTTGTAACCTTGTCCCTGGGATACATGCAGGGGTGGACAAGTCCAGATTCCTCGAAATCCTGTCTCTATTGCAGGACTATGGCAGACGTAGTCATTATGTAATCTTCCGAGGACTAGCGAGGCACGTGGATGCTGCCCGAGGTCCTCTAGTGGGTTAATAATATCTCCAGCACATGAGTCATATGAGAGGAGGGAAATGACACACTGGGAGGGGAGGGGGAGACGGATTAACAAGCGCCACGATAAAACACGAAAGCAAATACACGCATCGCCAGAGCCAAGCAGCCTCGCGTCTGCCGAATATTTACAGTTCTCTATCTGAAAACATTTAACCATGGGAGTGAGTGAGCTGTCTGCATAATGCTTCGCTGTGTGTGAACAGTAGCCAGTGACTACAACAAGTCAAAGCGCTGAAGACCATCTTCTACTATTTGCACTAAAAGGGAACTTGTCGCCTGGTTGGGGGACCACTAAACAGCATGTACCTAGAGTTTAGGCTCCCATCCGTCCCCACGAAGACTAGTAAATGAGAAAGTAACTGGAGAAGAGTCCAGGACTCTAGAGGCACTGGGGGCGTGCACAAAACGCTAATGAAAATTAAGAAGGTGAAACTCGTTCTACTGAGCATGTGCCTGACGTGCAGCAAGGCGTGCCATCCTCGGCATAGTGCGCACCCAATGCAGCTGGGGATGAGTCCTGGACTCTTCCCTGGTTTGTTTTTCATTTGCTATTCATTGAGGGGATGGATGGGTTTTTATGGTCCGGCAAAGTACCGTAAATCCAGCTGTGTAGCAGTATGCTGGTGGGCATATCGCCCCCAAACCAGGTCGCAGACCCAAACTCACACCGTCATACATCCGCATTAGGTTGTAATTTCTGGCCTGTTAATAGGATCGGGCACAAGCGCCAGCCGGCCCAAACACCACTGCATGCGACAGTTTGTATGTCCGAAATCCGGCATTTATGCTGGAAAGTGGCCGGATCACTATTGGATCCACTATAGTCAATAGGGATCAGGGATCCCGTGGTGATCAGTAGAATCTGGCAATGTCGGACCCGGTGAACTCCAACGGGTTATTCTCTGCCAGAACAGCCTGCTGGAAGCGTTCACCGGAGATGTGAACATAGCCTAAACCGGCAAAGCTTGGGACATGAGATTTAAGTATACTAGGAATATCTGTATTGTACCTTACCATCAAGTAGTGAACAACGCAAATATTTATTTTTTGTACAGTATCGGAAGGAACCCGATTGCCCTGCGCTCAGTTTTGGGACTCATGAAAGAACTGAGTAATTATATCCCCATTTTCACTCAGACAAACCCCCTGTTATGAGCATTTCATGCTCAGATGCTCTCTTTTGCCCTGCGCTCAATCGTGCAGGGCAAAGGTATTTTCTGGAGATCCGGTTATGTACCGGGCTCTCTATGGAGAAAGCTAGGCAAAGGCTCCCGCCTAGCAGTCAGCCCAGTGATGTCACCGGCACCTGTAAAACAGCTAGGGCAGCGCTAAAACCCACCGGCAACACTGCTAGGCAAACAAAATTGAGCGATTTCAGAGAAAGGCAAGGGAGAGCATTGGAGTATAAAATGCTCCGATGCTCATGTCGGGGGGGCTGCCTGGGTGAAAATTGGGATATGTCCGGGTACAGCTCTAAATTTGGACAACCCCTTTAATCTCAGCCATGGTTGGTCAGTGACACACGCAAGTAATACAGATGTATAACATAACAGGAACGTCTGAAACCGGCCTAGAAAAAACAGATCAGAAGGCAGAAAGAAACCCCTCCCATAAAAAATACAAGAGAATCCAGTGGCGTTCAAAATGAGGTACTTTTTTATTTAGCACAGTACTTGCAGGGGGGACACAGGACTTCACCCCCTCCTCCAAGTATAAGAAAGCGATCGTGTTGTCATGTGTGGTGTAAGATGTGCCTGAGGTTAGATAAACGTTCAGTGGAGCCAAGTATTACATAAGGATTTCTAGGAAGCCGTCGCTCCGCCTGCGCCATCCACAGCCTGGAGCTGCTGCTCTGAGGTTTATTTTCGGCTCTGGCAGCCGACATTCCACCCACTTTTTTCATGAAAAGTTAATGGCCAACTTATGGAAAAAAAAAAAAACTTTACAAGTGCAGGAGAAAACACACTACGCATGAACGTAATATGTCAAACACTTCTCCAGAGCGGCAGGAGCCGGGCCAATAAACCCCACGCCAGAGGTCAGCAACCTCCGGCACGCCAGCTGCTGTGAAACTACAACTCCCAGCAAGACATACATTACTCCACGATACAGACTTGGTCAAGCGAGTCCTTATCTCAGGGAGCTGTGCCCTTGTACTTCTCACAAGGGCGGACATACTGTACTTCACATGAGGTTCTGTGGACGTTTTGGAGGACAAACAATGAAAGGTCTGATGAGCTTCACTGGGAAAATAATGAAATAAAAACTCAGCAGCCAATTCTAGGTGCTCTGTCCTGTGCCCGACGCAGATGGACTACAGGCCTGGACTCAGGTAATGTGTGGGCATGGGCGCAAAGCTCAACCCCAGCTGCACGAGACCATGCCAATGGTTTAGTAGCCCCAAACCTAGTGACAAGTTCCCTTTAATATGGCATCGCCAGGTCAATTTACTACAATTGTAAAAAATGTCAACATCCCTCTGGAACTTCCAATAGTTAGGAGCCTAATAAGTTTAGGACCCTAATGTGGAAGGCAAAGCTTCATTAAAGGGGGTTTCCTCTGGTCTATCCTCTGGATAAAGCCATCAATATCTGATGGCGGAGGTCCATCATCCTGCAGTAGTGTTGGCGCAGGAGCTAAAGCTCTGTCCATGGTGTCCAGTGGATGGACCTGGTTACTGCCGCGCAGTTCCCACCGCAGTGAACGGGAGCCACTGCAGAACAGCTGATAGGGGGAGGGTGGTGCAGGGTGTCACTGTCCTGTCCGCAAGATGGCCACTGGTGGAGGGTCATGTGACCAGGAAAGGACCTCCGTGTCTCCTCCATCCTAACACACTGTACGTGCATTAGACCTCTAACAGTACAAGGGCAGACTGCAGGTGCAGTGTATGTGAATGGAGGAGATCTGCCAGTCACATGACCCTCCATCAGCAGCCATTTTATGGACAGGACCTCCGCGTGCACAGCACAAAAGACTTGGCAGGTAAGGGGACATACCTTATGGTGCAGAATTTCAACAAAGACTATATAAGCGAGTACCATATAATCATCTTATATACACACTGGTCAACAGACGCCAGAAAGTGACCAACCCCTTTAAATATTAAACTCCTTGATAAACATAACTTATCCACTGAAATCATAAATAAAAAAATAATGTTCCTGTGTGCACAACTGCAGTTACATACTTCTTATGGCACCCCCTGCTGGTCTTCCACCAAGCATGTAGCTTAGGCAGGGTACTGGGTCCCCTTAAAGGAGTCATCTGCTTTTTTGTTATATTGATCACCTATCCTCAGGATAGGTCAATATCAGATCGGTGGGGGTCCGCTGCCGATCAGCTGTTTGAAGAGACCACAGCGCTTGTACGAGCTCTGCCTTCTCTTCACAGGTTTCCTGCTCGCTGCTACAGAAGCAGTGGCGAGCAGTGCAAGTACAACTACGCGTCCCCATTCACTTCTACGAGACGGCTCCTTCCTGGTCGAGCGAATAAGACGGAGTCGTCCTGTTGAAGTGAATGAGGCGGAGGAGCTGGAATTACACCCGCTCGCCGCTACAATCGCGATGGTGAGCAGGAAAACAATGAAGAGAAGGCAGCGCTGGTACGAGTGCGGCGCTCTGTTCAAACGGCTGATCGTCAGGGGTGCCGGGAGTCGGCTCTTGAAGATAGGTCACCAATATAAAAAAAAAAGCTGACACCCCCTTTAAAGACACCAGCCCTGTGTGGGGACTTGCTGGAAGTGCTCCATGGTCTGGAGGCTTATGGGCAATGCTCCATGGGAAAACACTATACAAGGTGGCGTCTCCTGAGAAAAGAGAACGCTCTCACTAGCGCCACCTCTTGGAAGTGGCTGCCTATGAGTCAAACTGACTTTTAAGCAAGCCATGGAATGTTAAGGTAAAATACCCGGGCCATATAGCCATCCACAGACCGCTGCTACGGGGTGCTTGCCCTTCATTAGTACAGAGTAGGATGTGGGAGGGCTGGGATGCCCTGGAAGAAGCTTAGGTGGGTACCAGGTCTCCTTAAATAGACCGGCCCTGTCTGGAGACGTACTGGAAGTACTCCATGGTATGTAGACCTATTGGCAATGCTCCATGGGGGGGAAAAAAATAAATGTACAAAGATGTGTCTCCTGAAGAGGAGCAGGCACCCCAAAACAGCTGGATATCCGACCTGGCTATTTTCCCTCGTCGTATTCCAAGGCTTGCTACAAAGTCGGAGTTTGTCTCATAGAGAGCCTCTTCCAAGAGGTGGCACTAGTGAGATGGTTCCCTTTTCTCTGGAGACACCTCTTTACACCAAGCATGGACATGTCCTCCGAGGTAGTTTACCACTGCTAGGTCAGCATACCGCCCACACCTGAGCTATACGTGACAACCGCGGCCTGGATATTACAGGATATGACAATGCAGGTCATAAAAAAGCCACTGATGTGACCGCTGGCCTTCCACAGGGCGACATTCATCCCCCCTTCCCGGCAGCACATGCATGTCAGTGAGGATCACACCCTGTCCTGTTCTTACTGTGCAGGAAACACATCACGCCATGAATAATACAGTCTTCTAGTATTTAGTACAGAAAAATTACCGCGCGACTACACTCATCCTGATTGTGGCTTCCAGCCGGGTAATCCCCTCGCAGCGAGAGAAAAAAAAACATGTAACACAAGGTAAAGATGAGGAGGCAGCAACCAGAACTGCACCAGTCTGTCCTCTGCTACCCGCTAAGTTATTCAGCACCAACATATTCCATAGAACGGTACACAGGTCTAATGTATATATACACACACACACCTATGAGCACTGGGGGGCAGCTCCATGCAGGCTGAGGGTCAGACTGGGGGCGATTTAGAAGGTTCTAATGCCGCTATACGCTAGTGCAGAGATGGGCAAACTGCGGCTCTCCAGCTGTTGCAAAACTACAACTCCCAGCATGCAAAGACTGCTGATAGCCATCAGCCTACAGCAGGGCATGGTGGGAATTGTGGTTTTACAACAGCTGCAGAGCCGCAGTTTGCCCATCCCTGCGCCAGTGTATGGTATTCCTGAACATTACGTACGAAGCAGATAATCTTTTTAAAGGGGTTGGCCAGGATTTTGATTTCGGCAGCGGACTGACACCCCCGTCAATCAGCTGATTTGTTGTGGTGCCAGAACCATACAGCTCCGTATAGTATTCACGTGCCGCAGTTCCTAGCACCGTCCACTACAAAATCCTGTACCACCCCTTTAAGGCCACGTGTAACGTAATGCCAATTGCATGTGAATCTGGTTCCAACCAAAAAGTTCCAAAAATCCAACACAAAATATCCCCCAATCAATGGAGCGAGTCCTTGTGCGGATCCAGCAAATCCAGGGCACAAATCTTAGGGTAAGCCTTGGATTTCTACTGCAGATCCTGTCGTAAAAGGTGTGTCGGATATGCAGTACACAAATCTGATGTGTGTGAACATACCCTGACTGTATGGGAAATGTTCAGTGCCTTTCGGCAGGTAATTAAAGGCCTATGTGGTGGTGATGATGAATTGGGCACGTAGGCGTTTATGCCAGCGGGTGAATCCCTCAAGGCTATCAATACTAACTGAGGGGACCACTGCTGAGCAGAAAAACACATGGTTGTCAGTTTCCCCATACATTTGAATGGAACTACTAGAGCTAGTTCACCTAGCGGATTTGCTATATTTTCTGTCTCAGTTTTTCAATATGGAAGCTGCAGATCCACTCATAGTTTAGCCCCATTATAGGGAACTAAACCGCAAACCGCACAGCGTAAAGAACTAAGTGCCTGCTCTTGGTGCGGTCACGGCGTTAAAACGCAGCCGCATGAAGTGCAGTACGGCTTCCCATGGGAGGTAGATTCAGCCCAGATGGCGGTGGCTTTATGGCCTGGAATCCACACCAAATTCCAGACTCCATGTGAACAGTACCTTAGAAGTACGTCCAGAGTATACCCAGTGCCCTATTCCAAAAGGGTGTCCTTTAAAGTGCAGCATGTGGGTGGTTTTGGCAAAATCATTGTATAGCTACACAGGAATAAATCAGGAAATTCTCCCGACTTATACCTCCGGTGGGTGGCACGAGCAGTATGGGAACAGAGCCTTGGCCAGGTCCAGCTCTCCATGTTGTCCAAACCATAATGGCTTCCCTGCCATACCCCCAGGTATTAGAATACACTTTCTTAGTGTCCCCTTCTTGTAGTTGTGCTGTCCGACCTGTAGGCCTGGGTGCACACAGGTCAGTTGTGTCCGGAATGTTTTACGCAGGAACCGGACACATCTGAGGACATCTGAGGACATTTTTGTGCGCAGGTCAAAGGTCCAGAGCCTGAAAGTGCCCGACTGATAAATGCTTATTTGCAGAGTTTTTCTGGCTGGCACAGGACGTCAACCAGCTGTCACGGTAGGTGAGGGAAGGGAAGAAAGCCAAATACAACAACAGTAACAAAACACCAGACTAGCTAGGGAAGAAGGAAAGGTCACCACCTGACAATCCTTGAGCCTTTCCCTGACTGCTGACAGCATGAGCAAATCCTAAAGGAGTAAGTACTCATGCGCTGGAACCTAAGTCCTGCTGAAACTAAAACAAACCCTCAGCTAGGGAGCAGGAGATAGACAACCAGTTCCACTGTGAAGGAACCAGCGTCTCCATGAGGCCTGGTCAGAACACAACAAAAGAGAAGGAAGGAGGACTTAGCTTTAGACAGACGGGGAGCAGGAGATCCACCAAACACTAGCTGAGAACTCCAGGAGGAAATATAAAATCGCAAGGGCTGCAGTGAGAGGCGGGTATAAATAGAGCCACTAAACAGCTAATGAGCAGAACCTGTGGAGAGGTGGGATCCTGCGTACAACAACAAACAGCAAGGAAAAAGAGAAAGATCTGTCAGATAGACTTGCTGCACGTGAGTCTATCAGATCTTCTCACAGGGCAGGCAGTGACAGTACCCCCCCCTTCTACAGGTGACCTCCGGGCACCCAGGACCAACCTTATCTTGGTGTGCCCTGTGAAAGGCCTTCACAAGGCGACTAGCATTGACATCGGTCGCCGGAACCCACATTCTTTCTTCAGGACCGTATCCCTTCCAATGTACCAGGTACTGAAGGGAGCCACAAAGAATACGTGAGTTGACTATTCTGGAGATCTGAAACTCCAGATTACCATCTACCAAGACAGGAGGAGGTGGCAAAGGAGATGTTTCAGCAGATTCCACATAGTTCTCCAACAAAGACCTGTGAAACACATTATGGATCTTCCAAGCCTGCGGAAGTTCCAGACGAAACGCAACTGGATTAATAATGGCCGAGATTTTGTAAGGACCAATAAATCTTGGGCCCAACTTCCAAGAGGGTACTTTCAACTTAATGTTCTTGGTGGACAACCACACCAAATCACCCACACACAGGTCCGGACCAGTCATACATTTGTCAGCCATACGTTTATATCTTTCGCCCATTTTTTTCAAATTAATTTGAATCTTCCGCCAGATAGAATACAACGAAGAAGAGAATCTCTCCTCTTCAGGTATACCAGAGGATTCACTCACAGAGAAAGTACCAAACTGAGTGTGAAACCCATATGCACCAAAAAATGGTGACTTATCAGTGGACTCCTGTCTACGGTTATTCAAGGCAAACTCAGCCAAGGACAAAAACGAAGACCACTCCTCCTGATTCTCGGCGACAAAACTCCTCAAATAAGTTTCCAGATTCCGGTTAATGCGCTCAGTTTGTCCATTCGAAGGAGGATGGAAAGCCGAACAGAAAGACAACTGAACTCACAGACGAGTACAGAACGCCTTCCAAAACCTGGAAACAAATTGCGTCCCCCTATCAGACACCATATCAGAGGGGATGCCGTGTAATCTCACAATGTTATCAATAAACACTTGAGCGAGAGTTTTAGCATTGGGCAAACCTGATAATGGTATAAAGTGAGCCATCTTACTGAAGCGGTCCACCACCACCAAAATCACAGTCTTCCCAGAAGAACTGGGTAAATCAGTGATGAAGTCTATGGACAAATGCGTTCCAAGGACGAGAAGGGATGGACAAAGGAAGACGAGATCCTGAAGGCCGGGTATGAGCCACCTTAGCACGTGCACAGGTCTTACAAGCTGCCACATAACCCTCAACACATTTACGTAAACCTGGCCACCAGAATCGCCGGGAAATGAGATCCACGGTGGATCTACTCTGCTTGTCTCCTGCAAGGATAGTATCACGATGTTTCTTGAACACCTTGTGTCGAAGTCCTGAAGGAACAAAACTTCCCTGGAGGACAGGAATCAGGTGCCTCACCTTGAGCCCCCAACACGCCTCCAGTTCGGGATAAAGAGTGGATACCACCACTCCATCAGCCAAAATCGGAGCAGGATCCTCTGGCTGGAGGGGCAGGGGCAAGGTGTCAGCCGTAAGAAAAGTAAACACTGGATAAGACAGGAGGGGGGGGGGAGAAGCAGCCAGTGGCAGGCGGGGACTAGCCTCCCTAGCATCGCGGGTGACGCCAAGGAAGCTCGCCGCGATCCCCGCCTGCCATTGGCCATGTTTCATCGGCGCACGGGGAGAAGCAGCGGTGGCACGGGGAGCGGGTTAAGTATATTCCATGTGAGGGGCCTGGCTTATAGTTTCAGATAACCCCTTTAAAGGGGTTCTCTCACTTCATCAAATGGCATTTATGATGTAGACAAAGTTAATACAGGGCACTTACTAATGTATTGCAATTGTCCATATTGCCTTCTTCGCTGGATTGATTCATTTTTCCATTGCATTATACGCGTCTGGTTTCCATGGTTATGACCACCCTTCAATCCAGCAGCAGTGGCCGTGCTTGCACACTGCAGTAAAAAGTGCTGTCTTGTGTATCCCGGCTACCAAAAGCTGGCACTTTTTCATACAGTGTGCAACCACAGCCGCCACAGCTGGATTGCAGGGTGGTCTGTAACCATGGAAATGAGCAGTATATAATGTGATGGAAAAATGAATCCAGCCAGCAAAGGAGGCAATATGGACAATCACAATACATTAGGAAGAGGCTGGTATTAACTTTCTCTACATGATAAATGCCATTTGCTGAAGTGAGAGAAGCCCTTTAAGTTCGACGCTGGATTTACTTCACCCAAGCGCTAATCCACTCTTTCTGCATTGCTAAAAATGATGTCCCATGCCCCCAGCCCTCAGGGCACGTCCCCTGGTAACCGCAAACACCCAACTTATCACCGCAGCACCCGCCACCTAGTTCCCCAGTACTGACTACTGACGACTACTAGTAGTTAAAGGGGTTGTGTCACTTCAGCTCTTACTGATGTATTGTGATTGTCCATATTGCTTCCTTTGCTGGCTGGATTCATTATTCCATCACATTATATACTGCTCGTGCTTCCATAGTACAGAAAAAGCAGTGGCCTCCCTGGTGGTGAGGACCATAGGAGCGCACACAGGCATGTACTTTTTCCTGTAGTGTGCAAACACGGCCACTGCTGCTGGATTACAGGATGGTCGGAACCACTGAAACAAGCAGTTTATAATGTAATGGGAAAACGGATCAAGCCAACAAAGGAAGCAATATAGACAATCACAATACATTAGTAAGTGCCTTGTATTAACTTTCTCTACATGATAAATGCTATTTGCTGAAGTGAGACCGACCCCTTTAAAGTAAGCCCTTTCCAACACACCCAGCAGTCATAGCAGGCGCCTTCTCCTATTATGCCAAAAAGCACAGTAATCCCTTTCCCCTCGAATCACCCTGCAGTCAAAGCAATGCCTCCCACTAGTAGTCACAACTAGTATTGAGCAAACTTGTTTTTTAAGTTTGGCGTCCAAAGTTCGGGTTATTGAAGAATTCAGTTATGGATTCCAAATGCCGTTATGGTCGGTGGTAGCGGAATCCATAACGGGATTCTTCGATAACCCGAACTTCAAAACAGCAAAACTACCAGCCTAACCAGAAGTCACAACAAGGCCTCCCCTATGTAAACTGCTGGATGGAGGACAAGAGGAGCGCACGGCACTATCATATGACCGCCACCATGCGCTGTCCAACAGGAGTGGTCTGTGACTGCTTCTGCAGGGAAATGTGGAGTCCGATGCCATCAGAAAAAAGGTCTGTAACCGATCACCACCTGCCAAGCATATTTCCATAGACCTGGCATCCACATAATGTCCACTTTATTGCTGCTTTGTGTTTATATGGCGCCATTACAAAGCGCTTTAAAAATTAGGGAATTAGCGAATAGAACAACTAAACTGGTAATGGAGAGAGGACTCTGCCTGAAAGCTGACATGTCAGAGAGGATGCGCTCACTGCGGCTACAGACGGTATATAGGACAGACAGATATAGTATATTGTAGTCAAACAAAAAACGTCCACAGAAACCAATCCAGCTGGTCAGACTCTACCAGCCAGTTACTAGAAGCACTGGCGCCCCCGATGCTTTGGGTGCACCCTTTATAGCTGCCGACTGTAACTGTGCTTTCTAATAGAAGCTGCAGAGACTGATGAGAGGAGGACGCAGCGAGAGGCCAGATCATGTGCTGTAATAAGAGCGCTGCTCCTCCTTCCGTCTCTCACGTGTTTCCAAACAGTGACACAGCAATCTGCACAGCGCCCGAGACTACTGCTCACAGCACAGAAAGCTTACAGAGCCGCACATACTGGGTGATATCTGCATGGTGCCCGCCTCCCCGGCCCACTGGTGATGGGCACATTTCTCACATACCACATATGCCGGCAAAACAGACTGTGGAGCCATTCAGAAAAAGTCATCGCGCTGAAGCCGAGGTGTGAACCCCGGGCCAAAATGTGCGACTCGTAATGACTGGCTGCAGTATCTGGTATCTAAATGGCGGTGTCTTTCTGGCAGAGACTCCGGTTATATACAGCAGTGGTCTAAGCCCGTCGCTTGCTCCTAATGATCAACTGCTACAAAATAGCCTTAAACGGGTTGTGCAGGATTTTATATTTTAAAAAAATATTCCCCCTCACCCAAATTTATACTTACCTGCTCCCTGCTGCTTCAGCTCCCGATCCCCACATGGGGACACGCGCCACTGAAACCAATGACTGGCCTCGGCAGTGCCATGTCCTCAAGCGGCACATCACTGCTGGTTCACGTCCCGCTTGGGGGAGACCTCACTGCTGAAGTCAGTCATTGGCTGCAGTGGCGCACAAGACCCTGTCCGTATTCCGGGGAGAGGAGCATCGCCAAAAAGAGCGGGCCCTGGAATGGAGCGGCAGGCGAGTATTATTTCTTCATTATGTATGGCCATAATGCTGAAAAACCCTTTAAAGCCTCTGCACATTTGCTACGTGCTAAAAAAAAGGTGAAGGCTACCTTCTGATCGGTTACCAGGCCTTGGTGGAGAACTGTCCTTCGGATCAATAAAAAACAAAAACGACATGTATCTACCACAGTGATGGCTGAACGCTTTAGTAGCACGAGGTTAAAGGGGCATTCCAGCTTTATACATATCCAAAGCATACACCCATAAGGTCTGGGACCTGCACCTATCTCCAGAACGTGCATCCTCCGAGCCCTGCGTGCCTGGTGAGGTGGTCGCCATGTCAAGGCAGTGAGCAGATAGATATGTGGCGACTATAGGCATCATGCAAACAGGTCAACAGTCTTATTAAAGGGGTTCTCCGGTTTCCTATATTGATAACCGATCCTCTGGACCCCCACCCATCCTGATGATAGGTCATCAATATAGGAAACCGGACGACCCCTTTAAGCTAACTCACCTAGAAGTTAATGTAGAGAGCTGGGCGCATGTGCGGTCACCTCGCCCCCTATTCATTCACCGCCTAACCAAGCAGGATGGTGGTCAGGGGACCCCTATTCTGGAGACGGGTGCAGATGCCAGAGGTTAGACCCCCATCTGTCAGGCATTTATGGCACATACAGAAAGGTGGGAATACTTCCTTAAAGAGAAGGTCTTATTATATCACTTAATAGGAAAATGGAGTGAAAACCATTACAGCTCTTACTGGCATCGTCACTAAGCTTCTCAGACTTCCAAATGACAGATCCGCCTGGTCCTGCAGCAGCGAATCCCCCCTCCCCCACAAGCATCTTTCATCATAACTGTATGCTATATTGTTCCTCTGTTATTCCACCTGTATATTCAGGAGTAAATTGACAAATGAGTACTACCATTCCTTTTATCAAAGGTGTTTGTCCCTAAAAAAGGCAGCACTGGCTAGAGACACTCCCAGCCAGTAACACCCGGGTATCAAGTTTTTCATAAAATTTCTATGAAGAATGACAGAGGAATCGCCCAATGTAGAATTGATAAGCTATGACTAAGGCTAGTTTGCCACTAGCGCTTTTAGACAGCCTGCCGTTTTGGCACTGCCGGAAGTTACCGCATCGCTGACTGGTCCCATGGGGACAAGCGGAGATCCGGCTGCAACCTGGCAAACGTGCGTGCAGCGGTTTTTGGTCAGCCTATTATTGGCATATTTGCCGGATTGCGCCCGGATCACCGCCAGTGCCCATTAAAGTGAATGGAGCCGGGGGGCGTCAGGTAGCATCCAGACAGTAATGCAGCACTCAACCACCTGTGAATTCTATAAACCAATGGCCGATCACATATTTCACCAAAGTCAAAAGGACACGCCATAAGTGTTTGGTGTTCGTCCAACCACTTGTCCACAGGACAGGGGAGAGTATTAGATCGTGGGGGTCATACCGCAGGGACCATCACCTATCACGAGAGCGGGAGCCCCGTACCCTCTGAAATGTACGGAGCCGCCAGTCAAGCATGCATGTGGCCACTCTATACATCTATAAGGGAATTCCGGCAATAGCCGAGTGCTGTACTCCCATAGAAATTAAT